>JAUIMM010000014.1:35830000-37030000 GCA_031769625.1 Taudactylus pleione
TTTTAGCAGTACTCTCATATAAACATCCATGTACTCTTTAGTTAGAGATAGGAAAACCATTTCTGCAGATGCTGTCTTTCTTCCAATATCAATGATTTGTGGTTGGTGAATCAACTATGAAGGTTACACTTAAAAAATTCTAAACAAAATGGTCCTTTAACAATGCATTGTGCAAAAACAAACAAACAAACAAACGAAAAACACCCCAGATAGCAGATTGAATTACCTTCAAAGCATAATCTATATAATAATTTTGTAAGGTCTGTCCCATCTCCAACATACATGTGCAACAGCTCGCACTGGTAGGGAGACGGGTCAGACCTGACCTAGCACCGCAGAAGAGGTGGACCCAGTTGGCCACATGGAATGGGTTAAATATGGGAGACGGAGGCAGGATGAAGCAGGGGGCGAGAAGAGCAGCAGTGAGAGTGGGGGCTGAGCAGCGGAAAGAGGGGCTGGACAGAGTGGGAGGTGGGGAGGGGCAGACTGAGGTGACCTTGGTCTCTTTACAAGTTGTCTGATAATGCAATGGCAATTATAAATAATCTGTACCATTTATAATATTATTAAAATGTTGGGAACCAATTGCTGAAAATAAAGCATCTTGTGCAGTATAAAGAATTGTCATACAACATAATTAATAATTTTTTAATACAGACATGGTAAATAAACATTATTTTTTTTACATAAACTAGGTATGTTCGACAATCAGAATATATATTTATTTGCAATATTGGGTTGTGTGCAATATGGTACACTAAAAAGCCACATTAGTCATGTTTTTAAAAATTTACTCCTAGTTGCCCGGGTTGAAGAATGGACCTTGAAGTACAACTGCAGCCTTCATTTTTACATTACAAACCAACATGGGAGACTATGGCATATGAAAATGTGCTTGGAGGACATTAGTAACTGTCAGTGCAGGTGCAGTGTGACAGTTGATCCTCTGAATCACTGCTCTTCCGTTGGAGCTCTGACTGCCCCCCACTGGTACATATCAGCCTGTGACTTCACATCAGTGCACTGGAAGACATTCTGAGCGAACTTGCCTAAACCAAACATTCAAATTAGAGACTTCATGGCCTACTTGGTGGGCACCATGTAGATCTCCATAACTCTGACAAACTTCAAACATAGCCAAAAACCTAATCCTGGTCAAACTATACCACCATGCCAAATTTAGGTTCAAAACTCTGGCCGTGCATAAAGGACAAATAGACAGACACACACATACACGCACGCACGCACGCACACATACATACACACACACACTTACTTTATGGCTTATTAAATAGATTCATCTAACACTGGAGTATTAAAAGTTTAAAAGTCTGCACACTTTTTTGGGTGCCTGAAATACTCAGAATTAGTAAACATTCACTTTAAACCATGTTTGTTCTACAAACAAGCGCACACCACTCTATAGTCTGCTAATATGTAACAGTAAGCCAAGTATTTTTAAACTAACATTCCACTAAATTAAGTATAACATAATGTGGTGCAAGATATCTCTCATTTCAACCTCACTCACTACAATATCCTGCAATTTTTATACCAAACACTACAGATCTCTAAAACAGATAACAGCTGATAGCTGCAAATCAAATGTTAGTCACAGCTATATCACTTTGATTATCATTCAATACACTTACACCTTGAAATAAGATATGTATTTATCTCTCTGGGATAGATTTACTAAAGACCAGATCTGCCATTGGATTCAAACTGAAGGGTATCAATGTCGGATTGCTATGGATTGATTTTGACTGTCATTTAAAATCCAACATCGATATATGTCCAATTTCAACCACCTATTCCACAGCAGATCTGACTCAAACCTGCCATTAATCTGCTGCAGAGCGGAAGCCCTGTGTCACGCTCCAGACTATGGTCTCTTACTGCTCCGGTGCCTGTCCAGAATAGAACAGAGGTCTGCTCCCACTGCTCATTGCTCCTGGCTGGTGCTGAGGCCTGTCAGTACTGCTCCTGCCCCGTCCATTCAGTGTCCTGTTACTGAGCATGGAGATGGCTCTCCACACCTTCTTGCTCACAACGTGTCTTCCCAGCATGATGGTACAGAGGCTGCATGCCAGAGTTCCCTCCTAAACACCAGTATGGGTGCAGCCATGTTGGACTCTGTTATCTGATACTTTTCCTCCACTCAGAGCGCTGCTCCCAGACCAGCTGATTGCAGCATCCAATCCCTGGGGATCCTCCCCTAGACTGGGCTCTGTTGCCAGTACAACATCACTTCTTGCTGAAGTTATAGCTCAATGCTGAGCTCCCAGGCACTTTTTATCTGAACAGTCCCAGTCCATTATATCCAGTTTCTACATCTGGTAAAGAAGTCTCCTATACTATCTTGCACACCAGTCTGGTTTTTACCACTGAGACTTGTTCTTACAGTCACCATCGGTTCCAGACAATACATCCAACCATCGGTCTCATCCGATGCTTCCAACATCGGACATATCAATTAAGTTCTTCAATTCATCAACATCAGACTCTTATCAATTAAGTTCTTCAATTCATCAACATCTGTCTCAACCGATAAAGTTCATCAATTCATTAATACCGAACTCATATCAATTAAGTTCTTTAATTCTTCAACATCGATCTCAAACTGATCAAGTTCATCAATTCTTTGACATCGGATTCAAATCAATCATGTTCTTCAAATCATCAACATCGGTCTCAAACCGATCCAGCTCTCAATCCAGCATTATCAGTCCCAATACAATTATGCTAATTCATTCAGTATTATCATGTCCATTTCTCATTCCAACCTGCTGTTTAATAAAGACATTCTATTCTTGTTCTCGCCTTCGGGCCCATCATCCTCTGCAGCTCCTCTACTTCCTCACAGCAATACATGAGGAAGTCCTGGTTCAAGCCACCCAGGTTTATTCACACCTCCCAAGTGTCCTCTTCAGCCTCCCACACCTGTTCCAGCCCACACCAACCCTCAGGCATGACACCATGCATAAATCACTATGATCTGTACAGGCTTTATTTTCTTGAGCTGTTTAGAAATGGTTAATGATGGCACTTGTCAAACCACAAGTCCACCTGTAAAAAATATTAAACAAAACATATTGGATTTCACCTAAACTGACCTGCCACAGGTATATCTATTGTTTGGGTGGGTTTACCATCATTTTTTGGTCGGTTTCGGCCGGCTTTGAAAGCTGATGCTTAGTAAATGCTTAGTAAATCTGCGGCTTATATACTTGCCAATGTAAAGTATTCAATAGTTAGCCCATAGTTCTAAAGTATTCTAATTTGGCCCATTTGTTTTTTTTCTGTCAGTTTTGCCTTTAGAATATGGGCCAATTGCAAAACTTATGGAAAAAATCAAACTCGACTTTTAGTAAATTTACAGCTGTGTTGTTTTTCTGAGTCTTTTTTAAGTGACCTTGCCCATAGGCCCCCTCATTTTCTTCCACTGGTCCACACTGTGCACATGTTTTTACCCCTAAAAGAGGTTTGGTTAAAAATTATTGCAGCTGGAATCTCTGATTACTGAACCAAATCTAACCTGATGCCCTTCGCTGTACCAATCTCTTTCTTAAAATATGTACAATTGAAATAAAGATAATTTTTTTCAAGAATAAAATGAATACTCTCATTAATAATTGTCTTCAGTTAAGTTTTCATATTACTCTGATTTAAAACGAAGGATATTGCTTCTTTTGATTGCTTCTTTTGTAATTATAGTATATAAGGTACTTACATCAGCACTTACTAAAAAGTGATCCTTATCCCATTGGATTTTTTGTATATTTGTCAATAGAACTCCAGTATCTTAAGTAAGACCTATTGGTAATAACTAAAGGTTGTAGATAATAATTTACTAGTGGTGATACATATAAAGTCAGGCTTTCCATCCCAACAATAATCGAACAACCTGAGGATTTAAAGTATCTTTGGAGGTACAGTATATACATTGTCAGTATATTAGGAGTTTGAATTTCTAAAAACTTGGCTTCCTTTTTAGTAATCATATTATCCTCCTTAGATTATTAATTCTAGCAAATTATTTTGTATTCTACATGTTGGATCTCCTTTGAATTTCAAAAGTATTTTCCCATAAAAAAATCTGTCTATATCACATATCAGGGTCCTGGTCCCTGTTACCTGGTCCGGCGGTGCCAGACTCCTCTGTATATGTGGCTGGCATCTGACTCCCGGTCACATGTTTGTCCCAGCCTATCAACACTTACAGCACCCTATTTAAGACAGAAACTGCTCACACATTGGGCTTCATTCAGAGGCGGCCGTACGGTCTACGACCGCACGGCTGCCTTGATGTTTGTCCAGTGCGCATGCGCACGAGGGAGCCGGCTCCATCGTGCGCATGCGTGAGACCTGCTATGACCGACAGCGCCGGTCGTAGCGGGTCTCTTTCCAAAGGGGGCGAGCTGTCGATGTTGATTGACAGCTCGCCCCGTTTGGAAGGCGGGCCGGGGGGGGTGGCAGCCCAAACGGAGGCGTTCCCATGGGAATGCCTGCCGTTTGGTGGAGGCCCCACTGATATCACTAGTGATGTCAGTGGAGAGCTTCCGGCTCTGACAGAGCCAGAAGCTCTCCGGGGCTTACGACAAGTGAGACCTTACCCTAGGGTCTCGTCGTAAGCCCCGATGGTCGCGATGGTCTATGACCATAGCGACCATCACCCTAGCGGTCGTTAGAGCTGTGGGTGTAAACCCACAGCCTAACGACCGAAACAGAGGCAGCCGGTCATGATGCAAGCGGCCGCCCAGTTTCTGAGCGACCACTTGCATTCTCCGACCGCCTTTGAATGAGGGCCATTGTCAGAACAACATCTCTCTCTGAGTATTCGTTTTTTGGCTCTTGGATCAGTATCTATCTCAGTGCTATCAAGAAAAGTTTTCCGTTATTGCTTCTCAGCATTCTGTTTAGTGCTATCCAGAAAACCTGTTCCAGTATTGCTTCACCGCATTTCCTCCAGTGCTACCCAGAAAACCTGTTCCAGAATTGCTTCAGAGAATATTTCATTGCAGTCTGCCTCAGTTGTGCTTCCAGGATGAGGAACAGCATTATTAAACCACCTTGCTTCATTCACATTCCAGCCCATACAGCTAGCCCTAGGGTCCGTGACCCAGATCAATAAAGCCCTAGTGCTGTCACAGCTTGTTCTGGCCAGATGATTTGTCAGGGAAACCGATCCCAGAATATGGACTCAGGGTCTCATTCAGACCCGCTCGCAAGCTCGTGATGTCAGTGGTGAGCTTCCGGCTCTACTAGAGCCGAAAGCTCACTGGGGCTTGCGGCAGACGAGACCCTACCACAAGGGTCTCGTTGCAAGCCCTGATTGTTGCAATGGTCTTGACCATCGCGACCATCAACCTGGCCACTCGCTAAAGCTGAGGGTGGTCACCCACAGCCTAGCGAGCGGCCAGGAGGCCGGGCCGGAAAATAGATGCGGCTGCCCTCATTCAGAGCGAGAGCTCGCATTTTGCGAGCGCCTCTGAATGAGGTCCTCAGTCCAATATTTGGCTAGCAGACTGAAAGAGCAAGAAGCTAATATACTGTAAGTCAATGCATGCAATCCCCACAGGACCTACAGTATCCACATGCATGGACTTGATTCAAGTATATCTGGGCAACTAAGCCACACCACAGTAGCTTGGTCCGGTAAGGTCCTGTTCTCTGCCTTCAGCATCCAGACTCTGCATACCTACTGAGAATAAATATGATGCTAATCCTAGAACTTGCCAGGGATTTCTGAGCCAATGCAGTATCCACTTTGAACTGCAATATGGGAACATCCCTACAGCAAGATATAAGATTGCCTCATTATTTCGCTACTCTCTGGCCAAGCCCTGGCATGGGCATCTCTCAGCCGTGGGAAAAACCTAACCAAAACCTAACCTGTGGGCTTCTTAGCAACATATCATAGAATATTTGACAGGCTGGTAGAATCACATCTGCAGCATCTGACATTTTGCGAGTTCGTCAAGGTTCACATACTGTGGGACAATACATTGTTAGAACTTCAGTGGAATAATGAGGCACTTTTCATAGTATTCTGGAAAGGCATGCCAGAACTAAAGACATATCGGCTGCTGGAGACTTACTAGCCTTGACAACCTGATATCCCTCTGCTACAGAATGGACCTCTGCTACCGTGAAAAGGGCCCAGGATAGAGGCAGGGTGGAGCATCCCAAGTTCATCCTACTCCACAGTTTCAGCCTTCTCCTCCTAAATCAAAGGAACAGATTCAAATAGGTCATTCTTGTCTCACACCATACGAATGAGAGAGATGCTTGCGAGAAAATCTACAGTATGTCTCTATTGTGTTGATCCAGGCTATGTCCTTGGGTCTTGTCAAAAAAAGTTGGGGAACATCTGCTCCTAGATGATGGTGGAGAGGTCAATTTAGTAGAGTCTGATCACTATCCTCACAAACAAGACTGTCAGTCATGGAACTCTTAAACACCCCATGAGTATTTACCTGTCGTACTCGACTCTGGAGCAGCTGGGAACTTCATGACAGTAGCATTGGCTATTCTGTTAACATCAAAGGCAAACACAGGGGGGGTTTCTGTCTGCCTGGAAACCCCCCTCCCCAGCCCACAATAGAAATAGTAATGTAATAGAAATTTACTAGTGCTGCATGTTCTTCTCAGTATCACAAATTAAATAATTAGCACCACCTGTGGATCTTTTAACATGTATCAGTCAGTAATAAATAACCTGTGCACCAACTAGGAGATCTGGAAAACATGCACTGTTAGGTATGTGCTGCTATAGAGCCCAATATGTACATATATGTCCAGGGCAGTGCTAGGTTATTCTGCTGCTCCCCCAGACTCCCGGACTTGCTCCCATGCCCTGGAATGGTGCCCACATCTAAAATAAAACATTCAGCTCAGGCAGAATGGCCCTACTGCCACATTTAATGGCTAATTACTGTGATCACTAGTTTTGTATATGCTGGAATTATGATACACAATACACTTTGTATGATGCATATTAAAGCTGGTTAAGTGCTAATTATGCCCTCTTCATGGACTGGCCACACTCACTCTAAAATCAAGCATTTGGAAACCCCCCTCTAGAAATCCTGCATTTGACACTGAACCTCCACCCCAATCTACCTTACTGTGGTGGAAAGAAGTCACATTCCTGGCATCATCACTCAGTAGACTCTTCTAATGATTCTCACAGTGGGCGTACTCCACCCTGAGTCTGTCTCATTCCTTGTTATACCAAAGCCTCCAACCAACTCATATTCAGATTCTCCTGAATATGGCAACATAATCTGCATGTTGATTGAACAACTCCTCAGGTTTTGACTTGGGTACCCTTGTGCACGCGGAAGTCCCTCAGACAGATTTTTTCTCAATGTATCACCTTGGTCTCTGAAAATCCTACAATTCCTTCACCTTACAGAGATGACCAGGACATTTTCAGTAAGCAATAGAGACTCTTCCTCCACAACGAGACTGGAATTGCCCTATAGATATGATACAAGGAAAAACTACTACCTGAGAAAGGGTTTATCCTCTCTCTCTTCCAGAGACTCATGCAATGTTTCAATACATAAAGGGTAATATGGAGAGAGGTTTCATCTGCCCTGCTACCTCTCCTGCCAGGGCAAGGTTCATCTTCATTAAAAAGAAATATGGGGGTCTACACCCATGTTTTGATTATCATAGTTTGAATAACATCACATGTGATTCTGAACAATAAATCAGTCTAATTACTTTTCAATTAGCCGTCGTACATTCAGTGCAGCAGTAAGTAGGAGTATGCAGCAAAAACCTGAGACAGGATGAGCCATTAATGCTGCTAAAATGTTTTTATTTTATGTTTTCAGTGTTACCTAACCTGTTTGGTAATATAAACGTATACATTTATAAGCGCAGTCCATATTAGTTACTAAATAACATGTGCACACATACATCCCAACTGTCCTGCTTCTGGCGGGACAGTCCCATTATTCAGGCACTGTCCTGCCATCCCACCCCCGGGCCGCAGTGTTCCGTGGTGGAAGTTGGTGGAAATCAATGTCACTGCTGCTCTGCAGAGCAGAACAGTGGGTGAATAGATGCCATGCGCATGTGGAACCTTATTTTTGTTTGCAACTTTCAGGTTAAGAACCTGTGTTTAAGGGGGTTAACACTTGTGCAGGAACAAAACATGCATTGTAAATGCATCCTTATTAGCAAACATTAATGTTATTTCACACATTCTATAAGCACTTTGACTATTTCAGTGTCTGCATATTTGTAAACTTGTGAACTATTTCAACCTGTCACTTCATTCTGTCACTTCATTTTTTTTAAATAGCATTGCATACAGCATTAGCTAACTAAATCAAATAATTTATTTTAGAATATCTGTATTGTATCCTCCCTGTTAAATAAAGGAAAGTGATTTACTTTGAATTATTTAAAAAAAGCCTTTAATTCCTGCAACACTTTACATGTTACATTAACAATTTTCAAGTTATTTATGTAAATGGATTTGCAATTGAAGTAAACATTCCCCATAATATTACAGTATATTATTATTTTATGTATTTATGTATTTTATGTACGTTGACCTATGGTACCTGCTGTGGAGTCTGTATGGTGATGGATTTGACTGTTCTCTGCACCTCTAATATACAATAATGTTATATATTTCATTGCACAATACGATGTCAGTTTTTCCCATAATATGTTTTCAAATATTGTATATTACTGTATTAGAGAAGCAGGAGAACATCACAGTAAGGCTACAGACTCATCAAATCTACTAACATACAGACTTTGAGTAGGGAGAGTAGTGGTATGAAAATCTGTGTACCACTGGACTAACACTGGGTCATGGATGAATAAGTGCACCAGATAGTTTAGTATAATTAATCTATAAATTAGACAATTTTATAAATGGTGTGGTTGCATTGGGTAGAAATTATATTTACCCAAACACTACCGTATTTTGTTATTGATATCTTGTTTATTTTTTTACTACACTAATAAAATGCTTTCAGTATAGGCAGTTAACATGTTGATATTAGGCTTGAAATAAACACATAGGGGTTGCTGCAACCATTTTAGCATATTTTGTCATAGTCGCGCCTGTGACTATATACTAGTTATAGTATCAGCCCTTCACCTGGTGTACAAGCATGCATCTAAATGTGCAAGGAATGAGACACACACTTCAGACACTTGGTGCATCTTCAGCCCTTTAGTAGGTGTAGATTTTCTGTCTGAGTATGGCCTCTAATGTGAGTGACTAAGCATCTGTATTTGCAACCATTTCAGTGACACATCCGTGGCACTCCCATAACATGCTCATAAGATGGACCATCTCCCTGCTGCTGTATAGTCACCTCCCAGTCTCGACCCAGGAAAGCCCAATATATTTCCAATAAATTTCCCAGAGCGTGTATCTTAAATCACAACTGTGACTCTGTGCCCGATTCAGAGATGTACTGTATGCTATAGCACACTTGCTGCGTCTTTGTGTGAAGCGGCTGTTCTAAAATGTGCAAAAGCCACAGGAGTCTTAAGTTAAAAGAAGCTCACTGCCGGCTTCTGTGATTCGCTGCTGCATCTAAAGATGAAGCATTGGATCAACTCCATGAACATTAGTAATCTGAGTAACTTTCAGGTTACTAGGGATGTCTAGCATAAGCATACACCAAGGACACAACCTCTGGCTTCAGCACGTCCAGAAAACATGATCTGACAACGAGATATTGTGTAACTCAGGATAAGGCCCATAGGCAGTAGAACATATTTGTACAGACCTTCCTCACTTAGCGACCTACCTGTTTAGCGACCGTTCAGACTTACGACTGGCGCTCTAACCATCTTACTGTGACTAAAATAGAGAGACTCTGCCTTGAGAGGGGGCCCTGGCTGTGGCGCGGGACACACAGGACACCTTGCCTCCCATGAGGGAAGGACGGACGGGATGCTGCATGCTCTCGGAGGAGGTGGGGTACAGACAGGCACATGTCACCCTCAGCCTGGGTCCTGATGCTTCCTGGCCACTATACATCCTCAATTAACGACCGAGTCGTAGAAATGGAACTCGGTCGTTAAGTGAGGAATGTCTGTACACAGAAATGACTGTTGATCCCATACTATATATATGGGCTTTTTGTTTCCATTGACTGTAGCAAATGATAAAATATAACAAAAGCACTTTTGACAACAGTTTTTTGCTTGCTCCTCTTTTACCCATTTTTCTTTTCTTTGTAACCCTTCATAAAGCATTTATGTAGTCTAATCCTTTCACAGCAGCCAGAGCCAGAGCATGTCTTCTTTGAGGCAAAGTATATATCTTGTCCAGGGTGGCACTTTGACAAGATAGATTTGAACAATGGGACCTGTCATTTAGCTGACCATAGTCATTCCCACTCATGGATCTAATTGACAGCATTATCTGAAACAATCATGGAATAGTCTGTCAGAGAGGATCTGATGATGGGATGTAAGCACAAAGCTTTGAAGCCCACCTTTACATGCCCATAACTGGATCTCATAGAGGTGAGCTAGCAAGAGCTTAGACAGTTAAAGCAATGTCAGCCCGCTTCCAGAGGTTTTAACTCATAGTGAGGCTTTAAGAAGTCGTTTTGGCTTGTCATTGTCGAGGCAAGCTTAAAAGCAAAGGGTTCATGAGATGAGATGTAGAATTCAAGGAATAATCTTCAAGAAATGTACCTTGCAACAAGGGTCAATTAAGAATCTATGCATAAAAGCATCTGTACTTTTGCTAAGTGTATACAACGGATCATGCTCCTATTAAATTTTTTGATTGTTCATCAGCAAAACCAATATTTTTCTTAATGTATGAATGAGAGTGAAATGAACGTGTTAACACAATCTTGCACTTGTTTATAGAAATAGATACATTTTCAGTTTTCCTTGAGCTTGCTCAGTGTGAGTTTCTTCAGCTGTCAGATATTATTCTAAGAGCCTGAAAGAGCTCATTCTTACCATTCTCCAGCTGCCTCTGATCATCCTTGATTGTTACTCTTACATCAGAGCTGTGCAAAGTCATTGTATTGTGGTTTGTTTCTTCCCTTTTATTTTATTTCTTTGATTTGTTTATAATTTTTGTGAACCCTTTTATTTAATATTATTATAATCTTGTAACTTTTTGTAACTAAGCTTAGAAGATATTCTTGAATTAAAACATAATTGTGTAGCAGGTAAGAGCAAAGGCTTACCCTGTATTTAATACTAAAGTTCCTCTTTGCTGGTGGCAGTTGTTCGGTTTATATTATTATTATTATTATTATTATTATTATTATTATTATTATCATTTATTTATATGGCGCAACAAATGTTCCGCAGCGCCTTACAAAGCACATAAAGAAGCTGTAGACAAGCGACTTACAGAACAATACAATATAGGACCAGGACATGGATAATATATATTGCTACATTAGTGATCATAACACCCAGATAAGCAACAGAGCATAAGCAGCCAAGTGTTAGATGCCCTAGTGTTGAGTAAGAAGTAGATGAAACTAAAGTAGGGAGAAGTACAAGAGGTTAGAGGGCCCTGCTCATAAGAGCTTACATTCTAAAAACCATGCATGCTCAAGTAACCGATATAAGTCACAGGCGGCGATTCTCAGATTGGCGTATCTGGAGAGATTGGCCGGCTGTTCGTGATGTGCTGCTTTATTTAAATTATATTTTTAGGTAATCAGCAATTGTTATCTGAAGTCTGCTGCAGAACATTACTCATGAGTCATGATGTGCTGCTTTATTTGAATTATATATTTAGTTAATCAGCAATTGTTATCTGAAGTCGGCTGCAGAACATTACTCCTGATGTGCTGCTTTATTTGAATTATATATTTAGGTAATCAGCAATTGTTATCTGAAGTCGGCTGCAGAACATTACTCCTGATGTGCTGCTTTATTTGAATTATATATTTAGGTAATCAGCAATTGTTATCTGAAGTCTGCTGTGGTCTTATAATATTTTATTGTATATAAATTGCCATAAGTACTGTCTCCGGTCTTTAGATTGAGAGTAGGCATGATTGATCTTAAGTCCTAAATGTTTGGTATGTGCTACATGTTTACTTAAGCATTTAATTGCTGGGTCTGTATTGGCTGGCCAGTGGGGGGTTGTCATTAATTAGGGTGCACACTTGGCTACATCCCTACTAAAATATAATTCCCTAGGCTGTTAGCCTTGGCTGTAGCTAGCAGATTCAGAAGTGCAGATTTCACATGTGCAAAATAGATTTTAGGGAAAATTTCAGTGTTACACTCTGTCTGTATTCTTAACCTCTGCTTCTCCCCCACAATGGTTCTACTACCCAACCACTAAGCTCAGCACCCACTCTCCTCTCCCTATCACTTCACCACAACTTCATCTACATCACACTAATTTCCCACCCTTTCCTACAAATGCATGCCACCTCTCTTGCCTACTGATTAATTCCTCCCACTCCTACCTCCAAGATCTCACCCAATCTGCTCCCTTCCTTTGGAACTCTCTCCCTAACATACTCTCCACCTCTCTACAAATCTTCAAACAGGCTCTTAAGACTCACTACTTCAAAGCCTTCTAGCTCTCTGTGATGATCCGGTACAAGTGTTCCTCTGTGGAGGACGGTGAGCCTGGGGGTTCGAGTGACTAAGGACGTGACTGAACTAAGTCTCCTAGTTGCAGCCGAACCCAAATTTGACTAGACCTGCCCAGAGGCGCGGAGTCTAACTCACTTGGTGGTTTTCTCCAGTGACCCCCTCCAATTGGGATTTGGTTTTCGCCGCACCAAGTGAGCAGGTCGCTGCCCTCTGGACAGGTATCTGGGAATGGCAGAAGACCGTAACTATATTTAATAGCGTAAATGCTAGGACACTGTAGAGATCCTTATTACAGGCTTGCATGGGAATACTGAAAAATGTACTGAGAAATCTAGGTTCTGATTTGCACAGACACGACACAGAGCAGAGTGAACACAGGCATATACTGGGAATGCTAAGTGATGCAGCTGGGAGCTAATTAGTAATAGCAGGTAATCTGACACCTCAGTAACAGAGGGAAATTGTAGAAGAACTGGCAGAACATAACAAGACACACAGGCATGGAAACATACAAGACAGCACTACTGGAAGAGAACTAAGGGCCTGATTCAGACCCAGTCGCAATCGCTGAGCACTCGCAACCAGGTCGATGGTGGCCCACAGTGCATGATGGAGCCGGCTCCGTCGTGCGCATGTGCGAGACCTGGCTAGCAACGGGCAATCCGTCGCTCTGGGTCTTGCACCAAAGGGGGCGAGCTGTCGATGTTGAGTGACAGTTTGCCCCCTTTGGTGGGTGGGCTGGGGGGTGGCTGCCCAAAATGAGGCATTCCCATGAGAATGCCTGCCATTTGGGGGCGGCCCCACTGACATCACGAGTGATGTCAGTGGAGAGATTCCGGCTCTGTTAGAGCTGAAATCTCTCTGGGGCTTGCGGCCACAAGACCCTACCACAAGGGTCTCATCGCAAGCCCGATGGTCACAATGGTCTTGACCATCGTGACCATCATCATGGCCACTCGCAATAGCTATGGGTGGTCACCCACAGCTATGCAAGTGGCCAAGAGGCCGCTCCAAAAAAAAAAAAGCCCGGCCCTGATTCAGAGCGAGCGGCTCTGAATCAGGCCCTAAGTCTCAGACAGAAAATAGTATGGAAGCTAATGCAGGAATATTAGAGAACTGTAAGTGGGCTGAAGCAACACTTTGAAGTAAAAACACAGAGCAACACTGGTGAGAATCACAAGTCACTGGAACAGCGAAGTTGAACAGCAGTTAACTGTTCCTGGAGTCAGACCTTAAATACCCCTGGGTAGCTGATCATTGGATCAGAGGATCATCTGAATGACCACAGGACTACCATTGGGAGAGACTAGTAAGGTGATATGAACCAACATGGCTGCACCCATGCCCGGCACCCCGGAAACCAGGACGCATGCACAGAAGCCCTAGCAGACCCCAAGGAGAATACTCAGTCACCACTCACCTCCACTCCCAGCATCTGGACACCTAAGCCCAAGGACGCCAGCGCAGAGGTGAGTAGCAGCCGATCCCAGGCCATATCCTGACAGTCTCATCCTAACCTGCTGCTTACATGCTTTTTCCTCACTGTCTACCCTATCTGTGTTTTCTGTCTATACCCCCCCCTATAGAATGTAAGCTCTCATGAGCAGGGCCCTCTTCCCTTACGTGCTTTTCCTTCCCTCACTCATACGATCATCTACTCAAAACTCTCCACAAGGGCACTTAACACGTGGTTGCTGATGCCCTGCTGCATTTTTGAGTGTTATGACAATGTCTATAAACTATGTTCTTATTCTGTATTGTTTTGTACTGTATGTCGCTGTTTTATGAGTTTGCTCATTTGTTAATGTACTTTGTGAGGCACTGAGGAACCCTTGTGGTGCCATATAAAGGATAATAATAATAATTATCTGAAAACTTGACCTTTTGCTTAACCCTGACCTATTGGACCTGTAGAATTCCCAACCTTGGCCTGTTATTGTACCCTGTTATAGTGTGCAAACTTGCCACTTTGGCTCTGCACAGTTTATTTATAAATTTTGCCCAGTATAGTCAATGTAACATGCACAGCTAAATTAGCTAGCTGTATTTTCTTTCCAGTCTAGCTTTCAGTCACTGAGGTACATCTTAACATACTGTATTATATCTTAACTACAATGAGTTGATGTCTTCATTGGAAGATATATCAGTGCAATGGAATGGAGGGGAATAAACTAATAAAAAACATAAAAGCAATGTAAGTAGGATAAAAATGAAAATATATATAATAATTATACAAGCCACTTTAATTATAAATCATTATTTAGTCCCTTTGGAGTAAAGATACCTTTATGGGAGTGATATTACACATCTCATTGTGAGTATTGGTACTCTGTACCTTTACTTAGAATAAACTGTATAAAGAAAATGTTAAATGTCTTGTACCATATTTAAGTGAGTTTTGGTACGCATTAATCTGAATGATTACCCTATAGCAGAGGTTCCCAATCATGGTCCTCAAGGCTTCCCATCAATCCAGGTTTTAGAGCTATCCATGGTTGAGCACAGGTGATTTAATTAGTACCTCAGTCAATTTGATTTAACCACCTGTTCTTAAACATGGATATCTCTAAAACCTGAGCTGTTGGGGAGCCTTGAGGACCGCGTTTGGGAACCTCTGCCCTATAGCTACTACATTGTTTAAAAAAGAACTGTCAGAATGCTTACTTATGGCTATGGATATGCAATTTATTGATGAAAATCTTAAGGAAGCATTACTCCCAGATTTCCCAGTGACCCCCTTAATATACACTTTACCTAAAGTCCATAAGGGTATTGATCCACCGCCTGGACATCCGATAATTTCGAACCGTGGTTCTTTGTCACAACCTTCTGCAATATTTTTGGATACAATTCTACAGCCATTAGTCCAGCATCATAAAAATTTTTTGTTAGATAGTGTACCACTATTTTGTTGAATAAACTGGCAAGACTTGATTCATTACCTCCAGAAATATGGTTTGTATGTGCCGATATAACCAGTCTATACACGGTTATTCCACATGATGCGGGAATTGTTGCAGTGAAACAGTTATTACTTTCCAATGTTTATTTAGAAAAATCATTTATTGAGTTTTTATTACAGCTTTTAGAATTCATTTTGATGAAAAATAATTTTTTGTTTGATGGAAATTATTACCTGCAACTGTTAGGATGTGCTATGGGTTCCTCCGTGGTCCCAGCATATGCGAATGCGTATATGTTCGGCATCGAACAAGAATTGTTTTTTGACCGTGCTGAGATTGGTTCCATTATCTTATTTTATACTAGTTTTATTGACGATATATTCTTAATCTGGAATGGGTCTAAAGAATCTTTTCAATTATTAATTGACCAATACAACGTGTCATCTAACCCTGTGAAAATTACGTACAGTATGGATCAACAAAGCATTAATTTTCTTGACGTGTTAATTACTCGTAATGAGTGTGGGATTAGCACTTCAGTATTTTCAAAAGAGACTAACCGTAATACTTTATTACATATGAATAGTTGTCACCCACATAATTTAAAGCTTGGTTTGCCGTACTCACAGATGATTCGTATTAGACGCATCAATGATAATGTCGAAATGGCATGTGTTCAGATTGATGAGTTAATTGAAAAATTTGTCATTCGAGGTTATTCCTTACAAATGTTGTTGCAAACGAAAGAAAGAGTTTTAGCATTGGATCGGAAACAATTATTGATTACTAGAGAAAATTTTCACTCTGGTGAGAAATTTCCATGGGTGAGCAAGTTTAATCCCTTATATACTCAAATTAACAAGATTACTAAAAAACTTTGGCCAGTTGTTAAAACAGATGTGTCATTGGGTCTTAATGAGACATCTATTATGCCATGTTACACAAGGGGGAAAAATTTGAGAGACATCCTTGTCAAAACTGATGTTATAGGAATGGGGAATGCTATGCCTAAACACTTTTTGTCTAACAAAAGATGGGGTTGTTTTAAGTGTTCTTGTGTTACGTGTCGCTATTTGATCATTGACGACACTTTTTCTCACCCCCATTCTGGTAAGGAATTTCGTATCAGACATCATCTGACATGTGACAGTTCCTTTGTCGTCTACCAAATTATATGTCCTTGTGGACTCTCATATATTGGTAAGATGCAAAGGAAATTTAAAGAACGTATGGGTGTACATCGCTCGACAACTCATGCTACTATTACAAGTGGTAAGAGCGAGCAGCCGGTTGCACAGCATTTTGCCAGTTTAGGACATAGTCTTGCCAATCTTAAGTATTGTATGATTGACCACATCCCCCCAATTCAGTAGAGGTGGTGATCGACATTTGGCATTACTGAAGTGTGAATCAAGATGGATTCACAGATTGGATGTTATCAGTCCAAGAGGTTTAAATGAAAATCTGCCCTTATCATGTTAATGTAATTTTTTATTACTTAATATGTTTATTCTTGGATAGGGCATTTTTATAGTTGAATAGTAATATATTTGATGAAGCAGTTGGGTAGAATTTATATTGAACATATTATGATCTAAATTTATATTGAACATATTATGATCTAAATATATTACGGTCTCAGTATATGCACGTCTTAATGTATTTGTTTTAGGTACATAATGTAGTTCTTATAGCTGTTTAGCTTTATAGCAGAATTAATATTTAATATGTTGTTGCTCGTTTTGGATACGCAATATGTGTCATGATCCTGAGTCATTGTGGTGTCTGTTTATATTTTGTTTATATTCTGTTGCTATAGCTACTGGTTGTTATGGATGTCACTGACGTCGAGCGCTCGATGCGCGATGACGTCATCTCTCTGCGTCGGCCGACCGGGTGCTGTGTCCCGTTTCCGGCATGTGGGTTTCACTTGGGTGTAATGTCTATAAAGGTAAGATGTCTTTTGTATTGTTTGTTATCTGAAGACGGTGATAAACCGAAACGTTATATATCCAGCCTGCATTTGTCTCTTTGTTATGTACAAGAGTGCCGCATCTCCCATTCTCTATATATGATTTTTTGTGAGGGCACCTTGTCTTGTGTATTATTTGCGCATGGAGTGCCGGACCCCCTGTATGTCATATATATATATATATAAAAGGGATGGGTATGAGATGCCAGCGTTCGAGATGCCGGCGTTCTAAATCCTGATGCCAGCATCCTGACACGGTTTCGATACCGACACCTGTTGGTCGGTATCCTAACCCTCTCCCTATCCTAACTCTAATCCTGCCTTCTTGGTGCCTAAATCTAACCTTCCCCCTAGTGCCTAATCCTAACCTTCCCCCTTCGCTCCCTAAACCAAATCTCCCCCTCCCCACGCCCTAAACCTAACCCTCCCCCTAGTGCCTAACCCTAACCCCTAACCCTGGACAAAACCCCGCTACTTACCTCCGGCGGTCGGATGCTGGCACTGGGATTCTGACAGGTGTCGGGATTCCGGTGCCTGCATTCTGACCTGCCGGAATCCTATCTGCCGGGTTATTAAATGTAATCGTTTCATATATATAGATATATATATATATATGCAATGTATAGGTCCACAGTCACGTCTCCAGGGTCTAACAATTGCTGGGGTAACAACCTAAGTGACCACAGCAGCTCCAAGTGCATAGATGAAGAATGAGGTGCACTCAACAGACTTCAAATAGAATAAAAAAGTTTTTCCTTTATTCACATCATAGGTACAGACAGCATCGACGTTTCAGTCCACTTTTGGACTTTTATCAAGATTCATAGACAATCCCTCCACCCCATATATATACACCTGAGGTTAGTTGGAGTATAAGAAAAAAGCACGCTGCCCAATCAGGGATAGCATGACATTTAACACAATCAAAACACACATATAATACATCTAAGCGACGTGTGTAATACACACTACATATGTAATATAGTATAATAGCGCTGTATAGCTAAGATCAATACTCATTCATTCCAAAACATCAAATTTACCTCAGTCCGACTCTCCGGCTCCTTCCCGCTGTGGGCATCATTACATGTCGTCACAGTGAGTCGCCGAGTTGTCTCTGTGTTACTTAGCAATGCTGAGGCATGCTGAGTTACCTAGCATTTCCTGATGAAAATCCTGGTGATTGAAACGTTGAAGTGAATACAGAGGTTTATTTAACCCTTCTTTAATTGTGCTTGTTTTTGCTGAGTGCCGCCGCTCCTTTATGACTATATATATATATATATATATATATTGTATATAAATTTCTGTGTATGTATAACGTACATACACATAGATATATATCTATCACACGAGTATGTGAATACTGGTCTGTGATTTAATTATACGTTGTCACAGAAAATTACTTCGTAGTAATCAATATCTACTATATAAAAGCGAAAATTTGTCCTTCTGTCTTTCTGTCTTCCTATACAAATCTACAGTTTACAAGTCAAGATCGTGAAATTTTACATCCGAGCGTATTAAAACACGGCGGAGGCAACTAAAAAAATTTGAAATCAAAATTAATTACTGTTCATTTTTAATTAATTAAAAAACACTATTTTTGCATAGCATTCGCCCTCTACAGGTCAGGTATGGAATTAGAAAAGGATTTAGCTTATCTACTATTTTTCTTTTCTAGCTCTACTATCTACTATATACAAGCTAAAAATTTTTCCTTCTGTCTTTCTATACAAATCCACAGTTTACAAGCCAAGATCTCTCATGGTTCTACATCTAAAACACCAAAGAAGAATAAAAGCATTGTCTGTTTGGTTTATTGTTAGATGCAGATATGGACACCATTCTAATTGGGCCATCTGCAAGGTCAATAATAAAAATATTAAAATGTTATTTTTGTTTAAATTCATAATTTGATTTTATAACATGCATTTTCCTACATACTAAGGAATTATGGAATTTTATTCTGTAGTATATAATCTAAGTCTCTGAACATCATTTACTATGGCTCTCACGTGGAGTTTACAGTACCTTTTAAATGCTGTATGAATTTATAACCACTATTGATATTAAGCCAGGCTTATTATGAGTCTGAATATGGTAAAAATTGCTATCTGCATCCATGAGGAGAGATCCATCAGATTTAGAATCAGGCCCATAAAGATGGCAACTATACTGGGATGCAAAAATGCAGCTCTGCAGCACAAATTTTTATTTAGACTTGCTCATGCATGAGCTTCCACAACTAGATGGTGTCAACAGTGGGGACCAAACTTTTTTGTCTACCTCTTTGGTTGCTGGACCGCACTATGAACGCACAGAGGCTACTTCCGGTTCATTCCTTTGTTAGCCCCTGAAGGATAAAATCGATTGGATGAATTTTATACAGCGTGGAGACCCTGAATGCCGGAAATAGCTGCAAAAGGAACTGGAAGTAGTTGCTGTGCATTTCATAGTGCAATCCAGCAACCAGGAAGTACACAGTCATCCCGCTATCTGAGCAACAGAAGCTCTTGGCCGTGTTTACACTGTACATCTGACAAATTTTGAATGCTTCTATCTCCGAAGTTTGCTTTACACCGTTACAGGTCCTACTTCCTTCAAAGACCTTAGGACTGTGGATGGGGAAGTTTGTCACACTTGTCTTGAGGCCTGCCTGAGGAAGGGTTGTTGGAGGATGATGTGTAAACAACCATTCTTAAAATCCCGGGCAACGCCGGGTACTCCAGCTAGTATTATGATAAATTATTAAATGTTTAAATCTATGTATGGAGGTTCAACTTCTTTATTTAGTCCTGCTTTATTAATGTTTTATTTATAAACCTTATGCAATTATAACTTATGGGTAGCTATGATTTTCTTTTAATGTATCTATGATTTTGTTTCATGCTATTATTGAAGATACTGTAAATCAATTTTGGTTTTAAAACATAAATAAGTACATACTCACATATGAAGAGAAATGATTTTCTTTTGGGAACATACAATCACATCAACAAGTATTATAGCACAGAGATAGTTAGAAAACCAATTATTTTATAGGATTTAAACTGTATATAACTGAACTACACGTCTAAACTACAATATGTAAAACATACGCCAATATTGTATTCACTTTCTGAATGAGACATTTCAATAACTGTAACTTATGTCTTCCTTACACTGTCAATTAAGACTTATTATTTTTCAAAAGGGATAAAAGAGAACTAATTAAAACATGAAGTAGGGTGGTGTTCAAAACAGCATGAATAATAATAGATAGAAAAAAAAATCACTACTTATTTGAAGCAGTGGGTGGTTTCTTCTATCCTCATCTGATGATGGTGGTAGCAGGGAGCAGCATCAGAGTAACAATACATATCCAGCAATAGATGACATTTTATGATCCTATTCATTATTTATTCTGTTACAGAAGTCCTGCAGATTTGCTCTATTTTTCAATTAGACAATCCACTTACTTGCAGGTATTGTGTGAAGCTGTATGCGCATACAGCAAGCCCTCTGCACTATTGTAGTGGCCAACAAAAGACAATGATTACATTCTACAAAGCGTTAGAGGAGATGTCAGTACAATGGGCACAAGCAATGAGTGGCATAATCACTTTCTGTTAGATATCTACTAGAATAACATGAACTGGGGCACATTGCTAGCTTTGAAGTTCATTTTTATTTTAACATCAAATGTGCTGCAAGGTGTATGGTTCACAGTTTTGAAGTGTAAATTTACACCAAACCCAGGTCAAGAGATAATTTAAAAGAACATTGAGAGAAAATATGTTTGTGGTTTTCTTTTCTATTCAGTGACACATTTCGTTTAATGAAGTAATGTATTGAATATTAAATTTCATGGAAAATTTCTTATAATAAACAACTTTGAGGAGACAGTTTTCCCTCTTGGGCTGAGCTAACAAAATCCAAACTAGCATCACAATCCTATATGAAATCAATTGAATGCCCAGGTTATGGCTTTCCAATCATATAATCTCCATTTAAAGTTATACGTCCAAAATAAAATATTGTCACTCTAAGCCTAAAATTAGCTCTGCTTTATCTACATGAAACAGACACCAAGGTGTAGCTTAGAATTCAGGGGGTCATTCAGACCCGCTCGCGAGCGCAGGACGCTTGCAAGCGTGTCGATGTTCCCCCAATGCGCATGCGCACGACGGAGGGAGCTCCGTCGTGCGCATGCGCGAGACCCGAATAACGACGGCCAAGCCGTCGTTATGGGTCTCACACTAAAGGGGGCGTGCTGTCGATGGTGACTGACAGCACACCCCTTTTAGTGGGCATGCTGGGGGCATGATTGCCAGATGGAGGCGTTCCCATGGGAACGCCTACCGTCTGAGTCCGGCCCCACTGACATCACTAGTGATGTCAGTGGGAGTGATTTTGGCTCTGATAGAGCCAAAATCACTCCAGGGCTTGCGGCAACGAGACCCTACCACAAGGGTCTCGTCGCAAGCCCGATGGTCGCGATGGTGTTGACCATCGTGACCATCTTTTTGGCCGCTCGCATATGCTGTGGGTAGTCACCCACAGCTATGCGAGCGGCCAGGAGGCCGCTTCATTTTAAGGTAGGAAGGCACTGATTCAGAACGAGCGCTCTGGTCAGAGCGTCCGGCTCTGAATCAGGCCCTCTGTTCCTGATTACCAGCCACTCCACACTGACATTTATGAACCAATGGCGCAACTAGGGTATTTAGAGCCCAGGGCAAGATGAAAAATGAAGACGCGTGCGCCAAAATGTGGGCATGGCCACTGAAAATGGGGGCATGTCATCATGACACACCACCTTTTATCGTCACTCTGGGAACAATCCTTTCCATTCCATATGCATCTTAATGCCCCCAGTAGTAGTGCCCATCTTGCAAGGCCCACTGTAGTGGTGCCCCTTATGCAATGTCCCCAGTAGCAGTGCCCAATGTAGTAGTGCCCCATTAGTGCCACTTCTACAGTGCCCCCAGTAGTGCACCCTTATACAGTGCCCCCAGTAGTGGTCCCCCCTATGCAGTGCCCCCAGTGGTGGTCCCCCTTATGTAGTGCCCCCAGTATTGCCCCTTATACAGTGCCCCAGTAGTGCCCCTTATACAAAGCTCCCCTATGCAGTGCCCCCAGTAGTGGTCCCCCTATGCAGTGCCCCCAGTAGTGATCCCTCTTATAGAGTGCCCCAGTAGTGGTCCCCCTATGCAGTGCCCCTTATACAGTGCCCCCAGTAGTGGTCCCCCCTATGCAGTGCCCCCAGTAGTGATCTCCCTTATACAGTGCCCCCAGTAGTGCCCCCTTATGCAATGCCCCAGTAGTGGTCCCCCTATGCAGTGCCCCTTATACAGTGTCCCCAGTAGTCCCACAGTAGCACCCCTTATACAATGTCCCCAGTAGTGCCCCCCTATGCAGTGCCCCAGTAGTGGTCCCCCTATGCAGTGCCCCCAGTAGTGCCCCTTATACAGTGCCCCCAGTAGTGGTCCTCTTATACAGTTCCCCCAGTAGTGGTCCCCCAATGCAGTGCCCCCAGTAGTAGTCCCTATTATGCAGGCCCCCAGTAGTGCCCCTTATACAGTGTTCCCAGTAGTGCCCCTTAAACAGAGCCCCTAGTAGTGGTCCCTCCTATGCAGTGCCCCTAGTAGTGATACAGTACCCCCTATATAGTGCCCCCAGCCAGTAGTGCCCCTTACATATATAACACACAGACATACACACACAAATCACTTACCTGAATCTCCGCTCCTGCTGCGCCCGCCACTGCCCGCTCCTCCGTCCTCCTGCTTGGTACTATGGGAGAGATGTCATGACGTCTCTTCCGTCACCCACCATGGAAGCCGGAGCTCATGAGTGAGCTCCAGCCTGGCTCCGACCATGGGTGCAGCAGCCACTGAGAGTCTGTCTGACTTTCATTGGCTGCTAAAACATACACACCACCGCCGGGTAGAATGAGTGTACTACCCGACGCCAGCGGAAGTGTGTTTGTTACTGTGTAGTGTGGACCGCACTCACTGCCGTCCACACTACACTGACTAAAATGGACCTGGATCACGGCTCGCGGGTTCTATTTATTGTGTAGATGGTGAACATGTTGACATTTATAGTGTTAACATTAGAATGTCTACATGGTGGTAATGTTGACAGACAACATCTCGACATATTCATCATGTCAACAATCACCATGGCATTACTGATGAAATATCAACATGGTCATAATGTTGACAATCCATTTTTCAGGAGAGCCTAATCCTAACACTAACACTAAACCTAACCTTAACACTAACTCTAATGCCAATGTCAACAATTTCACTATGTCAACATTTCACATGTTGACATGTAGTCCAAGTAAAAAATGTTCCAAGTGTCGACAAGTATTGACATTGTATTCATGTCGACATCATAAATGTCAACATTCTGGTGTTGATATTTTGGATATCAACATTGTGATTGTTGACAAGGTAACTGCATTCGGAAGGAAGGCAATAACTGCAAGTGAGAGATTATAGTAATCAACAGTGGCTCCTGCCCTCCTACCTGAGGGGGGCTGCCACCGCTTCTGGTCCCAGTGCCTGCACAATGAATGTCAGGCACCAGGACTTGCTCATGCGCATGAGCGGTGGTAGAGCCGCGCATGCGCACAACACTAGACCAGCTTCATGGGGCTGCATTGGTAGCAGCCCCGAGAAGCCCTGTAGGGCTGCCTAAAAGGCAGAGCAGATGCTTCCACTGGAAGCTGCTTATGGCTGCCTAGACTGGCAGTTCCAGGGGGAGGAGACACCTCCCCCTGGAGCTGCATGTCCTGTGGGTGACTGGCAGGTTGCACTTCCAATAGGAATCCACCTCCAGTCTCAGTGTAGCCAGTGCAGTCACGGACTGCACTGGTTCACTAAAGTGGTGGCTTTTACTGGGAGGGCTGCAGCGCTGCAGCCCCTAGGTAAAATCAGCCACTGATAGTAATCATTGCAAAGATCTTATGCATGGTTAGTTACTTGCAAAATGGGAGGCTTGACATTCGCAACGTTACCCCTCAGAGGATCAGTCACCATTTTCTGTTGGGTTTTCTTTTTATCCCATGTAATATGTTAATAACAGGGCACAATGGTGACTGTACGTAGTTCTTTATGCTCAAGCAGTTGAGACTCATAGGGCCTGATTCAGACCCACTCGCGAGCGGCTGTACGCTCGCAAGTGGGTCGATGGTCTGCACTGAGCATGCGCACGACGGAGGGAGCTCCGTCGTGCGCATGCGCCAGACACGACGAGCGAAGGACTTTCCTTCGCTCGTTGTGTCCGATCAAAGGGGGCGTGCTGTCAATGTTGATTGACAGCACGCCCCCTTTGGTGGGCGTGCCGGGGGCGTGCCTCCCTGACGGGGGCGTTCCCACGGGAACGCCTCCCGTCAGAAGCCGGCCCACTGACATCACTAGTGATGTCAGTGGGAGTGATTTTGGCTCTGATAGAGCCAAAATCACTCCGGAGCTTGCGGTTGAAAACCTCAACCGCAGGCTCCGGCTCGCAATTTCGATGGTCGCGATGGTCACGACCATCGCGGCCATCAAAATGCACGCTCGTATAGCCTGTGGGTGGTGACCCACAGCTATACGAGCGTCCAGGAGGACGCTCCATGAAAAAGGAGCCCGGCCCTCATGCAGAGCGTGCGCTCTGCTCAGAGCGTACGGCTCTGAATGAGGGCCATAGTGTCCTAGAATTACATTCTGATTTTTCTACATTTTAAGCACTCCAGTGTGGGAAAAACCAGAAAGCTTTCAGCAAGGGATTGTTTATTCCAATGGGACACTCATTTTTTGGAGGTTTTATTGTTTTGGGAATGCAGACTAGAGCTATGTGACATTATGACAGGGGAACCCTATGCTGCAAGTTTCCCCACAAATTCTGAACAACTTTATTTTTACACAGCAATTTCGATTTGAGTTTGGACACATGCCTGCCATTTTTGAGGGGTCTATTTACTATGCTGTGTTAGGAGATAAAGTGAACGAAGGTAAGGTACCAGCCAATCAGCTCCTAACTGCCATCTCACAGGCTGTGTTTGATAAATGACAGTTATACTCCTTTCAGACATACCGAGAATCCCGGGAATTTGGCCTGCCTCAGACAAATCCCCGAGTTACCGCGTATGTCTGAAAGGTACCTACCCGGGAACACATTCATGGGTAGCCGACCCTTCAATCGACCAGGGAATTTCCTGGGACTTAAGTCTGGGGAAATGACCCTGCTTATATCTGAATGGTGCTACCCGGGAATTTACTACTCCCGGGCTGCACAAAGCAGCTTTTACATTGAGTGGGCAGCACAGGGCATCCTATAGGATGCTCAGCACTGCCGCTCACCACCCCCCGCAACGGTAGCTGTGTCACTGTAGATCATGACACAGAGGATCCCAGTGGGACGCCGGGGACACCCGCCAGTGCTGGAGACCGCCAACAGGTCTCTGCCACAACGGGACCACTATGGCAGTACATTTATGGAAGGGGTTCTATCTCTTACCCATTGGGTGGGGAGGGGAGGGGGGGGACGGCAAATAGGGAATAAAACAAATAATTTATTAATAAAATAAAAAAAAAATGGCTGGATTGGGATTGGCCAGCTGCTTGCTGCATTTTGATGACCTCATCAGCGGCACCCGGAGAGGGGATAGGCTAGGAGGGGCAGACGGCAGAGGAGAGACAGGTGATCTAAAATTCCCAGCTTGTATCTGAAAGGGGTCTACCTGGGAATTTCCCAGGTAGACGCTGTAGTGTGAAAGGGGGGTCTCGACCAAATACTTGGGAATTTGCACAGGATAAATTCCCGGGTCTGAGCAGGAAATTTACCAGGTCGTATGTCTGAAAGGGGTATTAGGAGCTGATTGACTGGTACCTTATCTCTGTTCACTTTATCTCTTTACACAGCTTAATAAATAGACCCCTGGATCTCTCTGCACACTTTACAACTGCCCCACCTGCAGTATAACATTGTGTTACCAAGGTGCAAAATGGTCTATGTACTAAGCCTTGGAGAGAGATAAAGTACCAATCAATCAGCTACTAACTGTCATTTTTCAAACACAGCCTGTAACATGGCAGTTTGGAGCTGATTGGTTGGTACTGTATCCCCATCCACTTTATCTCTCTCCAAGGCATAGGTACTTTATATCCATTCACTTTATCTCCATCCAAGGCTTAGAACATTAACCCCTTAGTACATTGATCCCAAAGTTACTTACTGGTTTTTGCTTTGCTCGAAGGTCAGGATCAACTCCAACATGTGACCAACTTGACATCAGGCCTTTAGTGACTTGTTAACTGTAAGTGCCTATTGACATCAAAAGGACATACCATAAGGGCTTTTTACAGAATACCAAAGTTTCCAGATAGCTAGAGATAGTAAGACATGCCCAACAGCAATAGAAATTATTTTATGGCCTATTCCCAATGTTAGTTTGTGCTACTCTTACTTATTACCTAAAATATTTCTCATTCCTGGATGCCATGAAATGTAGTACAATCCATCAATATTGGTCTGAGCTACTAACTCAGAGCTCTAATTTTC
The DNA here is from genome assembly GCA_031769625.1 of Taudactylus pleione. Lineage (NCBI taxonomy): Eukaryota > Metazoa > Chordata > Amphibia > Anura > Myobatrachidae > Taudactylus > Taudactylus pleione. Next base: position 35,856,995 of record JAUIMM010000014.1, read on the forward strand.
TCATAGGGGACTCTCATCATTCAGCTAACTCTATGATTGGCCACACCTATAATTGAACCTTAATACGGTTCTTTCCCTTAGGTTTTGTCACATTTTTTTTCATCAGTGTGATTAGCAGATTCCTTAGTTTGAATGACAGGAGGAACTGATGCTGGAATGATACATGTTTCTGAAGTCTTGTGCCCTATCTAGTCACAAATAACAGGAGACACACTAATATTTTCCCAAATAACCTAACAAGTAGTAGTTTGAAGTGTATAAATAACAGGACATGTCATCTAGTTATTATAACTACATCATTAAAGTGACTTTCCATGTTCTTTGTCAGCTACAGACAAGTTGAATAAACCCAGGGAGGTCTGATCCAAAGCCTAGATGAGTGGAAGACAACAGGCCCACTATACCAATAAGCCGTATAAGCCAAGCAACTAACATCACTTGGGCAGTCTGCGTGTAAGCTGACTGTTCTAGAACCACAAAAAATGCCAGTTAAATGTGAAACAATAATATAAATCAGTGAATATCATCTCCAGTCCTCAACAGACCCAACAGGTCACCTTTTTAGGATTTCTGTCTGTGGAAACAAGTGGGATAATTTCTGATCCATCAAAATAGATCGTCTCACCTGTGAATGTGTAACAAAATCCAGAAAACATGACATGTTGTAGGTACTCCAGGATTGGAGTTGAAAACTAATAGTTTAAGTGTACACTGCATTATTGGTACAACTGCAATGGGGCACTGACATGTTAACTACTTGGCAACATGATTGATCCACACTTCATCTGGGTTTTGGCCAGTTTACCATATTTGATGGAAGTAAAAATGATCGGTAATTGCAAAGGTTGGAAAGGGCATTGTTCATTAAGATGTCTAGACAGGAGTGGGAACATTACCTTGCCCATAACTTCATAGGGATATTGCTAAAAGCTTACAGTGCGGTCTCTCCCAGAACTGGAAAATCACCTTACAAACGAAGGTTTACTTGCCTGGTGGAGGCATAGCAAACTCTATTCCTGGTGATGTAACTGCCTGCCTACTTATGTTAATGTGTTACACATTTAATAATTTTATTTTGTGATGTGTGGAAATATATTATCTCTCATAGGGTGATTGCATAAGGGGTTTCCTTTACTTACAAAGTGATGAAAAATTGCAGCAAATCAATACATTTGAACAAGCATTGAACAAAATCCAAGGACCATCACCAACAATCTACATTTGCTTCAACTAGAAACTGCATTCAGCATCCCGCTATCATCTACAGTGCAACTTGCTGATTTTATTACTCTCTCTTTCATTTTTTATTTACCTTTGTTTCTTGAAACTCATCAAAAACCCCTGTCTAATCCAACACTGTTTAACAAAATGTTTCATACTATACTTCTAGGCAACTACATCTTAACCCCAATCCCCACCCCCACCCGGCATCACAGCCATTTATGTATATTGTTCCCTTACTACTCTACAGACTATTAATTAACACTCATGAACTACTTTCATATCTTCATTATTTAACTTTAAAGGGACTGATGCTGTGTTCAGCATATGCTTGTTGGCAGAGTGAATCTTGCGTGTTTTCACTCCGCAGCCAAATACTAATGGGCAATGCAGAATCCTATGCCTTTAGAGACATAACTCAATTCTAATGGGGCGTACTCAGATAAGTAATGGGCAATGCAGAACCCTACGCCTTTAGAGACATAACTCAATTCTAATGGGGGCGTACTCAGATAAGTAATGGGCAATGCAGAACCCTACGCCTTTAGAGACATAACTCAATTCTAATGGGGCGTACTCAGATAAGTAATGGGCAATGCAGAACCCTACGCCTTTAGAGACATAACTCAATTCTAATGGGGCGTACTCAGATAAGTAAAGTCCAGTGAGGGCTTGTCAATGCAACTGCCAGTCATGGAGAATTGGATATAAAAATATATATGTTTGTCTCCCTGTGTATATTTTACACCATGTATATGATGGTACACATATGCACTGATAATGATGACTAATAGCAAGACCAAGAGTAAGGATAAGGGGAGGGTAGACCGCAAGATGTGTACAACTCTGCTTATAGGTGAATATACACAATTTTATCTGTACAAACAATGCTGGAGCACTTCCACACAATTTAAGTCCAACTCAGCATCACACATACTGTATCTTCAACATGGACAAGGCTTTTTATATTACCATCATCTCTCCCTCCTAATCCCTTTGTGCATTGTCACTGGGTATAGTTAACCAAATACAGGTTCCTTCTCAAATCTCCCACATACTTCATTTTGATTCTGCACACAAGGGTATACTGTAACTACCATAGGTGCAATTTTTATGGGGCTTACAGCTGAGGCGGGGTCTGTCTTCCTTGTCTATCCCATGCTTCTATTGAGGTGTATTTGCTGTTGGGCAGTACATGGGTCCCTTACAAATGTTGCTATGGAGCCCTTCCAAATGTCTACTTACTGTAAGTCTGCACAATACAGAAAAACAGCAAAAAAGTTCTAATATGTTTCCAAGACGCAAATATAACTGCACAGCTACTCTCACACTGAAGAGAACCACCTATTCTCCAAAAGTCAATGGTATTCTAAAAATAGTTGTTAGAAATCGATGCACAGTCTGTCCAGTCCAGAGTGAAAACAACCGGATCCTCAGAAGTTAATTTTAAATACGCATCCACATATAACAGATACAAAAGAAGTTATACAAATAGTGTGATACTGTATAGATAGCTGAAAAATATCTTCACTGTGATCACACAAGTTGGAATATAGTGCTTCCCAAAACTCCCCAGGCAAAGGGAACGTGCTATAAGCTTGCTATTTCCGTTATACTTGTCTAAGTGCAAAAAGAGCTTTATATTGATTAAAATTTCACCCAGGAATCTGCAATCCGTCATGTAAAATTTTTTACACTTGCATTGAAGTTTTTAACTTTTTATATGGAAGGAAAGCTATACGGTAGATTTGCATGCTCAGGCTGGTATATCAGATCCATTTTTTTAATTTACAATTGGTTGTTATTTATTTCCATGTGCTTAGTGATTAGAAATTAATTTCTATATAATGATATTATGTACTGTATATCAAATTATTTTAACGTGTATTGAATCTCAATAGGGATACCCTTCAGCTAAGGCTGAGAATGGCCACCATTGTATTTGGATTCTGAGACAGCCCAATTCTTTTGCTGCTGTGACATTTTGATCAAATATAATATCTTAGCATCTTGTCTTCTAACTTGTCTGTTTTAATGGCTAAGCATTCTGACAGTGTCCAGACAGAAAACAATGTAAAGGGTCTGGTGTACCAGGTAGAAAGGGTTGGGTGGTAATTAGTGTGAGTCTGATTAGATATGGCTGAGGTTAACTAATCATACTTCATAATCAAGCTATTAATAATACTGAGTTGATTAATGCATCCAATTGAACATAATCACATGTTGCATCCCTGTCATTCTATTAATGGAGTCCATTATGTAAGGGGGCAGCAGATGAAGGGGGGATCTTGCATATGCCACTTGTCACGACCAGGGGTTCTCGGCATGCCGGCTGGCAGGTATTACCTGTGAGGATGCTATGGCGAGGGGCGTCTGGTGGTGGCGCTGGTATCTGGCGGGGTGCATTGGCTGCGCGTAGTCCTGTGCGGGCATATTGTCACTCTGGTCTGGTTAGGCCTGGTGGTGCTTCCGTTCCGCTCTGGCATGGGCGCCGCCATCTTGCCTCCGGTCATGTGACTTAGTCGCCCTAGCCTGGTGTGTCACATGCTCTCTCTGGCCAGTCACAGCCTGGCATTGGGGATATAAGGGAGTGTTGAGCTTCTTTTCATTGCCAGTGCAACGTGTTTCTCAGCGAGAGCTGAGAGAGAGAGTTCCTGTGTTTTCACCTGTCTTTTGGGATCATTGCCTAGCCTGCTTCTCCCTGCCTGTTCCAGTCCCCTGGATTATCCTGCCTCCTCCATTGCCTCTCCCTTGCCTGAGTACCTGCATCAGCTGTTACCCTGCACCCTGCCTCCACTTGCCTTCTCCCTGCAAATTCAATTCAGCTTGCAACTTCACTTAAGCCTGCAAATCATTTCTGCCTCACAAAACCTGGATTACTGGACTACTTTCTGTTATCAATACCTGGACTTTTTCCCATTGCTTCACTACAGTTCCCCCAGTGCACTTTAGTGCTATACCCGGACTTTTTTGTTTTGCCACTCATTAAAAACTCCACGTTTATTTTTAAATCAGCTTCAGTCTCTGCTCCTTTTACCACCCCGGGCCCACAAGAAACCTAGAACCTCACACCACTAATCTGGAGCTGATTTTTATTCATGCACTCAAAAATAGGTTTCTGTTGCAATTTTATACCATTTACAATATTATTATTTATTATAGCATCAGAACATTCACAATTTTGTTTTTCAATGTGACTTGATGTAATCTGTTGTGTGTTACATTCTTGTTAAACATTCTCATTTCAGAGTGACTGTACGAGTGCACAAGTTTCCATTATTCTCATCTGAGCAGCTTACATTTGGATTCATGGCCATGTCATCCTTAAGAACAGGTGGATCTGTCAGTAACTTATTGAGTTTAACAACACAATGTCTGCCAGTGACAAACCCACCTGTCAGTTGTGCAGGGACGGTGGTGGATTATTTAGTGACTGCACTCAAGCACATATGATACTGATAGTTCTTTTGCAGAAAATTAAAATAAGAAAGGTGATAAGAGTATATCTTAAGGATAGGATATAAGAGATCAGTCTCACTAAGGAGTTATATAATATATGTCATGTGTTAAAGGATTCTAACGTGGTACAATAAATGGGGCTCTTACTGTTTCATAACATAACAAAGACGACAGTAGAGAAACTGCAGCTGATTCGTTCCTTGAACTGTCGTCTCTTCTAGACCTTACTATAGGGCCATAGTGCTGTTGCTTATTTCTACCATTCAACTCTTGTTCACTTTACTATAAATAAATATATACTAAATAGATAAATGTTCATCTGATTAAATATACATCCTACACAATTGCAATATGGTCAAAAAGTTAAAATGTTAATTTTTCTTTAAAGCAAATTGCTCAATAAATAGAGCTTATTTTTATATTAAATGTAATAGATGAGTTTTTGTATATGTGCCATTGCCTAATGGTTTTAAAATGAATTGAAAGAGCAGATTTGTGTGAGTGACTCGAAGATTTTATCTATTTTTTCCCCTGACAGCCAATACTACAGAAAGCTATTGTAATGTATTACATACCCACAATAGAGCTTTAATGAACGAATATACGACAGATTTTTATACTTTTTGTGAGCTGCAGCAAAGTAATCAATGTGAGGTGGTGGATTCAGGAGGGGGGGACGGGGACAAATATCATAGCTAATTGAATCACCCACTCTAGTATTGTGCAGGTATACTGGTATTTCATAGTACCTTAGAATAAATGCTTAATAAATAGACAAGAGACTTTAATATATAACCACAAACAAGGTATCTAATGTGATTGATTGTGACGGAATCGGTATGAATTACCGACAGCGGCTGGCCGACATGGCCTAAAATCCCGATCGTTACAAGGTAAGTATTAACTAACCTAACCCCCCCTAACCGTCCTTAGGGGTGCCTAACCCTAACCTTTCCCCCAGTGCCTAACCCTAATCCCCCCTCTATGTGTCTATACCTAACCCCCCTTCTCCGCCGCCTAAACCTAAGTCCCCTGGGGGGGTGCCTAACCCTAAATCCCCCCCGGGGATGCCTAACCCTCCCTTCCCCTAGCCTAACCCTAACCTCCAAGGGGGTGCCTAACCCTAAGTCCTCCCCGGGAACCCTAAACCTAACCCTCCCCCCCTCGCAGCTGTCCGCAGCGGCGCCCGGCATCACTTCGATTCGGATGCCGGGTGCCGGTCTCCCAGCATCAGTAAAATGACAGGCGTCTAGATTTAGATGCCTGTCATTTAACCCTCGCCAGTATAAAGCAGTTGGGAAGCCGGCTGTCGGGATTACGTCAACCGGCTTCCCGACTGCATACCATTGTGACAAGGTTTTTTTTTTAAATCTGGCATTTGGAAACCCCTGTCCCTAAAATTCTGCATTTACCCCTGGGCAACAGTGGAGCTAGGACTGCATGCTACATCAGTAGATCCGGCCTGCAACCTTGCCTGCCAGCTAGAAGCAGGTAAGAAATGTATTAATTTTATTTTACAAAAGTGCTGGGAAGCACCCTGCAATGTGAAGGGCCGCCAAGGAGCCTAACCTTTTCCAGTAGTGTAAAACTGCTTATCAGCAGCACAGAATGGGATGGAGTTAATTTATTGCCATACGGGATACTGGTGATCAAAATCCTGGTAAGAGAATCCCAACCTGCGACCAGAGCACTGGTAATGGAATCCCGACATCAGTTGAGATACCGGTGCCAGAATCCTGATAGCTGGCATCCCAAACGTAAGTATAGTGGGTTGGGTTAGCTGGGTTAACTTGTAGCCGAGGGTTAGGTTTAGGCGCCATGGGGGAGTTAGAGTTTGGCTATGGGAGGGGGGAGGTTAGGGCTAGGCTCTGGGGAGGGGGGGTTAGGTTTAGGCACCACTGGGGTGGCGTTAGGGTTAGGCACTAAGGGCGGAGGGTTAGGTTTAGGCACTGAGCGGGGAGGGTTAGGTTTAGGCACTAATGGGGAGGGTTATGGTTAGGGTGTGGGTGGGAAGAATTAGGGTTAGGATGCAGGAAGGGAGGGTTAGGTTTAGGGGGTGATGGGGGGAGGGTTAGTATACTTACTGAGCCCCTGTTGGGATTCTCAGCATCAGAATACAGCTGTCGGTTTTTGACAGCCAGCATCCTGACTGCCGGTCTCCGATACCCAACCCACACAGAAATATATAAGTGCATCTTGTATTCAAGCCAAGGCCGCAACCCCTCACACACTTGGTCATGCCCACCCCCCCTCACACACCTAACCTCCCCCCTCCCCTGACCGATTACTGTGACCCCTCTGTCATTTTTTTACTTGATCCACCATTGGAGGTCTCTTCATGTCTGCTGCATAGTGGCTGGGGGCAGGTTAACACTTTTATTGCTGGAGGTTTTCTCAAATCTGTGCTGAGCCTATTTTGGCACTTTGTGAGCTGGTCACATTTCAATATCAACTTCAGGATTTTTTTTATGCAGTTACACAAATGATAACTTGTTTTTTTCAGAAGACACTGAAATTTCAGAAAAAAACATAAATCTGCACAAAATATACTGAAAATGTCCAAAAACATTTCTTTTTCATTGAAATTTGGCAAATGTTTGTACAGTATGTTTGTTTGATTAAGACCTCCAAAAAATAATGTGTGGCTCTTGATTAGGCATTACTCTCCCTTTTCAAGCAGCAAAGAGCTGATTCTGTATGTACTGTAGGTTTTTATAGTTAGGGGACATTTATCAAACCTTCTAAAGAGGACAAGTGGAGGTGTTTCCCACCTTCACTAACCAATCATATTTTAGCTATCATATATCAAGTACATTCTGTAAAAAAATTAGCTAGAAGCTGATTGTTTGCTATGAGTAACAGCTCTGTAGTCCACTTTAGAAGGTTTACTAAGCTCCCCCTAAATCTGTATTTGAAAATAATGCTGTATTTTTAAAGATCTTTCCCTAAACAGAGGTGGAACTACCGCCAGTGTTGCACTGTGTCCCTGGAGAGTTAGGGTTCCCCCGTCGCAGATCAAATTATCATCAGTCATGATCAGCAGCACTGTCGGTTATCAGATCAACAGCTGTCGGTGACTGCTAGCCCTCAAGATTACCTTGGATAGTCCAGACTATAAGCTAACCTGGATGGACGGGGCTGCGGCAATGTGCTGCCTGCTGGAGACTCGTGGAGGTCATCTCGTGAGTGCCACAGGCGGGAGGAGAGGGCTTCTTTATGTCTTCTTACCAACCTATCTGCCGCTGCACAGACTGCAGGTCACTCTATACCACTCTCCCCATCACACTCTGCCACTCCCTGTCACCCTCTGCCATCACCCTCTGTCTTTCTCCTTCACCCTCTGTCTCTCTCCTTCACCCTCTGCCTCTCCCTGTCACCCACTGCCTCATACTGTTAACCTTTGCCCATCACCCTCTGCCTTTCTATGTTACCTGCTGCCCATCACTCTCTTCTTCTCACCAAATACTTTCTGCCCATCACCATCTGCTTTTACTTGTCATCCTCTGCCACTTCTGTTACCCTCTGTCAGTCACTCTCTCCCCATCACTCTCTGCCTGTCACAATCACCCTCTGTCTCTGTCCATTACCCTCTGCTCATCAGCCTCTGCTTCTCCCCATCACCAGGGTCTCTCCCAGTCACCCTCTGTCTCTATCTGTCACCCTCTCTCCTTGCCATCCTCTGCCCACCACCTTCTGCCTTTCCCTGTCACCCTCTGCCAATTACTTTCTGCCCATCACCATCTGCTTTTACTTGTCATCCTCTGCCACTTCTGTTACCCTCTGTCAGTCACTCTCTCCCCAGCACCCTCTGCCTTTCATCCTCTGCCTGTCACAATCACCCTCTGTCTCTGTCCATTACCCTCTGCCCATCAGCCTCTGCTTCTCCCCATCACCAGGGTCTCTCCCAGTCACCCTCTATCTCTATCTGTCACCCTCTGCCCACCACCCTCTGCCTCTCCCTGTCACCTTTTGCCAGCAGACCCATCTGTGGAGCCTAACATCAGCGCTGCTGACATCAGACACTGGTGAGTTTAAAGTGGGCACAGATTAATATTTGATTAAAGGGGGCACAGATTATTAATATTATTTGAGAGCAGGCACAGATTAGTATTAGACACTGGGATGCTGTCTATAATGTTTGGTGGACAAGTGGCGCACTGCTGTGTGGCATGTCATGAACTCAATGTGGGGTCCAGAAGGGAGAGGAACCAAACATATGTTTGCATCTGGACCCTCCACTTGCATGTTTCATCACTGCCCCTATACTGTATATGGATTACTTTTAACATCTGCAGCATACGGCGTTATTGTTATTTTGATAACACTGACCACCAGACAATAACTTTTATGGGGTACACTGACCACCAGACAATAACTTCTATGGGGTAACAGTTTGAAAGATGAGACTCCCCTCAAACAAGAATACTCCAAGTCCATGTCTCTTTGTCTTCTCACTCCATCACCAGCACAGCAGCTTTTTTTCTCTCTGTAATGTAGGGCAATCCCTGCCCTTTCTGACATCACTGCAGAATGCTGAGATGATTGCATTAAATCCTGGCCTCCACCCCTGATTCCTAGTGGGTAGTCATCACCGGTGGGTCTAGGTAAGTATAGTTTTTTTTTGCTTTATTCTGAAGTACCTAGGTGCTAGGGATGATAAGGACTTGCCTTCAGCATATTCAATGTACATGCTGAAGATGAGTCAAACTCATATTTAGCACTCACAAAGTTAAACTAAGAAGTAGCCCAAATGAGGACCTCTGTAAATGGTGCATTAATCCATCCCCCCAGACCACATGCCAAGCACACATTTGAAGATGCAGCTTAAGGGATAGTGTGTGTTTGTGTTTTTGCATCCTCATGAATATTTCTCTAACTCATTGATGCTAGTGGGACCATGACCATTAGGGTTACAACCTTTTTATTTTCAGATTCCTGGAAAGGGTGTGGCCAAAACTGCAATAGAGTTTATTTATCAAAGCCCCTTCATGCACCTTATATGCCATAACCTCTCCTCCTCATGTCACCATCACCTGAGCACCCATCACAGAGCCACAACACGTGTCCAGGCTGCCCCTTTTGCCATGAGGCAGTCTGAGGCTGAGTGTGCACGGTACACTGAGTACTGAGCTGCACTGTTACTTCATTACAGTGCAACCAGTTGATTATTCATATTTGGAAAGTTTCTGTAGTACATAGAATTTTTACATTTCAGTCAGAAGAAATATTGCAAGAGGTAGCAGGAGACATAGGGAGATGACAGGCAAAGAGATGGGGGCATAGAGAGAGAGAGAAAGGGTGAGAGACAGATACATTCAAAAGAGAGAAACTTCAGTAAATAGAGAGAGTGGGCAGAGAAAGGGAGAGACAGAGAATGCCAGGGGGACAGTGAGAGAATGAATATAAGAAAATATAAATAGGAAAGTAAATCACTATGTTTATACCCAAACAAAGATCTTGAACAGTTCAGAGAATAAAAATAAAATTAATGACTTATTGGACATTATTATAATAGAATTACGAAGAACATCAGATAGGGCTACCAGAAGAACAAAAGTAAAAATAGCCTGTAAATGAGAAGATGAATAGAGAAATAATTTTCATTAAGAACAGATACCCCAGTCCACCCCCTAATTTTTATCAGGTTAAACTGTTTTGTCACCTCCTTTCTTAGTTTATTAAATATGTCTTCTATGAGATCTGCCATAACAGAAACCCAAAACTTTCAGAGCCACTGTGAGCCTCTCTCTGGCTGTCAGGGCATGGATGAAATAAAGGCAAGGAGAAGGGAAGGAGGGTTATGTATTATTCTTCAGTCCACTGCCTGCAGCAACTGCAGTAGTGCCCACAGCTGGAAGGAGTTACCGTCACAGCAGGGGAGGCATGTGGGTGCTAGTTGAAAACAGGAGGAAAGCAAGGAGGCGCACAAGTAGGTGGATGAGGACTATAGATGGACAGGGAGGCGGACAAGGACTGAAGGAAGGGGGGGAGGCATACTAGTAGGTGCTGAGGAGTGGGGGGCAGACAGGGAGGCAGATGAGGAAGCATGCTGGTAAAATGGGCATTTGGAGGAGCTGATCTTGTGAGTGTAAAGTGTTATAAAATCTGGATTATTGTCATTCCAAATGGAAGGCCTGATTTCTGGCTGTATTTTGTTATATGTATTCCGAAAATTTCGAAAAGCAAAACAATTGTATTGAATATAATTGCTATTAGGTAAAATGTTTAGGTGCTACTATAATGAAATTAAATAATTAGCTACAAACAATATTTTAAAAATGACAGAGTGCTTGCTCCAGTTTTTGTCCCATTTCTTTACTTAATTTGGATGTAAAATTATCCACCAAAAACATAGCTAAACGTTTGAAATCTCTCCTCCCGGCACTGGTTTACTCTGATCAGGTGAGTGTTGTGCAGGGGAGATAGGGATTTTCCGGGATCGTATCGGAATCGGGCTCTGTGCCCTGAAACTAGTTTTTAGGACACCCAAATGTCAGGGGCAAGAAGCCACCACCCACATACACTGCTGTAACTAGCAGCATGTACGTCATTGTCATCTAACACAGCAGGAAGTGTCTTCTGCCAGTGCTAGGAAGAGACTATGGAGATGGACTCTCAGACTGAAAACTCAGTGTATCAATCAACAAACTACACAAGCAAAAGAGCTTGAGGAAGAAGTTCAAAAACAAGCCCCAGAGAAAGAGAAAAAATAAATTGTAGTTTCTGTTGAAGAATGTAGTGTTGAAGAGGGAAGATCACCTTTGCCTTTGGTCAGGAGATCTGTTAAGTGGAACAAAAGTATACCACCAAAGTGGTTATCTTGTCTTGCTCAGACAGCACTGAAACCTGAGCCAGAATCCTGGAAACAGACACAGAAGCTGCTTAAGCTGGGTACACACTGACAGATATATTGGCCGATCCATTGATTGGCCAATATATCTGGTGCCCGTTGGCCAGTGTGTACCAGCGATATGTCTGCGAATGATGTCGTTCACAGACATATCTCATCGGCTGTGCTGCACACCCGATTGACAAATATATCTGTCCATCGGCAAGTGTGTACAGGCAATCAGCCTATCGCCAGGACACATGCAATGGCAGCCGCGGCAAGGGGGTTGCGGCACGACCCTCGGCCAGCGGGACCCGTGGCTGACTGCAAGATGATGGTCATTTCGTGTATATGAACGACCATCATCTACAGATTTATCAGCAGATCACTCGATCTGCAGATCACTCGATCTACAGATATATCTTTGCAGTGTGTACCCACCTTTACACATGTAAAGAAAAATAGATTAAAGCTGCTGATGAAGAGATAAGTTCTATCAAACAGCTCCAGACATGCGATCTTACAGAGTTACCTCCAGAAAAACATGCTTTTGGATGATGAGTCCTACTGTGATGCATGAGGTAGCGATCCATAGGACATTGCTTTCCTTATGTATCTAATTCATAGTTGCCTGCCTTTGTTGCCTGGGGAGATGCAATTGACAGCTGATGAAGGTGTGGCTGGGTGCTTGCATCCCTGACCTCTGGAACAGTGTAAATTTGTTCTCCGAAGAAACAAATCATGCTTCAGTATCTTTCAGTCTGATAAATGAATCTGGATTTGGTAGATGTGAGAAGACTGCTCTTGGTCTGAATATGTACTGCCAACTGTTACAGTTAGTCATGGAGCAATAATATTCTGGAGTTACTCTTTATGTTTTGGTCTGGGCTCCTTAACTCCAGGATAAATTAGCTTTTGTAGAATTGGATAGATAATCGCCTTGCACTTTTGTCAACTGCATATGACCATAACAATTTCTTAAGCATGCAAAGCTATACAGACAAAGACAGATTTGGTGCTTATGACTACATAACCCAAAGGGGCTGGACGGTGGTTGGAGTGGGCAGTTAAGCATGACCAAAGTACAGAAAGGGTGTGTTCACATAAAATGCTCCCATGCTGATCACCAAATACCACCAGTTTGGTTGTAGATAACTGGCGAATGCTTGACCCCTGGTGCAAAATACAAACTGACGATGATGATAAATTGCAGTTGCTTCTGATTGGCTGCATTCATCTGAATGCCTCTTATTTATGCTAATACTATACTAATGCTTTTGCAATCTGTTAGCATTATTAAAGTGATATTAGCAATCACATTGTAAGCCTGAGGAAAATTAAACCTTCAAGGCATAACCAGGCTGATACACAGATACTATGTGAAATGTGATCCATATAACTACTAAATATAAGGTGAACTGACTTCTTAGATACACTAATTTTCTGAAACTGACTTATTGGTACTTTAATATGAAAGTCATCCTGAAAGGAAACCATTAAATATATGTAATCAATGAAATCATCAAAGAATAGCTATGTGCTCTCTGAATACTTTATAAAAGTTACTAACTAGTTTAACACTGTAGCACTAGTAGAGTGATATAAGAAAGACATGGTGCATAAAACCACAAATGCAACTAGTAAATTAATACAAAGTAATGTTGCAACTTAGTAGCAACCAGCAACTGAGTTGCAACATCATATTCTTAGGACTCACAGGTTGCACTGTCACAACATCCTTCCCTCTATATGGCATTTTTGGAGGGTTTGGCTCACTTAGCTCAGTTGTCCATGTCTTCTGCAGTTGCATCTAATTTATTGCTGAGTAGTTTTTCATCCACTACTTCCCTATCCCCAGTTCTCGGGGCCCCTGCTGCTTCTGCTGGTGGTCCCTGTTCTCTGTGATGGGGGAGCAGTCTGAACTGGTGCTTAATGTTTCTTCTAATCCAGGTTTCTTGCTATTCGGGTTTAACAGTCAGGTTTGGGATGACTGATTCTCTCAGGGGCCTTTTGGATTAGGAGTCAGAGTTCAACAGAGGCAAAGGTCCAGATAAGTTGCTCCCATTAACTCAGATGTATCTGTGATATTTGTTGTTAACAGTGTACTGTCATGAGGTCTCCGGGGTTGCAATTACCTCTGGAGCCAGTTTGGAGAGTGTTTAAGGTGTCCAGTCACAGTTGACGCTTATCATAGTGACTCAATAGCAGATAACTGCTTATCATGGGTAAGTCAGGTGAGGGTAAGTCTTTTATTGAACATTTTTTAATTTCCTCTGATTCCTTCTCTTTTAATAATTCAGATTCCAGTGATAGTGAATTATCCTCCAGGTCTAGAACTAACGCAGACAACATTTTTAGATGCTGTAGTATGAAGGCGATTTTGGGGCTTGAGGGAGTAAGCTAGAGTAAAAATTGTTAAGGGCCATTTTGTCAATATTTCCCCCCACACCACTGGTTCTAAAAAGGCACTGTTCCATGCTAAATCTAAAGAGCTTGGAAGAGGAGGTGTTTGTGGGGTTTCTAAATTTTTTCTGCCTTTAATGTTGAAACCCATCTAGAAGAAGCGATTAATGTTTTAAATATCTGTATCTCATATATATAGATGGTCAGAAGGGTATAATTGTTGTCTCTTTGACCAATTCTGTCGGCAACAGAATGGTATGGTTCTAATTGAATAGGACTGCAAGGATGTGGAGGTGTGGATTAATATTGTGCAACCTCACAGAGCAGCTCAGGAGGGCTTTATTAGTAGACATATTACTATCCTTGGTGGGCCATGTAAGTGTGGAGACGGGGGACAATGTCCTTTTGTGACTCCTGGCACTGCTGCTTCTTGAAGAGCCCTTGCCAGGGATGTCCCTAAGTAAAGCTACCTCGCCTGCTGATTTGGGTATCTTGGTATCTTAATAGGGATGATGATGACTTTTTATCTTGTTTTGCTGGAAGTTTTTTGTTGCTAGTAGTTCAGGAAGTTAGTTGTGGGTTTGCTAAAGCACAGAAGGAAATTCTCCCATTGCAAATCTGATTTTGTCACCTATATGGGCAGTTCCAAAAAAGAGGTAGGTAAGTTTAGGCTAATTCACAATGTATCTTACCCAGAGGCCTCTTTTGTGAATGTAGGCATCCATGAGGAAGTTTTTGGGTCATGTACCACTCCTTTAATGGGTCATTGGATACATTGAAGGAAATGGAGTGGGGGGCTCTCTGAGATCTGAGATCAACTTATAGATAGATAAGTGTTTTTGCTTGGTCTGATGCTTTCCCATCTGGATTGTTCAACGTCTTGTGTTTTATTTTAATATTTTTGAGAGTTTCAGTGATTTCTTGCATTGGTATTTCATGACCAGGACGGGGAAGCGAGGGGTGGTGCACTACCTGGATGACTCCTGGTGGTTGGGCCTAGTGGTTCTCCATGCTGCCATAATTTGATATTTGAATCCAGGCCCAGTTGTTGTCATTTACCATAGGAAAAGGTGGAAAGATTATGGGGATTGCTTTCCTGATTTCGTCTGTCTCATAGTGTGGCCCTGCAGCAGTTGCTGTCTCTTTTGAGATTGTTGAATTGTGTACACAGACAGACATTCCTATGGGGCTCATTTTTTGCAGGAAACTGAAGAAGGCTACTGAATGAAATTAGATGTAATGGGTTGCGTTCCCTTTCCAACTAGGTTATTGGATGTGTATAGGGTACTTTTGCTGAAGCTTCCAATACATGTAATCTTTATTAAGGTACCAAATTAAAGCTTTCATAGATAGGGAGAAATGTGTATCTTTTTAGGCACAATTTTAAAAAGACTCTATAAAGATGCAAATATGGAGGCTAAATCTATAATCTTATTTTAATTGTGAAAAATATCTTAAAAAGTATGTATTGGAGAACAGTATATGAATAAATAAATAGGGCCTCATTCAACAGCCCACGATAGTTTGTGCTGAATGCTGATTCCCGATAGTCGGGAATCTGCGTGTGCGCAGGACCTGTTCTGCACATGTGCAAAATGAGCCCTGCTTGATTGGATGCAGAGTGGCAGCAGACTATCAGTGATTGAGGGGAGGGGATTGGGGGTGGGGAGGGGGCAGCGAAGGCCTACATTTCCAAAGCAGAGATGTGTTGGGGGGAGGGAAGAGGCCAGGATCTCTATCAGCAGATGGAGATTTTTTGGCCTCTTTTGGACACAGCTCGGATCATTGATGCATGCATGACGCCTCCTGCTGCATTAACATAACAGCAAGGATGGAATTGCAAAGTTGGTTGCATGCAGCTTTGCAATTTCCGTCCAGTGCTGAATCACCCCCATAGGTCAATAAATATAATGTGTTAGCACAAACAATATACTGTAAATTTTAAAAATGGCATATATACATGCTACTCATCAAATAATCAAATGTATTAAATAAAATGAAAAATTAAAAGATCTATTTCTGAAATATTAATGAGCTCATACACACATAGTATATTTATATTATAGTTTAGAATAAATTTATATTTAGAATGAAAGCTCTCACAAGTAGGGCCTTTTTCCCCCATGTGCTTTTGCTTCAATTACTATTACTTACAGAACCTACCCCTTGACTTCTGCCACCATACTACTTATTTCAGTGTTATGATAGTTGCTGCAGCAATGTTTATATACCATGTACTTTACTGCATTGTCTTGTACTGTATGTCACTGTTCTCTTGTTCTGCTCAATTGTTTATGTACTTCGTTAGTCACTGCAGAACCCTTGTGGCACCATATAACTAAAGGATAATAATAATAATAATAATAATAATAATAATAATAATAGTAATAATAATAATAATAATAATAATAATCAGCTGCATAAACAATCAAATCCACCTGTATCAGCCACTAAAAGGTATTGTTCAGGCAAGCATTCATATATATCTCCTAATGTAGTATATATGCTGCACTGGTTGTTCCTTTCAAATGTAACCTCAATAAACTGGCCAGGTATTTTCGTTTATTTGCACAAAGTTCCCATAATGATATACCATGACCCCATAATGATATACAAAATGCAACTCACTCCATCAGTTTATATGCTAACAAGTGCTTATAAGGAAGAGGTTTATCTAAACAAGAAAAAACTAAACAAAAACCATTTCCCCAAACACACTGCTTGAGGCAAACAGTTTATGAGATCAGTGGCTGGCAGGTAGCGCTGGCTCTTGTATGTGCTAAATAGGAGGATTTTTGGATGCCTCCTGATAATTTAGATTTCAGTTTAAAAACACATAAATGTATGACTCAATATAAAGTTACTTATTGTTTAGAGTTACAGTAGGACCATTCTTAGCAGAAGTGCCTTAACGTGGTAAATGGCCTATCATATATTTGCAAATGTGTGTAAACTGAACCTTCTACATTTTATTTGCATATAGAATGCTGTTTTTTTTTCCTGGTTTATTTCAGTGTGTTGGGGAAAATTCTTTGTGTTTTTTATTTGTATCCAATATAAATAATATTTTGTAGGTAGTGGTACAGTATATACGAGGGTGGTTCAATAAGTAAGGTAACAAGACCTCTCACATGTGTAATGTTCAAGATAAGCAGCAATCTGCCTGGCCAAGCATGTCCACCACAGCTGACAAAAAGGTAGTGCACCAAACCCAAACCTGTTTCCGTGACATGGCGTTATCACTGTACACCTTGAAAAGTTGGCAATGAATTTCAGCTGCTGATGTGCCCTTTAGCAGTGAGGTCGACACTTAGTGAGGGCACACATGTATGGCCTCCCATTGATTTAATTTGTGAGTTGATTGGACTGCTACTAAGCCAAAGCCATTTTTGCTATTTTGGTGAGTACTATATGCAGGTTGCTGGAACAGTGATGGGGTCTAATTTGTCACCATCGTATGCCAACCTGTATATGTACTACTATGAACAGTGTTATCTACTGAGACAGTATTGTGAGAAGATAGTGTATTATAAAATGTATATACTGTAGCTGACCTTTTTTAGTGTGGAGAGGTACCGAAACTGAGTTTTTTGAGATTGTGGAAAACCTCAATAATATAGAGAGCCGATACGGTTTACCGCAAATATAGACGAAAATACAATCAACTTTTTAGATGTGACAATCTCGCATGTAGGCAATGGTTTTTGCTCTACTCTCTACCAGAAAGCCACTGAGCACCATACACTACTTCACTCATCCAGTCATCATTCAAGTAGCCTCAAAGAGAGCTTGACAAATTCCCAGTTTATTAGTGTCCTGCATAACAACACATCAGAAGCTCTGGCTGAAAGGCAGTTACTGCAGATGTGTGATAATTTCTTGGACAGAGGATATTAACCCAGAACAGTCGAAAGATGTATCTTGAAAGCATGGCAACGCCATTTAGAAGCTACCACTAAAAAAACCAATCGATGGTACCAGGATGATTTATTCATCAACATATGACTTGGCAGCCAAAGACACTAGTAAAGCAATTAAAAAGCATTAACCTATTATTGCCTCAGATTCCACCTTTGATGGCATAAGTAAGCGTCCACCAATGATGGCATACAGTAG
This sequence comes from Taudactylus pleione, assembly GCA_031769625.1. Lineage (NCBI taxonomy): Eukaryota > Metazoa > Chordata > Amphibia > Anura > Myobatrachidae > Taudactylus > Taudactylus pleione. Next base: position 35,875,023 of record JAUIMM010000014.1, read on the forward strand.
GGGCCTTAATCTGCACCAATTATTGATGTGGCCTACCAAACAACCTGCTGAGTTACCTAAACATTGGCTTCCTGGCTGCAAACACGGTTGTTGTAGGTGTGTCGATTGCACCACCTGCCGATCTATGATGGTTGGCACCAATTTCGCCCACCCTCACAGTGGCAAGAAGATTGAAATTTGACATAGACTGAATTGTAACATGGATTACGTAATCTACATCCTAATGTGTCCATGTGGCCTTTACTATGTTGGTTTGATGACACGAACATTCAGGGAACGCATGGCCAACCACCGTTCCTCTATTTGTACAGTGATTGAATTGAAGGTTTCTGACAAACCTGTAGCTAAACATTTTGCAGCACTAGGATATTCTACAGAATCACTCAAATGCATGTTGATCGATCACATCCCAAGACTGCCTAGGCTTAAAAAATGTGAAGCCTAGTGGATATTCAATTTGGGGACTGTGGCCCTGAGGGGTCTCAATGAATATCATTCATATAATATTATTTTATGGCAGTGTTGGCATAGTCTAAGATTTTTACTTTTTTATTTTTATTTTTTGATTAGATCACTTTTTGATGCCTTTGGTACTTTTGTTCTCAAAATAACTTTTTTATATTTTTCATTGATTTCTTTTGATTTCTTTATTTTATTTTGTATTTATTTCAGTTAAGATATGTATAGCTTTGTGTCATTAGATTAGCATTACAGTTTTGGTTAGGGTATCTGTTTTGAGCCTATTTATCTAGTAGCCTTTCTTGGCATATGTGATTTACTAGGGAGTTGTTGCCAGTTAACATGTATACCTCTCTGCGTTTTGGTGCCACTAGTTCCTGTTTGTGTTGTTGCTGGGTTACGATCATACTCCCCGGCACAACCCTACCGCTGTTGTGTTACTTCCGGTAACGGTTCGCTCCACTGGTTGGAATGCACAGCACTTCCTGTTTGCGCTAGCGGGGACTTTGATGAGATGTTTCTCGATGTTGGAGTGCATCTTTGTCTCCCGTTCTTTCAGTCTGCGTGAGCACTGGTGAGCGCTTACGTATGGTATGTTTATTATCGTGTATTAATGAGTTACCAGCTATATTTGTGTAATTTCGGTTGCAGTCCTTGTGTTGTTTCCCCTCAATCTGGGGGGAGGTGTACTGCCAATTGAACAAACTATTTTAAGTCTGGGTAAGTGAGGGTTATGGGTCTCTCTGTTGGTAATGACGCTTTGATTGTCTTGAGAAAGGTCTTTGTTGACCGAAACATTGACTTTAGCTTTACAGATGTTTGTGGGTAATTAAAGCTGTATTGAATTTTCTACTGAATGGTGAATGCCCATATTCTTTGGATCTATATAGGCAAGTATAGATCCTTGTGACTTTATCAATGCAGGAAACCTGAGTCTATTCTCCGCAAGTTTACAGTACTAGAGTGCAATGTTTGGCATACATCAAAGTAACATCAAACATAAACATAATATAGGCCATGCCAAATGACTATTATTTAACAGATAGAAAAACTATACAGATAAGCAAAATAGTCAGAAAACATATTTTATGCAGTGGAATCTTAAGTTAACCTTGACTAATAGATAAAAACATAAATGGTAAACAGTGTATCTAGACACATCTGAACCATGAGTATATTGTGCAAATATGCCATATATTTATTAATAAACCTACTGTTAACACATTGCTTGACTCATGAGCACTTACTCTACTCAATTAATGCTTGAACACTTCCAGCTATCCAGATAGAAGGTGCTGCAAGTGTAAGGCAAGTTCAAAAGAATCAGTATGAAATCCTGCCAGATGTCAGCCCGGCGGATGTAATACCGATGCTGGAAGCTCGACAGGACTAGATCCCGACAACGTAAGTATCGATTCTATCCCTAACCTTTCCCCCCTAACCCTCCTTTAGGGGTGCCTAAACCTAACCTTCCCGGGGGGGGTTGTCTACCCCTAACCTCCCCCCAGGGGTGCCTTAACCTAACCCCCCTCCCCGCACCCTAAATCTAACCCTCCCGGGGTGGTGCCTAAATATAACCTCCCCCCAGGAGTGCCTAACCTAACCCTCCCCCCTGCGACTGTCTGCTGCCACAGCCCGGCTTACCTTCATTCGGTATGCCGGGCAATGGTCTCACAGCGTAGGGCTAATGATAGGCATCAGGATTTTGATGCCTATAATTAGTACCTTGTCGGGATATGACAGTCAGGAAGCTGGCAGTCGGCATTTTGACCGTCGGCTTCCCGACTGCATACCAGTTCAAATCTGAATATGGACACTTCTCCGTACACATGTGATTACAATATCCAGAATGGTACTTTATTAAAGATGTTTTCCCTAACCAAATATTTTTGCAGCACATTTGTATGAAAAATACTTTATTAGATAAGTATGTTTTCTTAAATACTTCTGTATTTTCCTTTGATTTTACTTGTAAAGATATTTCACCTACACTCAACATATTTTTTTAATTATTTCATCCCATTCACTTTTCAAAGTGGTTCTGAGTTGTTGAGATTTTAAGCCTTGGAACCATTCTATTATAACTAGTTTTGCTGTACTGGAGCTAGAAGCTAAACAAGCTGTGACATCCAAGTAAAACTCCAAAAAATAGAAGCATAAATCAAAAGTGATGTTGTTTACAATAAACAGGTTAGCTTAAAGTAAGAAAATATCATAGCCTTCTAATTATCTGTCATACTCAGCTACTGACACATAATTTTGTAAAATACTGTAGTATTAATAAATATTGTGGTGGTTACAGCCTAGAAAGCCACTTGTTAAGGCCCTGAAGTTCAGCATCCTTCCACACAAGACTAAAAGAGTGTTTGGCCACATCTATGTGCTGTAGTGATGGACATCAAAAGACTATCATTGAATGATGGATGGGCTTCCCACATCAAATCTTCTGTAGCAATAGTGACTAACCATTGCATCAAATCCATGAGATGGAAGTACCAATCTATTTGTTTGTGTATGCACAATAATCCCGGGTTGAGCATGTGCAGTAGAGACCCGTGGTTGTGCCACAGCCAGGACATATTTAGAAGCTGTATTTGGCTGTATTTATTCATCCAAAGACCATCACTTCCACACCATTCTTTGGCGGCTAACACCAGACAGCTATCATTGAATGGAAAAACTGCTACCATCTCATAAAAATGTGATGGTTGAAAACCATTGTTTTTTTTGTCTCCACCACTAAAGTGTAGCCTGGGGCAGAGCTTTAAGAGTCAGACCAAAGTTGGGCAGAGAACCCACAAATATATTGTAACATTCTCCTGCATGATCTTAAATCCTACATATTTAAAGACACTAATATATCATCTTCATATGCTGCACTTACTATTTGCCAATACTGACCTATAATGAAAGTCACAGTCAGTGACCAGAGAGATGATTCAGATGGTTAAACTCTGCTTTTGGAAATGCTCTGGGAAACAATAAGATTTCTGTAAGTATACAGTATCTCAAAAATCCCATCAAAGCATATCTTATTGCACTGAACAATTCTGTCCTGTCTGTGTCTGTGGGACAGCAATGCACAGTATATATGAAGTCTACAATGTGATTGTCTGGTCTATTCATCAAGCTAAAAAAATGCAGTAAATACAACAAAAATGGGTGCTGTTGGAGGATTGCTGCATTATTTAGCATCAGGCTATTTACCAAAAGAGTATCATGGCAGTTATTGGAGGTGTCTACTGTGGTCCCCATCTTCCTGCTCGCAAATTAACTCCACATAGTTTTTTCTATTGAAATACAAAGTACAACAGAACTGAGTATCTAAGAACTTTTTTTCTCTTCCACCTGAAATGGTATAAAGTAGGATAAAGAATTAAAACTTTGCTCTATCAATCTGTTTCTTCTTTATAGTTTGATTAAGCTTAAAAATTATAATGTAGTCGTCTATTACCCTTTATTGAATTAATATAGAAAAATACACTGTGAATGCAAACAAAGAGGAACAAAATGTGGAAATCTCCTTAAATCTGTTTGAGACACAGGATCCCACACCACAGATGGTTCAGTTTGTTTAAATACTCCTACTTTCAAAATACAGTATAGAGGCTTTGGAAATGCAAAATTATATTCAGGACATTATGTACCTCATAAATCCATTGTGAAAAACATGAAAAAAAAAAGAAAAATACATATGTAGCGCAACACATTTTGATAAACAAATTAGCACATATCATAATAAAACACCGCTCTCACATTGATCTCCTACCAAAGGAAAAAGAAGATACAACATGTAAGAAACAAAGCTTGGATCCATCCCGTGCTTCACCGTGCTATTGCCTGATGCTTCTTCTCTGATCTTGTAAAAACCTATGGTGGATGACCTATTTAATTTGCAAGGTGGTAAACAGAAATGCCATGCTTTCTACCTTGTGTTCCAAATGCACCAAAGATGGAATTGGAAATGACCTAAGGTGGAGAACCAGCAATGTAATACAGAGTTGCTTTACTTTTCTATTGAGCTAGTGGGCAGAAATCAGGATAACCTTGCATTTCACCAATATATGCTTTAATAAATATTATATTAAAAAAGAATACATTGTTCTTCAAAAACAAAAAGAAGGTGAGGAAGGAGGAAAAGGATAAGATGTAAATGCAATTTTAAGGCTTGAAATTGAAATCATATGCATAATTCCAGTCTTTATCATAGAAATGGGATACAGAGTTTTTAAGGGAAATTATATATAGGAAATTACATATATTTCAAACACATGTCCTGACAGACTCATCAACACCCAGCCCAAACCCCAGGACTTAGAAATATGTAATTCGGGGAATATATGCCTTCCATGACGAAGGCACCCATTAAGCAGGGACTTTTCGAAATTCGATTACTAAGGGGACGACAGGGCTAAAATGTTTCCTTCCCCTGTGAAATGTCCTGATTAACTGACTTATCAACACCCTGTACAAACCCCTTCACCTAGAGACATGAAATTCAGGCGAGTATATTCCTTCCATCACGTAAGCACCCACTAAGCAGGGATTTTTCTAAATTCGATCAATTAAGAGGGTGAAAAGTAAAAAATGTTTTCTTCTGCAACTTTGTGCTTGTGTTTAATAAATTCATGTGCAGTTTAAGCCTAATAACGTAATTAAAATTTAAAGATGAAACAGGCAACAGCGATATATGAGTAAAGTTTTATTTTTTTTATTATACTGTTGTCTAGGCCAGGTGTTTAAAATGTCACTTTAAAATGTTTGTCTTATACTGTAGTGTATTAGTGTGCTGAAGTATTTATTTTGTCTAGATTTATACAGTAGAATGTCTAAACCAATTCAGGGGTTGGCAACCCTAGGCATGAGTGCCACAGAGAGCACACACAGCTTTTTCAGAAGGCATCTGGCAGGACCTCCCATGGGACCAGCCATTATTGTTGCTATTCATCTCTGTCTCAGTGTGCCTGTTTCTCTGTCCTCCAATTGGCTGGAAATCTCATCTATGTGATGGCTTGAACCACCTGACCTGTGCGAGCTGTCCTGGCATACACTGCTACTGGAATCGGTATGTAATGCCAGTGTTAAGGCACGTGTGTGACTCTTTAGGGTATAGGCCTGCAACAGCCTTGAGGGCTGGAATTCTTGGCTGGATGTGGCTGTGAAGCAGCTTTGAGAGCTGGAATTAACTTGGCTAGAAGGGCCTGAGGGCCGTGGATTATGAAGCGGCCTTTGGGCCGTGTAGCAGCCTTGAGGGCTGGTATGCCTTGGCTAGCTGTGGCCGGTGGGCCGCAGTCTTTGGGCCGTGCAGCCTGAGGGCTGAAATAACTTGGCAAGATGCGGCAGCAGTAGGGCAGGGCTGTAATGAAGTCACTGGTGTTGCCACGCAGGATTGCGCACTGAAGTCACTGGTGTGCGGCCTGCGCCACCGAGTTGACACAAGCAGCTGACGCTGTAGTGCAGCCTGTGCCGCTGGGTTGACACAAGCAACTGACGCTGTAGAGCGGCCTGTGCCGCCGGGTTGACACAAGCAGCTGACGCTGTAGAGCGGCCTGTGCCACCGGGTTGACACAAGCAGCTGACGCTGTGGTGCGGCCTGTGCCACCGGGTTGACACAAGCAGCTGACGTTGTGGTGCGGCCTGTGCCTCCAGGTTGACACAAGCAGCTGACGCTGTGGTGGGGCCTGTGCCACCAGGTTGACTCAAGTAGCTGACGCTGTAGTGCGGCCTGTGCCACTGGGTTGACACAAGTAGCTGACGCTGTGGTGTGTACTCCGGACACGGAGTACTGTCCGTGCTGCCTGGATGACACTAACGGCAGGTAGATGATATGCAAACCGTGCAGCCTGGATGACACAAACGGCAAAATAACAATATAGAAGGCAGGAAAACTGGAGCTCGACTGGGTGACGGGAGATTAAGCCAGAACCGGGAACACAAAAACTCACCGGCATCGGAGCAGTATTTGAATCAGCAGGATATAGATGCAGGAGCCAATCCAGAGTAATCCCAGAGTGATGGACTGGAGGTGGGCAGAGTTTCAGCGAACGTTCACCCGGCATTTGCCTCGCACAACAGTCGTAGTGCTGTGGCTTGTGACAGCTGGCTGTCGGGATGTCTCCTGTCACAATACTGACAGCGGCATCCCAATGGTTGGTATCCCGACAGGGGCCGGGTAAGTATACTTACCCACCCCCTTCTCCCCCTAACCCTCTCTTCTTGTAGTCTAACCCTAACCCTTCCCACCCCGCACCCTAACCCTCCCCATCAGTGCCTAAACCTAAGTCTCCCCCCTTTGTGCCTGAACCTAACCCTCCCCCCTTAGTGCCTAACCCTAACCCCCCCAGTGATGCCTAACCCTCCCCCCCTAAATCTCCCCCCCAAAACCTAATGCTAACCCTGCTATGTAACCTAAATCTAACCCTCCCCTCCGCGGCTAACACTAAGGACGCCCCAGATTTACCTCATTCGGGCAGCCATCCTTCTGTGTTCTGGCGTTGGGATTAAGATAGTCGTCTGTATTTCAATACCTATCTTAAGTCCCTTGTCAGGCTTCAGCCGTCATGGCCGCTGGTCTGCTGACTACATCCCAGTGTTACTATGACTCCTGGCAGCAAGAGAGGCAGGAAGAAGAGTTTGCCAGAGCACCAAGGAAAGAAGGTAATTGTGGGAAAGGTTATAAGGAATTACTGTGGGGGAGGGGCAGGGATGTATACTAAATTAATGGTGAGGCTTGGTGCTAATTTTCCAATTGGTTTGACAAATGTATTTATAGGTGGGGGATGATGTAAATGTGAGCTAATGGTGGTGTCTGTTAATTTAACCTGCTGCAGGACACTCAGAAATGTAAATCTGGTACTAGACTCTCAGACTGCACTGGGTAATGCAAATAGACAGGAGCCTGATCCCACAGTGAAATGCACTAGAAAGATGCAGGTTAAATAAGAGTCTGGAGACCTGTGGTTGAAGACAGAATCCAAGATGCTGGAAACAGAATAAGGACACTTTGCAATGCTGACTGGATTGACTGCAGACAGGAACAAATCACTTTGCACTGCTGATTTGAAGGCAGGAACGGAGACACTTTGTAATGCTGACTGGATATACAGTAAACAGTAACAGAGTCACTTTCCAATGCTGACTAGATGTACGGCTTTGAACAGAGTCTTGTAATATACTGTATAGTAGACTGCACCAGGCAAAATAGGTTTGCTCAGAGTCTATTAACAAAGAGTAGAATGCACTCAGAATGGTAATACAGGTTTGAACAGGAGTTTTGTAACATGTAGCAGACTGCACAAGGAAATAGCAATTGGTAGCTGCAGATAAACCTGGAGGCAAGAATAACAATCACTTAGTAAGGCAGATATCTGAAGACTGGAAATAGCAGCTGCAATAAGAAGCCTGGGTACTGATCTGGGAGTCTGACTTGATGACCTGGCCCTGAATGAACTGAGAAGCAGGTTTAAGTAAGACAGTCACAGGAGCAGCCCACAGCTGCTGAATCACCTAACCAACCCAGACTTTTCAATAATCACAGACAGCATAGGACCAGACTGGCTAGAATATGATGGAGTTGCACCACTGGGGAGAAAAGAACCACTGGTACAACAGTGGTACTGCAATGGATCGTGACAACAGGCACTTATTTGTTCCCTAACTGGAGTTCCCCATCTCATTTCTCTGTACTAATATCCAGGCCAAGGACATTTTATCAGCTACACTAATGCTTGCGCTACAATAGTTAGCTTAATGCAGTTACTTTTTGCTTTGTTTTCATGTGCAATAAACGTCATGTACAGTAAATATACTGCCTTTATAGTGTTCTTACATATAAATGCACCCACATCTGCGCTGTCACCCCATCTGTCTCAATTGCCATTTCTTCTAATGCAGATGGCTACCTGCAATGAAAGCAGCACATGTTTAGTGCATGATATATGTGCTGTACAGTATACCCATTCCTTTACGCCAACATTTTTGGGGCAATCTTACCAACTAGACCCTTTATTACTGTTAAAAGTACAGTGAGGTACAGTATTTCAGTGCAGGTTTGTAAGAAAATGTTGGCCACAGTCAAGCACGGTTGGGTACGGGATGCGGGCACTTGGGATCCTGGCGGTGAGAATCCCGGCGCCGGCATCCCGACAGGTTTAGGATACTGATACCCATCAGTCAATATCCTAACCGTACCTCTAACCCTAACCCTCATTGGTGCCTAAACCTAACCTCCCCCTTAGTGCCTAAACCTAACCCACCCCCTTAGTGCCTAACCCTAATGCTAACCCTGCCCCTAACCTACTTGCCTTTGGGATGCCAGCGGTCAGGATGCCAGTGCCGGGACTCTCACAGGTGTCAGGATTCCGGCGCTGGCATTCTGAGCGCTGGAATCCCTGCAGTCGGAATTATGACCGCATCCCTCAAGCACACTGATGGCTACAATATATGAATATCTCTGTGCCTAAGATTGTTAGAGGGTCTCATTTAATATGCTAAAAAATAGTACAGTGAAGGACATTTTTAGTGTACAGTTAAAACAATCATGACTATGGTAAAACATTTTGTGTGAGTGGGTTCATGTGCTAGAGAGCAGCATTATTCCCCATCTTTGCAGGCACCTCCTGTGACATTTGCAGTTTTTATTTTTTAATACATTGTCACAAATTTGTACCTTATCTAGCTGTTGTTCACACCTGGCATTATGATTTTAAACATGACCATAAAGCTATAATACTAACATGGTTAAAATGCTTTAACTAACATTACAACCATGTCAACAGTATGTATGCCTTCAGCATTCTCATATCGACTTTAGTTTAGCATGAAATGTATAAATAATACAGACATCTACAAGCAAAATCTCTAATCTATCCATATTATTCAAGGTGCAACGGCACACTAATAAGAAAGTACACTAGTAATAAGGTACACTAGTAAGAAGGTACACTAATAAGAAAGTACACTAGTAATACGGTACACTAGTAAGAAGGTACACTAGTAAGAAGGTACACTAATAAGAAAGTACACTAGTAATAAGGTACACTAGTAAGAAGGTACACTAATAAGAAAGTACACTAGTAATAAGGTATACTAATAAGAAAGTACACTAGTAATAAGGTACACTAGTAAGAAGGTACACTAATAAGAAAGTACACTAGTAATAAGGTATACTAAAAAGAAAGTACACTAGTAATAAGGTACACTAGTAATAAGGTATACTAATAAGAAGGTACACTAGTAATAAGGTACACTAGTAAGAAGGTACACTAGTAATAAGGTACACTAATAAGAAAGTACACTAGTAATAAGGTACACTAGTAAGAAGGTACACTAATAAGAAAGTACACTAGTAATAAGGTATACTAATAAGAAAGTACACTAGTAATAAGGTACATTAGTAATAAGGTATACTAATAAGAAGGTACACTAGTAAGAAGGTACACTAATAAGAAGGTACACTAGTAATAAGGTACACTAGTAATAAGGTACACTAATAAGAAAGTACACTAGTAAGAAGGTATACTAATAAGAAGGTACACTAGTAATAAGGTACACTAGTAATAAGGTATACTAATAAGAAGGTACACTAGTAATAAGGTACACTAATAATAAGGTACACTAGTAATTAGGTACACTAGTAATAAGGTACACTAGTAATAAGGTACACTAGTGAGAAGGTACACTAATAAGAAGGTACACTAGTAATAAGGTACACTAGTAAGAAGGTACACTAATAAGAAGGTACACTAGTAATAAGGTACACTAGTAATAAGGTACACTAATAAGAAAGTACACTAGTAAGAAGGTATACTAATAAAAAAGTACACTAGTAATAAGGTACACTAGTAATAAGGTACACTAATAAGAAAGTACACTAGGAATTAGGTATACTAATAAGAAGGTACACTAGTAATAAGGTACACTAGTAATAAGATACACTAATAAGAAGGTACACTAGTAATAAGGTACACTAGTAATAAGGTACACTAATAATAAGGTACACTAGTAATAAGGTACACTAATAAGAAGGTACACTAATAAGAAGGTACACTAGTTATAAGGTACACTAATAAGAAGATACACTAATAGGAAGATACAGTAGTAAGAAGGTACACTAGTAGTAAGGTACACTAATAAGAAGGTACACTAGTAATAAGGTACACTAATAAGAAGGTACACTAGTAGTAAGGTACACTAATAAGAAAGTACACTAGTAATAAGGTACACTAGTAATAAGGTACACTAATAAGAAAGTACACTAGTAAGAAGGTATACTAATAAGAAGGTACACTAGTAATAAGGTACACTAGTAATAAGATACACTAATAAGAAGGTACACTAGTAATAAGGTACACTAGTAAGAAGGTACACTAATAAGAAGGTACACTACTAATAAGGTACACTAATAAGAAGGTACACTAATAAGAAGGTACACTAATAAGAAGGTACACTAGTTATAAGGTACACTAATAAGAAGATACACTAATAGGAAGATACAGTAGTAAGAAGGTACACTAGTAGTAAGGTACACTAATAAGAAGGTACACTAGTAATAAAGTACACTAATAAGAAGGTACACTAGTAGTAAGGTACACTAATAAGAAAGTACACTAGTAATAAGGTACACTAGTAAGAAGGTACACTAATAAGAAAGTACACTAGTAATAAGGTATACAAATAAGAAAGTACACTAGTAATAAGGTACACTAGTAAGAAGGTACACTAATAAGAAAGTACACTAGTAATAAGGTATACTAATAAGAAAGTACACTAGTAATAAGGTACACTAGTAATAAGGTATACTAATAAGAAGGTACACTAGTAATAAGGTACACTAATAAGAAAGTACACTAGTAATAAGGTACACTAGTAAGAAGGTACACTAATAAGAAAGTACACTAGTAATAAGGTATACTAATAAGAAAGTACACTAGTAATAAGGTACACTAGTAATAAGGTATACTAATAAGAAGGTACACTAGTAAGAAGGTACACTAGTAAGAAGGTACACTAATAAGAAGGTACACTAGTAATAAGGTACACTAGTAATAAGGTACACTAATAAGAAAGTACACTAGTAAAAAGGTATACTAATAAGAAGGTACACTAGTAATAAGGTACACTAGTAATAAGGTATACTAATAAGAAGGTACACTAGTAATAAGGTACACTAATAAGAAGGTACACTAGTAATTAGGTACACTAGTAATAAGGTACACTAATAAGAAGGTACACTAGTAATAAGGTACACTAGTAAGAAGGTACACTAATAAGAAGGTACACTAGTAATAAGGTACACTAGTAAGAAGGTACACTAATAAGAAGGTACACTAGTAATAAGGTACACTAGTAATAAGGTACACTAATAAGAAAGTACACTAGTAAGAAGGTATACTAATAAGAAAGTACACTAGTAATAAGGTACACTAGTAATAAGGTACACTAATAAGAAAGTACACTAGTAAGAAGGTATACTAATAAGAAGGTACACTAGTAATAAGGTACACTAGTAATAAGATACACTAATAAGAAGGTACACTAGTAATAAGGTACACTAGTAATAAGGTACACTAATAAGAAGGTACACTAGTAATAAGCTACACTAATAAGAAGGTACACTAATAAGAAGGTACACTAATAAGAAGGTACACTAGTTATAAGGTACACTAATAAGAAGATACACTAATAGGAAGATACAGTAGTAAGAAGGTACACTAGTAATAAGGTACACTAATAAGAAGGTACACTAGTAATAAGGTACACTAGTAATAAGGTACACTAATAAGAAGGTACACTAGTAATAAGGTACACTAATAAGAAGGTACACTAATAAGAAGGTACACTAATAAGAAGGTACACTAGTTATAAGGTACACTAATAAGAAGATACACTAATAGGAAGATACAGTAGTAAGAAGGTACAGTAGTAATAAGGTACACTAGTAATAAGATACACTAATAAGAAGGTACACTAGTAATAAGGTACACTAGTAATAAGGTTCACTAATAAGAAGGTACACTAATAAGAAGGTACACTAGTTATAAGGTACACTAATAAGAAGATACACTAATAGGAAGATACAATAGTAAGAAGGTACACTAGTAGTAAGGTACACTAATAAGAAGGTACACTAATAAGAAGGTATACTAATAAGAAGGTACACTAGTAATAAGGTACACTAGTAATAAGATACACTAATAAGAAGGTACACTAGTAATAAGGTACACTAGTAATAAGGTACACTAATAAGAAGGTACACTAGTAATAAGGTACAATAATAAGAAGGTACACTAATAAGAAGGTACACTAATAAGAAGGTACACTAGTTATAAGGTACACTAATAAGAAGATACACTAATAGGAAGATACAGTAGTAAGAAGGTACACTAGTAATAAGGTACAGTAATAGGAAGATACAGTAGTAAGAAGGTACAGTAGTAATAAGGTACACTAGTAATAAGATACACTAATAAGAAGGTACACTAGTAATAAGGTACACTAGTAATAAGGTTCACTAATAAGAAGGTACACTAATAAGAAGGTACACTAGTTATAAGGTACACTAATAAGAAGGTACACTAGTAAGAAGGTACACTAATAAGAAAGTACACTAGTAATAAGGTACACTAGTAAGAATGTACACTAATAAGAAAGTACACTAGTAATAAGGTATACTAATAAGAAAGTACACTAGTAATAAGGTACACTAGTAAGAAGGTACACTAATAAGAAAGTACACTAGTAATAAGGTATACTAAAAAGAAAGTACACTAGTAATAAGGTACACTAGTAATAAGGTATACTAATAAGAAGGTACACTAGTAATAAGGTACACTAGTAAGAAGGTACACTAGTAATAAGGTACACTAATAAGAAAGTACACTAGTAATAAGGTACACTAGTAAGAAGGTACACTAATAAGAAAGTACACTAGTAATAAGGTATACTAATAAGAAAGTACACTAGTAATAAGGTACACTAGTAATAAGGTATACTAATAAGAAGGTACACTAGTAAGAAGGTACACTAATAAGAAGGTACACTAGTAATAAGGTACACCAGTAATAAGGTACACTAATAAGAAAGTACACTAGTAAGAAGGTATACTAATAAGAAGGTACACTAGTAATAAGGTACACTAGTAATAAGGTATACTAATAAGAAGGTACACTAGTAATAAGGTACACTAATAATAAGGTACACTAGTAATTAGGTACACTAGTAATAAGGTACACTAGTAATAAGGTACACTAGTAATAAGGTACACTAGTGAGAAGGTACACTAATAAGAAGGTACACTAGTAATAAGGTACACTAGTAAGAAGGTACACTAATAAGAAGGTACACTAGTAATAAGGTACACTAATAAGAAGGTACACTAGTAGTAAGGTACACTAATAAGAAAGTACACTAGTAATAAGGTACACTAGTAATAAGGTACACTAATAAGAAAGTACACTAGTAAGAAGGTATACTAATAAGAAGGTAAACTAGTAATAAGGTACACTAGTAATAAGATACACTAATAAGATGGTACACTAGTAATAAGGTACACTAGTAAGAAGGTACACTAATAAGAAGGTACACTACTAATAAGGTACACTAATAAGAAGGTACACTAATAAGAAAGTACACTAGTAAGAAGGTATACTAATAAGAAGGTACACTAGTAATAAGGTACACTAGTAATAAGGTATACTAATAAGAAGGTACACTAGTAATAAGGTACACTAATAAGATGGTACACTAGTAATAAGGTACACTAGTAAGAAGGTACACTAATAAGAAGGTACACTACTAATAAGGTACACTAATAAGAAGGTACATTAATAAGAAAGTACACTAGTAAGAAGGTATACTAATAAGAAGGTACACTAGTAATAAGGTACACTAGTAATAAGGTATACTAATAAGAAGGTACACTAGTAATAAGGTACACTAATAATAAGGTACACTAGTAATTAGGTACACTAGTAATAAGGTACACTAGTAATAAGGTACACTAGTGAGAAGGTACACTAATAAGAAGGTACACTAGTAATAAGGTACACTAGTAAGAAGGTACACTAATAAGAAGGTACACTAGTAATAAGGTACACTAGTAATAAGGTACACTAATAAGAAAGTACACTAGTAAGAAGGTATACTAATAAGAAAGTACACTAGTAATAAGGTACACTAGTAATAAGGTACACTAATAAGAAAGTACACTAGGAATTAGGTATACTAATAAGAAGGTACACTAGTAATAAGGTACACTAGTAATAAGATACACTAATAAGAAGGTACACTAGTAATAAGGTACACTAGTAATAAGGTACACTAATAATAAGGTACACTAGTAATAAGGTACACTAATAAGAAGGTACACTAATCAGAAGGTACACTAGTTATAAGGTACACTAATAAGAAGATACACTAATAGGAAGATACAGTAGTAAGAAGGTACACTAGTAGTAAGGTACACTAATAAGAAGGTACACTAGTAATAAGGTACACTAATAAGAAGGTACACTAGTAGTAAGGTACACTAATAAGAAAGTACACTAGTAATAAGGTACACTAGTAATAAGGTACACTAATAAGAAAGTACACTAGTAAGAAGGTATACTAATAAGAAGGTACACTAGTAATAAGGTACACTAGTAATAAGATACACTAATAAGAAGGTACACTAGTAATAAGGTACACTAGTAAGAAGGTACACTAATAAGAAGGTACACTACTAATAAGGTACACTAATAAGAAGGTACACTAATAAGAAGGTACACTAATAAGAAGGTACACTAGTTATAAGGTACACTAATAAGAAGATACACTAATAGGAAGATACAGTAGTAAGAAGGTACACTAGTAGTAAGGTACACTAATAAGAAGGTACACTAGTAATAAAGTACACTAATAAGAAGGTACACTAGTAGTAAGGTACACTAATAAGAAAGTACACTAGTAATAAGGTACACTAATAAGAAGGTACACTAATAAGAAAGTACACTAGTAATAAGGTATACAAATAAGAAAGTACACTAGTAATAAGGTACACTAGTAAGAAGGTACACTAATAAGAAAGTACACTAGTAATAAGGTATACTAATAAGAAAGTACACTAGTAATAAGGTACACTAGTAATAAGGTATACTAATAAGAAGGTACACTAGTAATAAGGTACACTAATAAGAAAGTACACTAGTAATAAGGTACACTAGTAAGAAGGTACACTAATAAGAAAGTACACTAGTAATAAGGTATACTAATAAGAAAGTACACTAGTAATAAGGTACACTAGTAATAAGGTATACTAATAAGAAGGTACACTAGTAAGAAGGTACACTAGTAAGAAGGTACACTAATAAGAAGGTACACTAGTAATAAGGTACACTAGTAATAAGGTACACTAATAAGAAAGTACACTAGTAAAAAGGTATACTAATAAGAAGGTACACTAGTAATAAGGTACACTAGTAATAAGGTATACTAATAAGAAGGTACACTAGTAATAAGGTACACTAATAAGAAGGTACACTAGTAATTAGGTACACTAGTAATAAGGTACACTAATAAGAAGGTACACTAGTAATAAGGTACACTAGTAAGAAGGTACACTAATAAGAAGGTACACTAGTAATAAGGTACACTAGTAAGAAGGTACACTAATAAGAAGGTACACTAGTAATAAGGTACACTAGTAATAAGGTACACTAATAAGAAAGTACACTAGTAAGAAGGTATACTAATAAGAAAGTACACTAGTAATAAGGTACACTAGTAATAAGGTACACTAATAAGAAAGTACACTAGTAAGAAGGTATACTAATAAGAAGGTACACTAGTAATAAGGTACACTAGTAATAAGATACACTAATAAGAAGGTACACTAGTAAGAAGGTACACTAGTAATAAGGTACACTAATAAGAAGGTACACTAGTAATAAGGTACACTAATAAGAAGGTACACTAATAAGAAGGTACACTAATAAGAAGGTACACTAGTTATAAGGTACACTAATAAGAAGATACACTAATAGGAAGATACAGTAGTAAGAAGGTACACTAGTAATAAGGTACACTAATAAGAAGGTACACTAGTAATAAGGTACACTAGTAATAAGGTACACTAATAAGAAGGTACACTAGTAATAAGGTACACTAATAAGAAGGTACACTAATAAGAAGGTACACTAATAAGAAGGTACACTAGTTATAAGGTACACTAATAAGAAGATACACTAATAGGAAGATACAGTAGTAAGAAGGTACAGTAGTAATAAGGTACACTAGTAATAAGATACACTAATAAGAAGGTACACTAGTAATAAGGTACACTAGTAATAAGGTTCACTAATAAGAAGGTACACTAATAAGAAGGTACACTAGTTATAAGGTACACTAATAAGAAGATACACTAATAGAAAGATACAATAGTAAGAAGGTACACTAGTAGTAAGGTACACTAATAAGAAGGTACACTAATAAGAAGGTATACTAATAAGAAGGTACACTAGTAATAAGGTACACTAGTAATAAGATACACTAATAAGAAGGTACACTAGTAATAAGGTACACTAGTAATAAGGTACACTAATAAGAAGGTACACTAGTAATAAGGTACACTAATAAGAAGGTACACTAAAAAGAAGGTACACTAATAAGAAGGTACACTAGTTATAAGGTACACTAATAAGAAGATACACTAATAGGAAGATACAGTAGTAAGAAGGTACACTAGTAATAAGGTACAGTAATAGGAAGATACAGTAGTAAGAAGGTACAGTAGTAATAAGGTACACTAGTAATAAGATACACTAATAAGAAGGTACACTAGTAATAAGGTACACTAGTAATAAGGTTCACTAATAAGAAGGTACACTAATAAGAAGGTACACTAGTTATAAGGTACACTAATAAGAAGGTACACTAGTAAGAAGTTACACTAATAAGAAAGTACACTAGTAATAAGGTACACTAGTAAGAAGGTACACTAATAAGAAAGTACACTAGTAATAAGGTATACTAATAAGAAAGTACACTAGTAATAAGGTACACTAGTAAGAAGGTACACTAATAAGAAAGTACACTAGTAATAAGGTATACTAAAAAGAAAGTACACTAGTAATAAGGTACACTAGTAATAAGGTATACTAATAAGAAGGTACACTAGTAATAAGGTACACTAGTAAGAAGGTACACTAGTAATAAGGTACACTAATAAGAAAGTACACTAGTAATAAGGTACACTAGTAAGAAGGTACACTAATAAGAAAGTACACTAGTAATAAGGTATACTAATAAGAAAGTACACTAGTAATAAGGTACACTAGTAATAAGGTATACTAATAAGAAGGTACACTAGTAAGAAGGTACACTAATAAGAAGGTACACTAGTAATAAGGTACACCAGTAATAAGGTACACTAATAAGAAAGTACACTAGTAAGAAGGTATACTAATAAGAAGGTACACTAGTAATAAGGTACACTAGTAATAAGGTATACTAAAAAGAAGGTACACTAGTAATAAGGTACACTAATAATAAGGTACACTAGTAATTAGGTACACTAGTAATAAGGTACACTAGTAATAAGGTACACTAGTAATAATGTACACTAGTGAGAAGGTACACTAATAAGAAGGTACACTAGTAATAAGGTACACTAGTAAGAAGGTACACTAATAAGAAGGTACACTAGTAATAAGGTACACTAATAAGAAGGTACACTAGTAGTAAGGTACACTAATAAGAAAGTACACTAGTAATAAGGTACACTAGTAATAAGGTACACTAATAAGAAAGTACACTAGTAAGAAGGTATACTAATAAGAAGGTAAACTAGTAATAAGGTACACTAGTAATAAGATACACTAATAAGATGGTACACTAGTAATAAGGTACACTAGTAAGAAGGTACACTAATAAGAAGGTACACTACTAATAAGGTACACTAATAGGAAGGTACACTAATAAGAAGGTACACTAATAAGGAGGTACACTAGTTATAAGGTACACTAATAAGAAGATACACTAATAGGAAGATACAGTAGTAAGAAGGTACACTAGTAGTAAGGTACACTAATAAGAAGGTACACTAGTAATAAAGTACACTAATAAGAAGGTACACTAGTAGTAAGGTACACTAATAAGAAAGTACACTAGTAATAAGGTACACTAGTAAGAAGGTACACTAATAAGAAAGTACACTAGTAATAAGGTATACTAATAAGAAAGTACACTAGTAATAAGGTACACTAGTAAGAAGGTACACTAATAAGAAAGTACACTAGTAATAAGGTATACTAATAAGAAAGTACACTAGTAATAAGGTATACTAATAAGAAGGTACACTAGTAATAAGGTACACTAATAAGAAAGTACACTAGTAATAAGGTACACTAGTAAGAAGGTACACTAATAAGAAAGTACACTAGTAATAAGGTATACTAATAAGAAAGTACACTAGTAATAAGGTACACTAGTAATAAGGTATACTAATAAGAAGGTACACTAATAAGAAGGTACACTAGTAGTAAGGTACACTAATAAGAAAGTACACTAGTAATAAGGTACACTAGTAAGAAGGTACACTAATAAGAAAGTACACTAGTAATAAGGTATACTAATAAGAAAGTACACTAGTAATAAGGTACACTAGTAAGAAGGTACACTAATAAGAAAGTACACTAGTAATAAGGTATACTAATAAGAAAGTACACTAGTAATAAGGTACACTAGTAATAAGGTATACTAATAAGAAGGTACACTAGTAATAAGGTACACTAATAAGAAAGTACACTAGTAATAAGGTACACTAGTAAGAAGGTACACTAATAAGAAAGTACACTAGTAATAAGGTATACTAATAAGAAAGTACACTAGTAATAAGGTACACTAGTAATAAGGTATACTAATAAGAAGGTACACTAGTAAGAAGGTACACTAGTAAGAAGGTACACTAATAAGAAGGTACACTAGTAATAAGGTACACTAGTAATAAGGTACACTAATAAGAAAGTACACTAGTAAGAAGGTATACTAATAAGAAGGTACACTAGTAATAAGGTACACTAGTAATAAGGTATACTAATAAGAAGGTACACTAGTAATAAGGTACACTAATAAGAAGGTACACTAGTAATTAGGTACACTAGTAATAAGGTACACTAATAAGAAGGTACACTAGTAATAAGGTACACTAGTAAGAAGGTACACTAATAAGAAGGTACACTAGTAATAAGGTACACTAGTAAGAAGGTACACTAATAAGAAGGTACACTAGTAATAAGGTACACTAGTAATAAGGTACACTAATAAGAAAGTACACTAGTAAGAAGGTATACTAATAAGAAAGTACACTAGTAATAAGGTACACTAGTAATAAGGTACACTAATAAGAAAGTACACTAGTAAGAAGGTATACTAATAAGAAGGTACACTAGTAATAAGGTACACTAGTAATAAGATACACTAATAAGAAGGTACACTAGTAATAAGGTACACTAGTAATAAGGTACACTAATAAGAAGGTACACTAGTAATAAGGTACACTAATAAGAAGGTACACTAATAAGAAGGTACACTAATAAGAAGGTACACTAGTTATAAGGTACACTAATAAGAAGATACACTAATAGGAAGATACAGTAGTAAGAAGGTACACTAGTAATAAGGTACACTAATAAGAAGGTACACTAGTAATAAGGTACACTAGTAATAAGGTACACTAATAAGAAGGTACACTAGTAATAAGGTACACTAATAAGAAGGTACACTAATAAGAAGGTACACTAATAAGAAGGTACACTAGTTATAAGGTACACTAATAAGAAGATACACTAATAGGAAGATACAGTAGTAAGAAGGTACAGTAGTAATAAGGTACACTAGTAATAAGATACACTAATAAGAAGGTACACTAGTAGTAAGGTACACTAGTAATAAGGTACACTAATAAGAAAGTACACTAGTAAGAAGGTATACTAATAAGAAAGTACACTAGTAATAAGGTATACTAATAAGAAAGTACACTAGTAATAAGGTACACTAGTAATAAGGTATACTAATAAGAAGGTACACTAGTAATAAGGTACACTAATAAGAAAGTACACTAGTAATAAGGTACACTAGTAAGAAGGTACACTAATAAGAAAGTACACTAGTAATAAGGTATACTAATAAGAAAGTACACTAGTAATAAGGTACACTAGTAATAAGGTATACTAATAAGAAGGTACACTAGTAAGAAGGTACACTAGTAAGAAGGTACACTAATAAGAAGGTACACTAGTAATAAGGTACACTAGTAATAAGGTACACTAATAAGAAAGTACACTAGTAAAAAGGTATACTAATAAGAAGGTACACTAGTAATAAGGTACACTAGTAATAAGGTATACTAATAAGAAGGTACACTAGTAATAAGGTACACTAATAAGAAGGTACACTAGTAATTAGGTACACTAGTAATAAGGTACACTAATAAGAAGGTACACTAGTAATAAGGTACACTAGTAAGAAGGTACACTAATAAGAAGGTACACTAGTAATAAGGTACACTAGTAAGAAGGTACACTAATAAGAAGGTACACTAGTAATAAGGTACACTAGTAATAAGGTATACTAATAAGAAAGTACACTAGTAAGAAGGTATACTAATAAGAAAGTACACTAGTAATAAGGTACACTAGTAATAAGGTACACTAATAAGAAAGTACACTAGTAAGAAGGTATACTAATAAGAAGGTACACTAGTAATAAGGTACACTAGTAATAAGATACACTAATAAGAAGGTACACTAGTAAGAAGGTACACTAGTAATAAGGTACACTAATAAGAAGGTACACTAGTAATAAGGTACACTAATAAGAAGGTACACTAATAAGAAGGTACACTAATAAGAAGGTACACTAGTTATAAGGTACACTAATAAGAAGATACACTAATAGGAAGATACAGTAGTAAGAAGGTACACTAGTAATAAGGTACACTAATAAGAAGGTACACTAGTAATAAGGTACACTAGTAATAAGGTACACTAATAAGAAGGTACACTAGTAATAAGGTACACTAATAAGAAGGTACACTAATAAGAAGGTACACTAATAAGAAGGTACACTAGTTATAAGGTACACTAATAAGAAGATACACTAATAGGAAGATACAGTAGTAAGAAGGTACAGTAGTAATAAGGTACACTAGTAATAAGATACACTAATAAGAAGGTACACTAGTAATAAGGTACACTAGTAATAAGGTTCACTAATAAGAAGGTACACTAATAAGAAGGTACACTAGTTATAAGGTACACTAATAAGAAGATACACTAATAGAAAGATACAATAGTAAGAAGGTACACTAGTAGTAAGGTACACTAATAAGAAGGTACACTAATAAGAAGGTATACTAATAAGAAGGTACACTAGTAATAAGGTACACTAGTAATAAGATACACTAATAAGAAGGTACACTAGTAATAAGGTACACTAGTAATAAGGTACACTAATAAGAAGGTACACTAGTAATAAGGTACACTAATAAGAAGGTACACTAATAAGAAGGTACACTAATAAGAAGGTACACTAGTTATAAGGTACACTAATAAGAAGATACACTAATAGGAAGATACAGTAGTAAGAAGGTACACTAGTAATAAGGTACAGTAATAGGAAGATACAGTAGTAAGAAGGTACAGTAGTAATAAGGTACACTAGTAATAAGATACACTAATAAGAAGGTACACTAGTAATAAGGTACACTAGTAATAAGGTTCACTAATAAGAAGGTACACTAATAAGAAGGTACACTAGTTATAAGGTACACTAATAAGAAGGTACACTAGTAAGAAGTTACACTAATAAGAAAGTACACTAGTAATAAGGTACACTAGTAAGAAGGTACACTAATAAGAAAGTACACTAGTAATAAGGTATACTAATAAGAAAGTACACTAGTAATAAGGTACACTAGTAAGAAGGTACACTAATAAGAAAGTACACTAGTAATAAGGTATACTAAAAAGAAAGTACACTAGTAATAAGGTACACTAGTAATAAGGTATACTAATAAGAAGGTACACTAGTAATAAGGTACACTAGTAAGAAGGTACACTAGTAATAAGGTACACTAATAAGAAAGTACACTAGTAATAAGGTACACTAGTAAGAAGGTACACTAATAAGAAAGTACACTAGTAATAAGGTATACTAATAAGAAAGTACACTAGTAATAAGGTACACTAGTAATAAGGTATACTAATAAGAAGGTACACTAGTAAGAAGGTACACTAATAAGAAGGTACACTAGTAATAAGGTACACCAGTAATAAGGTACACTAATAAGAAA
Source organism: Taudactylus pleione (assembly GCA_031769625.1). Classification (NCBI taxonomy): domain Eukaryota; kingdom Metazoa; phylum Chordata; class Amphibia; order Anura; family Myobatrachidae; genus Taudactylus; species Taudactylus pleione. Next base: position 35,897,812 of record JAUIMM010000014.1, read on the forward strand.
GTACACTAGTAAGAAGGTATACTAATAAGAAGGTACACTAGTAATAAGGTACACTAGTAATAAGGTATACTAAAAAGAAGGTACACTAGTAATAAGGTACACTAATAATAAGGTACACTAGTAATTAGGTACACTAGTAATAAGGTACACTAGTAATAAGGTACACTAGTAATAATGTACACTAGTGAGAAGGTACACTAATAAGAAGGTACACTAGTAATAAGGTACACTAGTAAGAAGGTACACTAATAAGAAGGTACACTAGTAATAAGGTACACTAATAAGAAGGTACACTAGTAGTAAGGTACACTAATAAGAAAGTACACTAGTAATAAGGTACACTAGTAATAAGGTACACTAATAAGAAAGTACACTAGTAAGAAGGTATACTAATAAGAAGGTAAACTAGTAATAAGGTACACTAGTAATAAGATACACTAATAAGATGGTACACTAGTAATAAGGTACACTAGTAAGAAGGTACACTAATAAGAAGGTACACTACTAATAAGGTACACTAATAGGAAGGTACACTAATAAGAAGGTACACTAATAAGGAGGTACACTAGTTATAAGGTACACTAATAAGAAGATACACTAATAGGAAGATACAGTAGTAAGAAGGTACACTAGTAGTAAGGTACACTAATAAGAAGGTACACTAGTAATAAAGTACACTAATAAGAAGGTACACTAGTAGTAAGGTACACTAATAAGAAAGTACACTAGTAATAAGGTACACTAGTAAGAAGGTACACTAATAAGAAAGTACACTAGTAATAAGGTATACTAATAAGAAAGTACACTAGTAATAAGGTACACTAGTAAGAAGGTACACTAATAAGAAAGTACACTAGTAATAAGGTATACTAATAAGAAAGTACACTAGTAATAAGGTATACTAATAAGAAGGTACACTAGTAATAAGGTACACTAATAAGAAAGTACACTAGTAATAAGGTACACTAGTAAGAAGGTACACTAATAAGAAAGTACACTAGTAATAAGGTATACTAATAAGAAAGTACACTAGTAATAAGGTACACTAGTAATAAGGTATACTAATAAGAAGGTACACTAATAAGAAGGTACACTAGTAGTAAGGTACACTAATAAGAAAGTACACTAGTAATAAGGTACACTAGTAAGAAGGTACACTAATAAGAAAGTACACTAGTAATAAGGTATACTAATAAGAAAGTACACTAGTAATAAGGTACACTAGTAAGAAGGTACACTAATAAGAAAGTACACTAGTAATAAGGTATACTAATAAGAAAGTACACTAGTAATAAGGTACACTAGTAATAAGGTATACTAATAAGAAGGTACACTAGTAATAAGGTACACTAATAAGAAAGTACACTAGTAATAAGGTACACTAGTAAGAAGGTACACTAATAAGAAAGTACACTAGTAATAAGGTATACTAATAAGAAAGTACACTAGTAATAAGGTACACTAGTAATAAGGTATACTAATAAGAAGGTACACTAGTAAGAAGGTACACTAGTAAGAAGGTACACTAATAAGAAGGTACACTAGTAATAAGGTACACTAGTAATAAGGTACACTAATAAGAAAGTACACTAGTAAGAAGGTATACTAATAAGAAGGTACACTAGTAATAAGGTACACTAGTAATAAGGTATACTAATAAGAAGGTACACTAGTAATAAGGTACACTAATAAGAAGGTACACTAGTAATTAGGTACACTAGTAATAAGGTACACTAATAAGAAGGTACACTAGTAATAAGGTACACTAGTAAGAAGGTACACTAATAAGAAGGTACACTAGTAATAAGGTACACTAGTAAGAAGGTACACTAATAAGAAGGTACACTAGTAATAAGGTACACTAGTAATAAGGTACACTAATAAGAAAGTACACTAGTAAGAAGGTATACTAATAAGAAAGTACACTAGTAATAAGGTACACTAGTAATAAGGTACACTAATAAGAAAGTACACTAGTAAGAAGGTATACTAATAAGAAGGTACACTAGTAATAAGGTACACTAGTAATAAGATACACTAATAAGAAGGTACACTAGTAATAAGGTACACTAGTAATAAGGTACACTAATAAGAAGGTACACTAGTAATAAGGTACACTAATAAGAAGGTACACTAATAAGAAGGTACACTAATAAGAAGGTACACTAGTTATAAGGTACACTAATAAGAAGATACACTAATAGGAAGATACAGTAGTAAGAAGGTACACTAGTAATAAGGTACACTAATAAGAAGGTACACTAGTAATAAGGTACACTAGTAATAAGGTACACTAATAAGAAGGTACACTAGTAATAAGGTACACTAATAAGAAGGTACACTAATAAGAAGGTACACTAATAAGAAGGTACACTAGTTATAAGGTACACTAATAAGAAGATACACTAATAGGAAGATACAGTAGTAAGAAGGTACAGTAGTAATAAGGTACACTAGTAATAAGATACACTAATAAGAAGGTACACTAGTAGTAAGGTACACTAGTAATAAGGTACACTAATAAGAAAGTACACTAGTAAGAAGGTATACTAATAAGAAGGTACACTAGTAATAAGGTACACTAGTAATAAGATACACTAATAAGAAGGTACACTAGTAATAAGGTACACTAGTAAGAAGGTACACTAATAAGAAGGTACACTACTAATAAGGTACACTAATAAGAAGGTACACTAATAAGAAGGTACACTAGTTATAAGGTACACTAATAAGAAGATACACTAATAGGAAGATACAGTAGTAAGAAGGTACACTAGTAGTAAGGTACACTAATAAGAAGGTACACTAGTAATAAAGTACACTAATAAGAAGGTACACTAGTAGTAAGGTACACTAATAAGAAAGTACACTAGTAATAAGGTACACTAGTAAGAAGGTACACTAATAAGAAAGTACACTAGTAATAAGGTATACTAATAAGAAAGTACACTAGTAATAAGGTACACTAGTAAGAAGGTACACTAATAAGAAAGTACACTAGTAATAAGGTATACTAATAAGAAAGTACACTAGTAATAAGGTACACTAGTAATAAGGTATACTAATAAGAAGGTACACTAGTAATAAGGTACACTAATAAGAAAGTACACTAGTAATAAGGTACACTAGTAAGAAGGTACACTAATAAGAAAGTACACTAGTAATAAGGTATACTAATAAGAAAGTACACTAGTAATAAGGTACACTAGTAATAAGGTATACTAATAAGAAGGTACACTAGTAAGAAGGTACACTAGTAAGAAGGTACACTAATAAGAAGGTACACTAGTAATAAGGTACACTAGTAATAAGGTACACTAATAAGAAAGTACACTAGTAAGAAGGTATACTAATAAGAAGGTACACTAGTAATAAGGTACACTAGTAATAAGGTATACTAATAAGAAGGTACACTAGTAATAAGGTACACTAATAAGAAGGTACACTAGTAATTAGGTACACTAGTAATAAGGTACACTAATAAGAAGGTACACTAGTAATAAGGTACACTAGTAAGAAGGTACACTAATAAGAAGGTACACTAGTAATAAGGTACACTAGTAAGAAGGTACACTAATAAGAAGGTACACTATTAATAAGGTACACTAGTAATAAGGTACACTAATAAGAAAGTACACTAGTAAGAAGGTATACTAATAAGAAAGTACACTAGTAATAAGGTACACTAGTAATAAGGTACACTAATAAGAAAGTACACTAGTAAGAAGGTATACTAATAAGAAGGTACACTAGTAATAAGGTACACTAGTAATAAGATACACTAATAAGAAGGTACACTAGTAATAAGGTACACTAGTAATAAGGTACACTAATAAGAAGGTACACTAGTAATAAGGTACACTAATAAGAAGGTACACTAATAAGAAGGTACACTAATAAGAAGGTACACTAGTTATAAGGTACACTAATAAGAAGATACACTAATAGGAAGATACAGTAGTAAGAAGGTACACTAGTAATAAGGTACACTAATAAGAAGGTACACTAGTAATAAGGTACACTAGTAATAAGGTACACTAATAAGAAGGTACACTAGTAATAAGGTACACTAATAAGAAGGTACACTAATAAGAAGGTACACTAATAAGAAGGTACACTAGTTATAAGGTACACTAATAAGAAGATACACTAATAGGAAGATACAGTAGTAAGAAGGTACAGTAGTAATAAGGTACACTAGTAATAAGATACACTAATAAGAAGGTACACTAGTAATAAGGTACACTAGTAATAAGGTTCACTAATAAGAAGGTACACTAATAAGAAGGTACACTAGTTATAAGGTACACTAATAAGAAGATACACTAATAGGAAGATACAGTAGTAAGAAGGTACACTAGTAGTAAGGTACACTAATAAGAAGGTACACTAATAAGAAGGTATACTAATAAGAAGTTACACTAGTAATAAGGTACACTAGTAATAAGATACACTAATAAGAAGGTACACTAGTAATAAGGTACACTAGTAATAAGGTACACTAATAAGAAGGTACACTAGTAATAAGGTACACTAATATGAAGGTACACTAATAAGAAGGTACACTAATAAGAAGGTACACTAGTTATAAGGTACACTAATAAGAAGATACACTAATAGGAAGATACAGTAGTAAGAAGGTACACTAGTAATAAGGTACACTAATAGGAAGATACAGTAGTAAGAAGGTACAGTAGTAATAAGGTACACTAGTAATAAGATACACTAATAAGAAGGTACACTAGTAATAAGGTACACTAGTAATAAGGTTCACTAATAAGAAGGTACACTAATAAGAAGGTACACTAGTTATAAGGTACACTAATAAGAAGATACACTAATAGGAAGATACAGTAGTAAGAAGGTACACTAGTAATAAGGTACACTAATAAGAAGGTACACTAATAAGAAGGTACACTAATAAGAAGGTACACTAGTTATAAGGTACACTAATAAGAAGAGACACTAATAGGAAGATACAGTAGTAAGAAGGTACACTAGTAATAAGGTACACTAATAAGAAGGTACACTAGTAATAAGGTACACTAGTAATAAGGTACACTAATAAGAAGGTACACTAGTAATAAGGTACACTAATAAGAAGGTACACTAATAAGAAGGTACACTAGTTATAAGGTACACTAATAAGAAGATACACTAATAGGAAGATACAGTAGTAAGAAGGTACAGTAGTAATAAGGTACACTAGTAATAAGATACACTAATAAGAAGGTACACTAGTAATAAGGTACACTAGTAATAAGGTTCACTAATAAGAAGGTACACTAGTAATAAGGTACACTAATAAGAAGGTACACTAATAAGAAGGTACACTAATAAGAAGGTACACTAGTTATAAGGTACACTAATAAGAAGATACACTAATAGGAAGATACAGTAGTAAGAAGGTACACTAGTAGTATGGTACACTAATAAGAAGGTACACTAATAAGAAGGTACACTAGTGAAGAAATTTAGTAGATGGATTAAAATGTTTTTTCTTTTTTACACACATTGCTTATGTCATTACTGCCTATTTCATTAGTGTGCTCGATAGTTAATCCGTAGCTCAACAATAGCTGATCCAGTTGTAAGCAATTATTTTGAGTACTGTGTTTTGACTGGAAATATAAGCAGAATCTATTTGCCCAGCAGCACTGCTATTTATTTTTCTTTCTATACTATTCAGCTGTGTTTTTTATCTTTTGTCATCTCCTGTGTATGATCTTTAAAAAAAAAAGACAATCTAAACTATATAATGTGCCTTCGTAAAATACTTGCTTTCTAAAATGCAAGTCACAAAAATTGAAGTTTGAATTAGAATCCTTCAAATTGCATAATGCTGCATGTTACTTTAATATTTCAATCAGTAATTCTGGGTTGTTATGTCGCTAACATACTGATCTGAGACAACAATAGATGTTGAAAGCCAGGCCGCAGAGAACCAGCTGAACACAAGCCTGTCCTCAAGACATAACTAGGATGTAATAACATGCTTCAGGAAATGCTGACATGGGGTTTGGCAGATGTGCCCCTTGTAATTTTTCGACACAGAAGACCATTGGAAATGATTGCCTATTTAATACAATTTTTAAAAAGCATCCTTTCTTGAAAATGTTTTTCTTTTTTGTTATTAAAACAAATTAGAAGTGGAATTGTCATAACTTGCCAGTTAAGACTAGATTTACTGATCCACAAATTTCCCCTTTACTCTCTATGACTGGAAGAAGTATTTGCAGCATTTCCCAGTGATTTTATTGTAGTAATTATCTCTTCCAAATTTACTGTTCTGATAAAAATACAATAGTATAAGACAACAGAAAATAATGGAACTAATGGACATTGTTACTTTGCATATAAAGTAAATGATACTTTTTTTTACTAGTTTTAAATATCATTGTAATGTGCAGTAATCATGTGGATTAAAAAAATCATAATGATTGATACGGTACATAAGCTAAAGTTATTTTGAAAATAAACATATACATACAGTAATAGAATGCAATACCACATTGGAACACAACAATATGAACATGCTTTATTAAGGAATATAAAATAACAATGACCCTAAGTTAATATTTAAATCATATAATTATGTTGAAAGTACAAAGATGGGTACAAAAAAAATCAAATGACAATAACAACATGAGAATGCTAGTATTCAGTACAATTGGATAATAGGAAAGATGTTGTGCAAATAAATATTTGGTGAAGTATGATTCAAACAGGTAACATCATCAGTATATATTTCAATGATAATCATGCCTGGTAAACATAAAGTGAAACTATAAAGGGACGTGTTGCAAATGATTTACCTCTGTAATATGGGATATAGAATAGGGATGTAATATACAGACAAAATGCTAGTGTAAGTGTAAGAGCAGTCTTCCTTTCTATCTTTGCTACCATTAAAGCTGGATATACTGCTATTAGGCTGGAGTAAGTGAAGTGTAAAGCTGGTCATACACATGGCGATGTGCACACGATCAGCCGCTGTGTATGATTTCCCTTGAAACTCTCCCCGGCAGCTCTGCACACGGTCTCCACATGATCTGCACACGATTTGGTGTCCAATCTTCATACGTTCTCTCCTGCAGTCAGACTTTCACAGTGCATCGCTTCCTAGATTGCCAGATCTGCCCTACTGCATGGCAGATCTGGCGATGCGATGTGCGACCAGCGGGGACGCGCATCGCATCGTGATCGTGAGTGGGGACTCATGATTTACTCAGGATTTGGCCATATTTTACACGATCTGTCATTCCAATGTGTCGAAATCGGCCAGATCGGGTAAAATATCGCTATGTGTGTGGCTAGCATAACATAGTCATATATCATAGTTCTGGTTTGGCCCTGTAGGTTCAGGAAACATTACATCATTATAGGAAACCTGTAACTTACTCATAACACAGAATACATTGAAAAATGACTTTTTTCCTTATCTCATTACAGATACATACATTGGGTAAAGACCAAGTAATAGATTCCATTGAATCAACCTCCACTGTACATCTTTGACAATAGTTGGATATCTGATATTAGAAGACCTCCCTAAAAGTATGATTCATCCATTTCAGTTGCAAACACAGGATTTGTAAGGGGGGGGGGGTGAATATATATATATATATATATATATATATATATATACATACATATATGATATATTATATAAAGCACATACACATATTACACAGTATGCACAATATATTATACACACACATTTACTTTCGATGCAGCAGCTACTGGTTATTGATGGGGGCAGGGCCAGGCACTTTGTATAATTAGGTCTCACCCCCTTATAGCATAATACTGCAACTTGCGGGTCTATGGGGTGTGCCTGGGCTAGGAGCGCCTGAGCTATGATTGTGGGATTATGGCCATTGTAAAAACAAAGCAACTGTTTACCAGGGGGATTTTGGGGTTTTTGGAAAACCCCCTCTGTGTGTGCCACTGATAATTACTCAAATTAATTTAAACTGGAAGAGGAGGCAGAGGGCAACGACTTCAATTCAGGGGAGAAGCCTCAACCTGGCAAAACTAAATCTGGCTGCAATGTCAGGTTTAACTTTGAAGAGAATTGTTTGTTGGTTAACCCCTTGTTGTCTAACTTTGAGGAGTTATTTGGTAGCTGGCCCCAATGTAGATCTGCAAGAAGAAAGCAGGCCAAGTGACAGGCAGCAGATGATGTGGTGAATTCTATTGGGCATTTAAAACAGGACAAGAGCCAGTGTGTGAAGTGCTTTTTAGACATCTGATGCCTTGTCAAATCCAAGATGGCCCTGGAAAGGTGCTCTACATGCACCACTGGAGGAGGGTGAATGCCACAGTGCACCACATGCTTGTGTCTGCTTTTAAAGGCATCAAAATTAAGTTTTCACCAATAGAATGGTGTTTAGAGGCTAAAACCACCTCTTTTTTAATAGGGTTTTTATTCGAGGGTTTTCTGTCAATTTTGTAGTCCATTTTAAGTCGATTTTCAATCCGACTGTTAGTTAATGAGAGAATCCTGTAATGGTCTATATGAAAGTATCGATGTTTAGGTGATGGTCGATTTTGGTTGGGATTCGGTTTTATAGTCTATTTTGCCTTTAGTTAATGCCTGATTTACAAATCATAAAAAAAGTCACTGACTGACACAAATGTAACTGTATTCATAGATCTGAAATATAGGGGTATATTTACTAAAGTGCAGGTTTTTAGAAGAGGAGATTTTGGTCATAGCAACCAATCAGATACTACTTATTTATTTAGCTCATTCTAGAAGATAATAGCTAGAATCTGATTGGCTGCTATGGGCAACATCTCCACTTCTAAAAACCTGAACTTTAGTAAATATACCCCATAGGGTCTGATTCTGAGTCACAGGAAGAAAGAGCTCACAGCAGTATCTACTGGCGGATGCCATCTGTGACTTTATGCAAATGTCGCTACAAACGCCATCTCTTGTGTACATCTGTGCAGCCAAATGTGCAAGGACTGGGACACCCACTTTTAGTTTCCGTGCATTCTACAATACCAATTGGTGCATCCTTAGACTCCACCAATGGTCTTACCCTTTAAACTTCTGCCAGGCGGGGGGTGCAGACCGAGGCCTGGCACCGTAGATGCAGATGGAGGGCCATGCCCCGGGTCGGTCCGCCCCCATAGCATCCAAGTCGGTCCGGGCCCCATAGCATCAGCAGTTACTGCACCTACAGTAGTTACGCCACTGCACACATACACAGTAACACACATACAGTTACACACATACATACAGTTACAAACATACATACAGACACACTTATTCACAGTCATACACTAATACACACATTCATACAGTCACACACTAATACACACCTAGTCACAAATTAATACACACGTATAGTCACATACATACATACATACAGTTACACACATACATATACACATTTATTCACTGTCACACACATACAGTAACACACCTACAGTCACACACTAGTACACACCTACAGTCATAAATTAATACACACACAGTCCACATATAATCACATACACACACATATATACAGTTACACACACATTCATAAATATAGTCAGACACACATACACACAGTCACAGACATACATACACACACTTATACAGACATACACACAATCACACACAAACATGCATAAACACACTTAAATATAAACACACACAGACATACATAAACAGTCAAACACACATATGTACAGTTACAGATACACATATATACACACAGATACATGCATACAGGTACAGATGCACATATATACACACAGATACATGCATACAGTTACAGATACACATATATATACAGTTACACAAATACATGCATACAGTTACAGAGACACATATATACACACGGATAGATGCATACAGTTACAGAGACACATATATACACACAGATACATATATACATGCATACAGTTACAGACACATACACACAGATACTTATATACATGCATACAGTTACAGAGACACATACATACACACAGATACATATATACATACATACATACAGTTACAGAGACACATACATACACACAGATGCATATATACATGCATACAGTTACAGACACATATATACACACAGATACATATATACATGCATACAGTTACATCAGTTACAGAGACACATACACACAGATACATATATACATGCATACAGTTACAGAGACACATACATACACACAGATACATATATACATTAGGGGTGTGCACCGGCCACTTTTCGTGTTTTGTGTTTTGGTTTTGGATCTGGATCTTTCTTCATGTTTTGGATCTGGATTGGTTTTGCCAAAACCACCCTTCCGTGTTTTGGGTTCTGGGTTTTGGATCTGTATTTTTTTTAAAAAAAGCATAAAAACAGCTAAAATCACAGAATTTGTAGGTTTTTCTGCTCCTATGCTATTATTAACCTCAATAACCTTAATTTCCACTCATTTCCAGTCTATTCTGAACACCTCACAATAGTGTTTTTATGTCCAAAAGGTTGCACCTAGGTAGCTGGATGACTATGCTAAGCGACACGAGTGGGCGGCACAAACACGTGACCCATCTAGGCGTGAAACTGCAGTGACAGACAGGATGGCAGTTTGAAAACCTAGGCCCCAAACTGTACATAATGCAAAGAAAAAAAAGAGATGCAAGATGGAATTGTCCTTGGGCCCTCCCACCCACCCTTATGTTGTATAAACAGGACATGCACACTTTAACAAACCAATCATTTCAGCGCCAGGGTCTGCCACACAACTGTGGCTGAAATGATTGGTTCGTTTGGGCCCCCACAAAACAAGCTGGCAATTAATCTGTCCCTGCACAAACTGGCTCTACGGAGGCAAGATGTCATCCTCATCCTCCTCATCCACCGATTCCTCACCCTCTTCAGTGTGTACATCCTCATCCTCACAGAGTATTAATTCATCCCCGCTGGAATCCACAACCACAGGTCCCTCTGTACGTTCTGGAGGCTGGTCTCCCTGGAAGAGTTGATAATTCATTTTATGAACATCATCTTCTCCACATTTTGTGGAAGCAACCTCCTACGCCTTTCGCTGACAAGGTTCCCGGCTGCACTAAACACTCTTTCGGAGTACACACTGGAGGGGGGGCAACTCAGGTAAAATAGAGCCAGTTTGTACAGGGACCTCCAAATTGCTTCTTTTTCCTGCCAGTACAGGTACAGACTGTCTGACATGCCTACTTGGATGCTGTCACCAATGTAATCCTTTAACAGACAGACGCACGCTTGTCGCTGCTGCTTTGAGGATGCAAGTGCAGCTACAGCCCACACAATTCACAAAGACAGAAAAAAAAAGAAGAATATTTTTATTGTTTGTGTAGCACACTTTGAGGGTGTCACCACCCTTTAACAGACAGACGCACGCTTGTCGCTGCTGCTTTGAGGATGCAAGTGCGGCTACAGCCCACACAATTCACAAAGACAGAAAAAAGAAGAATATCTTTATTGTTTGTGTAGCACACTTTGAGGGTGTCACCACCCTTTAACAGACAGACGCACGCTTGTCACTGCTGCTTTGAAGATGCAAGTGCGGCTACATCGCACACAAGTCACAAACACATTAAAAAAATAGTTTTTTATTTTTTGGAGCACTTTGAGAGTTACACCACCCTTTAACAGACAGACGCACGCTTGTCGCTGCTGCTTTGAGGATGCAAGTGCGGCTACAGCCCACACAATTCACAAAGATAGAAAAAAAAAGAACAATATTTTTATTGTTTGTGTAGCACACTTTGAGGGTGTCACCACCCTTTAACAGACAGACGCACGTTTGTCGCTGCTGCTTTGAGGACAGTATCATGTGCAGTGACAGTAGACTTGTCAGAAATTGTTGGCACGTCCTTCAGTCCGGACCAGATGTCCAAACCAGCCCTTGACTTATGACACAGGCGCACGCTTGGCGCTGCTACTATGTTGATGCACGTGCGGCTACATCGCACACAAGTCACAAACACATTAAAAAAATAGTTTTTTATTTTTTGGAGCACTTTGAGGGTTACACCACCCTTTAACAGACAGACGCACGCTTGTCGCTGCTGCTTTGAGGATGCAAGTGCGGCTACAGCCCACACAATTCACAAAGACAGAAAAAAGAAGAATATTTTTATTGTTTGTGTAGCACACTTTGAGGTAGTCACCACCCTTTAACAGACAGACGCACGCTTGTTGCTGCTGCTTTGAGGATGCAAGTGCGGCTACAGCCCACACAATTCACAAAGACAGAAAAAAGAAGAATATTTTTATTGTTTGTGTAGCACACTTTGAGGGTGTCACCACCCTTTAACAGACAGATGCACGCTTGTCACTGCTGCTTTGAGGATGCAAGTGCGGCTACAGCCCACACAATTCACAAAGACAGAAAAAAAAAGAACAATATTTTTATTGTTTGTGTAGCACACTTTGAGGTTGTCACCACCCTTTAACAGACAGACGCACGCTTGTCGCTGCTGCTTTAAGGATGCAGGTGCGGCTACAGCCCACACATTTCACAAAGACAGAAAAAAAAAGAACAATATTTTTATTGTTTGTGTAGCACACTTTGAGGGTGTCACCACCCTTTAACAGACAGACGCACGCTTGTCGCTGCTGCTTTAAGGATGCAGGTGCGGCTACAGCCCACACATTTCACAAAGACAGAAAAAAAAAGAACAATATTTTTATTGTTTGTGTAGCACACTTTGAGGGTGTCACCACCCTTTAACAGACAGACGCACGCTTGTCGCTGCTGCTTTAAGGATGCAGGTGCGGCTACAGCCCACACAATTCACAAAGACCGAAAAAAAAAGAACAATATTTTTATTGTTTGTGTAGCACACTTTGAGGGTGTCACCACCCTTTAACAAACAGATGCACGCTTGTCGCTGCTGCTTTGAGGATGCAGGTGGAATCTAGATGGGATTTGGAACCGGGGACACACTACCTCCATCAATTGTCTAAATCCCACTGCACTAATGGTGGATACCGGACGCACGTCTAACATCAACATAGCAGTCAAGGCCTCAGTTATACGTTTTGCTTCAGGATGACTGCTGTCGTACTTCATCCTCATCGCTAAGGACTGTTGGAGGGTCAATTGTTTAGTAAAAGTAGTGATGTTCCTACTTCCTCTCTGGGATGATGAACAACTCCCAGCAGCAGCAACAGCACTAGGAGGAAGTGGTTCTTGATCTTTCCCTATTTTATTTTTATCGGAGAAAGTTTGGTCCTCCATTTATGTTATATTGATATATACGTGCGGCTAAAGCGCACACAAACACAGAAAATATTTTTTTATTTTTGCTGGAGAGTAGTGCACTTTGTGGGTTACACCACCCTTTAAGAAATGAGCCAGCCGGCTCTTTACTTATGGGACACAGGCGCACACGCTTGGAGCTGCTCCTTTGTTGATGCACGTGCAGCCACAGTGCACACAATTCACAAACACAGAAAATATATATTTTTTTTAGTTTGGAGTGTACTTTGGGGGTTACAGCACCCTTTAATGGTCAAGCCAGCCGGCCCTTTACTTATGACACAGGCGCACGCTTGGCACTACTTTGTTGATGCACGTGCGGCTACTGCACACACAATTCACAAACACAGAAAATAATTTTTTTTTTGGTTTGGACTGGAGTGTACTTTGGGGGTTACAGCACCCTTTAACGGTCAAGCCAGCCGGCCCTTTACTTATGACACAGGCGCACGCTTGGCAATACTTTGTTGATGCACGTGCGGCTACTGCGCACACAATTCACAAACACAGAAAATATATATTTTTTTGGTTTGGAGTGTACTTTGGGGGTTACACCACCCTTTAGCGGTCAAGCCAGCCAGCCCTTTACTTATGACACAGGCGCACGCTTGGCACTACTTTGTTGATGCACGTGCGGCTACTGCACACACAATTCACAAACACAGAAAATATTTTTTTTTTTGGTTTGGACTGGAGTGTACTTTGGGGGTTACAGCACTCTTTAACGGTCAAGCCAGCCGGCCCTTTACTTATGACACAGGCGCACGCTTGGCACTACTTTGTTGATGCACGTGCGGCTACTGCGTACACAATTCACAAGCACAGAAAATATATATTTTTTTGGTTTGGAGTGTACTTTGGGGGTTACAGCACCCTTTAACGGTCAAGCCAGCTGTCCCTTTACTTATGACACAGGCGCACGCTTGGCACTACTTTGTTGATGCACGTGCGGCTACTGCGCACACAATTCACAAACACAGAAAATAATTTTTTTTTTGGTTTGGACTGGAGTGTACTTTGGGGGTTACAGCACCCTTTAACGGTCAAGCCAGCCGGCCCTTTACTTATGACACAGGCGCACGCTTGGCACTACTTTGTTGATGCACGTGCGGCTACTGCGCACACAATTCACAAACACAGAAAATAATTTTTTTTTTGGTTTGGACTGGAGTGTACTTTGGGGGTCACAGCACCCTTTAACGGTCAAGCCAGCCGGCCCTTTACTTATGACACAGGCGCACGCTTGGCACTACTTTGTTGATGCACGTGCGGCTACTGTGCACACAATTCACAAACACAGAAAATAATTTTTTTTTTGGTTTGGACTGGAGTGTACTTTGGGGTTTACAGCACCCTTTAATGGTCAAGCCAGCCGGCCCTTTACTTATGACACAGGCGCACGCTTGGCACTACTTTGTTGATGCACGTGCGGCTTTTGCGCACACAATTCACAAACACAGAAAATAATTTTTTTTTGGTTTGGACTGGAGTGTACTTTGGGGGTTACAGCACCCTTTAATGGTCAAGCCAGCCAGCCCTTTACTTATGACACAGGCGCACGCTTGGCACTACTTTGTTGATGCACGTGCGGCTACTGCGCACACAATTCACAAACACACAAAAAACATAATTTTTTTAGCACTTGGGGGGAGCACCCCTGATGGACAGAGCACCCCCTGGACAACACTACAGCACCCCTTTAGGACTGGGACACTGCACAGGACTTTGGAGTGGACACAGCCCCTATGGAGAACTGACTGCACAACACAGTCCTGCCAGCCCCTATGGACTTTGAAGTAGTGGACACAGCCCCTATTAACAACAGCAGCACAGCACAACACAGCCAGCCCCTATGGACTTTGAAGTAGTGGACAACAGCAGCGCAGCACAGCACAGCACAGCACAGCACAGCACAGCACAACACTACTCTGCACTACACTACACTACACTACACAGCCCAGCCAGCCTTAACTCCCACCCTCCCTCTTCACTGTCCACAGCCGAGTGAGAAAATGGCGCCAACGCGGGTACCTTATATATGTTCCAAAACCCGCGAGACTCGGAAGGCGGGATGATGACGTTTTGCCTCGATTTCAGATCCGAGTCAGGCGGGAAAAGTCGAGCCTGACTCGGATCTGCCTCGGATCGGGGGGGCTCGGGGGGGTTCGGATTTCAGAAATCCGAACCCGCTCACCCCTAATATACATACGTACAGTTACAGAGACACATACACACAGATACATATATACATACATACATACAGTTACAGAGACACATACATACACACAGATGCATATATACATGCATACAGTTACAGAGACACATACATACACACAGATACATATATACATACAGTTACAGAGAAACATGCATACACACAGATACAAATACACATGCATACAGTTACAGAGACACATACATACACACAGATACATATATACATGCATACAGTTACAGAGACACATACATACACACAGATAGATAGATACATAAATACAGTTGCAGAGACATATATACACACACAGATACACACACATATATATATATATACACACAGATACATACTGTATATACACAGATACATACAGTTACAGAGACACATATATACACACTGATGCATACATACATACATGCATAGTTAGCGACACATACATAAACACAGATAGATACATACATATATACAGTACATACATACAGTTATAGAGACACACACTTATACACACAGATACAACATACACAGTCACACACACACACCCTTCCTCTCTATCACCCTACAGCCAGGCAGGGTACAGTATACTCCTCCATCCCCTCTCTCCCATGCTGCTACTGCTGGCCTGGCACTGACTGCCATGTAGCCCCACCCCCTGTCCCAAATCCACCTCCCTGTTAGCCTCCTTAGAACTGCACTGCACTGTGACACTGTCACTGACTGCAGCTGCAATTAATGGCCTGGGGACCGCTGCGAGAGAATGGAGAACAGGAGGCGGGGCAAGAGGTAGGACGTCCAATAGAGCAGAGAGGAGAGGACCAGCCCCAGCCGACAGCCTTCCACAGCCTGCACTGCTATGTATATGCAGAGCATGGCTGCGGGCGGCCCTGGGCCACTAAAATGTTACCGGCCCGGGGGGCACATGGCACCCTTCCCCCCGGCCCAGCTCACCCCTGGTAACCAGCCTATGCAGTCTCTATGAATAGTGCAGCTGAATAGTTACTTGCCAACAATTCTAGCCTTTTCAGGATTCCTGAAGCTTAGCCTATCTCTGTGAACAGTTTTAATTAACTGTGCAATTTCATGTGAAAAATCACTGATGTGATGCAGCCTGGCTGCTTATATTACTCTTTCTGATTTCAGACGCTTTCTCTGGGGCTCACTGAGCTATTGAAGGGGAGGAGTGACTAAAGGGGGCAGAAGGAGGTGAAGCTGTTTAATTTGGCTGCCTGCAGATAACTGTCGATAGGCGGTTGAAGGGTGAGTGTGATGGATTCTCTTACCACAGGGGCCACCTCCGATTCCTGTTTTTACTTTCACTGCAGAGATAATCACCGCCTCCATCCTGCCTCCAGCTAGACCAGCCATGCCAGCTCTGGCTTTTGACTGGGGACTCTGGGCCTCAGCCACGCCTATTGCGGCCAATTCTCCCGCCTCTTCCGGCTTGTCTCTGCTGGGAGATCGGGAAGTTAGTTGTAAGGACATCTTGATGCCTCCGGTCCTATTCCTCAGTCTATCTGCTGCTTCCTGACCATCCACTGAGAGTCACTGGCCACCTCAGGTAAGAGCGGCACAGCGCAATCCTCCTCTGTTACAGCTACCTCAGGAACTACCCCTGCCAACTGCTGCACCCTTCCAACTGACACCTGCCTGACACTGGTCATATGACCTCCTTAGCAGCCGCAGTGGCTGCTGGGAATTGTCCGCACAGTGTTAGGCATAATACCTTGCATAGCGGGGTATTACATGTGTGACTCGGGATCATGCCCAATGGGTTAAATCCCCACGGAAGCGTGGGCTTCCTCTCACATTCATTCTAATGTCTCTTGGTCTCCATATATTGTCCCTACATCGTCCCTAATTAAATCACTCCAGCAATCCATCCATTTGAGAGTAATAAACTGTTGCCCTTATTGACTGAGGATGATAGACTGATGTCCTTATGGAATCATTAGATGTTTTAACACCCTCTTAATATAATGGGACCTGAAATTGGTTAATTGATTTGTAATGATTATATTTGGAAAACCAACTCTAGAAAATAACTCTAATAACTTCATTGCTACCTGTTTAACTTTTTCATCATACATTACTTGCCCAAAAAATCAGTCTGGAGCTCTCTATCTTTTGTCACACCATAAATGTCCACCACAGGCAATGGTATAGGCTAATGACAACAACACATGCTTACGGAAAGAGATTGGAACTATCAGTTTTTGAATGATTTCACCAGATTGTTGATCTTTACAAAATATCATAAAACAGCAATATTTATTTTACTTTGTATGAACCAAAGATTGACCATAAATAGCCAATACATTTTCAAAAGCTTGAACATCTTTGAGAAGCCTTGAGATCAGAGAATTTTGCAATGGGAAGAGTCAATATTTTTTTATTCAAACTTTATGACCCCACATTATTTTGGTTACCAGGAATATTCACATTAGCATTATGCAAATTCCCCAATACATCAATTTCGCACCCATTCAATCCTGCCTCATTTTGCAAATCAATATCAGCAAATTTAGGCATATCAGCAAAAATATCAGCAGATTCAGCCATATCAGTGATAATATCTGCAGATTCAGGCATATCAGTGATAATATCAGCAGATTCAGGCATATCAGTGACAATATCATTAGATTCAAGCATATCAGTGTTAATATCAGTATTGGAGATATCTGCTGCAGTCCCTACTTCATACATGGGGGTGATACTAAATATTTGTGGCTACCCCCTGAAAACTGGTGTTTTCGGGGAATAAGCTCCAAGTATTTCATGATAAATGGGCCCCTTGGAGTCACAATACTGTATTTGTTAACCACGCATCCACTTTTATGTGAAAATGACAACCATTGGTAAAAGAGCAATTGTTTGCAGGATGATCGGCAAGCATAAGTGACTATAACAGAATAGGTATTGGACTGTAGGCCTGACATGCAAAACAAAAATAATTATACACATTGCATATGCAGTATATGCACTTTGTATTTCATGGAATATAGGGCCTGATTCAGAGCGGCTTCAGACGGTAGGCGTTCCCATGGGAACGCCTCTGTCTGGCAGCCACGCCCCCGCCACGCCCACCAAAGGGGGCGTGCTGTCAATCAACATCAACAGCACGCCCCCTTTGGTGCGAGACCTGGAGAGATGGAGAGCCCATCGCTCGCCGGGTCTCGCGCATGCGCATGACAGAGCTCCCTCCGTCGTACGCATGCGCAATGGGGGAACATCGACCCGCTTGCGAGCGTACTGCCGCTCACGAGCGGGTCTGAATGACCCCCATAGCATATGTATATATATATATATATATATATGCCTTACTATACATTATTAAGCTTTTCTGCTGAAAGAGTAACAACTAGGAACTACTGGTTGGTTTTAACGGAATCAGTATACTGGAAGGCAGAAGAGTGAAGATCTCAACAGGGTAAGTATTTTAACTATTCCTGACCCTCTCCCCCCTAACACTTCCTTAGGGGTACCTAACCCCCCTTGTGCCTAACCCTAACCTCCCCCCAGGGGTGCCTAAACCTAACCCCCCCTCCCCGCACCCCCAGGAGCCCCTAAACCTAACCCTCCCCTCCTATGCCCGCCTTACCTTCGTTTAGTATGCCGGGCGTCGGAATTTCGGCGGGCAGATAAAGATAGGCGTTGGGATTTCGATGGCTATCATTAGTCCCATGCCGGGATTTGACAGTCGGGTAGCCGACGGTCGGCATTTCAACCGCCGGTTTCCTGACCGCATACCAGTTTTAATAAGCCCAGTGAAGATTGATGGTTCTGCAATCTGCCTAAGTGGCCACAACTGTAATCATCATAGCAAAACTGGATGACAACCGTATTTATGATAAGATGTTATCATTGTCCAACCTCCTTTACTGTCCTCCCAAAGGGACATCTGATGGATCTTTATCAGTTATTTAACATAATTGTAACCAATTATGGATCATTACATGCAGTCATGCCTAGGGGACGGGGCTGCTGACACCACCGCCAGCTCTGGTAAGTAGTGCACTGCCTGCAGCATCCTAAGAAGCTGCAGGGTGCCGTTCCAAGGACCTTGCAAGCCATGTGCAAGTGCCATGGGGCAGCGACTGTGCCGCACACAGAGCCCTACACTCTGTGTGGCGGCATCAGTTGCACACCCCTAGGTATGACCATGCATACATGCTTCAGTTTGTGAACAATTACATTAAAAGACATCCTAATTGGGCACTACAATCAAAGCATCTCAAAGGTGAACATTTTCCTTGTTTCTATTTCTGGCTAAAAATAATACTGGTTAGAGAAAGGACAGATGCTGAACAAGGAGACCTCATCCAACTGTATCTAGTGTATGCAGAGGCACTGAGGCAAGGATACAATAGCTTGGTAGCCATGAGAATAGATCTTTACCACACCTGGCATGATAAGCAGGAGAAGGGGGAGAATAACACAGGTCAATGGTTTATGATGATGATGACATTGGAAACTGAATTGTATTTATTGTCTTTGATTTTGCGGGTGACTTTGGGACTGTTCTTTGAATCCCTACTCTATGGCACATGAATAACACAACAGGGTATAATGTATTCCTGACTGTGGAACCTAACAGGATTTCCCTCTCTCCACACAAAATGCAAGAGGTGCTGGCTGAGGGGAGAAGGAGCCAGTTCAAAATGTTGCCATCATATTGAGTAGTGTTAAATTACACATCAAGGACATAGTATAATAACCTAGAGCCATTGATATGTATCCTGGTCTCGTCAGTGAATACATGTGCTGGGGAGAAAGTGCTGAATAGGTTGTTGTGCTGTTAGCAGGATGATAATAGAAATGTTAAGTAAAAGAAATGTGAACATTAATAATTATGGAGTACACAGAAACACATTGACCTTAACCTGGGAATATCAGTGTGGTTATAGTCTAAGCTGTATTGTATGCAGTAAGTCATGCACTCATTCAAACTGTCACTGGGTGCACATCAACTTCCTAGCAATTGTAAAAATCTTATAATGGCTGATTTTACATAAAAATGTTATATGCACAGATTTCATGTTGGGTTTTTCTTTTCTTTTCCAAGTCACAATGACAAAAAGGCTCAATAATGGGAATCGAAAAAAAATATGAGCAAAGCTCTCTGTAACTCTTCAGAGAAAGGATATTCATGTGACAAGCAGAGCATTGAAAGAGATTATTATTGTGAAAGTAAATGGTGGAATGCTGTTTAATGAAAAATAATAACAATAACTCAATTGATTTGTTTCTGGTAAAAGGTTAAAGGATGATTTAGCTGACAGAAAACACTTATTGTAGACGGCGGCCTTAAAGGCATGAGTATAGAAATGAAACAAAGGGCCACATCAAATCTATCAAATTAACATCCTTTACAATCAGCAGCAGCAATGAAATCAATAGGCAGATACTGTATATGGGAACTAGGCAAATACAACTTACAAAAGCTGATGCAGTTTCAGTCCTACTACAATTATGCTTAATGGTACCTGGAAAAGAATAATAAGCTTTCTGATTTATGTACATAATTGGTGTTGCCTGCGTGAAAGACAAATATGAACGTGAGACTGATATCAGCATTTAATCTCAATATTTGGAGGATGATTAATAATGGGAACAACTTGGCCCTCCGATTCAGACAAATATGAACAAAATCCCTATGCTTTAATTTGCTAGACACACACACACACACACACACACACATTTGCAGTGTATTATTTGCTAGACACACACACACACACACACACACATTTGCAGTATATTATTTGTTAGCATCGATAACAAGTATTTCTGTTTAGTAGTCATATATGGCAATAGCAGGAGTTAAAGTGGGCCGGAACGGGGCGGAACTGCGTTCCGTCAGTTGTACTTGGAGGCGGAACACATCCTTCCTTGACCGGCCACAGCTGCATCAGTCAGGAGCAAAAGAGGTAGCTGGATTCGCCTTAGCTGCTGCCGGCACTGACCATTTGAATAGATGTGGTGGACAGGCAGCGCTAAAGGCAGCCTGCTCTAGTCCCCGTCCTCCGGCGGCAGCGTCTACAATAATACGGGTGGCACAGCTAGTGATGCCATCACGTCAATGCATCTCTTTGACTCCTGCTGTGCAAAGAGGAGCCATGCTGAGAGGAGACTGGAGAGGACCACGCGGATGCCAGTGTGGAGTGCAGGTCAGTGGCAGCGGCAGGCACTACAGTGGTGAGCATTATGTTTATATGCGGCACTTCTGTGGTGGGCATTATGTGTATATGCGGCACTACCGTGGTGGGCATTATGTGTATATGCGGCACCACTGTGGGGTGCATTTTGTGTTTAAGGGACACTATTGTGTGACCATACCCCTTTTTTGTGAGACCACACCCCTTTTTTGCGTCCGCACCTTCGGCACGCATTATTCCTTTAGAGGTTGGGAAGAAAGTTATAGTTTGCAGGGTGGGGCTGAACACCAGCCCTGGCTCCACCGAATGGGGGGAAGGGGGTAGATGGCCGAGGAAAGGGGTTCCACCACCTCTCCAGGACCACTTTAAGCACTGGGCAAATCCAGCAAACAAATGGTGCTTTAATCAATGTTTCGGGGTCCAGCACCCCTTTATCAGGACACACAAATGTGAAATAAAACAGTGCAAACTTAAATACAAATATTCTAAAGATTCACCAGTCCCTTCTCCAGCAGGTCCCCGGTGTCCAGCATCGCACCTCCGACGGCATACCTGAGATCGGAAGTGCGGCGCTGGACGCCAGGGACCCACTGGAGAAGGGGCGGGTGGGTCTTTAGAATATTTGTGTTTAAGGTTGCACTTTTTTATTTCACATTTGTGTGTCCTGATGAGTGGTGCTGGACCCCGAAACATTGATTAAAGACACCATTTGTTTCACCTATATATAGTACTTTGCAAAAGTTTTAGGCAGGTGTGAAAAAAATGCTGCAGAGCAAGAATGCTTTCAAATATAGAAGCATTAATAGTTTACTTTTATCAATTTCCAATGTAACCCCCCTTTTACCTCTGTAAAGGGTCACCAGGTTACTAACTCCCTTAATGTCTATATTTACCCACCCTTAACCTCTTGTTAAGAGGTGTACCTTTTTTGTATTAGTGCCTCCACCCAAGTATTTGTGGTCGGTATGGGCCTACTCAGGAAAACCCATACGCTAATAGCAATTAAGTAATGTGGTGTAGATAACACAATGTATAACTTATACCAATATTCCTGATCACATCCTGTCCATCTTGGATTCGTGTGTTCTCCAATGACTCTCACCACTCCTCCCAGTAAGTAGACACCATCCAGTATAGTTTAGTTTTCCTCAATTTATATAGGCAAGATATTAATGCATATAAGAATTTATCTTTTTTGCAGTACATCACATATAGTTTAATACACAGAGTTAACTGAACATCACTATACTACAATATCAGTATAATATAAATATACAGTATATGCATATGGATCCATATATTAAAAATATGTAGATTCTACAGCATATCCTATAATAGGAGGATACTCGTTTGTAATTATGAGTCCAGGTCCCTCTTGACCCCAAGTTATTTGCACTCTGAGCCAGAAGTATAATGTTCTTGTTATAACTAGGGTGTTATACAAATATCCTTAGGCTTGAGATAAAAGTACAGTTATATCCCTGACTCTATGTATGGTTATTCTCCGGAATATAACTAGTAATATCTCTCTTCAGAATGGATTACTTTCCATGCTGAAATGTACAGTACATTCCTAGAATATCCATGAACATGAATAACCTCTCACTGTTTTGTTAAACTCTGTGCTTTGTCAAATTATTTTGCGGTGAAAATTTACAAAGCTGTAACAAATTATATTGAATCTCCTGACTACAGCTGCATCAGAGTCATAATTATCATTTCGAACAAATTTGCAAATATTAAAGAAAAATACAATTCTCAATTCCAGCTCGCTAATAAAGGACAACTTTTCAATATGATAGGCTGTACATGCTGAAACAACCAGAATGAGCTCTGTTATACAAGGGGTCACTTATCTTTGCTGACTAAACCTGAATACTTGTGCATATTAAATAATGGTTCTTGTGATGACGCCTGGTGAAGTTGCAGTGCTTATATATTATGTTTAATTACAGACCTGGTATATCTCCAGCAGAGGGACATACAATAAGTCATTTGAGCCACTGTCACTCACCCCAGCTCTCTCCTTAGTAGTGCATCCATAGTAGTAAATGTGCATAAATGCATTTAGAGAAAGGAGCTTATATTATAATTCCTCTTTAATTGAGTATTACTTGTCCTCCCTCTTTATATGGATGCAATAGCTTTGCTTGAAGCGCTGGTAAGTGCTGAGTAAAACTTTTACTCAAAGCAGTATGTGTTTGGCATGCAGTGCCCCTGTAGATAGCTGCTGCTGTTATTGCCCCCTGAGTTGTGGTAATTACCTGATATCTCTGTTAACTATTATTGTTGTCTGGCCACTACTGCGGTGTCAGGTGCAGTAATTATACAGCTTACCTAGCCCCTTCTGCTTGTTGAACAATGGGACCAGCCCCTGACTGTTGCTTTGCCTCCCCTAGCCTGTATGGCCCTCCAGCTGAATGTTCCGCCTGCTGCCCTCTGCTGCTGGGTAATCTTCCGCTGACAGCCTCCAAGCTGCCAGACAGTCTGCCACCACCGGCTGCCTTTCCAGCAGGGTGAGTGCCAGCTCCCACCATCTTCACAGCTCCTGATATGACAGGCTCCCTCACCGGCTCCACTTCCCTGTGCCCAGCAGCCTCTACACAGCTCTGCTGCTGAGCAGGACACAGGGAGGTGAGCAGCTGGAGGGAGGGATCACCAGTCTAACTGTCATCTGCTGCTGACAGCTCTTATATAACTGTCTCAAAACCAGACCTACTTTACCTATCACTTCCACCTATATTACTCCACCCCTTCTCCTATAGTGTATGCCATAGCCAGAATTACCACATAGTTTTCTATTTAATAAATGTCTATATAGATGAAGTGCCCTTTGTTCACACACAGTGCACATATTTTTTTTCATATATAGCATGAATTTATTAACATTTTACCTCAGAATATTACATATCACATTGTAAATGTTCACATATATTGTATTGCAGTTCTTACACATTTACCAACTCCAACCATTCACATCCCTTCACGTGTAATACTGTATATGAAATGTATATATATATTTATTAGTACAGTATAGTCTTAAACCATTAACCAGGGTTACACCAATATGCAAAGTTAATGAACAGAAAATAAATCTAAATCAAATCAATATTTGGTGTGACCACCATTTGCCTTCAAAACGACATCAATTCTTTTAGGTATACTTGAACACAGTTTTTGAAGGAATTTGGCAGGGAAGTTGTCACAAACATCTTGGAGAACTAACCACAGATCTTCTGTGGATGTAGGCTTGCTAAAATCCTTCTGTCTCTTCATGGAATCCCAGACAGACTTGATGATGTTGATATCAGGGCTCTGTGGGGGCCAGATCATCACTTCCAGGACTCCTTGTTCTTCTTTACACTGAAGATAGTTCTTAATGACATTGGCTGTATATTTGGGGTTGTTGTCCTGCTGCAGAATAAATTTGGAGTCAATCAGATGCCTCCCTGATGATATTACATGATGGATAAGTACCTGCCTGTATTTCTCAACATTTAAGACACCATTAATCCTGTCCAAATACCCAACTCCATTTGCTGAAATGCAGCCCTACACTGTGGTGCAGTGTAGTTGGATACTTACATCATTCTCTATGCTATCAACTTCAGTCTGCTGAGGAATTGCAGGTGATCCTGGAACTCAGGTCAGATGACTTCTATGGAGGAGACAGATGTTGGGACTGGACAAATACATGATGTTGTTAAGACAGAGGTTCCTAAACGTGGTCCTCAAGGCTCCCCAACAGCCCAGGTAATTAGTACCTCAGACAATTTGATTTACCCACCTGTGCTCATCCATGGACATCTCTAAAACCTGAACTGTTGGGGAGCCTTGAGGACTGTGTTTGGGAACCTCTGTGTTAAGACATTGACAGTACAGACAACAGCAAGTAAGAGGGCAATGCAGTAGATGGACAAGAAAGTCAACACTGGCACAGTGGCCTCAGACTCCTGTTTTTCTGCCTATGTGTATTCACACACTAAGGTGTACCGTCCCAGTTCCGGCTAACTATAATTTATGCATGCCCACAAAACGGCGTTTACACGGTCAGACACACCTGCATTTTTCTAACAACTCCACCCCCCTGTTACTACCCCCAAATGCAAACTGCCTGTCAATCACTTTGCGAGTGGGTCCTCTGTGCAAGCGTGATCACAATGCAATCACTGGGCGTGCACTGTGTGGTGTTTTTGCGCATGCGCATTAGCAAACAATTGCTCGATCTGTGTAAATAATCGCCATTGTGTCCATCTCTGAATCAGGCCCAGAAACTGTTACAAAAATGACGTGTCTGTTCTTTCCATCAAATACTGTTGTAATATTGTATCGCATAAAACCAATAGATAGCCGTGTATAAAGTAATAACAAACACAGAAGAGGACGAGATAATAAATAGGGGTATACAAATAACAGACTTTTCTGTTAATAGAGCCCCAAGATATATACAACAACAAAAAATCCTCCACTCTGGAGAAAACTTGACACAGAGGATATACAGTACAGTATAGAGAATAAATCAGGTGCTAATAACAGTTAAAAATAAAAGACACTTTCCAGCAGCTACCATATAGGGAATACTCAACCCTTAAAAATGTAGCAATAGATAAAATTCAGTTTTTTTAAAATAAAACATTATACACAAATAATTACACCGGCCGGTAATACCAATATAAAATATTGGTATTACCGGCCGGTGTGATTGTTATTTGTGTATAATCTGTTTTATAAAAAAACTGGCTTTTCCAAGCACTTCCTGTTTTTCTCCATCTATTGTCACAGAGAAAACAATCTGTATCTACAGCCATGGCCAAAATTTTGAGAATGACACAAGTATTGGTTTTCACAAGGTTTGCTGCTTCAGTGTTTTTAGACCTTTTTGTCAGATGTTACTGTCACAAACCATGCTAGAGACCTCCGTCTCACACCTCTGCACCTACCCATGCACCTGTGTAATCGCGGCCTGCCGAGCCGCCGGCCGCCGGCCGCCGGCCGCCGGCCGCTACGTCCTGTGGTCTCCTGTGTGGGGCCTCCACCTGAGGACTGTCTGCAGCATCCCCGCTGTGGCCAGTGTGTCACTGCTGCAGTTCCATGCGCGCACAGCGCGCCAGCATGCAAGTCCTCTGGATCGTGGGCGTGGCCATCTTGGCTCAGGTCAGGTGGTGTGTGCGCATCCAGTCAACAACGTTCTCTGCCGGCTCTAGACAATCCACAGTTGCCTGACAGTATAAAAGGCCCTCCAGAGACACAGGCTAGTTGCCAGTACAACAATGTCCATTGCCGCAGCATGATGCTTGTTCCTGTGCCCCTTGTATGAATCCTATGTTCCTGTTTGCTACAGTGCCTAAGCCTGTTCCAGCATTCCTCGGGTGTAACCTATGTTCCTGTTTGCTACAGTGCCTAAGCCTGTTCCAGCATTCATCGGGTATAACCCATGTTCCTGTGTTACTACAGTGCTCCAATCCAGTGTACTCCAGCCCGGAGTCAAACTCAAGTTCACTCCAATCCAGCGTACTCCAGCCCAGAGTCATACTCAAGTTCACCACCCCAATCCAGCATACTCCAGCCCGGAGTCATACCTAAATGCACCACTCCAATCCAGCATACTCCAGTCCAGAGTTATACTCAAGTGCACCACTTCAATTCAGTATACTCCAACCTGGCTTTCTTCAGTCTTATTCAAGTTCTCAACTTCAACCAGCAAACCCCAACCCAGACTCATATTTCAAGATTTTAATTCTATTTTCCAAGTTCTACTTTTTCAAGTCTACAGTTCTTCGTTACAGTTCATCTTCCAAGTTCAGTGACTTTGTTTTACAGTATTTCAGTATCTTCCAGTTGCGTTATCTCTGCACAGAGGACTATAAGTTACATCTCATATCACAGTCCCTATCGTATCTGTATGAGCAGAAATTATATTAAACCATCCAAATTCCAACTACTCTCAGGTTCAGGTGTCTCTGTTCTACAACCCAGCTCGGGTCCACAACACCAAGTTCCCCAGTCCATGACAGTTACTATGGTATACTGAAGTAAAATTACAAGCATTTCATAAGTGTCAAAGGCTTTTATTGACAATTACATGAAGTTTATGCAAAGAGTCAATATTTGCAGTGTTGACTCTTCTTTTTCAAGACCTCTGCAATTTGCCCTGGCATGCTGTCAATCAACTTCTGGGCCACATACTGACTGATGGCCGCCCATTCTTGCCTGATCAATGCTTGGAGTTTGTCAGAATTTGTGGGGTTTTGTTTGTCCATCCGCCTCTTGAGGATTGACTACAAGTTCTCAATGGGATTAAGGTCTGGAGAGTTTCCTGGACATGGACCTAACATTTTGATGTTTTGTTCCCCAAGCCACTTAGTTATCACTTTTGCATTATGGCAAGGTGCTCCATCATGCTGGAAAAGGCCTTGTTCGTCACCAAACTATTTTTGGATGGTTGGGAAATGTTGCTTTTGGAGGAAGTTTTAATACCATTCTTTATTCATGGCTGTGTTCTTAGGCAAAATTGTGAGTGATCCCACTCCCTTGGCTGAGAACCAACCTCACACATGAATGGTCTCAGGATGCTTTACTGTTGGCATGACACAGGACAAAGACTTTTGGAGGATGGCCTGGTATCAAGAAGGGCAGCAAAGAAGCCACTTCTCTCCAGGAAAAACATCAGGGACAGACTAATTTTCTTCAAAAGGTACATGGATTGCACTGCTGAGGACTGGGATAAAGTTATTTTCTCTGATGAATCCCCTTTCAAATTGTTTGGGGCATCTGCAAAAATGCTTGTCCAGAGAAGGAAAGGTGAGCGCTACCATCAGTCCTGGGTATGCATAAATTAAGCATTGCAATCTCCTATGCATCATGAGAGCCCACTGCATGTCAGGAGAGCCGCAGTATTTGAGACAGGTCAGACCTGCCCCAAGGGCTGCATCGATGTATGTCGATGTTACCTATTTTTACGCTGGTACACAACGTAGGAATCAGATGAGAAGGCAGCAGTGGGCGTCCCTATGCTCGGATAAGCTATGGAACTATTAGCGTTTCGATGCTGCAATCTGTACAGAATTGCAGCTGTGTTTCCATTAGTGTCCATCTCTGAATCAGGCTCTTAGACACCATTGCAGCAAACACATTTTTTAACTTACTAAACTCACACTGTTTTCAATCACTGATAGGTAATGTAATTACTATAAACTATTAAGCTCGACAGTTTACTAAAATGTATTAAGCGGTCTCCCAGCTGAAATAACTGTGTGCAGCCATGGTGTTTAGAGATCAGTGTGTATAATGTTGATACACTGGCTACATGGGAGATGTGCGGAGGATGTAGTGCAGCACTAGAGCCTACTAGTGCTCATAATTGTGCTACAAGAGACTGCAGTGTAATGCCAGTTGCAGGATAGAGAGGAGGGGGCCCTAATGGAGAGACTGCACATGGGCCCCCTCCTCTCTTAATACGCCCCTGCTACAATAGAATTAGATGTTACATGTAAGGCCAACTATCTACTTGATTCATTTTCAGAGGTACATCATTCATATGCCACAAGTGAAAGACCAGAGACTAAGATAAAACAATCAAAGCGTTTTACTGGGACTAATCAATGAAGGCTACTGTTTGGAAATAACTCGTTAATATTAATATCACATTTCCTTTTACTTGCAAACCCATCCTATTCAGCAGTCACTTTACACATGCTAATGCTCTCAACTGTTTGATGTTGGCTGTGCTAGTGTAGTTTAAAACACAGATTTACTCAATTTAAAATGAAGAACTATTTCTTAGGCGATATAAAACACACACGCACGAACACGCAGACGCACACACACACACATGCAGACACACACACACACGCAGACGCACACGCACACATGCAGACACACACACACGCAGACGCCCACAGTATTTCATTAATTCAATCAAATTTACTCTCAAATGAATACAATAAAGACCATTTTGAAAACACTAGAATCAAATATCTGTTTTAGCTTGATTGTGCTTGATTATTATACTATAATATCACAAACTGAACAAGTTGAAAGCAAGATTTTGTGTTGCAGTACAAGATATTTATATGGGCATTAGGCTATGCATTATCTCCTGGACACTAGGGAGGGGTCTGTGCATGCGGTGCAGTTTCCAAGGGTGCAGGGCCCTGGGGGTGTCACCATCCCTGCTCCACGGTCCCTGCATTTGGCTTTCAGGCTTTCTGTAGCCTGTAGCACTGATGCAGAGCTGCCCAGAGTGTCCTATACATTCCCCCACAGCATTTGGGCTCTGGCCAGTGCTATACTTTGCAGTGTTTATAGCCCTCACAGTGTGATGTAGTGAAATCACATGTTTAGGGGGCTGGGCCAGCACAGGGCATAGTTCCACCCTGCTCTGGCACTATTTATCTCATCTGGTACAGTGTAGTGACAAAGCCTTTCGCTGCTCCCAAAAATATAAGTGCAGAGAGAGCACAGATGAGTGAAAGACTGGGAATATTGCAATGTAATTGTAGTAACATATGTAATGATGATACAAGGTTTACGACTAGATATTGCCTGCATTTGGGTAATTGCCTTTGTCCCTTATGCTACTATTGTATCCATTATTGTTTCCATTATTGCAGTATGTGATTATTGAAAACTGGGTCCCATAGGAGCAACAAGGTGACACAACGGAGAGGAAAATGGCTACATTCTGCAGTAGCTGAAATGCGCTGGGAACACCACTGAGATCACAGAGACTCCTTGTGACTCAGACCCGTATTCAATTTGAAGCGAAAAGTCTGTTTCGGAGAAAAAGTATCGTGGGTGATGTCATTTCACCAGTCGGAAATTTCAAAGACTTTTCGCCTATGCAGAAATTCAATGCAATGGACCCAGCGAAAAGTTTCGCCTATGAATTGCAAGTGGAAAAATGTACAGAATTGGGGTTTTGGGGTGCAATGTTGCGGGAACCCCCGTGCAAGCTTAAGACAGTCTCCCATAGGTAAACTGTGTAAAAAAATTATTAAAAACACTTTAGAACACTCCAAAAAAAGTACTTTCATTTTGGGGGCGAAAAAGTTCAAAGTTGGGGGACAAAATTAAAAACTAGCGAAATAGACTCAGGGGGGTCCCCCAAGTATGCCCTAGGTGTTTTTAACTTTGCAGGTGCTTGCAGCAGGTGGATTTTTCACGATTTTTTAAACTTTACTTTAGCAATTTTAAAATATGCTACACCCCATTTTCAGGTACCCAAAATTTGCTGGGACTAGTTATTTTCACCAAAACAAATTCTAAATACTATTCTTCACCCCTTATGCAAATACGCAAAACAGCACCTATTCAGACCATTTAAATACACCAAATACCTTCAGCAGGCCAATTCGAGGGTATCCATAGTAATTCCCCATGTCAGTGCATCTTTTGGGGGGTGTCAGGCTGATTACCCTATTTTGGAGAGGACTTTCCGCCTGTTCAAGTTTCGCCGGGTGCCGGTTTCACGTACTTTCAAATCGAATACGGGGAATCGCTGGGACGCGCGCAAAAAGTTTCCGCACCCAAAACATGCGATATAGGTGAAAATGTATCGCGGGTGCGAATCTAATTGAATACGGGCCTCAGACTAATACAGCCTGTCAAAGACACTGCTACTCATTAAAATAAATAAACCTGTACCTTCCCCACCACCAGATGATCAAGACTCCACACTATTAGCAAACCAACAGAAGAGATCGCAGGGACCTGCCGAGAAAGGAGGACCTGAAGTCATGACCTGACTTCAGGTCAACACAGCATCAGGCGCCTGAAGCAACAGATGAAAGAACAACCCCCAACTGGGGTATTGAACACCCACTAAGTCCTCTTCCACCATAGGCTCGGTTACATAGGAGTACAGCTGTAATCGAGACCAGGAAGCAAAGACTTGGGACAGAGAAACTATTAACAGCGACCAGAGGTTGGGCAAAGTGGATACAGGGAGTGTGGGACAACACACTTCCTCACATTCTGAACATCTATTTCAATTTATCTCCACATGTGATTGGTGAACTGTGCACATCCTAAGATGTTTTGTTCATGCATTATCCCATGTAACAGTGCATGATTTCTGATCTTTTATCACACTTTTTCTAGCCTAAGACTGTTATGGGTGGCCAACTGCCGTAATATTTCATTTATTTTCAATGTGTTACCCCCATTTATTAGGCGTGCCAGGGCCAGGGTCTGCATCTTTCAACGCAGATTTCCTGATACCGGCTGGGAGATTTCCAGTGGTGAGAAGCAGCACTGGAAAAATCTTAGAGGTAGAAGCAGGATGAAGCAATGTGCTAGGAAGAGAAGCCGCAGTTGTTGGCAGTATGGAGTGGGTGGAGAGGTAGATTTGCATAGAAATGATACTGGAGTTAAAAAGAGCTGAGTGTGAAGAGGAAGTGCAAAGGGATAACAGAAGCAGGCAAAGGACAGAACCCTGAGAGACACCAACAGATAGCGGAAGAGTTATGAGAAGAGACAAAGAACAAACTGTTGGAAGGGTACAGTAGGGCAGCCAGGAGAGGCCAATATCATGTAGGAGTGAAAGATTTGCA
This sequence comes from Taudactylus pleione, assembly GCA_031769625.1. Lineage (NCBI taxonomy): Eukaryota > Metazoa > Chordata > Amphibia > Anura > Myobatrachidae > Taudactylus > Taudactylus pleione. Next base: position 35,929,962 of record JAUIMM010000014.1, read on the forward strand.
GGAGGAGTGAGTTTTCCATGGTGTCAAAGGCAACAGCGAGGTCAAAGACAATTGAAAGAGAGTAAAAGCCCTTTGATTTAACAGCAGGAACCTGACATGGTTTCACTTGGAAATGCAACCATCCACACAGAGGAAGACTACTTGACAGGTATTAACAGATTTATTTATCCATGATGCAATATACTTAGGTGCAATAATGAAATGGTTAGACAATAACAACAGACTTGCAGGGCTGCAAGATATGAGGCACAGGGACTGATGAGCTGCAGGGCTGCATGGAAACAGAGAGGTTTGAAGCACTGGAACTGATGAGCTGCTGGGTTGCCTAAGTGCAGCAAGGTATTGGACACAAGCACTGATGAGGCACAGGTACAGATGCGCTGATAAAGGATACAACAAGACAGGAACACCAAGAGCCAGCTACAGCAACCACAAGGAGTCATGGACCCAAATGGAGACTGGAGACATAGGGAGACCAGGAGCCAAAGGAGCACAATCCAGATATGTTAGCAATTGTGCTAATCTGGAATACATTGACAATGTAGGGAGGATGGGTCAAAGCAGTGGAAGAAAAAAGAAGAGAGGAGGAGGGAAGGGATTGGATGAAAAGGGGTGGTGGAGGGGGAAGGACCAAATGACCAGGGGAGGGCTATAACTTCATCTCCAGAGACTGGAAATAAGGAGTTCAGGGTTGGCAGGAAGGAAGAGCAGGAAGGGGGTGGGGCGATGGAAAGGGTTGGCATAGTAGGGGCTGGATGAAACAGGAGGAGGTGAGGCAGGCATGGTGGGAGGTGATGTCCTGATGTATGGATTTGATTTTACACATGCAATAGGTTGCAAAGTCAATAGTGGAGAAAGAGTGAAGTGGAAGCAAGGAGAGGTGCAGATTAGAGAATTTAAGATAGCAAATATAGCAAAGAGGCTGTGGGGGTTAGAGGACTGGGAGAAGAAAAGGATTTAGAAGTAAAACTGCTTGGAGGGGGAAAGGACAGCAGTCTAAGAGGAAAGCATACATTTGAAGTGGAGGAAGTCCACTGTCATGACCAGAGTCATAAGGGATGGCATAAGGGACGATGAGTATTACCTGTAAGGGTGCAGTGGCGTGGTCCTTCTGGTGGAGGGGCTGGTGTCTGGTGGCAGGCGTTGGATGTGCAAGGTGTTCCGCACGCACTGTGTCATTCTGGCTGGGGTAGGCCTGGTGGAGTTTCCATTCCGCTCTGGTATGGGTGCCGCCATCTTGCCTCTGGTCATGTGACTTAGTTGCTCCAGTCCTGGCATGTCACATGCTCTCTCTGACCTATCATGATTCTGCACTGAGTACTTAAGGAAGTTCAGAGTTTCCCATAGTTGCCAGTGCAACGTGTTTCACAGCGTATGCTGTGAGAAAGTACCTGTGCTTCTGAATAACCTGTCTGTTTGAGTGCTGGCCTGTGCTCATGCTGGATCCCAGCTTCCAAGTAGCCTGCACCGCTCTGCCTGCTCCCAGTCTCCTGCTGGAACCATCCTGCACCTTCTACTTACCCTTTCCCTGCCAAAGGACCTATGTGTACAGTTAACCCTGAACCTACACTGCCTCCATTTACCTAGCTCTCTGTTTCTACACTGAGCCATCTCAGTATACCTCTCCACTTAATTCATCAGCTGCTGCTATTCTAATTACTCCATTACCTCTCTGGATTTCACCTCACCAGTTTCAATCAGTACTGTTATCCTGTCTGCAGTCTTGCAGTGACCATTTGGATTACAAAAACTTTTATTAGTTCTGCCACTACCTGGACATTACCTATACATACTTCACTACAGTTTCTAATCATCACCCTCCTCTTAATATTCTGGACTTTATTTTATCCATGTACATGTCTGCAAGTTCACCCATTAAAAAAAACACTTTTCAATTTAAATCTGTTCAGGTGTCTGCTCCTATTTTGACCCCGGGTCCAGAACAAACTCAGATCCTAACATCCACAAGGAAATTCCTTCAGTGTTGCTTAGGAGCTTGAGAACATTTTTGCACATGTCTAGTGCATTTAACAAGCCAGGGTTGAGGCATGGATCTGTGAAGGTGAGTAGTAACAGTCAGAGCAACAGAGTTCAGAGCAGAGGCAAGGGAGGTATTGTAGAGAGAAACTGCTTTGTCAGGGTAGGAAAGGGTAAAAACAATAGGGGAGAGAAGTGAGTGGTAAAGTAAAGAGAAGGTATTAGGTTCAATTGCCTCAATGTTCAATTTGGTGATGAAGACATGGGAGATAGGGGTGCAAAAGAGATGGAAGATCAGTTAAAGGAAAGAAAGTAAGGGGCAGAGAGAGGATATGGGGAATTGGTGAAATCAGAGTTATCAAGGAATTTGGAGATACATGATAGCTACCATATGCAAAGGTGAATGGGGTAGAGGCAGTCTGTTCCTAGAGATGCGTACAACTCAGCGTATGGGTGAATATTAGAGATGTGCCCGAACATTGGGAATCCGAGTCAATCCGAGCGGCGGCTTGGGTCTTCCCGCCTGACTCAGATTCCAGTTCGAGGCAAAACGTTATCCTCGCGGTGTTGGATTTTTGCAAGTTTTGGATTCTATATAAGGCACCATAGACGGAATTCTGCGACATTTCTTTGTCAGATATGCTGATCTATGCTGCACTTAACTCTGCTTTATAGGCTATGCTGTGTCCAGACTCACTATGGCTGTGCTGCTTAGTGAATGTGTATAGGAGGGGGTGTACTCTTCTGTGTGCTCTGCTGTATAGGCTGTGTCCACACTCACAAGTCACAAGTGGCTGTGCTGCTTAGTCAATGACTGTGTATAAGGGGAGCATACTTCTGTATGTTGTGCTGTACTCTGCTGTATAGGCTGTGTACAGACTCACAAGTCACAAGTTGCTGTGCTGCCTAGTCAGTGTGTAGGGGGTGCATGCTGCTGTATGCTGTGCTGTAATCTGCTGTATTGGCAGTGCTGTGTCTATCAGTAAGACATTCATGTGCACATATAAGCCCTGTGGCTCCACGCTGTTTGTATAGACCTGTGACATCAAATGATAAATTAAATAATTGTACTGTTTGTTGCGCTTTGTTCACGTGCATATATAAGCCATGCAGTGATCGGTGAATTGAAAAATGGATAACGTTAAGTTTAGAGCAAAGCAACCAAATGCTGTCACTGAAACTGCAGCCACCAGTCATGATGACAATTCTTGTCCTTCAACATCATCTACTGAAGCCAATGCTCAAGGGCATAGAGGGTCTAAGTCAGTGCATCTAAATAAAAAAATATACAGTGCTAAAGGAATATCACATCTAATAAAAGGAAAGGATGGTGCAGAAAAACATAAAATTGGCAACATGCCATTCGCCACATGCAGTGGCAAGGAAAGACTGAGGTCTTGGCCTATATTTACGAGTGGTGGTTCTGGAAGTGTCATTGAGGCATCTTCCTCTGCCTCTCATGATGATGCAAGACCTTATCACTCAGAGGGGTAAATTTACTAAGATGGGAGTTCTATTAAGAAGTGATGTTGCCCATAACAACCAATCAGATTCCAGATATTATCTTTTAGAAGGTGCTAGATAAATGAGAAGTAGAACCTGATTGGTTGCTATGGGCACTATCACTTCTTAAATAGAACTCCCATCTTAGTAAATTTACCCCAGAGTGTAGAAGAGGTGTAGAAAAAAATTGAAAACCACTAAGGCAGTAGAACAAACTGTGCATTCAGAAACAGAAATCTCACAAATCCCTGAGGAGAGTCTAAGGGCCTCATTCAGAGGCGGTCGGAGGATGCAAGCGGTCGCTCAGAAACTGGGCGGCCACTTGCATCCTGACCGCCCGCCTCTGCTGCGGTCATTAAGCTGTGGGTTAACACCCACAGCTCTAACGACCGCTCCGGTGATGGTCGCGATGGTCAGAGACCATCGCGACCATCAGGGCTTACGACGAGACCCTAGGGTAGGGTCTCCCTTGTCGTAAGCCCTGGAGAGCTAGTGATGTCAGTGGGGCCTCCCCCAAATGGCAGGCATTCCCATGGGAACATCTCCGTTTGGGCTGCCACCCCCCCGGCCCGCCTTCCAAACGGGGCGAGCTGTCAATCAACATCGACAGCTCGCCCCCTTTGGATCGAGACCCGCTACGACCGGCGCTGTCGGTCGTAGCGGGTCTCACGCATGCACACGATGGCGCAGGCACCGTCGTGTGCATGCTCTGTGGGGGGCCATCAACCCGGTCCGAGCGCATCGGTGCTAACGACCGGGTCTGAATGACCCCCTAAGTGTGTCCACGAGTGCGAAGTGTGAACCTGACCTTTCTGATACTGTTGTACTTGCAGAGAAGCCACCTTCCACCATTTATGCCCCCAAATGTGGGGATAAGCAGCACAAATATAGCTGATGACATAGAAATTGAGGATGCCACAGAGGATGTTGGGGATATTTGTGTAGCTGATGCCAACGCTAATGAGGATGTTGAGAATTAGGATGTTGTTTGTGTAAAAAAGGCACCAGTGGTAGCAGCTCTTGGCCATGATAAGAGGAAGGCCATTGTCATACCTGGGCATCGGACCAACAAATGCACCTCTTATGTGTGGAATTATTTTTACCCGAATCTTGACAACAATTGTCAAGCCATCTGTAGCGTTTGTAAAACACGATAAGTAGAGGTAGGGATGTTAACCATCTAGGAACCTCCTCCCTGTTACGTCATTTGCAGCAAACTCATGAAAAGTTTTTTACAATGTTAAAATCTATTCCTAAAAAAATAACAGCAAGCAGTCCAACATCAACTAGCTCTCTTCTCTCAAGTTCAACTAGATCCCAGCACCTGCAATCTCTACTGTCAAGACCTTCATCCTCAATATCCACAGTAATGATTGGAGGTAGTCCTGCATCCAATTTGTTAAGTCTAGATGACTCCTTTCCTATCCAGGATTCCTCAGTAGACTCCTTCAGTGCTACTCCTGCTGCTGCAGCTGGGGATGGGTCTTCATCCCAGAAGGCGACTAAGAAGACTACTATTTAAAGAAAAAAACAACTGACTGTGAAACAATCATTTTCAAGGGGAAGCAAGTATGACAGCTCTCACCTAGTCGCAAAATTGAATATTGAAAACAATATTGTGAGCTATGAGGTGGTCAGAATTGACTGGAAATGAGTGGAAATGAATGTTATTGAGGTTAATAATACTCTAATAACAAAAAAAGGCTAACATTGTGTGAGTTTAGCTTTTTTTGTCAATATTTTGAAAAAAAAAATCCAAAACCAGTCACGGCAGTTTAGTAAACCAAAACCAAAACTGACTGACAAATTAGAACAAAAACAAAACCAGCAAAATTGGTCCGGTGCACATATCTAGTGAATATACGCGTTTGGGGCCTGATTCAGACCCTTTCGCTAGGCTGCATTCGCAAGTAGCCTGCCGATGTTTGCAATATGCGCATGCGTATAAGACACAATGCACATTCGTTCGCAGTGCATAGACACCTTGCTAAATAGAGTGACAGGATGAGCCGTATGTGGGTGGTGACTGGGGATGGTCGATGGAAACAGGGGGGTGGTGGTGCAAACGCAGGTGTGTCTGAGTGTCTTATCGCCATTTCAGAGGTGCACATAATTAAGATGCAGCATCATAATACACATCACATGACTGAATTACACACTGAAGTACTCGCACTGCTTGCGATAGGCTATGGTCAGCTGCTAGTGCTGCATATAGGTCTGATGTTACTTGATTGTTGCATACACTTCCTGGACATGACATGGGAAAGTAACCATCTTAAGACAAGTTGGTGGGCGTCTAAATACACACCGTGATCGCACGCCAAGACATAGTGGGCATGCTAATACCTTGCCGTGCGATCTCAAGATTTGCATACTTTGGCTGTGTGCGAACGCATCTAGCGAGCAGGTCTGAATCAGGCCCTTAGTTCCATGCACTCAATGCAGGTTCAATTATGGCCAACTTGTGTTCAACTTTGAAAAATTGATGGTAGGAAGGATCTCTGGGCCTGATTCAGATTTGGGATTAGAGGTCCTGATTCAGACCCGCTTGCGAGCGCATAGCCCTGGAGCGAGAAAGAATTTCTCTTGCTCCGGGGCTCACTACAAAAGGAGCGGCTTTCGATGTTGATCGACAGCTCTCCCTGTTTTGTAGGCGGGGAGAGGGGGTGGCTACACAAATGGAGGCGTTCCCGAAGGAACACCTGCCATTTGTGGGAGGCACCACTGACATTACCAGTGATGTCAGTGGAGAGCTTCCTGCTCTGTTAGAGCAGGAAGCTCTCTGGGGCTTGCGATGGACGAGACCCTACCACAAGGGTCTTGTCGCAAGCCCGATGGTCGCGACCATCGCGACCATCACCTGGCCGCTCGCAAAAGCTGTGGGTGGTCACTCACAGCTTAGTGAGTGGCCTGGAGGCCGCAACAAAAAAATAAAATGCCCTGATTCAGAGCGAGCGCTCTTCAAGAGTGTCCGGCTTTGAATCAGACCCAGAGTAAGGTAAGTTTTTTTTTGCATGTGGGGTATGTATTGGCTGCTTTTGCATGTAGCCCACAAATGTTGGACATTTTTATTTTCACACTGTAATTTAGATTTCAGTTTGGACAAACCCTTCAAAATTCTCTCTGCACATTTTAAATTTGCCCTACTTGCAGTGCGACATGGTTTTACCAAGATGCACAGTAACTTGCTATTTCTAACTCTAATGGTGCATACACACGGGACGATTAAAATGCTCGATAATGAATGATAACGATATCTATCATCTTCCAACCCACCAACGACCTTGATGCGCATGCACGCACATGCAGGCCAACCTGGTCGATAGTAACCAGGTTACTATAGGGACCCGCGATCAATGATTGGCCGTCATTGGTGGGTTGGTGGTGTGCTGGATGATCGATATCGATCATCCAGCACACCTGGGAGATCGTTCAGCGATATCGTTGTCGCTAACGGTCGTCTTGTGTGTATGCACCATAATCCATACTTGCCAACTCTTCCTGATTGTCAGGGAGACTCCCTAAAATAGTGGCAATCTCCCTGATTTCCTGAAGAGCTTTGCAATCTCCCTGATTGCACCTTACCCCCATCATAAAAATTTTATATATAAATACAAACAGATATATTTACATTCAAATGGGGTCATTAGTATAATTTCCCTGCTTTGGTTATAAGGCACAATGATCCCTAAGACTACATGCATTTTCTGGGAAGTATCAGTGTGATTTCATCAACAAGTCGATCTTACCAACTGGTTTTGGCTCGTTTACATTTGGATGTTAGTCACTTTCATGGCACACCTCTCAGATGTAGCCGTACATGTTCACTTTACCGTCACACTCATAGGTGTTGCTTTCACAATCTCCTTTTAATGTTTTATCAAAAGTAGGCAAGTATGAATATATTCTCAAATATGAATCAGGCCCTCTGTTTGCATTCTTTCCCCCACAAACATTTTTATCTTGCTCCACAAAGCAGCAAGTTTTGCACATGAACCGTTCTCAAACCAGGAAATGGGTGTGCACCTATAGGGGTTCTAGGCTGATAAATAGGTGAATTTTCTAATAATTAAATCATTCTTTTTGGACTTCCTCTCTGGGATCTGTCTCAGAGGAAATCCAAGTGGCAAGGGTCAGGGTGGAGAGTATGATGATAGCGCACCGATGTGCCACCCAATGTATGAATGGTCAGTGGCACTTACTGTTCCGACAGCTGCAGTTATCGATATCGACAGCTGCAGCTGTTGTTTCCCTATCACCACAGCAGGGACAGCGCTGTTCCTGCTGCGGCAGCTGGCGGGCTCCGGGCTGCATGCTAGATCGCGCATGCCCAGTGGAGCCAGCGGGGAGACACAGCGCATCTGCACTAGACTGATGCACTGCGGGCTGTGGCAAGGATTGCCGGAGAAGGTAGTTTTCACTCCCTAACTCCGGAAGATGAGATGTTAATACATCTCATCGTTGGTTACACACAGATATACAAATGTCGGAACCCGCAGTGGTTTGTGTATGCCTCTGGGAGGCATTCCAGCTTTGCTACTTCCATTCGTTTTATCAGTGTGAATAATATGCAATTTTTGAGCGAAAAGGACGCTTTTTGCGTGTAGGGTTAGTTTAGTATACATTCTGCTTATCTATTTCAGCATCTTGATTTTCTTATTCCATTTCTTTCTTCCTAATAATAGCTTACTATGCCATTATCTTATGATTCGTAACATTGTAGAGCTCACCAGAAAAGGCAAAAAAACATGTTTTACCAGAGTTATTATTAAATATCAGAGTAGATAATTTTGCTCACAAAATTATTCAGAAGCTGCTTACTGCATGAGGCCTATTCATTAAGGTACATGGGTGTGTTAAGGCCCCCATACATCTTGCCAAAGGATTGAACGATCCTGCGATTGGAAATGCCGATCTGCCGGTTGGAATCTCTGACTGGCGGTCAGTGATGTTCCGCGATCCATCACAGGATCGTGTAAATCCACCACATTAAATTGCCAAGATTTGCCAATCACGATCATATTTTGATCGTGATCGGCAAATTGGTGAAATCCAACATGTTGGATTTCATCAATCCAAATCCCATGTCTACTAAGCATCGTGTTAGTTAGAGGCTAATAAAAATTGCAACACAACAGTAATAAAAAATACACTAGCATATCATTGTCAGGTTTGTATGTGAAAAGGCCTCCAATACGCCCAGACTTAATTATGATAAAATAAAAAAACACAGACAACTGAAAACTAACCTAAAACTAATAACACACTCAACACAAACAAACATCAGCCACACACAAACAGTCACAAGACTAAGGCCCTCATTCAGACCCACTCGCAAGCGGGCGCACGTACGTTAGGCGTACGTACAAAATTATTTAAATTCAATGGCTCGCTCGTATTTTCGTTCGCATCTAAAATTCCTCCCTAAACTCAGGCGACCCCTCCTCTAACTAACGAGCGTGCGAAATAGCAAGCGTACATCCCCGAAATGGCTTGAAGGGAACGCACGCACAAGTGAAACCGGAAGTGGCCTTGTCAGATGTCGATTACCTGCTCCTTTATTCTGCCTACCTCCCTCAATCGTATCATGCCAATCAATGTATCAATTAGCTTAATTGTTTTTTTTTTTCAACACAATGCAAGAAACTTTACTCTTGTCCGTGTTTGTGTTTACCCGCAGAATACGTACGGATGGAATATTCGCTTTTATTGTTCAAAAAACATGTGAACCACAATTAAACAATTGTTCTATTGCTGTGGATCCCCGCATATTTTCCGGGGTTCATTTCTTTATTTAAATTTGCAAACGCATGTCACTGCATCAAGCCTATCATAACTCTCCAGAGATTTCTGGCCCTGTTGAACACATGACTCATACACTAACCAATAAAATTGCTCCTGTTAATTTCCAAAATACATTAGCCAATCAGAAATTTTTTGCACACTTTATCAAAAATGTTTTGTATGAAAAACTCCATTGCCATCATGAGAGCCTCCGCATTCACCAGGCGCGAGCTGCTGGTGCTTACGGAGGTGATGGATAGGCGGATCACCAGCCAGCCTCCACCCATCACCAACTGGCAGAAGCACTCCACGTATGCGGAGGCACGGTCCCGCCTGCGGTCGTTGGGTTCACGCCGCAACATCGGGCAGCTTGAGCGCAGGTGGTCAGACCTGCAACGGCGAACGCCCCGCTTGCTGGCATGCTTTCGCATGCAGATCGTTGAAAGTAAGTGTTATGTATTGTGGTTTTCATGTTTGTGTTTGTGGGGCAAACTGCGTGTGCATGTTTTCCTGTCTGTCCTATTAATTATTTGTCCTCATATCTGCGTGTGCATGTTTTCCTGTCTGTCCTATTAATTATTTGTCCTCATATCTGCGTGTGCATGTTTTCCTGTCTGTCCTATTAATTATTTGTCCTCATATCTGCGTGTGCATGTTTTCCTGTCTGTCCTATTAATTATTTGTCCTCATATCTGCGTGTGCATGTTTTCCTGTCTGTCCTATTAATTATTTGTCCTCATATCTGCGTGTGCATGTTTTCCTGTCTGTCCTATTAATTATTTGTCCTCATATCTGCGTGTGCTTGTTTTCCCTCTATTTCTGTTTTTTTCATTCTACTCCTTTTGGCATGTTTTTTGTTGCTGTTTTTTTTTTTTTTATTTGGGCCCCGGATTTGCCCAGAAACTAACCTCAATTTGTTTGACATATTTTAGGAGGACAGCCAAGACTACGCCGTCACCGTCTGGCCAGACGGCGTTCCCGGCCACTATCCCCAACCCCCAGCCAACACTCCACCCCAAATATTTCCCCTATACCCCCCTCCTCCCCAGCCTTCCCAGACCCTCTCCCGGAACTGTCGGGCCTCCTTCCCCTCCGTCCCACTTCCCCCTCTCCTCCACCCACCCCTCTTCCAATTACCCCCTCCCCGGAGTCCATCATTACCCCTCCCCGTTCTTTGGGGAATGAAGGCTCCTCCGAGGAGGAACATGGAGGGACTTCCGGAGCTCCCGTTTTGGCTCCCGGTATGTTTTTATTTCTCATTTTTTTAACCACAAACTGTTTGTATGTAATCATGTGTCGTGCCTTTATTCGTGCTTGTTTGGTTTACTTTTGTTGATTTAGCAGTTTGCCTTTACCTCTTCCTGCTGATTTCAACATACACATATCACACCTGTGTGAATTTGTACATAGGCCTTGTATTTTTGCCAGCACCCCCTTTTTGTTTTGGTTTTTCTTTTTTCGGTTTAAGAGTGATTTCGTTGTGTTTTTGTTTTTTTAATGTGGATTCCCTATTGTTTTATTAATCCACACACTTTTCTCACCCACAGAGGAACAGAGGCGTCGTCAAGAGGTGGAGGATTGTGTTGGCCAGATGCGCCAACATGTCATTGGCCTTCTTGTGGCCCTTGACCGGCTGTCTGGCATCCTTCGCCAGTAGTTTTTTTTGTTTATTTTCGTTTTGTAAATAAATTTTGTCGTTCTAATATACGTTCTGGCTCATTCTTTTTTTCAAAAACACAAATAGTTTTCCCTGACATAAGTAGACTGTTCCTGCAAGGATTTCCCTTTTTTAAAAGTTAGATTGTATTTTGTATTTGTATGTTAAACAGCCACAAGAAACACATAACAGTAACAATGTCATTTCCCTTTTTGGGTGTAGTGTCCATTAGATATTTCGCCATTTTACAGGTTCCTAGTTGGTGTGCAAGCTGCTTAGGCCAATCTTCAAAATCCAAAGGTTTGGACAGGCTTCCTTTTGGTGTGGGTTGGGAACCTGCAAACATATTTCAGTTTACATCAACTGGTGTCAGTACTGGATTACCCCTTAGTCAATTGTAAGGTGTGTTAACCTGGTTCCACTTGCTGTTAACGTCCAAAAAAAGGAAGACCATTTCACTCTCCAAACATTTATTCACAACATAAATGAGAAATCAAAGTGGTCAGTCCCAAAACAAAAAAACAGTGATAATCTCAAATACAACACATACAAATAAAATATTTAATTAAAAAAAACAATCAAGAACTGGTTGACGAAGGACCATGCCAACATGATTCCACAAACATGGCGTTGCGATATGGGTTCCAGAATATATGGCCAAAATCACCAGATCCAGGTTTGGTAAGGGTAGCAGGAAGTAGTGAGCGTTGGAGTGGCAAAGATTATGTGAACAAACAGAAGATGTTGAAAAAAAATAAATAAATTAGATGTTCGCAAACAAACACAAACACATTAGGTATAAACACTGTAGTTTGGGTCAAACTTACCTAAAAAATCTGGCCACCACATCATCGCGTATGGCCCCCCCACATACTGACCTCCGACCAACCTCGGGGGGGCCATCCTCAGGTAAGGCATCCTCTGGCTGCATTGGGACACCACTCCTTATGGCGATGTTGTGAAATATCCCACACAGGACCACAATTTTCGACACCATATCCGGCAAATACATGAGCTCGCCACCAGAGCGGTGGAGGCATCTGAATCGGCCTTTTAAAAGGCCGATACAGCGCTCCACCACTTGCCTGGTGGCTGTAAGTGCGGAATTATACTCACTTTGTGGGCCTGGTGTGGGAGCCAAATAAGGAGTGAGCAGCCAGGACATGCAAGGGTATCCACTGTCTCCTGTGAAAAATAAGAGACAACATCAGGAACACTGTGTATCAAGTTTAACATTGTTATGTACTAAAGGTCTCCACTTACCCAGAAGCCACGCATCACCAGCTTGTAGGTTGGTTAATTTCTGCCATATCCCTGATTGCCGGATGACGAAGGAGTCATGTGCACTTCCTGGTAACTTAGCATTCAGGGACAGGATCTGGAGGGAGGCATCACATACCACCATTACATTCAGGGAGTGATAGTGTTTCCTGTTTCGAAATATTGCCTCCAGCCGTGCTGGAGGCTGAAGTGGTATGTGAGTACCATCCACAACCCCTATGATGTGTGGGAAGCCAGCTATTTGGTAAAAATTGGCCTTGGCCACACTAAGGGCACCCATATCCAAAGGCATTTGAATAAAATGATGGAGGTGCTTGAAAAGTGCCTCCATCACTGCCCTCAGGATCCGGGAAAAGGAGGATTGGGAGATGCCCGCCACTATTCCCACCGTTGTTTGAAACGATCCTGAGGCACAGAAATGTAACACCGCCATAAATTGCGTCAGTGGTGGTATTGCTGTTGGACTGTCAATTTGCCGCTCAAGATCACTTTCTATTAATGAGAGAGTGTCTATGATGATTTTGGGAGGTAGACGGTAGCGTCTTAAAACCTCATCATCGGGCATTCCAAAAAGGGTGACACGTGTTCGAAATATCTGGGGCCTTGCATGCCTACGATGCCTACGCCTGGGATGAGATTGAGGTTGGTCGGCTTCCGGGAGCATGGCCAGAACAATCCTCCCCAGATCAACCTGAAATTCCAAAATTTCAAAGTAAGGCTTTTGACCCACCCCAAAACTATATTAAAACAACTTGGCTTGATGATACCATCCATTGCTGCTTACATGCCGGGGTATTGTCATGATACGTCCAAACTGAAAATAAACAACAAAATTACTTGACACATTTCACTCTGTGCATTTTTGTGGATACATTTTGTGCTAGACCAAAGTTCAAATATGCCAAACACCCATTTAGCAAAACCGCAAAGCGACATTTAACACAGTACATCAAAACGGGTCGAAATGTTGGCTCAAAAAGCGAAAGCTAAACCATCAAAAAGTTAGAATGATTATTAAGCTGTTTAAAATGTGCTAATTAGTTCGCTAATACAAGTCACAAGAGTAACTACTAAAAATGTGCTAATTAGTTCGCTAATACAAGTCACAAGAGTAACTACTAAAAATGCGCAAATTAGTTCGCTAATACAAGTCACAAGAGTAACTACTAAAAATGTGCTAATTAGTTCGCTAATACAAGTCACAAGAGTAACTACTAAAAATGTGCTAATTAGTTCGCTAATACAAGTCACAAGAGTAACTACTAAAAATGTGCTAATTAGTTCGCTAATACAAGTCACAAGAGTAACTACTAAAAATGCGCAAATTAGTTCGCTAATACAAGTCACAAGAGTAACTACTAAAAATGTGCTAATTAGTTCGCTAATACAAGTCACAAGAGTAACTACTAAAAATGTGCTAATTAGTTCGCTAATACAAGTCACAAGAGTAACTACTAAAAATGTGCTAATTAGTTCGCTAATACAAGTCACAAGAGTAACTACTAAAAATGCGCAAATTAGTTCGCTAATACAAGTCACAAGAGTAACTACTAAAAATGTGCTAATTAGTTCGCTAATACAAGTCACAAGAGTAACTACTAAAAATGCGCTAATTAGTTCGCTAATACAAGATAAAAAATGGACTTACCAAGAGCAAATATCTAAGATGCAAAATTAAAAGGTCTTTGGGGTCGAAAATAAACAAAATCTAAAATAGAATAAATTAGGTATCCAAAAATTACAAAATATACGAAACACAATGAAACAACAATTGAACAAAAGTTAGACTTCACAAAACTTACCAAATCAACAAACGAGGTCCCAAAAATATAAACCAACAAAGATAACGGAAAAAAAAACGCAAATATAACCAACAAACAATTCTCCAACCTCCAACTCCTTTCTACACAATCAATAAACTCCAGCCAAGATAACCTCCAACAATCCAAAAACGCCACCTCGACTTGAGACACACCAAGCCATAAATAGTGTTTTGTTTCCCGCACAAATTAAGGAGGGATCATAGGGCCGCACAATCAATGATGCGGCCGCAAAATAAGGACGCATGTATAAATACGTCACGAAAACACATTCAAATTCTGGTGTATTTCTTGTTTGGACCTCAGACATGGCGACAGACCAGGGAAAAAATGCCCAAGAGTCAGGCGGTAAGTCTTTCATGCATTTTCTATCAACGATTAATTTGAAACATAAGATGAGGCAAGTTGTGATTTTGTGAATTCTGTAAATTTACACAAATAGGTGAGGAGGATGACATGGAAGAGGCTGCTGGGCCCAGTATTCCGGCCAAAGCGGCCAAAAAAAAAGGCAGCCACATTTCACAAGAAAGGAGATGGAGGTTTTGATCCAGAAGTGTGTGGACATCCTGCCACAGGCAGACAGGAATATGAGTCTAAGCCAGAAGTGGAGAATGTGGGAAGAGGTAGCCGTTGCTGTCAATACGGTGGGTGATTATGTCCGTCTAGCCCGGGATGTCAAACGGCGGTAAGTAAACCCTTGCCCCCCCTAAAAACAAACCCCATTTTAAACCAAAGGATAATGGCTTCCATTTTTCCCCACAGATGGGGCGACTTCAAATATCGCCTAAAGCAAAAACTCGCGGACAGGGCTAGGCATGCAAGGGGGACAGGTGGGGGTCCCACCCCTGTGTCATTGGAGTTGACGGATTTAGAAGAGCTGGCACAGGGGTGTGTGCAGCCTGTGGAGGTGTTTGGCGTGTCCAACATGGATACGGACATGCCAGACTTTGCGGCTCCTCATGTTGGCCCAGGTAAGTATTGTGATGTCACCAACTCTGAAATGCTATTGTGCCAATATGTAGATTCTAATGTGAGTCTTTTCTCATTTTTCCAACAGAGACACAGGCGGATGAGTCTGCTCCAGAGGGAAGCCTTGGCCGCAGAATTTCTGCTGGCTCTGCAGGGGAGGAACCAGTACATCCGGCTGAGGACCCTGCAGAAGCCAGTCCAGGGCGTGCCCCCTCGCAGGCAGTGGGCCTCCTCACAGAACTCAATTTCAAATCGGATTTCCATACGGAGATTCTGCAGAGGATGGACGCCAGTCTGCTACGGGTGGCTGAGGCCCTGGAGCAAAATGCTGCGGCCAACGTGACCATTGGTCAGGCCCTGGCGGAAAATACCAGGGCCAACATCCGCATCGCCGATGCCCTGGAGCAGCTCGTTCGCCAGCACATGGTGGAGCCGACCTCCCTTCCTGCCGGAACATCAGGATCCTCCACCTCTGGCACAACATCAGCCAATCCTCCAAATGTACCTAGCCCTGTGCCTAGTCCAGAGGCCACAACATCTGCCTCTGGACAGGCCAGCCCGATGGCATCCCGGACCCGGTCTGGCGCCCACCCACCCCCATCCAAACGGGCGAAAAAACGGTGACAGCAATGGCGACTTTTCCCACACTCCTTCTGTGCTTGGCTCATATTCCTTTCTGGTCAAAACTTCCCTCTCCTTTCTTGTGAAATGTTTTTAAGTTATTTTTGTACGTTTATGTTATCAGTTATTGATTATTTATTTTTGAAAAAAAGTATCTTTGGCAGAAAAACTAAAAAAAAATATTATGCCAATTGGTTTGTGTTTAAACAATAAATTTATGAAAAAAATCTGACATTGTATTGTGACATTATTGGACAAATGGGTTACATTTAATCCTGGCCCTAAAGGCAAAAAAGGACACCAAAAACCATTTCATTTGTATAAAAAAAAGGCCTCTTGAAGGAACGTTTAAAAAAACACATAACGATGCAAATTGCACATTAAAAAAAAAAAGGGGAGCTAATTAAAACATGATGACATTATTGTCACAATAGGCCATAAACAACAAATTGAGGCCAAAAAAACCCCCAAAAAATGTACGCCAATTGATTGTGTAATCCTGACATTAGCAGGTCTGATTTCCACCTGCGTACGGTTTTGTGCTATCCCAATAAACTGCTTTCCAAACACATACCAAGCCGGTTTTCAATACAACACTAATTGCTTTTGTGACCACCCGCGATTAATCGCTGCAACATCGTGGAGTCCCGGGACGGAGGAGAAGGCCATCGCCAATGTGGTCGAGTAATCCAGACCCTAAACTGTGCGAGCATTTTGAAGGGAAAGAGGATGTTCCAGTGACGTATGTGACGGTCCGAACACATTTGACGTTCGCATCTGCTAATGTATGTACGCCCCAAAAACGCCTCGCCACGCCTGCGTTTTTCCATCTCCACCCCCGTCAACACCCAAAAACGCCCTGTTCTGTCAATCACATTTGACATGTCACTTCCTGTACGCTATTTTAGGAACGACAGATAAAAAGCTCGCAATCTGCCGTACGCACATGCGCAGTGTAACACCGACGCATGCGTGGTTAGTCAACATCGGAACGCAACGAGCGTACTGCTGTTTGCGAGTGGCTCTGAATGAGGGCCTAAATTACAATAAGACACCAGACAAAAAGTACGACAAACTTTAAAAAGTCAAAATACAACACAGAAATACACATGGCTACTTACATACAAAATCAGCCACAAAAGCAACCACCAAACTCCTCCAAAGGAATCTAAACTCACTAGAACTCTTTCTCCACAAGTGCCTTCCACCTAAAGCCACTACAATGCTCGTGTTTGGACAGTGTGGAGCATTTCTATCAGAGAATTGTGGCGACACAGATGCATTTTGATGCCTTCTACCAATAGGAAACCGATATGGAGTGTTTGACGATTTCTGTCAGTTTCTATTAGAGATGAGAGGGTCCGGTTCTCGGAGAACCGGACCCACCCGAACACTGAAATTCTGAGTCGCATCTGAGTCCGGCTCGGGTTTTCCCGCCTAACTCAGAGTCCAAAACTAGGCAAAAAAGTCATCATCCCGCTGTCGGATTCTCGAGGGTTTTGGATTCTATAAAGGTCCTGGTGATCGGCGCCATTTTCACTCCGGCTGTGGAGAATGTACAGAACAGACGTGCTCTGTTGTTTTCTGTTGTTCAAGTGTGCAGTGTTGTGGTTGTTCAAGGGTACAGTGTTGTCGGGCTGGGGCTGCACTACATAAAGTGGGGAGTGCTGCTATGTCACTGCTGTCCTGTCAATCAAAGTGCTCTGTTCTTCTCTGTTGTTCAAGGGTGCAGTGTTGTAGTTGTTCAAGGGTGCAGTGTTGTTGGGCTAAGTCTGCAGTACATAAAGTGTGCGGTGCTGCTGTGTCACTGTTGTCCTGTCAATGAAAGGGCTAGGGCTGCAGTTCCTAAAGAGGTGCTGTGTTGTCCAGGGTTGCTCTGTCTATCCAGGGGTGCTCTTCCCCAGTGAAAAAAATAAAAGTTAAAAGTTAATAATTATCATTCTACAAAAAATTTAAAATATAAGGTCAGTTTTTTGTGTGCGCTAGCTACACTATTATTGTTCGGTGATACTGTCGGCCAGATCGCAGTTTATCATCCATGTATTGTTACACTAAAAGTCGTAGCGCAGTGTGTTATTCTTATTCATAAAAAATATTGTGACACTGTAAGTGGTAGCAAAGTGTGTTATTCTTTTTTTATACATAAAAAAATCTTGTGACACTGTAATTGGTAGCACAGTGTATTACTCATAAAAAAATCATGTGACACTAAGTGGTAGCACAGTGTGTTATTCTATTCTTATTCATAAAAAATATTGTGACACTGTAAATGGTAGCACAGTGTTATTCTTTTCTTATTCATAAAAAATATTGTGACACTGTTAGTGCAGTGTTTTACTCAGAAAAAATCTTGTGACACTGTAAGTGGTAGCACAGTGTTATTCTTTTCTTATTCATAAAATATATTGTGACACTGTTAGTGCAGTGTTTTACTCATAAAAAATCTTGTGACACTGTAAGTGGTAGCGCAGTGTTTTACTCATAAAAAATCTTGTGACACTAAGTGGTAGTGCAGTGTTTTATTCTTTTCATATTCAGAAAAAATATTGTGATACTGTAGGTTATTGATACCGCAGTTTAATATTTAAAATTGGTACAAATTGATGTGTGTGCTGTACCCCACTTCATCAGTGTTTGTTGATATGGAGAACGATCAGTTGAAAGGAGAGCAGGAACCACATACTAGGGCTGGAACTGCTGCCAGTGCCACCAGTCATGACGATACTATCCATCTACGTAATCTACTAAAGCTGATTCCCAATGGCATACAGGGCTTAAGTCAGGGCAACTAAAATCAAAGAACCAATCTTTTACATTGGTAAAGAAAAAAACATCAAAGGGAAAGTTAGCTGCAGAAAGACAAAAAAATGGCAATATGCCTTTCACCACATGAAGTGCCAAGGAAAGGCTGAGGCATTGGCCTTTATTTATGACTGGTCGTTCGGCCTCTTATGATGATGTAAGCCCTTCTCCCTGTAGATGTTTTAAAAAGATGAAAATCGTTAAGACACAGGAACCAACTGTGCGCTCAGAAATGTCACAAATCCCTGAGGAAAGTCTAAGGACCTCATTCAGAGTCGGTCGTTGCAGCCGCACGGTCGTACGCCACCAGTGTTCGCTAAACTGCGCATGCGTAAAATTTGCAATGTGCATGCGCAAACTAGCTATTATGATCAGAAATTGCTCTCTCCTTCAACTTGGCCAGGTCGTTAGTTTGAGTGACAGGATGAGGCGTTTGTGGGTGGTAACAGGGGAAGTTGCTTGTGAACGGGGGAGTGGAAATCCGAACGCAGGTGTGCCTGACTATGCAAACGGCATTTTATGGGAGTGCATAATTAACTAAGTAGTGTCATGGCACATGTGACATGGGAGGTTTTTACACTGACTTGATCGTAGTACTTAAGAGAAGGTATGGTCAACTTTAAGGTCTACGACCAGCTCCGATGGTTCCTGATGGTCTCAATTAATCCTTATATGTCCGGAGATGATGTGTAATGGGAATAAAAAGGGGGCGTATTTTTAGTCTTACGGCCGCATCCTCCCCTCGCTCGTCCAGCTAATGATCCCATCTTAACAACGCAACTTGCGAGTGCTTCATTTGCATATCCAGCCCCTTATACCTTACAACCGTGCGGCCGCAACGACCGACTCTGAATGAGGCCCTAAGTGTGTCTAAGATTCCAAAACTGTACTCGAAGAGGAGCCTCCTTCCACAACTTGTGCATCCTCTGCAAATGTAGGGATCAGCAGCACAAGTCAACATGCTGACATAGAAATTGAGTATTCTGTGGAAGTGCACCAGGATGAGGAGGATATTTGTGTAGCTGATGCTAGTAAGGATGTTGATAATGAGGATGTTGTTGATGGGGATGTTGTTTGTGTAAGTCATGCCCCAGTCAAACAGTTGTTGCCCATGATAATGAAAAGCCCATTATCATACCTGGGCATAAAACAAAAAAATCCACTTCTTATGTGTGGAATAATTTCTACCCAAATCCGGACAAAAATTGCCAAGCCATCTGTACCCATTGTTATGCCAAAGTAAGTAGAGCTAGAGACCCTAACCATCTAGGAACCTCCTCCCTGTTATGTCATGTACAGCACATCCATCAAAAGTGTAGGCAAAATTCTGAAACTTTGGCTAAAATAGTAACAACAAGCAGTCAAGCATCAGCTAGCTCACTTCTCTCTGCTAGATTCAAGCACCTGGCATCTTCACCACCAACACCTTCATCAACAATATCCTCAATCATGATCAGAAGTAGTCCTGCATCCAATTTGATAAGATTAACTCAGTCCTCCCCTGTCTTGGATTCCTCAGAAGAATCCTTGAGCACTACACCTGCTGCTGCTGCGAGTGGATTTTCATCTGAGAAGGGGACCAGGAAGACTAATAGTAGTAGTTATAAAAAGCAACAATCCTTTGCAAGGGGGAGCAAGTGTGACATCGGTCACCCAATTGCACAGCGGATAACTGACGCCATAACTTCTATGCTGGTATTAGATGTGCGTATGATATCCGCCATTAGTGCAGTGGGTTTTACACAGTTAATTGAGGTCCTCTGTCCCCGCTATCAAATCCCATTTAGGTTCCACTTCACTAGAAAAGCAATTTCCAGCCTGTACAGGGACGTTAAAAAAAAAACTTAGTGTCCTCCAAAATGCCATTGTACCCACTGTCCACTTAGCCTCAGATATGTGGACAAGTGTAACAGGGCAAATGCAAATTACATGACTGTAACAGCCCACTGGGTGGGTGTATATCCTTCAGCGGCACCAACAGCAGCAGCAGCATCTATGAAAAAGCAGCTTATTCAGAGGCAGGCTACTCTGTGTATAATATAAGAGGCATACTGCTGACAACCTCTAAGAAAAACTCAGGGAAGTCATTGCAAAATGGCTTACCCCGCTTGGACTCTACTTGGGATTTGTGACTTCTGACAATGCCACCAATATAGTGAGAGCATTACAGCTGGGTGAATTCCAACATGTCCCATGTTTTGCTCACACTATGAACATGGTGGGGCAATTTTTTTTAAAATGACGGCTGTGCAGGAGATGCTCTCCGTGACCCGCAACATTTATGGGCAATTTCACTATTCAGCAGGTGCATGCAGAAGATTGCAGCATCTGCAAGAAATGTTGAATTTGCCCTGTCACCAGCTAAAGCAAGAGGTAGTTATAAGGTGGAACTCCTTCCTTTATACACTTGAGCAGATGGAGGAAAAGCAAAAAGCTATCCAAAGCTACCCAATGAAGTAGGACATAGGAAGAGGAGGGGGTCTGTACCTTACTCAAGCTCAGTGGAAAATACTTTCTGTGTTGTGCAGAGTGCTGAAACCCTTCAAAGTAGTCTCCTGTGAAGTGAGCTCAGACACTGCCAGCTTGAGTCAGGTAATTCCCCTCATTAGACTGTTGGAAAAGCAGCTTGAGAACCTGAAGGAGGAGCTGAAACAAAGTGATTTTGCTAAGTATGTTGGACTTGTAGATCAAGTCCTTTATTTGATCCACCAGGATCCAAGGGTTGTCAGGATCTTCCAATCGGAGCAATACATTTTGGCGACCATGCTTGATCCTAGGTTTAAGTAATACATTGTGTCTTTCTTCCCAATAGACACAGATCTGAAGAGATGCAAAAAGCTGTTGGTAAGCAAATTGTCAGCTCAAGTGGCACGTGATGAAGCGATGGCTCCTCCTTCAGATTCTCCAGCAAGTGCAGCTGACAGGAAAAACCAAACTTTACGCAAAAACACCCCCACTGGTGATGCAGATGAGACAACACAATCAAGTTTTGACATCTGGTTGGGTCTAAAAGAATTGCCTACAATTAATGAGACCTCTACTTTGACTCCATCTGATATGATCACAATTCAAAGAATGGTTGAGGACTATTTTAATAATAGCTTCCAAATAGGCATGTTACACAGTCTGTTTCACTACTGGTAGGAAAAAAAGGCAATTTGGAGGCCCTTGCACATATTGGCATTGCTTCAGTTGAGCTGCCGACCCTCAAGTGTGTACTCAGAAAGAGTTTTCAGCACAGCCGAGAACTTTGTCAGTGATCGGCGTAGGAGGATACTTCCTCGAAATATCAAAAAGATGATGTTCATCAAAATGAACTACAAATTTTACGAGGAAGATCTTTACCACCAATTACATCCAAAAATTGCAGGGGCACCTTAGGCTGTAATGGTGGATTCCAGCGGGTATGAATTAATATTGTGTGAAGATGATGTACACACTGATGAGGTGAGGAATCAGATGGTGATGGCAACAACATCTTGCCTCTGTAAAGTCAGTTTGTGCATGGAGAGATCATTGCCAGCAATATCAGCTGCCCGCTGGTAGCTTGTTTTGTTGGGGCCCAAACAAACCAATCGCTTCAGGCACAATTGGTAGGCCCTGTCGCTAAAGTGATTGGTTTGTTAATTCCAACTTGCACCTCTTTCTTTGCATTATGTGCTGTTTGGGGCATTGCTGCCTGACATTTTTAATTTTATAGTTTATGAAACTGCCATCCTGTGTGCCACTGCGGTGTTGCAAAAGTTTAATAGATGTCCTATATTTTTTTAAACTGACGTGCTTTTGTGCCGCTGCACTGACACTTTCTTTTTTTTTTATCGTTTCATACCGTATTTATTTCAGCTAAAATCACAAATAGGTATACATGCAACATACTCTTATGCCATTTTTAAACCTTGATTTGAAGATACCAACCTGGTTGGCTTTGTTTTCCTTGATCATAACAGAGATGTGCGTTTCGGTTCTCCGAAATCCGAATCCACTCGAATTTTATAAAGCTGGATAAATCCGAGTCGCAGTTCTGATCTCCTGATGAGATCCAGGTAAATCTGATTTTTTTGCAGTTTGGAATTCGGATTTTAAATTAAAATTTTGGGTTTTGTATTGCATAAATTACATGATTTTAGCTGTTTTTAAAACTTTTTATCTATTTTATTTTATAAATCCAGATCCAAAATCAAAGCCAAAACACTTGAGGGTGGTTTTGCAAAACCAAATCCAGATTCAAAATCTTGAAGGAAATACAGATCCAAAACCAAAACACGGGGGTCAGCGCACATCCCTAATTTTGTGATGGTATCTAGAGATGTTCTCTCTCCTCTACTCCCAGCCTTCCCATCCATAATCCCAGAACTGTAGCAAAGACTGCTGTGAATGAGTCATATATTCTTTGAAAATTACTCCCTCATAAATTTGCTTTGGAATCACAAACAAATTTAATTTACAATGAATCAACCCTTCCTTTTCTTGCCTTCAACTACATACATACTCCATCTCCCTCAGGACTCTTGATTAATGAAAACATATGTTTCCTTATGTGCCATGTTTGAAGTTAAAATGCCATGTGTTTGTGCCGCCCACTGCTGCAACTTACAGTAGCTTAGTCAGCCAGCTACCTTGGTGGAAATTATGGGCCTAAACTGGATGAAAACAATATTGTGAGCTGTGAGGTGATCAAAATTGACTGGAAATGAATGGAAATTAATGTTATTGAGGTTAATAATACTGTAACAAAAACAGGTCCAAAATATTTGATTTTAACTGTTTTTATGATTTTTTAGAAAAAAATATAGATTCAAAACCATAACCAAAACATGCAAGGGAGGTTTTGCCAAAACCAAATTCATATCCAAAATACGAAGGAGATACAGAGCCAAAACTAAAAACTAAAACAAAACACCGGGGTTGGTGCACATCCCTAGTTTCTACTGGTTTCACTTACACCCATCTAGTTAACTGCAATTCTAATGTAATATATCTTTAGAAGGAATTCCTTCTAAAGAAACGCTGAGACCCAATAGCGGAGAAACACGTTAAGGGAAAGGGGACCTTGTCGGCTGCACTTGCTTATATCCTAAACATCCAGCAGACAATGCCAATACATCACTGGTGACTGGGGCACTCCCTCCCCGCCGCAAAGGAAACAGCTTCCGAACACTGTGAGTTGCCCATTCATTCTACTGAGCGGTAAGAACTTGGGACTTTTGATCTTCCAGCTGGACTGGTTCTAATTCTGCCTACAACAAGGGCTTTCAATACTCACCGCAGTGATTTCATTAGTGGGGAGGTGGTAGTGTTTTTATCTTATCTGCCATTTAACAAGGATTTGCAACAGCTCCAATGGAGTAATTATTAAAGGCTGGACTGAGTTAAACATACCATATTGATTTAACTGCTCAAATTATCAAGGGAGCAATTGCACAAAGTTCTTAACAAAGGAACTATCTCCATTCTATTTATTATCTGTAGTAGTTACAAAATTACTACCTCAGATTGCACTAATTAATAAGACGGAGGATATATATATATATATAAAGATATCTTCCAATGCTGTTGCATAGAAAAAAGACCAGCACACTTCTTAATGCAAAAAAGATCCAATGGTCACATTATATTGTATAAAAAATATACAGCATGTATTAGTCCACAAATCACATGTCACTCCTAAATCAGACAGCATGTTAATCACTGGAAAGGTCAAAATAAACACTATGTATTAAGGATAGTGTAGGCCAAAAGAAGTACAGCGATATACTCATCTAGAGCCTGGTGACAGAAAATGCAGTGAGTGGTATCTGGCCCGATGGCTGTATCTACACCTTCATCATGTGCACATTTACCTTAAGGAACTCAGCTGTATAAATACAGGAAAAAGGTGCCTTCCTGAAAAACAAATCAGATCACTCACCAGGAGTATCGTGCATGAGATAATGCATCCCGGAAGTGTCTCCCCGGACTCCAGCCGGGAGAAGTCGTGTCCCGCCATTCACGTCATCACGCAGTGAGGCAAACGCGGCGCTGGGTACAGCGCTGGCGTGAGCCTCATTCGCAGCACTATGAGGTAGCGGTTGCCTAGACAACCAGGAGAACACTCCTTCACTTCAATATAAAACTATACAGTGAGTGTCAGCAGTGGCGTCACAAGGGGGGTGCGGGCTGCACTGGGTGTCACCCTCCAAGGGGGTGACACCAAAAAGCCACACACTCCCCCAGCCATCACACAGCTGACTGCACCCTCCCCGCCATCAGAGATGCCCGCAGGGTCGCCTAGAGGGGCTGAGCACACTATTGGCCAAAGGTGCCGGGTCCTGGGCAGGGGATCCGCCCACTGCCCTCCCACTTCCCACCCACCTTTGTGGCTGCCGCCCGGGATGACCATCATGCTGAAAAGACAGCGTGCGGTGCATGACATCATGTCGTCACACTGCGCCGCCGCTGCTGCAGGAGAGGAGCTCAGGAGCCCGCTGCCCGTCCACTACTCCGCCCAATGTCGCCGCTGCTGGAAGGCTTGAAGAGAGGGGCTGTCAAGAAGAAGGTAAGTGAAGCAAGGTAGCCGTCTGGGGACACAGAAGGGGAGGAGCTGGCTGGGGACACAAGTGGGGGAAGGATAGCTGGGGACACAAGGCTGGCTGGCAGAGGACACAGAAGGGGGGGCAGCTGGCTGGTGACACAAGTGGGGGAAGGCTTGCTGGGGACATAGAAGTGGGGGAAGGAGAGCTGAGGACACAAGGCTGGCTGGCAGAGGACACAGAAGGGGGGGCAGCTGGCTGGGGACACAAGTGGGGGAAGGCTTGCTGGGGACATAGAAGTGGGGGAAGGATAGCTGGGGACACAAGGCTGGCTGGCAGAGGACACAGAAGGGGGGGAGCTGGCTGGGGACACAAGTGGGGGAAGGATAGCTGGGGACACAAGGCTGGCTGGCAGAGGACACAGAAGGGGGGAGAGCTGGCTAGGGACACAAGTGGTGGAAGTATAGCTGAGGACACAAGGCTGGCTGGCAGAGGACACAGAAGGGAGGAGGGGAAGCTGGCTGCTGACACAAGTGGGGGAAGGATAGCTGGGGACACAAGGCTGGCTGGCAGAGGACACAGAAGGGGGGGGAGCTGGCTGGGGACACAAGTGGGGGAAGGCTGGCTGGGGACATATAAGTGGGGGAAGGCTGCTGGGAACACAATTGGGGGAAGGATAGCTGGGGACACAGAAGGGGGGGCTGGTTGGGGCCACAGAAGTGGGGATCGGCTAGCTGGGGAAACAGAAGTGGGGATTGGCTGGATGGCTGGGGACAGAGACATGAGGGCAGGCAGTCTGGGGACACAGAAGTGGTGAAAGGCTGGCTGGGGACATTGAAGGGTGGATTGGCTGGCAGTCTGGGGACACAAAAGTGGGGATTGATGGCTAGGGACACAGAAGTGGTGGTAGACTGGCATCATCAAGCCCCCCCAGGTGCGCCCGGCATCCTGGGATGAGCACTGCAGTGTGCGTATTGGACTGTTGAACTGGTAAGGGGAGAGAGAGCATGGAGCTGCGCACCTTGGTCCTGATTTTTTTTTTTTTTGGTGGAGGTGGGGGTGTCGCCATTAGTTATAGCACCGGGTGACACCAACCCTAGTGACACCTCTGAGTGTCAGATTTGAAAGTCTGGCAGGCGCCCCTCCTGCAGTCCAAACACGACAAGACAGTGACAAGGAAAACACAACACAAACTAAACAAATTATAGTGACTAGCAAACATACAATATCCAAAGTTCAAATCGATATAACTGGACATCTATAAATAAACAAAACATGTAGCTATTGGAAAAAAAAAATGAAAAAGCAGAAAGATTTTTTTTTTAAATATATAAAGAGACACGGAAACGGCCGTCAGGCCAGATACCACTCACTGCATTTTCTGTCACCAGGCTCTAGATGAGTATATCGCAGTACTTCTTTTGGTCTACACTATCCTTGATACATAGTGTTTATTTTGACCATTCCAGTGATTAACATGCTGTCTGACTTAGGAGTGACAGTGACATGTGATTTGTGGACTAATACATGCTGTATATTTTTTATACAATCTAATGTGACTATTGGGTCTTTTTTGCATTAAGAAGTGTGCTGGTCTTTTTTCTATGCACCAGCATTGGAAGATATCTTTATATTATTAATTATGGGACTACAGCACCTGAACTGTCATTTTTTCAATATGTGTGCTGCTCTGCACTGTATATATATATATACAATGCAAGTAGGAGATGGCACTCCACGACTAATAAATAAATGCAGACAACACAGTGTCTAAATGGTCAACGTTTCAGAGCTCGGAGGCTCTTTTATCAAGACAATATCAAAAAGTTTACAACAAGCACACATATATATATACATACCTGAAACTAATCACCACAGTGCACATCTAATGCTGGCCCTCCGGAGTCCCGATGACATCATCGGTGTGAGGCACGCTGGCCTAGGATGTATTACCTGTAGCTCTCTAGAAATAGGTGATACTTTTTTTCATCCTAGATCAGGTAAAAAGTTTGTTATCAAGTATCCCTTGACATGTTCAAGTCGTTTTGTGGTATATCTTATCAGATGCCCATGCGGCATGTATTATGTAGGTAAGACATCCAGACAAATTAAAGAGCGGATGTCTCTCCATCGCTCCCATATCAGGGCTGCGCTTGAAGGTAAAGGTGTAGATCAGCCAGTAGCTAAACATTTCAGGGATCACCATCATAGCTTGTCTTCCATGAAGTTTAAAATGATTGATTGGGTTCCACCTAACCATCAAGGGGGAGATTTGTCGGCAGGGACAGAATTTTATTACAGAAGGAATCGTTCTGGATTTACACTTTGCAAACTGTGCATCCGGGAGGCTTAAATGAAATGTTGCCTCTTAATTGTTTCTTATGATCCTGCAGTGACCTATGAGCCCTTTGTTACGATTAGTATATCTATTTTTTAGTTGGAATATGCTATGATGTGTTCTACCATACTCTCCTTTTCATGTACTTCAGTCTATATTCTGTTTTTACTGTTGGGCTTTGAGCATGATATCTCGTGATTGTGTTTATCTATAACATACAGTTCTTCCATGTACCATATTATGCCTAATTCTTGATCTGCATTATTTTCATTCAGTAAGATGTAATTTGTTTTTGTTCTCAGATCATTGCTGTGCTGTTTAACAAACCAATCATTTCAGCGACAAGGACTGCCAATTGTGGCTGTAATTATTGGTTTGTTTGGTCCCCCATAAAACAAGCTGCCAATGTGCTTTGGACATGGAAATTAAAATGATCCTATACACAAACTGGCTTTACATTACAAGTTGTCGTCATCCTCATCCTTGTCATCCCCATCAGTGTGTACAACCTCTTCTTCACACAATATTAATTCATCCCCGCTGGAATCCACCATAAGCGCCTCTGTCATTTTTTGATGTAATTGTTGGTAGAGGTTCTCCTCGTGGAATTTGTAATTCATTTTAATGAACATCATCTTTTCCACATTTTGAGGAAGTAACCTCCTACGCCGAACACTGACAAGGTTGACAGCTGCACTGAAAACTGTTTCGGAGTACACACTGGAGTGTGGGCAACTTAAGTAATGCAAAGCCAGTTTGTGTCTGGGACTCCAAATTGCCTCTTTTTCCTGCCAGTACTGAAAGGGACTGTCTGACATGCCTATTAGGATGTTATCTCTGAAATAGTCCTCCACTATTCTGTGAATGGAGACCGCATCACACATAGTCATGGTAGAAGACATGTCACTAGTAGGCAGTTCTCTCATTTTTTGGTGAATGATCTGCATGACCAGCAGGCATTCTGTAAGGAAAATTGAGTTTGAGGAGATGATGGTGTTTCACGTGCGGCTGCAGCTGTCAATTTTTTTACCAGCAGCTCTTTGCATAGTTTTAGATTTCGGTCTATTGGAAAAAAACTTACAAGGTAGGACTTAAACCTAGGATCCAGAATGGTCGCCAAAATATATTTTTCAGATTTCAATAGATTGACGACTCTTGGATCCTGATGAAGTGAATCAAGGGCTTGATCCACCAGTCTGACATACTTTGTCCAATCGCTCTGTTTCACCTCCTCCTTCAGTTTCTCCAGCTGTTTTTGCAAAAGTCTGATGAGGGGAATGACCTGACTCAAGCTGGCAGTGTATGAACTAACCTCACGTGTGGCAAGTTCAAAGGGTTTGAGAACCTTGCACAACATGGAAATTATTCTCCACGGTGCTTGAATAAGGTGCATTCCACCTCCACGGCCTATGTCATAGGCCATTGTATAGCCCTGGATGGCCTTTTGCTGTTCCTCCATCCGCTGAAGCATATAGAGGGTAGAATTCCACCGAGTTACTACCTCTTGCTTCAGCTGATGGCAGGGCAAATTTAACAGTACCTGCTGGTCATGCAATCTTCGACAAGCATTTGCCGAATGTCTAAAATGTCCAGATATTTTGCAGGCCACCGAGAACATCTACTGCACACTCCTGTCATTTTTAAAAAAATGTTGCACCACCGAATTAATTGTGTGAGCAAAACATGGGATGTGTTGGAATTTGCCCACATGTAATGCTCTCACAATATTGGTGGCATTATCCAAAATCACAAATCCTGAGGAGAGTCCAAGTGGGGTAAGCCATTTAGTAATGATTTCCCAGAGTTTTTCTAAGAGGTTCTCAGCTGTATGCCTCTTAGTGAAACCAGTTCTACAAAGAGTAGCCTGCCTCTGTATCAGTTGTCTTTTGGCAGATGTTGCTGCTGTTGCTGTTGTAGGCAATACACCTACCCAGTGGGCTGTCATAGTCATGTAATCTTTAGTTTGCCCTGTCCCACTTGTGCACACATAAGTGGTCAAATGGACAGTGGGTACAACGACATTTCTGAGGACATTAATAAGATTTTTTTTAATGTCCTTGTACAGACTTGGAATTGCTGTTCTAGCAAAGTGGAATCTAGAAGGGATCTAGTAGCAAGGACACAGGACCTCAATTAACTGTTGAAAACCCACTGCAGTAATGGCGAATACTGGACGCACATCTAATACCAGTATAGCTGTTATGGCGTCAGTAATCTGCTGTGCAACTGGGTGATTGCTGTCATACTTATTTGCCCTTGCAAACGATTGTTTAACAGTTAATTGTTTTTGGAGGAGTACTCTTCCTCCTGGTCCCCTTCTGGGATGAAGATCCAGTCACAACAACAACAGCAGCAACAGGCGTAGTCATCAAGGATCCTTCTGAGGAATCACGGATAGGAGAGGAGTCAATCATGCTTCGAATAACAACATTGGATGCAGCAGGACTATTCCCGATGATGAATGAGGCTGTTGATGATGCAGGTGTTGGTGTTGGAGATTGAAGACGCTTGGATCCCACAGAGAGGGAGCAGGTAGGTGACACTTGACTTGTTACATTTTGAGTTTTGGAACTTGGCGACATACACTTTGATATTTGATGAATGCGCTCCAAGTGACGTAACAAGGAGGAGGTTCCTAGGTGGTTTAGGTCCCTCCCTCTACTCACTTTTGCTTTGCAATGGTCACATATGGCTTGACAACTGTTGTCCGGATTGTCCGGATTGGGGTGGAAATAATTCCACACTCGAGAAGTGGATTTTTTTGTCTTTTGCCCTGGCATGACAACAATGGGCTTTGGTTTTTTCAATCCATGGGCAACAGCTGTTGCCTAACTTACACAAAGAACATCCTCAGCATCAACATCCTCATCACCAACATCTTCATCATCAACATCCTCATCACCAACATCTTCATCATCAACATTCTCATCATCCTTAGCACCTTCAACTACCAAAATATCTTCCTCCTCCATGTGCACTTCCACAGAAGCATCCTCTATGACTACGTCTGCAAGATGTTGACTGCCCTTCCCCACATTTACAGAGGGCACACAAATGTTGGAACATGGAGGATCCTCCAGTACACTAATATTTAGGTCTGGCAGACACATGGCATCCGCAGACACACTTGCACTTTCCTCTGGGATTTGTGAATTCGATTTCTCAGTTCACACAGTTGTTTTTTTCGGAGCTGTTTTACTCATCTTAACAACTTTCAATTTTTTAATGGTACAACTACTACTACAAGCAGAAGGGCTAGCAGAATCAGAACCAGCAGTCTTCCTAAAGAAAGACAAAGGCCTTATCCTTTACTTGCCACTTCGTGTAGTGAATGGCATATTGCCAATTTTTTGTTTATCTAAAGGCAAATTTCCTTTAAATTTTTTTTTCTTAACTTCAGTAAAAGTAGCTTTACCATATCGATGGCATGACTTAAGCCCTGGGGCATGGGCCAACATAGAGGATGAGGAAGTTGACGGCCTTGCACTGCTGGCGGCAGATACAACATGTGGTTCTTGGCCTTGCTCTCCTGTCATGTGACAGCCCTCCATATTTTCTGTGGTCTTGAAGCAGTGTCACAAGCACCAATAGTGTAGCCAAGGTGCGGTTACAAAATTCACACACGTAAATAAATAAAATAAATTGACTATATATATATATATATATATATATATATATTATTTTTTGATGGTCCAGAACTTGGGCCCAGAGCACTGATTGATGACGACTGGAGTCGGGCAGCACTAGGTTGCGTTGCTGTATCTTGTGCGGCTAAGCCTAACACGCACACACACACAGAAGATAAATTGACAATATATATATTTTTTTTGATGGTCCAGAACTTGGGCCCAGAGCACCAATTGCTGTCCACTGGAGTCGGGCAGCACTAGGTTGCATTGCTGTATCTTGTGTGGCTAAGCCTAACATGCACACACACACACACATAGATGATAACTTGACAATACATATATTTTTTTTTTGACGGTCCAGATCTTGGGCCCAGAGCACTGATTGATGACGACTGGAGTTGGGCAGCACTAGGTTGCGTTGCTGTATCTTGTGCGGCTAAGCCTAACATGCACACACAGACACACACACACACACAGAAGATAAATTGACAATATATATATATTTTTTTTTTTTTGACGGTCCAGAACTTGGGCCCAGAGCACCGAATGATGACGACTGGAGTCGGGCAGCACTAGGTTGCATTTCTGTATCTTGTGGGCTCTACCACTGTGCCAGAGTCTACTGCACATGTGCAGGTCATCGTGGAAATGCGGCAGCCATTTTTCCAGAGATATCCCTGCTGTGCATGTGCAAAATACCGGGAAAATGTCCGCCGCGCCATTTTGCTGGTGATTTGTACAGTGCTGCTACGGCCAATGCTAGACTCTGGAGAATTTTGTATTGATTAAATGGGTGCAGGGTATGCTGTTTGGGTCTCCTTGGACCCAGGGGCCCATGTGCACCACACAACCTGCACCCATTATAGTTACGCCCCTGGCACTAAAACAGGGATAAATAGCTCCCTGAGCTGGCCTGCCCCTTAGTGCCTAATGTCTTGACATTGGGCGCATGGTGTTATTCCGTTGTGCAGAGGGGAGTGGAGCCAGCAGTACCGGTAAGGGCTGAACTGATTGGAGACTGCCGGATACCTGCTATTGAGTGTCTAAAGGATGCTTCGGTGGTGGCACAGCAGTGATCCTGGCTGCAAGGTGGCGTTCTAGGCACCCTACTAGCTTAAAGGAAGTGCCGTGGGGTGGCGACGGTGCCGCCCACAGAACCATGCACTCTGTGTGACAGCACTGGTTGTAAACCTCTAGTTATGGCCCTGGCAACTAGCCAAAGTTGGCAAGTTTGATGTGTCTTCTGTGCATGCGTTTGCCTGATTTTTTTCATGATGCTGGGGCCAAAGGATGTGCACAGACTCCCATATTTTGGTTATGGTTCTGAATCTTCGTCGTGTTTTGGTTTTTGCAAAACTACCTTCAAATGTTTTGGTTCTGGATTTCTTTAAAAAATTATAAAAATAGCTAAAGCCATGAATTTAACCTGTTTTTCTTCCTACAGTATTATTAACACCAAAAACATTAATTTCCATTTTCCAGTCATTTTCAATCAACTATGACCACCTCACAGCTCACAATATTTTTTTTCACTTTTCACCAGTGTAGGCCAAAGGCTGCAGGGAGCTGGCTGGCACAAACATACGGCAGTTTAAAAGAATATAGTACATCTATGAAACATCGTGGCACTGCAGGGGCAGACAGGATGGCAGTTTAATAAACTACTGCATAGAATATTTTTATCAAAAACTAATAGCCTAAAATGAAAAGCATAGTAGAGTATAATATATTATCAACATGCTTCTTTAAAGCTGCTACTTTAGATGCTGCTGTTAGAAGCAAATTAGTTAAAACATATTTTTAAATCCATGGGGTTCCCCTTCAAAGTCAACAACTGGCCCTGGACCTCTGAGTCTGGTTTGGTATTGAAAAATAGTGGGAAAAACTGGCGTAGGGTTCTCCTTGTTTTCCAATAACCAGCACTGGGTTGGAACTCCTCGGGGCACATAGCATTTGGTCAGCCTGCCATAACATTAACCAGCCCCAAACTGGTTAGCCCAGGGCTGGAGCTCTTTGGAAAGTGGCGCTCCCATGCTCTTAGCCAATCAGCGCTTCGCAATTCATGTCAGTGGGAGTGACCGGTCATTTCAGGTTAGACAATGTACAAAAGGGCCTGATTCAGCAAGGAACGCATGCTAGCAGACGCACGCACCCGTCCGCTGCGCACCCGTATGCTAATCAATGTGCATACGCACGGAGACCGCAGCACAAGAAGCAGAAGCCCAGCCCCATATTAAGCCACCCATCTCCCTTTAGTTACAGCCTGATCAGTACGCAAGATGGCGTAAACATCGGTAACATCGAGAACAATCGGACCCATATGCACAATAGTGGTTGACCTTACCTGCCGCAGGATTTTGGCCTCTTCCTGTGTACAGCTTACAGTATGGCTGCACATGCCACCGCACTGCCTGCGTTATAATGCCTGCGTTCGCCTGACCACCCCCGTCACCACCTACAAACGGCACTTCCTGTCACTCAATATTGGAAGGGTCTGCATACACACTGCATGTAGTCTGCGTACCATAAACCGATTGCACTGGCTAGTTTGCGAACTCGCAGTGTCATGCATGCGCATGCACAGTGCAAAAACATCAGCCGAGTGCGTGCGTTCTCTCCTTTGCGTTCCTTGCTGAATCAGGCCCAGAGCGCAGTGCATGTCTGTGGAATCTGTGATTGTTTTTTTATTTTACCAAGACCTGTAGATGCATACATGGACTAAAGAGTAAGCCAGCCAAGGATTTGGTCAGTATGTAATTGGTGTTTTTTTTTCTAATTAAAGGATTACAACCTTCTACGTGTGTGTACTGTGGTTATTTTAATATTTACTTTACAGGTGGAATACATGGACCAGTGTGCCCTTAATGTCCGAGCATACTGGCACTTGTTGTTCCACAAGTACTGGCATGCCACAGCTGGCTTGCTGGTACTTTCAGCCCAGGTCTGGTAGTTCCTCAGGAGGGGCGACCCCATTTTATTTTTGGGGACACTCCTTTCTGAGGAATTCCAGCCCTGGGTTGACCAATTTGGGGCTGGTAAATGTGATTGCAGGGGGACCCTGTGCTGTTCGTTTTCCAGCTATGGCATTAATCCTCTGGCTGGTTCAGCCAGCTGCTGGTTATTGGAGAATAGGGGGGACCACACATTGTGTTTTCCCCATATTTCCCAATACAAGATCAGGCTGAGAGGTCAAGGGCTTGTTATTGATTTTGGAAGGACCCAGGGCCGTAACTAGGGTAGTGCGACCAGTGCCATGGCACAGGGCACCGCAGGGCAGGGGGCGCTGTATGGGCCTGTCAATTTTCCTGTTTATTATCATTCTCACTTGTAGCTTCCTCTTCTTTTATCCCCAGCATCTCCTGGCCTCCCCTATCTCTTCCCTGGCCCTTTCCCATGAGGCCATGGCCCTTTTTCAGGTCCACTATCTTATGTCCCTATTTAAAAAATGCGGGGAGGGGCGCCAATGCTCTCTCTGGCACAGGGCACCAAAAAGTCTAGTTACAGCTCTGGGAGGACCCCACACATTTTTTTCAATTAACCATTTATTCTTTTTTTTTTACACATAGCTAAGCCTGCACAAATCATACTAATTTGTGAATTGCTTTCAGCCCACCCACGAAGGCAGACCTGCTTCAGGGAGGATCTAGGAAGTAGACAGATTGGGATTTATATGCAATCCATAACACAAAAGATCCAACATATTATGATGTTTTGCCACAATTTGAGACCGGGATTTGGCTTGGGAAACTGCTGGTGTGCTCGGTTTTCAGCAAAGCCGAACTGCTCATCTTTAGCTAAAACTGTTAAATCTGTTCTACTTGGTTAAGTTCGTATCTGAAAACAGCATATAATTAGCTATTCAACTGTCACATGTTTTGAATAACCACTAGGATAAATGTGAACTAGCGCTAATATGGCTAAAATAACAGAGTAGAACCGAACCGCTCATCTATAGTTAAAACGCATCTAGGATGATCCATCTTTCTATGGCTATATATATTATATATATATATATATATATATATATATATATATATATGTAGAAATAACGCCGGCACTCCACAGTGTAGTCAGTACCTGCCTGGGTGCCCTCTAATGGTGTGTGAACCAAGTATATAGGGAAAAACAGCGGCACTCTCAGGACTTGAAACATAAATGAGACTCACGACTCCAAGAGATCAGCGTCCAACGTTTCAGTCGGTGTGACTTTTATCAAGAACGGATTGAACAACGTTCTTGATAAAAGTCACACCGACTGAAACGTTGGACGCTGATCTCTTGGAGTCGTGAGTCTCATTTATGTTTCAAGTCCTGAGAGTGCCGCTGTTTTTCCCTATATATATATATATATATATATATATATATATATATATATATAAATATATACATATATATTTATATATATATGCATATATACACACACACACACATATATATATATATACATATATATATATATATATATATATATATATATATATATAATGAGCAATGTAACAAATATGAACAGTATATATAGCCAGAGAAAGATATCAAATTACAGCTGTAAATGATTTGCTTCGCTTCTCTTTATGAGTTTTTTTATTGAGTTATTTAGAAAAGAACGGAGCACCATCTAGTGGATACATGCTTGAACTACATATTTATCCTGAAACAATAGTAGAGATACAGTAAGTGGATTAGAAAACAGACAGTTTTGCAAATGTGCATGGTTTTGGTGACACAACTTTTGAGTTCCACTTGCTTTAATATTCTGTACTGTATTTATAAATATACAATTCGGAAAATGTATAATTTATGAATAGAGCTGTTCAATGTATTCTACTATGAACTATAGGGGCCAGTCTCTGACGGACAAGCTATCACAGCGCTAACATGTTATCAACTGCAATAGCACTAATATGGTAATACAGCAGGAGGTGTCTTGCCTCCTGCATGCATTACTGATCCGAGCTAAATCCGTGGACGCAGCACTGGATCATCTGCATGATCCTCTGCTGGCTGAGTGACCATGGGGTTACTCAAGCTGGTGATTGCAGTTACTCAAAAGAGGCCAGGACATATCAGTCAGCCGACGTAGAACCTGGTTTCTTCCCTCCCCCAAATTACAGTGCCACACCGTTTTAGGAAACGGAGGCCATTGCCGCCCCCTTCCCCGCCCAGAAACGGTAGCAGACTGTCAATCACCGACAGTCTGCTTTCACTCTGCATGTGGGATCACAGACCCTTACTGAACAAATGCGCAGTACAGGTCCTGCACCCAGAGCCGACCCTAGCCAATTTGGTGACTGGTGCCCCCTAGCAGTTAATCTCACCACCAGTCTTAAACTGGGTAGTGCCTGACCTCGTCAGCGACTGGACCCGGCATCGGCAAGTGCAATACAGCGACTGAGAGAAGGCGGGGGCCATGCTGCATTCGTCAGCATGGCCTACGCTAACAAGGCCGACGGAGGATGTCGCTGACTATATATGGCTATAAAATACATATAAAGTATCTATTATTGTGTGTTCTATGACAAAAATAAATAAATATATAAATAAATAACTAACATGGCTACTCAAACATGCCGATCAGCAGCGTGCGTTCCACAGCTAGGATACATCCCCCACATGGAACGCACATATAACTCAAATCAGAACTACTGTATAATCTTACTTCCTCTCTATGGAATGCATAGGTCCACACAGCCAATCAGCGGCACCATGCGTTCCATATCCAACACAGCAGCGCTGCATGTGCAACAGCCTCCCACCACTTCCTACAAGTGGAACGCACCAGCCTGCCCATCCAATCACCATTCCACTGCCGTAACAGCCAGGAAGCACCTAGGTGAATACACTAATCATAACAATAATAAAAGGTGAACAATCAACCTAGTAACTACACATTGATATATAAATAATCCATAATATGGAATACACCATGATTTATATATATATATATATATGTATATATATATATATATATATATATATATAGTGCATCCGGAAAGTATTCACAGCGCATCACTTTTTCCACATTTTGTTATGTTACAGCCTTATTCCAAAATGGAATTATTTTTTCTCCTCAAAATTCTACACACAATACCCCATAATGACAACATGTAAAAAGTTTTCTTGAGATTTTTGCTAATTTAATAAGAATAAAACCCCCTAAGAAATCACATGTACATAAGTATTCACAGCCTTTGCTCAATACTTTGTTGATGCACTTTTGGCAGCAATTACAGCATCAAGTCTTTTTGAATATGATGCCACAAGCTTGGCACACCTGTCTTTGGGCAGTTTCACCCATTCCTCTTGGCAGCACCTCTCAAGCTCCATCAGGTTGGATGGGAAGTGTAGATGCACAGCCATTTTCAGATCTCTCCAGAGATGTTCAATCGGATTCAAGTCTGGGCTGGGCCACTCAAGAACATTCACAGAGTTGTCCTGAAGCCACTCTTTTGATATTTTGGCTGTGTGTTTAGGGTCGTTGTCCTGCTGAAAGATGAACTGTCACCCCAGTCTGAGGTCAAGAGTGCTCTGGAGCAGGTTTTCATCCAGGATGTCTCTGTACATTGCTGCATTCATCTTTTCCTCTATCCTGACTAGTCTCCCAGTTCCTGCCACTGAAAAACATCCCCACAGAATGATGCTGCCACCACCATGCTTCACTGTAGGGATATATATATATATATATATATATATATATTTCCTGGAAGGAAGGATGCACTCGCTGCTTTAAAACAACATTTAGGATTTATTCATCTTGGAACATCTTGCAAAAATGGATGTAAATCTGTGATCATGGTCGACGTTTTGATTCAATTTTGGACCTTTCTCAAGACCTCAGTTCAACGTAGTCATACATATATGGTATTAGGAAGATTGTATAACATAATCTCAATTTCACTGTCATAGCAGCACGATTAGACCAGGAAAAATCTCAATACATTGACTCAGTCAAATAGCCAGACATATGGAATTCATTAGGCATTCATTGGACCTGGAATCTCATACCCGATATAAGCTCAAAGTAGCCACATGGTGAAGTGTGCAGCGGGTCCCGCTGACTCCCGAACTCCTGTAGCCAGAATGAGCTTCCGTGCAGAAGCTCATTCTGACCTGGCTCACGGTCAGTCATCTGACTGCTGCACTGGCCGATCGGAGCTGAGCTCCGATTACAGCGGGGGAGGGGGGCAGAGACACACGATAGGGAGGCATCGTCAGAGCCATGGAATGCCACCTAGGCATTCCAGTCGCCCTAGGCATTTGCTTATTATGCCTAGGGCCGGCTCTGCCTGTGCAGGCACAGAGTGGCTACAATCAGAGATGTGCGCTAAACATCGGGTAAGCGTACATCTCTGAATCAGCCCCTATGTTTGGTGTAAGATCTGAAAGTGAGAGGTTTTAGAAATGGAGATGGTGCACATAGCAACAAATCAGATTCTACTTAACATTTAACTAGCACCTTGTAGAATATAATAGCTAGAAGCTGATTGGTTGCTATGGGGACTGATATATTGTGAAATACTGTATACCAAGCTGGCCCCAGTAGCTAGCGCCATTTTTAGATGGAATTAGCCATTGTAGCCTATAGGATACATATCACACTATTTACCAGGAGAGGAATTTTTAGGATTCCCTCCCCCCCAGTAATTGCCATTCACACATGCGTGGCCTTATGATTACACATGCATGCACAGTAGGCTACCGGAGATCTGCAACACAAAGTACTCTAAAGTAATTGCATTATAAACAGCAACAATAAACAGCCACAATATCAACTGAAGCATGAGGCACAACTAAGATGTTTCTAAATGCGGTAAGGGGTAAATTTACTAAAAAACATTTTTGTCCAATTTGGGCTTTTTCTGCGATATCCCCTCGATTTGGCAAATCAGAGTTTTACTGAAGTCAAACTTTGAAATTACAGGTGAAACAAATCTTTAAATGACAAAAGACTTCATCAGACCCAGTATTAATTTTGTGGATGAAAATTTTGATTAAAAGTAATCGTTGACTACATTTTTTTTCAGGACTAAATTGTAACGATAACAATAATATAAATGTTTTAATAACGAAAATTCTGCCAAAATTTGTGTTCAATTTTAAATAATTGACTAAGACTAAAACTAAATGTAAAATCCTTGTTAAAATTAACACTGGTACTACATACATTACTTTCCATTTTTGAACTAGAAATGATCAGGTCAGATTCCTTGTAATCCGAACCCACCTGAACTCCTGCAATTCGAGGCAATCCGAGAAGTGGCTCGGGTCTTCCCGTCTGACTTGGATTCCACTTCGAGGCAAATCATCATCCTCGCAGCGTCAGATTCTCACAGGTTTTGGATTCTGTATAAGGTGCCATGGATAGGATTCTGCTCCATTTTCCTGTCAGGAACACTGCTATATGCTGCTCTGTACTCTGCTGTATATAGGCTGTGCTCAGACTCACAAGTGGCTGTGCTGCCTTAGTCAATGTGTATAGGGGATGCATGCTGCTGTATGCTGTGCTGTACTCTGCTGTACACAGGCTGTGCTCTGTCCAGACTCACAAGTGTCGGTGCTGCTCTTAGACAATGTGTATAGGGGGGCACGCTGCTGTATGCTGCACTGTACTCCGATATAAATTGGCTATGCTGTGTCCATCAGTAAAGATGTTCATGTGCATATATAAGCCATTGACTCTACGCAGTTTGAATTGAGCTGTGGCATCAAAAAATGAAAATAAAAAATTATATAGTTAAATTCTATTGTTTGTACTGTTTGGTGTGCTTTACCCTAGTGCACTTTGTTCACATGCACAGTACAAAAAATAGAATTTAACAATTTTTTTTTAGCTTTTTTTGATACCGCAGCTAAATTCTAACTGAGTGGAGTCATAGGGCATAGAATAATTTTTTCTGAAATCCTGACAAGCCTTTTGCAGCATTTGTAAAGCCATGGTAAGTAGAGGTAGGGACGTTAACCATCTAGGAACATCCTTCCTGTTACGTCATTTGCAGCGAACTCATTACATTTTTTGACAACATCAAAACTGGTGCTAAAAAAATAACAACAAGCAGTCCAGCATCAGCTAGCTCCCTTCTCTCAAGTTCAACTAGATCCCAGCACCTGCAATCTCTACCAGAAACACTTTCATTCTCAATATCCACAATAATGATCGTAGGTAGTCCTGCATCCAATTTGTTAAGGCTAGGTGACTCCTCCCCTATCCAAGATTCCTCAGAAGAATCCTTCAGCGCAAGGATCGAGATGGATCGTCATCACAGAAGGGGACCAAGAAGACAACTAATTAAAAAAAAACAACTGACTGTTAAACAATCCTTTGCAAGGAGAAGCAAGTATGACAGCTCTCACCCAGTCACACAGTGGATCACTAATGCTATCACGGCTATGCTAATACAGTATTAGATCTGCGTCCAATATCCACCATTAATGCAGTGTGTTTCACACAGTTAAATGAGGTCCTGTGTCTCTGGTACTAAATTCTATCTTGATTCTATTTTACCCGATGTTCCCGGTGGAAAGGAATAAGGTTCTTGGATACAGAAGGTTAATTAAGCCACACAAACCAGTATCTTGAAAAAATATATAATTTATTACAACAAATAACAAGACATGAAAGAATAATAGTTACTTAGCTTCAGAATATAAATGGTTACATGATCCAGGAGCCTTGTCTCTCAGAATGGATAGCTGAAACGAACAATTTCCTGGCCACTAACTGCAGTCTAGTCCAGGCATAGGGCAGGCCACTGGAATCCCCTTTGTTCTTCGTTTATATAGTATCCTACTTGTCATACCCATCTAACTCTTACTAATATGGGCATAAACCTACTTCAAACTACTCTATTGGTTAACTACTAATAAGAACTTTCTAAAACTTAACACAAGCATACATCGCAGTAGACAACGCCTTGTGGAATTATGGCCTGTCTGCTTTCCACATTCCTATACCATTTCATGCCTGATACACCACCTCATGTCTGATACACACATAAGAACCATGAATAGAAATGGCTGTCAGTAGCCATTTTGCTATCCCAATACACCCAAAAAGCCATTCCTCGGCTGTACCAGGATGTTAAAAAACCTAATTATTGGCTTATAAAACTTCAATGTACCCACTGTCCACCTAACCACAGATATGTGGACAAGCAGTAGTGGGCCAACTAAAAATTTCACAAATGTGACAGCCCACTGGGTGAGCGATTCATCTTTAGCAGCAGCAGTATCTGGCAAACAATGCCAGCTCATTTAGTGGCAGGCTACTGTGTATATCACCGGATTCACTAAGAGGCATACCGCTGACAACCTCTAAGGTATGTAATAGCAAAATAGCTTAGCCCACTTGGACTCTCCTCAGGATATGTGACTTCTGACAATGCCACTAATTTTGTGAGAGCATTACAGCTAGGTGAATTCTAACACATCCCATGTGTTGCTCACACAACCAACTTGGTGGTACAGGTTTTTTTTTTAAATTACAGGGGCATGCAGGAGATGTTGCCTGTGGCCTGAAAAATTTTGGGACATTTTCACAATTCAGCCACAGCATGCAGGAGATTATAGTAGCTGAATGAACAGTTGAATTTGCCCTTCCACCAACTTAAGCAAGAGGTGTTAACCATGTGGAGTTCCACCCTTTATATGCTTCAGCGGAGGGGTTATGTTCCTTAGTCCAGCACAGTTGAGACTGCTTTCCATCTTGAGCAAGGTGCTCGAACATTTCGAAGTAGCCACCTGTGAAGTGAGCTCAGACACTGCTAACTTGAGTCAGGCAATTCCCTTAATAAGGCTTTTGGAAAATCAGCTTGAGAAATTGAAGGAGGAGACTAAACAAAGCAATTCCGCTAAGTATGTTGGACTTGTAGATCAAGTCCTTTGTTCGCTTCGCCAGGATCCAAGGGTTGCCAATATCTTGAAATTGGATCACAACATTTTGATAACTGTGCTTGATCCTAGATTTAAGTTGTATGTCGTGTCTTTCTTTCCAACTGACCCAAATCTTAAGAGATGCAAAGAGCTCCTGGTGAGCAAGTTGGCAGCTCAAGTGGTACACTACGTGATGACATCTCCTCCTTCAGTTTCTCTGGCAGCTGTCAGGCAAAAATTCAGCTTTCCCAAAAGTACCAGTGGTGATCCAGAGGAATAAACAACATTTTGACATCTGGTCAGGTCTTAAAGAATTTCATAAAATGAGTGACACCGATACTGTGTCACCGACCAAAGAATGGTGGAGGATAATTGTCATAACATCATACACATAGGCATGTCACAGAGTCCATTTCCCTATTGAAAGAAAAAAAAAAGGCAATTTGGAGGCCCTTGTACAGACTGGCTTTGCATTACTTAAGCTGCCCACCCTCCAGTGTGTACTCCAGAAAGAATTTTCAGCACAGCCAGGAACCTTATTAAACAATCAACATAGGAGGCTACTTCTGCAAAATGTGGAAGAGATGATGTTCATCAACATGAACTGAAAATTCCACGAGGTAATCCTTTACTGCCAATTACATAAAAAAATACATGGATACCTGTGGATTCCAGCTGGGTTAAATTAATATTGTGTGAGGATGATGTACACACTGATGAGGGTGAGGAATCGGATGAGGAGAATTACCTCTTCCAACTGTAGAGTGGATTATCAATTCTATTAGCTGACTTATGCTCATTGGTAGTTTGTTTTGTGGGGGCCAAAACAAACCAATCACTTCATCCACAAGTAGCAGTCCCAGTCGCTGAAGTGATTGGTTTGTTATACTGTGCATGTCCTGGTTAATATATACAACATAAGTGTTGGTGGGAGGGCCCAAGGACAATTCCATCTTGCACCTCTTTTCTTTGCATAATGCACTGATTGGGGCATTGCTCACTGTCTTTTTGTGTAAACAACAAACATTTCTATATAGTTTATTAAAATCCCATCCTGTCTGCTACTGCTGTGCCACTCTTGTTTCCTAGATGTGCCATGTTGGAAGTTGCACTGCCACAGCCAGTGAAATCTTCTACATGTGGTTGATGAATGCCAAATATGTCCACTTTTTTATGGCCACAGCCAGCATCTCCTGCATGATTTCAGTTTTAAAAAAATAATGTTCACCTAGTTGTAATTATTAATTAATTTCTGCCCTGGCAGTCTAGTGTGAGCTCTCCTTCCAGTGGTCATATGCAAAATGATGCCTTAATCACAACAAGAGGGACTTATATCAAAACCAAAACCTGTGAAATCCAATGCTGGAATTAAGTAATTTTGCCTTGATTTTGAATCTGAGCCTGGCGGGAAAACCCTATCCGGGGTTTGGATCCCATCAGATCTCCTTCCCTCCCCCATAAATTTTCTTTCAGAATAAAAAAATTTAATTTACCAAAGAATCAATCCTTCCTTTCCCTGCCTTCCCCTACATACATACTCTACCTCCCTCAGGCCACTGATCTAGTTATTCAATAATGAAAAGTTACTGCCACTCTGTTTCCTAGATGTACCATGTTGAAAGTTGAACTGCCACAGCCGCTGAAATATTCTACATGTGGTTGATGAATGCCAAAAATGTCCAGAAATGTTTATAGCCACAGACAATATCTTCTCATGCCCCTTTGATTTATAAAAACCCAGAACCACCGAAGAGCTCCACTATGGCAAGGACTGATGTGAATGATTACAAGTCAATGAAAAGCATCAAGTAATATCGGAACCATTTGCACAGTTGTGGTTGACCTGACCCTACCTCACAAACTGCTAAACTTCCTGTCGCCATCTAGACCTCTGCCAGCACAATTGCAGGGGCTTAATTATGCATGCCCCTGTAGCAGTATGCAAATGCACAGACATGCCTACGTTTCGCTGACCACCCCCTTCTCCACCCCTAAATGGTCACTTCATGTCAATCACTATGCTATTGGACTGCGTGCTCACTGTGATCGCTTCCCAATCACAGCGGCCAGTTTGCGCACATGCATTGATGCATACGCATGCGCAGAGCACAAACATTGACCAGCTGAGTGCGAATGTAGCCATGCAATCTAACCTGAATAAGGCCCGATTCAGCATATTCTGCTTATACGCATGTAACGCAGTTGCTAATATCAGCGGTGAAATGTAAATGTTTGCATTTTGCATTGTGATCGCATCCTGACATAAGGATGCTCCCTCCCCTTACTCACATCCGTATACTTGGCCAACATAGTGAAAGAATCGGTAACACCGAGTAACATTGGACTCTTACGCACAGTTAATGCAGGTCAGTACTT
Source organism: Taudactylus pleione (assembly GCA_031769625.1). Classification (NCBI taxonomy): domain Eukaryota; kingdom Metazoa; phylum Chordata; class Amphibia; order Anura; family Myobatrachidae; genus Taudactylus; species Taudactylus pleione. The sequence continues at coordinate 35,974,094 of JAUIMM010000014.1, forward strand.
ACTCAGGAATTGCTTACCTCAGCGCTAGTAAAGGTCTTTCTCATAGAATTTGCAGTTCATTTTGATGAACATCATCTTTTCCATATTTTGAGCAAATAGCTTCCTACACTGATCGCTGATCAGGTTCCTGGCTGTGCTGAAAACTCCTTCACACTGGAGGGTGGGTAGCTTAAGTAAAGCAAAGCAGTTAGTGCAAGGGCCTCCAAATTGTTTTCTTTTCCTGCCAGTAGTCAAACGGACTGTCTGACATGCTTATTTGGATGCTATCATTAAAATAATCCTCAACCATTCTTTGAATAGTGACATTTCAGATGGAGTCACGGAAGAGGCGTCACTAGTTTTTGGCAACTCTTTTAGACCTGACCAGATGTCAATCTGTTGTGTTGACTCATTTACATTAGCAGTGGGTTTCTTAGGAAAGCTGAGTTTGTTCCTTGCAGCCTCAGTGGCCAGAGAAACTGAAGAAGAAAATGCTATTGTGTCATGTGCCGCTTGAGCTGACAATTTGGTCGCTAACAGCTCTTTGCATCTCTTCAGATCCATTGGAAAAAAAGACACGACGTATGACTTAAACCTAGAAATGAGCACAGTCACCAAAATGTATTGATCCGATTTTAAGATGCTGACAACCCTCTGCAGAATCACCTGATTACAGCTCCTCCTTCAGTTTCTCAAGCTGTTTTTCCAAAAGTCTAATTAGGGGAATGATCTAACTCAAGCTGGCAGTGCCTGAACACACTTCACAGGTGACAACTTCGAAGGGTTTCAGCACCTTGCACAACACTTCTACCTATGTCATGGCTCGTTGTGTCGCTTTGGAAGGCTTTTTGCTATTCCTCCATCCGCTGAAACATATAAAGGGTGTTTGTTACTTGTTACTACCTGTTGCTTTTGCTGGTGGCAGGGCAAATTAAAATGTTCTTGCAGGTGTGCGATCTTCTACATTCAGCTGCTGAATGCCGAAAAAGTCCTGAAATTTTTGGCCCACAGACAGCATCTTCTGCATGGCTCTGTCACTCTTTTTTAAAATTCTGCACCACTGAATTGATTGTGTGAGCAAAACATGGGATGTGTTTGAAATCACCCAACTGTAATGCTCTCACAATATTTGTGGCATTGTCAGAAATCACAAATCCTGAGGAGAGTCGAATCGGGGTAAGCCATTTTATAATGACTTCCCTGAGGTTGATACCAGTATGCCTTTTAGTGAAGTCGGTGATACAGTATACAGAGTTGCCTGCTTCTGAAAGAGCTGGTGTTTATAGATGCTGCTGCTGTTGGTGCTGCTGAAGGCAATACACCTACCCAGTGAGCTGTCACAGCCATGTCATTTTAGTTTGCTCTGTTTTGCTTGTCCACATATCTGTGGTTAAGTGGACAGTGGGTACAGTGGCATAAATTTATTTATTTTTAAGGTCCATGTAAAGGCGGAAATTGCTTTTCTAGTGAAGTGTAATCTTGAAGGGATTTGGAAGCCAGGACACAGATCCTCTATTAACTGTCTAAAACCCACTGCATTAATGGTGGATATCAGATGCAGATCTAATACCAGCATAGCTGTTGTGGCATCAGTGATCCACTGTGCACCTGGGTGACAGCTGTCATACTTGCTTCCTCTATCAAAGGATTGTTTTACAGTCAATTGTTTTTTTAAACTACAACTAGTAGTAGCCTTCTTGGTCCCCTTTTGGGATGAAGATCCACTCCATTTAGCCTTATCAAATTGGATGCAGGACTACTTCTGATCATGATTGAAGATATTGATAATGAACATGTTGGTGGTGGAGATTGCAGGTGCTTGGATCTAGCAGATAAAAGAGAGCTAGATGATGCTGGACTGCTTGTTGTTAATTTTATGGCAAAAGTTTCTGTTTTTGCCAAAAATGTTTCATGCACGCACTGCAAATGACATAACAGGGAGGAGGTTACTAGATGGTTAAAGTCCATACCTCTATTTACTGTGGCTTTACAAATACTACAGACAAGTGTTGTCAGGATTTGATAAAAATAATTCCACACATAAGAGGTGGATTTTTTTGGTTTTATGCCCAGGCATGACAATGGTCTTCTTCTTATAACTGGCAAGAACTGTTTCCACTTGTGCCTGTCTTAAGCTGGGCCAATTATTCTTTTACTCAGTACATTCTGGAAGATCGTCATTTTCAAATGTGCCAAAACTTCCTGCAATTTACATAATGAGCTGGCCTTCTAAAGAGCACACAGGTAAATGTAATAAGTCCCCCAGTCTCCTGTGATGCTCTGCAGCTATAATTTCATCTGTGTCACATTACCTCATGTCATATTGCCAAATAAGAAGAAACACTATAAATGTTTGGCTATACATTAAAAGATGATTATATGGGTCAGGTGTGACTTTAGGATCCCATTAGTGCAGCTCTACCTCACAGTTTTTCAAAATTCCTTCTCTTCTGCCCACTTCAAGCTGGAAACGATATATTGTATAGTAGTATATGCACCTGGGTTACACCATGAGAGAGTAGCATTATATGTACCTGGGTTACTCCAGGAGAGAACAGTATTATATGTGCCTGGGTTACACCAGGAGAGAACAGTAGTATATGTGCCTGGGTTACACCAGGAGAGAACAGTAGTATATGCACCTGTGTTACACCAAGAGAGAACAGTAGTATATGCACCTGTGTTACACCAGGAGAGAACAATAATATATGCACCTGGGTTACACCAGGAGAGAACAGTAGTATATGCACCTGGGTTACACTAGGAGAGAACAGTAGTATATGGGCCTGCGTAACACCAGGAAAGAACAGTAGTATATGCATTACCCCAGGAGACAACAGTAGTCTGTGTGACTGTGTTATCCCAGGAGGGAACAGTAGTATATGTGCCTGCATTACCCCAGGAGTAAACAGTAGTACTGTATATAGTTTACATGTATAGAGAAATTACAACATGATACAAACAGAAAATAAAAAGTAATTAAGTTCAATTCAACACACACACATTGCTTTCCCATTTATTATTACTATTATTATTTATTTATATGGCGCCACAAGTTTTCCACTGCGCCTTACAAAGTACGTGAACAAATAAGTAACCAGTGACTTACAATACAATACAAAGCAGGAGATGGACATGTATAATAAACATTGCTATATTAGTGACCTTTACGCCCACATAAGCAGTCATGTGTTGGTTGCCCTAGTGGGGAGTAAGAGATAAATTAAATTACAGTAGGGAGAAGCACAAGAGGGCCCTGCTCGAAAGAGCTTACATTCTTTAAGGGAGGGGCAGATAAACAGGAGTGACACAGATGGGGTAAATGATCTAATGTATATATCCTTCATTGCTGCAGACACATTGCAAATATCAATGGATTAATTTGAAAATACTGAAGCAGCCATTATTATTACAAATTAAAATACTGCTGTTTGCAGGCCCTGCATGGGAGCAGTGGCGGAACTCCCGGAGACAATGGAGTCATTTGCCGCCGGGCGTCAGCCCTGAAGGGGGCACCTGGCTCCATTGTCCCCGGGAGCTGCATGGAGAAGGAGCGCCGCTGATCGGCGCTCCACCTCCATTGGCGTAACTACAGAGGGTGCAAGGGGTGCGTTCGCACCCCTGCACCCTCCATTTGCCGGGCGCCCGCTGAGTGTGTTACCAGCGGGCGCCTGGCTCCTATCCTCCTGGCGGTAGCTGGAGGACGGAGCTCCCTCCGTCTTCTGGGTCCCGCAGTGTACTATGGGAGTGACATCATAACGTCACTCCCATAGTGCCGAGGAGCGGACGCCGGGGACGGAGCTCAGGAGTGAGCTCCGTCTTCCGGGTCCCACAGTGCACTATGGGAGTGATGTAATGATGTCACTCCCATAGTGCCGAGGAGCAGACACCAGGGATGGACAGCAGCAGCACTGGAGCGGGGATAAAGGTAAGTGTTTTTTTTTTTTTTTTGTGTGTGTGTGCGTGAGGTGGGGGCCATCACTACTGGGGGCCTACTACTGTGGGCAACTACAGGGGCCTACTACTGGGGGTAACTACTAGGGGACTCACTACTGGGGGTAACTACAGGGGACTCACTACTGGGGGCAACTACAGGGGCTCACTACTGTGGGCAACTACAGTGGCCTACTACTGGTGGCAACTATAGGGGCTCACTACTAGCGGCAACTACAGGGGCCTCATTACTGGGGGTAACTACAGGGGCCTCACTGCAGGGGACTCACTACTGGGGGCAACTATAGGGGCTCACTACTGGGGGCAACTACAGGGGCCTCACTACTGGGGGCAACTACAGTGGCCTCACTACTGGGGGCAAGTACAGGGGCCTCACTACTGGGGGTAACTGCAGGGGCCACACTACTGGGGGTAACTACAGGGGCCTCACTACTGGGGGCAACTACAGGGGCCTCACTACTGGGGGCAACTACAGGGGCCTACTACTGGGGGCAACTACAGGAGCCTACTACTGGGGGCAACTACAGGGGCCTACTACTGGGGGCAACTACAGGGGCTTCACTACTGGGGGTAACTACAGGGGACTCACTATTGGGGGCAACTACAGGGGCTCACTATTGGGGGCAACTACAGGGGCCTACTACTGGGGGCAACTACAGGGGCCTACTACTGGGGCAACTACAGGGGCTCCCTACTGGGGGCAACTACAGGGGCCTCACTACTGGGGGTAACTACAGGGGCCTCACTGCAGGGGACTCACTACTGGGGGCAACTACAGGGGCTCACTACTGGGGGCAACTACAGGGGCCTCACTACTGGGGGCAACTACAGGGGCCTCACTACTGGGGACAACTACAGGGGCCTCACTACTGGGGGTAACTACAGGGGCCTCACTACTGGGGACAACTACAGGGGCCTCACTACTGGGGGCAACTACAGGGGGCTCACTACTGGGGGCAACTACCGGGGGCTCACTACTGGGGGCAACTACAAGGGGCCTCACTACTGGGGGCAACTACCGGGGCCTCACTACTGGGGGCAACTACAAGGGGCCTCACTACTGGGGGCAACTACCGAGGGCTCACTACTGGATGTACTGCATAGGGGGACCATTACTGGGGAGCACTACATAGGCGGACCACTACTGGGGGCATTATATAAAAGGAACTGCATAAGGGGGGCGGTGGCAGCTGGGGCTGGCATAGGTGCTGGGGGGTGGTACATTTTAGTTTGGGGGGGCACCAACATTTATCTTGCCTCCGGGCACCTGGGATGAAGTTACGCCACTGCATGGGAGAGCTGTCCTATCACATGCACTATGAAGTTTGGGTGTAATGCGGTACTTTGTAGGAAGCTAGAGTCTTGTACTGTCCACCAAGCCATGCCCTCTGCCCTAGCGACCCCCATCCTGGCACCCATGGCATGTGCCCTGCTCACCCCTCCCTTGTTATGCCACTGGTAGAAAATGCTGGATTGACCTTAAAACATATATCATTAACACAGCTTTGCAGAAAAGCTGGGTAAACACTAGGTGGACAGATCGGCCAAACGGCCGACCAAGCGACCTATCTCACAATTGTTAAGTGTATACAAACTTACCAATTGCCCACCCAGTGTGCCAGGCTAGACAGCTCAACTGGGCAGGCATTTAAATGTGCCTGTTCAGGTGAGCTGTCAATCACCGCCGGGTCCCTGCAGCACCAGCGGGTTCAACCGTACACACCAGCAGATGAGCGATATGTCTTTCAGCTGTGCTGCATAGCAGATCGGATATGTCTGTGAATGACATCATTCATAGACACATCCACTGTACACACCCAGCTGTGAAGGTCTGGGTTTGTTGTGGACCCAGGGTGGTGACAGGATCAGACACAGAAGCAGATTTAAATAAAAAGGTGGAGTTTTTAATAAGTGATTTAGCAGACATGGGAATGGCAAAAGAAAAGGTCCAGGTTTAGCACTAAAGTGCACTTGATATCTGTGGTGAAGCAAATGGGAGAATGTCCAGATAGTGACAGGGCAGGAAATGTCCAGTATGCAGGTTTGGTGAGCTGTAACGAAGTGCAGGCAGAGGTAATGAAGTCCAGCTGGGAGTTAGAGTGTGAGGCAAGGTGCAAGGAAACAGCAGGTTCAGGTACTCAGGCAGGGGAAAGGTAAATGGAGGGTGCAGGGTGAGTCCAGCAGGTTTGGAGCAGGCTAGTAGCGCTTCCAGGCAGACATGTAAGGCACAGGTACTCTCTCTCAGCCGCAGCTGAGAAACCCATTGCACTGGCACTGAATGAAGGCTCTGGACCTTCCTAAATACCAGGTGCCATGCTGTGACTGGCTGGAAAGCACACATGACCCACCAGGATTGGACAGCTTGAATTACATGACCTGAGGCAAGATGGCGGCGCCCATGCCAAACGGAACGGAAACACCACCAGGCCTCAGTGACAATGTTCCCGCACAGAACCACGCGCAGCCAATGCCCCTCGCCAAACACCAGCACCGCTGCCAGAGACCCCTCGCCACAATGACCTCACAGGTAATACCCGGTGACCACCATGCCGAGAAACCCTGGCCGTGACACCGGCGATGTACTATAGATATATCGCCCGTTCAATGGAACAGGCGATATATATATATATATCAGTGTGCACCCAGTTTAGGAGAATAAAAGGAAATGATCAACAGAATAAAATACAATGAAGCAATTTAAATAAAAAATGTATGTGTGCAATGGGCATGTGAGCAGTATGTATATGTACAGTATGTATGGGTACAATGGGCAACTGTGAAGTATGTATATGTACAGTATGTATGTGGGCAGTATGTATGTGTGCATTATGTATGTGTCACCCTCCAGCCATTTGTGGACACCCGTGTTGTAATATTTCCACTTACAAGTGTGGACTTAGCATATCTTTTAATTGGTGCTTTTATGCACTTTTTCATCTTCGTGTGAACATTGTTGTCTTGAAGATTGTCTATTATTTGTGTGGATGTCATTTTATATGTGTTATATGTATTAAACTATACTTCACTATATATATATGTTTTCCCCTTACTTTTGGGTACTGACCCTGGGGAGATGTGAGCATCTCACATCTCATATGAAAAAGAACCAGACATCCGGATAAGGGCCCTCATTCAGAGCCGTACGCTCTGAGCAGAGCGCACGCTCTGAATGAGGGCCGCCCTCCATAAAAATGGAGCGTCCTCCTGGACGCTCGTATAGCTGTGGGTCACCACCCACAGCCTATACTAGCGTGCAGTTTGATGGCCGCGATGGTCGTGACCATCGCGACCATCGAAACTGCGAGCCGGAGCCTGCGGTTGAGGTTTTCAACCGCAAGGCCCGGAGTGATTTTGGCTCTCACTAGTGATGTCAGTGGGCCGGCTTCTGACGGTAGGCGTTCCCTTGGGAACGCCCCCGTCAGGGAGGCACGCCCCCGGCACGCCCACCAAAGGGGGCGTGCTGTCAATCAACATCGACAGCACGCCCCCTTTGATCAGACACAACGAGCGAAGGACTTTCCTTCGCTCGTTGCGTCTGTCGCATGCGCACGACGGAGCTCCCTCCGTCGTGCGCATGCTCAGTTCAGACCATCGACCCACTTGCAAGCGGTCAGCCGCTTGCGAGTGGGTCTGAATCAGGGCCAAGGTCTGTTATTTTATTACGTCGGGAGCATCGGGAGGAGCGGAGCCTCGTAACAGCAGCGCTGCACTGATCAGCAGCGCTGCACTGTTTGGGACAGCAACGCAGGTGTCGAGCATCAGAGAGTGGTGTGTGATGGCCTTTTCTCCCCCCCCCCACGGTGGTCTCACTAAAATGTAAGTCAAACAGAACTGTGTCATATGTATACAGTAGTACATGATGGTGGCTTGGTGCTGAGTGTCACAGGCATTAACTGCACTTTGAAAGAGCACTCACTGACAGCGAATAAATGGATGGCTGTCAGTGAGTGCCCTTTCAGAGTGCAGTTATTGCCTGTGACTGACTGGATATATCAAAATAAGGGAGCTCTAAAAATACAGCTTACCCCTCTGAGCACATTTATTCAAATAGTAAACATTGACTACTATTACTAACTGCTTTGGGGCTCATTTACATATGAATATAAGTGATTTTTATGGCACGCCCTTCAGATGTAGCAGGACACGCCCACTTTACCGCCGTGCTCATAGGTGCAGCTTGCACAATCTCCCTGAAATGCTTTTTCAAAAGTAGGCAAGTATGGGGTGAGGGTGTGAGAGCAGGGTGAGGGTGTGAGAGCTGGAGTCTATGTACCTGGTCTGTCTCCAGCCTCTCCTGCTCCTGCCCATCCTTCGTCCGCACGCGGCGGCTGTAGATAGCTTCTCTGCCCGCAGCTGCTGCTACCTCTCTCCCCAGCTGCTGTCTTCCTTGCACAGCCTCTCCCCACTGGCAGGCGGTTGTCAGGGCCAAATTAAAGGGGGGGTGACAGGGGCGATCGTCCCTGGGCCCCCACACCTGAAGGGCCCCCACACCCAGCCATCGGGGTTAAAGTGAACCGGAGGAGACGGAACCAGTTCCGCCTCCTCCGAACACCTAACCCCCTTCGCCGCAGGAAGGCAACATTAGCCAGGTGCCCGCTGAGACTCTATACAGTGGGCGCCCGGCTCCCTCCCCGTAGCGGCAGCCAGAACCGGAGGCTAGAGCTCACTCGTGAGCTCCGGCTCCCGGCTCATGCAGTGCACTATGGGAGGGATGTCATGCGTCTCCCATAGTGCAGAGGAGCAGCCGGGCAGACCAGAAGGCAGCGGGAGGGGGGCTTAAGGTAAGTATGACTTTTTTTTCTTTTTAGCGCAAGCGGCTTTTCCACTGAGGGCATTGCTCAGGGGGGCATTACTACAGGGGGCATTACTCGGCATTGCTACAGGGGGCATTACTCAGGAAGGGGCATTACTACAGGGAGCATTACTATTGGGGGCACCATTTCTGGGGGCATTACTATTGGGGACTACTTGAAGGCACTAGTACATTACTACTGGGGCACTAGTACAGAGGGAGCATTACTATTAGGGGCACTAATACAGGGGCATACAGAGGGTACTACTACAGGGGGCATTACTACTGGTGCCACTGCCACAGGGGGCATGACTACTGGGGGCACAACTACAGGGGTATTACTACTGAGGGCATTTATACAGGGGGTATTACTTTTTGGGTACACTACTACTGGGGGCACTGCATAAGGGGCAACACTCCTGGGGGCACTACTACTGGGTGCACTACATACGGGGCACTACCACAGTGGGCACTGACACTACTGGGGTCCCCCTTGTGCATACCCCCAGTTCATCACATTTAATAGGGGCCCCCACATGTTTGTTGCCCAGGGGCCCCCACAGACCTTAATCCGGCCCTGGCAGCTGTTGTACTGTGGCTCCTGCTCCAGCCATGCCTTTCACATTTACACAGACAGAGAGAGAGAGGGACCCGGGGGGCAGGCAATGGCGCTTTGAATATAGCACTGGCCGGAAGCCAATCAGAGCTTGCAGACCGGCAGCCAATCAGGAGCCGCAGCTGAGGCAGCTCCTGATTGGCTGCCGGTCTGCAAGCTTCGATCAGCTTGCGGCCGGCTCCAAATTGAAAATACAGCCGGCACTTCTCCACTCCACTGCTACCTGGGCTCCTTTTCTGTCCGGGCCCGTGACTATAGCTCCGTCAGACCCCCCCCCCCCTGATGGCGACCCTGGCGCAGTATGTATGTGAAAAATGGGCATGTGTGCAGTATGTATGTGTACAGTATGTATGTGTAGAGCCTGTGCACACTCTGACAGTGAGAGGGTTAGTACTGTAGCAGATAGCACTCGCTGCTGTCAGGGTGTCACTGGGCAAGATATATAGCAGTCCAGATGGCTCTACAGACTTCTGCAGACACTGGAACACAGGGTTATCAGCACAGGGTCACAGTACGGAGCTCAGCATAGTCACACCAGTTCCTGTCAGAAAATCACCATGAGCCTTGTAACATGCTGTCATTCTCACAGCACCGATGCGTGAAGCTCAGTTCTACACTGATGCCCCCACGAAGACTCCAGTCTCCGGGGCACAGCAGAATCATTTGAATAACCCAGCCCCCCTAATGACCTGCATAATGGCCAACCTATTGTGTGATCAGTAGGTCGCCCGTACACACAGAACGATGCACCAATATATCTGCAGATATATTGGGAATCGGCTATGCAGCAGGGCCGATGCGATATGCCTGTGAATGACGTAATTCACAGATATATTGTTTGTACACACCCGCCGATCAGGTAACAATATATTGGCTGATCAATTGGTCGGCTAATATATCTTTCAGTGTGTACCCAGCATTACACAAACAACATCCTCATCATCAACATCCTCATTAGCGCCTGCATCAGCTGCACAAATATATCCCTCATCCTGTTGCACTTCTACTGTAGCACGCTCATTGTCTAGGTCATCAACGTCTTGACTTGTGCTGCTCATCCTCACATTGGCAGAGGGTGCAGTAATGGAGGAACAAGGCTTCTCTACAACTTCAGAAAGGTCCTCACTGATTTGTGATATTTCTGTTTCTGAACACACAGGGCCTGATTCAGGGCCAGACGCTCTGACAGAGCGCTCGCTCTGAATCAAGGCCGGCCTTCTGTTTTTTTAGAGCGGCCTCATGGCCACTCGCATAGCTGTGGGTGACCAGCCACAGCTATAGCGAGCGGCCAGGAAGATGGTTGCGATGGTCAAGACCATCACGACCATCGGGCTTGCGACGAGACCAAGAGTGCTTTCGGCTCTAAGAGAGCCGAAAGTACTCCCACTGACATCACTTGTCAGATGGTAGGTGTTCCCATGGAAACGCCTCCATCTGGGCAGACACGCCCCCGGCCTACCCACCAAAGGGGTGTGCTGTCACTCAACATCGACAGCACACCCCCTTTGGTACGAGACCCGGAGCGACGGTTTACCCGTCGCTATCCGGGTCTCGCGCATGTGCACGACGGAGCCAGCTCCGTCGTGCGCATGCGCACTGGGCCACCATCGACCCGCTTGCGAGCGCTCAGCGCTCGCGAGCGGTTCTGAATCAGACCCACAGTTTGTTCTACTGCCTTAGTGGTTTTTATTTTATTGACACCTCTTCTAGACTCAGAATGAAAAGGTCTTGCATCTTCATGAGAGTTAGAAGAAGATGCCTTTCTGCACTAAACTTTCCCTTTATTACAGGTGTTTTTTACCACTGTAAAATATAGTTTTTTTTATTTTAGATGCCCATCAACTGTGACACACTGTGCGGTGGCCCTTGACCTGCTGACCATTACTGACTGATATATCAGACAGTATCACGGCCTGAAGTTAACACCAAATAAAAAAATAATAATTTTTAAGCTACACATAACAATATTAATTATTATATTAAATGATGCTCCTGCACTTTAAAAAATAAAAACAATGATTTGCTAACTGCCTATCCACAAAACTATCCACAAAATGACTTAGGGGACTGCCACTGTAGGTGGCAATGGTCATTAAGGACAAAGGGGGTCATTCAGACCCGGTCGTTAGCGCCGATGCGCTCGGACCGGGTCGATGGCCCCCCACAGAGCATGCGCATGACGGCGACGGCGTGCGTATGCGTGAGACCCGCTACAACCGACAGCGCCGGTCGTAGTGGGTCTCGATCCAAAGGGGGCGAGCTGTCGATGTTGATTGACAGATCACCCCGTTTGGAAGGCGGGCCGGGGGGGTGGCAGCCCAAACGGGGGCGTTCCCATGGGAACGCCTACCATTTGGGGGCGGCCCCACTGACATCACTAGTGATGTCAGTGGAGAGCTTCCGGCTCAGACAGAGCCGAAAGCTCTCCGGGGCTTACGACAAGGGAGACCCTACACTAGGGTCTCGTCGTAAGCCCCGATGGTCGCGATGGTCTTGACCATCGCGACCATCACCTTAGGCGGTCGTAAGACGTCCTCCGCAAAGGAGGACGTCTTGAAAATTCAAGACGTCCTCCCCTCATTCAGACCGACCGCACGCACTGTGCGACCGGCTCTGAATGAGGTCCAGAGTCACTGCACCTGACTCTCAGGGGTAAACTGAGAGTTTTTAAAAGAGGAGATATTGCGCATAGTTTCCAGGAAATCGAACCCGCTCATCTCTAGTAAATATCTTTTGCTTTTACCTATATGTGTATTCAGTGGATCTGGTCCAGACTGCTGATGGAGTTCATAGATAGCCTAACAATTTTCAATCAGGCTTTAAGGGGCATATTTATCACAATCCGCATCTCAGATGCAGAGGGGATGTGATAATATTGTACAAAGTTGCAATATGATATTTCAGTACATCACAAGTATGTATCAAATATTGCATACAGGGACAGAGCTTACAAGAACGCTCTGACCCTTCAAATACTCTCCCCTCGCTTCTCAAGGTATTTTTTGCAAAAAATACCTTGAGACCAGGGCCGGACTGGCCTTCGGGCACTTCTGGCAAATGCCAGAAGGGCCAATGATCAAGTGGGCTGGTCTGGCCGTCCCTTTGGATGCTACAGTATACAAAATGTCTTTCCCAAAATGGCCGCTGCCGGAGAGAAGACATTTATTTCACATTAAGAAAAGTAATGATACTAGAGGTTCCACTAGTCCTCTAGAGACCACTGGCCATGTTCTGCCAGCAGGACCAGCGGGACCTCTAGTAGCAGCTGCTGTCTGACATGCCCCCCGGCCTGCTGTGTGTGAAGGGAAGACCTGGAAGTGTGGAAGAGGAGCAGCAGCACTACTAGAGGAGCAGGAGAAGACCCAATGCCACAGCTGCATCTCCTGGAACCTGAAGAGGAGAGGAGAGGGGGCACTACCAAACACATCAGGTAAGTGTGTGCACCTTATTTACTTACATGTATAATCGCTGTATCTCCCCTCAGTGTCCCAGCCCTTACCCTCTTTGTATCTGCCCCTCGGTGTCCCTTCTCTCACCCTCCTTGAACTTCCCCTCAGTGTCCCCGTCCTCACCTTCCCTGTAACTCCCCCTCAGTGTCCCAGCCCTCACCTTTCCTGTATCTCCCTCTCAGTGTCCCTGCCCTCACCTTCACTGTAACTCCCTTCAGTGTCCCCATCATCACCCTCCCTTTAACCCCCAGTTTCCCAGCCCCCACCCTCCCTATACCCACCCTCCCTATACCCCCCTCAATGTCCCAGCCCACAGCCTCCCTCTAACCCCCAATCAGTGTCCCAGCCCTCACCCTCTCGGTATCTTCTCCTCAATGTCCCCATCCTCCCTGTAACTCACCTCAGTGTCCCTGTCCTCACCCTCCCTTTAACTTTCAATCAGGGCACCACTGTCAGTTGTAATGAGACAAAGGGGCAGGGGTGTATCTAGGGGACCGAGCACACCTGGCAAAATAAGGGACTGGCACCCCCACCTCCCTCTAATGAATCCCAACTCCTCCTCCCTCTACTCATTCCTCCTCCCATTTTCAGGTACTAACCTCACATCATAGCATTGCGTATCCATTCCTGGCTCCATTTATCATTTATCTTTTTGCTTCCATCTTTTAATTTCCTGTTCATTTAAAATTTTTTATCCCTTGTTATTATGCTCCATCCTCATCCCCCTTCCCCAGCGACTCTGTGAGGCAGCTCGTCCTCTTGCCTCCCCCCTTGCCTCCTGCACTATTATGCATGTCACTGGATGCTCATCTCATCTCCACCACCGATGACACTTTCTTACAGTACATCTCCCACCTGTGCCACGGCCCCTTTACCGGCCACCGGGATCTAACTCCCCATCCTGGACTCTGGGGTCTGCGGTTCTTGACAGCTCCCTTCTGAGTGCGCTGATTCACATTGTAAGTTATTATGCATATTGCAAAACATTTGTCAACACTTCCATGCATCAGTGGTATTATACAGTTTACAATGTTTAATTCCTTAATAATATACATTGCCCTAGTAGCCACAGGATTACTTTCTTCTGTCAAAGTCCACCTCCACTCCCAGAACTGCTGCTACTCTTACTCCTCTCCCTTTCCTGTCTTTCTGGTACCTATCAAAACCATGATTCTTCCATCCAATCCAATGTTTCCCCTATTGTGCGCAACTGGTCCCCTTCTGGAACATTTTCAGCCAACGACTACATCCATCCCTGCTGCAACAGCCCATTCACTTAGGGGCAGCTTCCAAATTTAAATCAGTGCCGGCAATTGGTAGGAGGAGCTAGCCTGTGATGGTGTGTGTTGACAGTACCTGCTCCACCTCCGGTTGTGACAGCTCCATATGTGGCTGGCTGGCTGCTGGCACAGCTCATGCCCGCCTTCCTGCTCGGAGCTACACTGCTGCAGCAAAGCAGTGCAGCATCAGTATTCAGTAAAGAAAGACACATTTTGACACACTGTGATGGCTGTACAGGGGACGATCGCCCTCCCTGGGATTTGCTACTACCTCCCAATGCATCAGCCGTCTCTGCTCTCTGCATCTGCTTCTCCTGGGTCCTGTCAGCCTGCACAGCCAGGCATGCATGGTTGAGTGAGGAGTACCTCATGTAGAGTCAGGGTTGTATTTTCCCCTTGGCCGTGGCTGGCACCCATGGAGAGTGCCTTCCTGGCCAAGGGTTAAATACGCCCCTGCAAAGGGCCACTACTGTGTGGCATAATTTGGATTGGGGGTAATATTGTGTGGTCACGCCCCTTCCCATAGAGCCAACACCTGTTTTTTTTTGTTTTCAGTGCTCGCCTTTGGTGCGCTCCCTCCGTGCTTCTATTATGGGGAGCAGCCCCAGTGCTCTTTATGTACACAGGTCACCAATGTGTAGTAACAGCTCTGCATTGGTGTGTACAGATGTGTCCTTCTCTGTGCTCAGCACCCCCTGCCCTGAAAAAAACCTACAGTGATCACTATCTAATCCTCTACAACTGCTAAACTAGTGCTTGGTCAATTGGGAAAATGCCTTCCCTTTTCTTTGGGTGTGATTTACACCAATGTGGTGCCAGCTTTACCTAACTGAACCAAATGCCAAGGGCTAAATGTAATGGGGTGAGAGTTTAAAAATGTGAGAGTTTTCTCTCACATTTTCTAAACTCAGCCAATGTATTAAAGCCACAGAACATGCAAAATTGCATGTTTTTCAGACTCAAACAACTCTCAAGATTTAAGGGTCTATTTACTAAGCAGTGTTAGGAGACCAAGTGAAATGAGATAAGGTACCAGCCAATCAGCTCCTCACTGCCATGTCACAAGCTGTGTTTGTAAAATGACAGTTGGAAGCTGTTTGGCTGGTAGTTTATCTTATTTCACTTTGGGGCTTATGTATCAAAGCTTGATGTGAGATAAAATTATGAGATATATATCACCAACTAATCAGCTTCTAACCTACATTTTGCAGGCTGTGTTTAAGAAATGTTAGTTTGGAGCTGATTGGTTGGTGATATATACTTCACAATTTTATCTAACATCAAGCTTTGATACATATGCCCCTAAGTGTGAGAGTTTTACTGCTCACATTTTCTAAACTCTCACCCTATTACATTTGGCCCAAATGTCTGACCATGGCATATGTTTAAATCCCTTGCAGGATGTGCACTGTTGTGTGTGTTTTAATACAGAGAATAATGTACACTTTTATGTTGTTCTAATATCAATTATATGTGTAATACATAGACTAAGCAGTGGAAAGAGTTAGGAATAGCAAGGGGAGGAGTCTGTGACAGGAACCAGATGCTGACACCAAGGGGTCAATCCTATTAGGTGCGATGTGCCATTGCAACGGCGTGTAAATGCTTTCAACGACACCACAGCTTGCACCCTTTGCTACCCAAGCCAGGATTCGCATAATTTTGCTCGGAGCCCTGTGGGGCTGCGAGCAATATTAGGCGAATCAGGGCTGCCGTAAAGTGCGATGACTTGCGCCAGCAAGATCATCGCGGCTAATAGGCTCGACCCCCAAGATGGGCATGTGTGCTTTAAAATGCCAGGGCCTATTTTTAGTCCCAGTTCGGCCCTGCTAGTTACTCCCCCAACGTGTGACCACTTAACCCCCTATGCTATACTCAGACATGCTGACATTCTGGCTGCCCCTTCCGGGAGGGAGCAGCCAGATCGGCAAAATCGGGGGCATGGTCGGTGCATGAGGGTGGAACTGAGGGCGTGGCTATGCAAATGTGTAATATTGGCCCCGCCCCCGCAACAGAATGCCGATAATCCCGGCATTGTGAAGCAGGGGGCGGGGCCAAAATGACGCTATACAGCGTGAATCGCGTCACGGGCCCCCCGCTGCCGGGGATTTTCTCGTTATTGCGGTGGGGGGCAGGAGGGGTCGGCAGCTGCCGGGAGACTTGCCTGCCTTCCCGGGAGGTCAGTAGCGGCACCCGATTTTCAGGAGGCTCCCGACCAAATCGGGAGGGTTGGCAAGTATGGCTATACCCCCTCCCTGCAATCCCACCTTAGCTAATACTTACCTACACAGTGTTTGGTGATCTCCTCTGTGACTCCTGTCAATTGATCACCAGAATCACAATCCGTGACCCCAGTCAGCTGCTCTGTGCTGTGAACTGGCATCTCAGTTAACAGCACATAGCAGCTGACCGGGGTCAAAGAGCAGGAGCCCAGCGATCAGATGACTGGAGTCAGAGGAGCTGACCGATCACCAGCCCTTGGTGCAGGTAAGTGTTATTATTTTATATTATTCTAATTTGTTTTTTGTTATCAGCCTGTTGACTATCAGACACACAGGCTGATAACAGAAGCATGCTCCAGGTTCTGCTTTCCTAGGGAAGGCAGTATAGCAGTAGGGGAAATGGAGGGTGGGGGGGACCCTGCATAATGCCATCTCCAGATAGCATTGTTATCACAGGGATCCATTACAAGTATGGGAAATACGATCTACTTCCTAACCGAATGCAAATTTAAGGGCTTGGAGTAGTTCGTTTTACGAAAACTGCTCCAAAAACCCTTTAATACATTTAAGTTAAACTAAAATAATGTGAAAATCATGTGAAAACACCATTGGTTCATGCAAGCAAACTCCAAACAATTTAGCTTTTCGGGGTTTACTGAATATTAGGTGATGAATGGGCCCAGGGGCATCGAGAGGGGGGGAGCGGGTACTAATTACCCGGGTCCAGGCTTGCTGGAGAGGCCCTATGCCACCCCCTATGTCTGTGGAGAGACCGATCACACTGATCGTGCCCCCCGCAGACTATGCACCAGGCTGAGGGGCTCACAGGGCCCCCTGAATGGGCCTATTACTTAACTAGCATTTCTGCATGTGTAAAGGGGCCCACTAGTGATCATGAATAGGTCCCTGTGTCTCTACATTTGTGGGTCAGACATTTTTTCCTCCCCTTTCATGTGACTGCCTTTAAACCTTTACCACTCCTACTTTCACAGATCAGATGAGGCTATATGGCGGCTACACACTAGTATCTCGGCGAATGACAGGTCAAAAATACTAGTACTTTATAATTAAAATAACTGAAAGCATCCCCCACATTTTGTGCCATATTTCATGCAAAAGTTATTCACTACAGAACTGTACACTTTGATGGTGTTTTATCTAAAAAATATTAATGAATGAGGTCCTAATTCAGCAGTGCGCGCAAGTTCACTGCTGGACGCAGATTCCTGATCATCGGGAATCTGCGCAGACGCATGACCCATTCTGCGCATGTGCAGCACTGGTCTGTGAACCCGCATGCAGACTGCAAGCAGACTGTCAGTGATTGACAGCCTGCTGGCGTTTATGGGCAGCGAGAGGGCAGCGATGGCCTCCGTTTCCCGGAACGGAGGTGTGTCGCCGCCATTGGAGGGGAGGGAAGAAGCCAGGATCTCCGATGGCTGATGGAGATTTCCTGGCCTCTTACCCTAATATGCGGCGGCCGGCTGCAGGACCCCATGGGTCACACAGCTGGCCAATGGTCCGCAGAGTATCTGATGCTGCGTTGGACAATGCAGCTCGGATACGTAATGCAGCAGGAGGCATGATGCCTCGTGCTGCATTACCATAATTGCAAGGATCACAGTTGGAAAGCTGACTGCATGCATACATCATATATCTATAACTTGCGTGCAGCCTTGCTGAATCAGGCCCTGAATGTACTACAAAATGTTCTAGCATTTCTGTACTTTATATTTCAGTTTTATAAATAACCAGCAGGTGGCAGCCCTAACATTTACCATAAAATAAATACTGTACAAAGTTGATTGTACTAAGAATTTTTTGGTTTGTTTATTTTTGGCATTAAATTTGTCAGAAAGTTGGCAGATGTTACTAGGCTATTAATTGTACAACTTGCTACGTCATTTTTTGCAACCTATAATGTGAATTTTCATTCACATGAAAAAAAAATATGGTGCTTCAGTTTACAATGGATTTCACTTCCAGTATTCAAATAACTAGAGATGTGCAGTTCGCTTCTCCAGAAATCCGAATCCATCCAAATTTTGTGAATCTGGACAGCTCTGAGTCGCAGTTCCAAGTTTGGAGTTTGGATTTTAAATCCGAATTTCAGGTTTTGGATTGCAAAAATTACACGATTTTAGCTGTTTTTAAAAACTTCTCATTTGGATGTGCATTTTAGAAAAACGCAGATCCAAAACATTTTGAAGGTGGTTTTGAAAAACCAAAACACGAAAATTAATCCAGATCCAAAACCAAAACACAGGGGTCAGCGCACATCTCTCCAAATATCTTCTCTCCAACAGGTCATGTTTTCATGGTTTTTGTCTTTTGAAAGAAGGTGGGATAATTATTGATCCAGCAAAGTAGGTAATCATCTGTGCATGAAAGCATAACCTAATGGGTGTACTTGAGTTCTGGGAGTATATTTACTAAGTATTGACATAATGTTTTTCTGCAAGTTTCTGTTTTTGCAAATTAGAGATTTACTAAAGGGAAAACCTCTGGAAATTTGCATGAGAAACACGAAGACACAAAAAGAGGGAAGTACTGTAGCCTGACCATCGATTTTTCCGAATATTCAGCAATAGAAATCCCAGATTTACTAAAAGTCAGACTACAATAGACAAAAAAACATAGACTAACAAATGAGTGGTTCCTAATGGCCCTATCTGCAATCTGTTCAAAATATAAGGAAAGAAAATGTGCGCTTGTCTAAAATGTAGTGTTGCTTTACTGATATTTATAAATAAACTGCTATTCCACAATTAGATACATTTTTGAGATGACACTACAGTATATGTAGCAAATCCTAACAGGACAGTAGTGGACAGTGTAAACAGATCCGCTGGCAGCGCCTGTGGAAGAAGATGCTATGAAGTCATATTGTAGAAAAAATACAGTACAGCAGGGGCGTATCTACACATTGGCCAGGATGGCAGTCGCCAGGGGCGCCGGCCGAAGGGGGCGCCACCCAGCGGTGCCATCCATGGCCAGGTGGTAGATACACGCTTGGGGGGGCACGCATTTTTCTTTTTGACGTGCCCGGATCTTCTCCACAATAAAAATAAAAACTTTATCTGACGGCGCAGGCAGGCGTGCACTTCAGGAAGATGCACGGCCCGGGGGGGGGGGGCTGGCAGCAGCAGCAGCCGCCGCTGCCTCATCCTCGTTGCGACTGTGCAGGCGGGCCGTGCAGCTTCCCGAAGTGCGCACCTGCCGACGCCGTCAGATTAAGTTTTTTTTTTTTGTACAGAGAAGTGTCGGCCAGGTGCATGTGACACAATGCCGCACTGCTGAAGAGAGGACAGAGGAGCTGCGGCCCGTGAGAGCACTGCAGCAACAAGGTAAGAAATGGGGATTGGGGGCACAGAAGGGGATCTGTCGGGGCTGGCTGGGGAGTGGGTACTTAGAAGGGGGGACTGGCTTGGTAGTGGGGAACATAACAGGCTGGGGCTGGCTGTTGAGTGGGGGCACAGATGGGGGCTGGCTGGGGAGTGCGGACTTAGAAGGGGGCAGCTGGGGAGTGGGGGACATAAAAGGCTGGGGCTGGCTGGGGAGTGGGGGCACAGAAGGGGACCTTCTAGGGCTGGCTCTTAGAATGGGGACTGGATGTTTTTTTTCCCTGTGGAAGCCAATGTGTGTTCTTTTAATATTAAAAATAGTAAAAGCTGTCAGAGGCGACAGGGCTGTGAGGAGGGAGAGCTGGGGGGGAAGGGGGGGCGCCAGTCCCTTATTTTGCCAGGGGCGCTCTGACCCTTAAATACACCCCTGCAGTACAGTACAGCAAAACATTGGAGCGGCAATGTTGCACACTTCAGTCTTCAATTTATAAAAAATAAATGAATGTTGCTATATCCTCTAACAGCTGACAGTCATTAAAAATAAAAAATAATATTCACTCCAATCAGTGACATCACTATGTCACTATAAGTGCACAATACCTGTGGAGGGGTGGCAGCGGGGTGGTGCTGAATGCCTTTGTCTTTGGGCACTTACCTCTGCCACTTGCTCGCACCTTCAGGCCGTCGTCGCTCTCCTGGTGGACAGTGCTGGAATCTGGGATGGGTGAGGACGGTGGGGATGGATCTATGGTGGGAAACCCAGCTGAGACAGGATGACCTGCACTGGGATCAGTAGTTGGTCATCATTGGCACTTTTGGCCTTAGACTGGTTACCCAACGTGCCAAGCACAAGGGTGTAACCTGGACAGAAACGCCCGAAGAGAGAGGGGTAAGGATGACGTACAACATGGACTACAGTCAACATGTATCACACCCACCAAGACATTCTAGTCCCCTTGATAGATGGCTGGTCCTGATCACGCCCTGCAACAAAGCACAGTAGCAACGCCCCTGGTGCAGCAGTACACCCGACCCATGACTAGCTGCTCTGCACACCAGAGATCGTATGCTATCTACCTGCTATGTCCCACAATGTGTATATGTATTTTACATAGCACCCTCAGACAGGACCGCTGAGAGCCGCGGCGGGCCCGGGTAGGGGTGTGTGGCCTAATCGCAGGAGGCGTGGCCATGCCCCCTACGAGGAGAAAAAAAAGTTTTGGGCTGCGCGCTGGCGAGGGGGACGCTCTGAGCCCCCTCAGCCCGGCGCATAATTAGTGGGGGGAGCAATCAGCTTGATCTCTCCCGCCACAGGCATAGGAGATTGCTGTGGCTTCTTCATAGCAGCCACAAGCAGTCTCCCAGTGCAGCCCAGCACACAGCAGCGTGTGCTGGACTGCTGTGATGAAAGATGGGGAGGGAGCGGTACAGGACCCGGGCCCCTCCACCAAGCACGGGTAATTTGTACCCGCCCCCCCTCTCGGCGCCCCTGCCTCTAGATATAGATACAAGAAACAGCACACCGTGAATATGAGTAGATATGTGACACAGCAAAAGAAGACTATATGTATATATACACAAGGCACAGCACACAGTGAATGGGTATACTGTAGCTATACATACCAGATTACAGTGGCTGCCTTGGGCTACTGGTATGGTCACTACTTAAGTATTAAGTGACGTGCACCGATTAGAGTCATGTTGAGCGTGGCATGTGTGTAGCGGTTAGCAGCAAAGCTATCTCTGTTGGCATGGTATAGGGATGAAATCTGGTGGGATGGTGTGAAGGTACAGTGTGTAGTAAGTTAAGCACAGTACCCTGACAATGGTCACCATGAATTCATCTGGTTTCAGTGTAAGCTGAAAGTGCATCTTTACACCACCACACTTAACACTTTTTGTGGCATTGCATGAAGGGTGAATTGGTGTCTTGATTTCAAATGTTACACATGCAAAACTAAACTTTAAAAAATATATACTGTTTGCAAATTAAATAATATTGATTACAAAATTCATATTACTCAGTGCCCCAAGCCAGGGCCGGACTGGGACTAAAAATAGGCCCTGGGATTTAAAGAACACAGGCCCACCTTGCTTCAGCAGAACCACAACTTTACATTTTGGTGCTCTTTGTACATAAAGAACATTGATGCTGCCATCCATAACCGAAGCAGGGAGAGCGCTCCGGAAAAAAAAAAAATAACAGTTGAGGTCTCACTGGGAAGGGGCATGACCACAAAATAGTACCCCCAATTCAAATTATGCCACACAGTAGTGCCCCTTAGTCACATTACCCCGCACAGTAGTGTCCCTTTGTCACATTACACCACACAGTAGTGTCGCCATGTTACACCACAAAGAGCCCATTCATGTTATGCCACACAGTAGTACTCCTTATAAAGATTATGCCACACAGTAGTAGTGGCCCTAATACATTATGCCATGTAGTAATAGTGCCTACTCTTCTGGGCAGCTTGGAGCTCCATCTGATTTTCCCAGCTGTTTCGGGAGAGTAGGCAGGTATGATGAGATATGATGCAGCCAGCTGAGCTTTTACCAAGACAGCCACATCCAATGCGACTGAGCTGTCTGTGTACATCCTCCAGTTGTTACTGAAGAAGTCAGAAAATTTCCTTTTGCAATGATGTTTTATAGTCTGTGACAGCTGACATCGCTGCCACATCCGCCTGTAACAAAAGTAAAAAGTGAACTTTAGTTCCCCCCTGAGCACTGTTTGTCTGATGTCTGTGATTGCAGAGATCAGCTGCAGCAGGAGGACTGATGATCAGTCCTCCCTGACACATGCCAAGCTGTGCTCTAACTTATGGTGAGGGGACGATTAGGGTCAGGCTGCAGAAGGAAATGGTTAGGGTTAGGCTTCGTTAGGGGACAATTAGGGTTAGGATGTGGTAGGGGATGGTTAGGGTCAGGCTTCGGTAGGGAATGGTTAGGCTGTAGTAGGGGACAGTTAAGGTCAGGCTGCGGTAAGGGATGGTTATGCTAAGGCTGCGGTAGAGGACGGTTAGGCTGCGGTAGGGGACGGTTAGGCTTCAGGAGGGGTTTATTAAAAAACTCACTAAAGTTTGTCTGGATTTTGACCATCGGGATTCTGCTGCTGGCATTTTGACAGTCAGGATAGTCACTACCGTGATAGCATACCCAACCCTTTAAGATGGTATCATATAGTATGTAAATACAATTGTATAATCTGAATTGATGCTGACTAAATATCACAACAATATATAGCACATTCATTACAAATAGAGATGAGCGGGTCTGGTTCCCTGAGAACCAGACCCACATGAACTTCGGGTATCCGGGGCGATCCAAGGTGCCCCTCGGATCTCTCCTCCTACCCCAGATCCCTAATCGAGGCAAAACCTTGCGATCCTCTGTCGGATCTGGAGGTTTTGCCTGAAGCAGCCACTTTTCAAAATCCCTTTGCCTTCAATGGGCAAAGCGCTGATTGGCTGACAGAGCCATCTGTCAAGGCTCTCAGCCAAACAGCGTTAAGCCCATTGAATGTAAGGAAAAAAGAAGATGGCACTGGTTCCTGCGGCGAGCACCCCCCGCTGCCGACCCACCTGCTGCCGGCAGGCCCTGCTGCCAGCAGCCCCAGCTGCTGACAGACCAGCTGTCAGCACCCCCATTGCTGACACCACCGGCAGCCCCACTGCTGACACCACTGGCTCGCCCATGCTACTGACACCACCCGCACCCTGCATTGAGAACACCCTGCACTGCCGACACAGTCAGCAAACCTGCACTGTGGACAACGCTGGCACCCCTGCTCTGCCGACACCACCGGTACACTTCACTGAGGACACTGCCAGCACCACAGCACTGCCAATCCATGTACTGAGGACACCGTCAGCAACCCCAGCACTGACGACACAGCCAGCATACCTGCACTGAAGACACTGCTGGCACCACCACTCTGCTGACACCGCCTGTACCTTTCACTGAGGACACTGCCAGCACCACAGCACTGCCATGCCATGTACTGAGGACTCCGTCAGCGACCCAACACTGACAACACCACCGGCACTCCCACACTGAGGACACCACCAGCACCCCTGCACTGCCGACACTGTCACCACACATGCACTGAGGACACCGATGGTACCCCTGCTTTGCCGACACCACCGGCACCCTGCACTAAGGACACCGCCAGCACCCCCGCCCCACGTATTGAGGACTCCGTCAGCGACCCAACACTACTGCTACTCCCACACCGAGGGTGTCCCTGCACAGACGACACTTTCAGCACTCCTTCACTGAGTTCACAGCTGGCAGCCCCGCTCTACCGACACTGCCGGCACTATGCACTCAGGACACTGCCAGGGCCCCCACTCTGCCAACACCGCCACACTGCCAACACTGACGGCACTTCCGCATTAAGGACACCACTGGCACTCTCACATTGAGGACACTGACAGCACCCCGCTCTGCCAACACTGCAGTCACAGTAAGTGCACTATTGGTGTATCCAACACACACTGTATAACACACTGTATCCGTGTTGGAACTTGGAAGCTGAACTGCCACATGTTATTGCCATCCACTGTGTTGCTTAGCTTAGTCAGCCAGCTAGCTGGATGCAACCTTTTGGCCTTAACTAGATGAAAAAAATAATATTGTGAGGTGGTCAAAATTGATTGGAAATTACTGGAAATAAATGTTATTGAGGTTAATTATACTGTAGGAAAAAAACAGGCCCATTTTATGTGATTTTAGCTGTTTTTATGATATTTTAAGAAAAAATCCAGATCCAAAACCGAAAAACAAAAACACCAAGGAAAAAAGTCCAAATCCAGATCCAAAATCAGAGGGAGATCCAGATCCAAAACCAAAACACGGGGGTCAGCGCACATCTCTAATTACATATCTAAATTGTAAGATGAGCTACATGCACAGTACAGCTCATTTCCAAGGTGTGCAGTCTGCATATCTCCATTAGTATGTGGCGCCAGTATACTGACAGTTAAAAATGCAGATTAAAACATTTTAACAGTGTTGCCAGTATAACTGTAATCATGCTGCTTTGCCAGAATATTTAGTTATACTGCTGACGCTGTTAAAATGATTTAAGCTGCATTTTAACTACTGGTATACTAGCGCTGGCATACTGATGGCGATCTCCAGCATGTCGACATTACAAACGTTGAACAAGCGGATGGACAGGTGAACTATCTTCAGAATTACATTTAGTGGCATAATGTTCCTCTCTAGAGGCAGTAGTAGTATTTAGGGCTGAAGGTGATTGCTGATTATTATGTAACTGACATCATGGCTGGTGTGAAACATAGGTGGTCAATTACATAACCAGTGCTGTCTATATGAAGTTGACTTGTCATATTTGTTCTGGTTACAAAAATGCTGGAAAAATATGTATGTTTGGAACATCTTTCATTAACAGCATTGTGACCCATACACCTCAGACTGCTAAGGTAATAAGCTGTGCAAGTTCCATTACATGACTCACCTACAGTGTGCATTCTTTCATTTCTCCAGTGCACTAAAGAGATTAATAGAACTTTCTGCTGCATCCTCTGAGAGCAGACAATGCTCATGGCATAGGAGCTTCCATCTTCCCATACAGAGATGCCCCCCCCAAAACAGATAATACTCATGGGACCTTTCCATACAGAGATGCCACGCCCCCTCCCCCGATGCTTATTGGCTGACTCCCTCTGAATGACAGATCTGCCCAGGAGCTCCAGACACTTGCCTTTGACATTACTGCCTGCCCCCACCTCTAATTGGACAGACTGCAAACTAAGGAAATGTGCAGCTGTGCATGATCACCAGGTCCTGTAGCTGCACTATACTGCAAGCAGTAATTTCACAGGTACCGGCACAGCGGTACACTCGGGACCCTCCCCGCTTTCCAGGTTCTGGGCTCCGCAGACATTATAGGCTCTTTACATTTAAAAAAATTTCATACATTGAGCAGTATAGGCACGCTCCCTAGACGCCCACCTGTGTTGTATAGCAGGTAATCCAGGCCTGCTACTGTCCCCCCTTGGCGGCACTGGCCGGATGATCCATCTGGCCATCGGGCCTTCTGGCATTTGCAGTCCTGCCTGCCCCAAGCCTTAACAGGACTCGAACCCTGGGGGACAGTTCCAGTACTGTATGTGAAACTTTCACTTTCACCACCAAGCCAAGGAAGCACTAATGCTGTCTGCTACACTGCATTACGGTGGGTTTCATTCTGATCAAAATGAATAGAACTCACACGTGACCATTTGAGCGAGTACAAATGAACACACTTTATTTACAAGTAACAAACAATAAACATACAAAGTATACAGTATACTCAACTTTTGTCTAGGCATTCAGATGACACCGGTAATTCATCATCTCCAACATAAGATGTACTTCATCTTCATCTGGGAGCCCTCGTTTCAATAATGCCCAGGCAGTTCAATATACATTGCAGGCACTGTACTGCAGTCTCAGGTCCATGCACGAGCCAAAGAGCATTTGTCTACCTCTTGATTTATATACCCTAATAGGGTGTTTGCTTTCCAGATATTAAGCCCATATTGGTTACAAACTGGGTACCAAGCACTGATTGGTACAACATAGCATAGACCATTCTTACCTCTTGCACATGCTCTGTAAGCACTAACATATATTACCAGACAAAGAAATACAGTAATGACATATCCCAATGTCTGGAGATAAACTCTCAAAGCCCCTTTGTGTATAGAATATAGACATCACTATCAGTTACCAATAATGCTTATCATCTCTACACAGCTTACAATGGTCACCCCATTGGAATGTGACTCACTGTCTACTGATAACACCATATAAGCTATGAATGGCTCATTATACATCTACTAATAGTGACAGGTACAAGTTGGCCCCTCAATCTATGTCTTGTTTGACCTCAAAAGGTGAATATGACCTTTCTATGCTTAGACTGAAACTACAATCTCTTTTCAAACCTCAATGGGGCCTAGGAAGGGTTGTGTTACAACTTATATGACTATGTAGAAATTAATTATTTAACCCACTGGTTACATACACTACCAGTGCCATGCATTGCACTAAAACTAAAAATATACAGTATTTACTGTACGCACTATATTGTAGATAAAATAATATTGATTAGAACATCACATTGCTCAATGCCCCTGGATGTGTGGGGTTGATAGTGTAAAATAGGGGTCCTACTGTATTATCTATTTATCCGTTTCCGTGAGACTATAGGTCCCAGCCAGCCTGCCCCAGCATCTCGCATGTCTGGACAGTAATTGGCAGCTGACACCTGTACTACCAGTATAAAGACTATATTTAAAAAAATACAGTAGTTGCACACTGAGGGCTTGATTCAGAGCCAAACACTCTGACCAGAGCGCTCGCTCTGAATCAGGGCCCTCCTCCCTCAACTTGGAGCGGCCTCATGGACACTCACATGGCTGTGGGTTACCACCCACAGCTATAGCGAGCGTCCACGATGACCATCGCGACCATCGGGCTTGCGACGAGACCCTGCGGTGGAGTCTCGGTGACCGCAAGCCCTGGAGTGATCTTGGCTCTATCAAAGCCAAAATCACTCCCACTGACATAACTAGGGATGTCAGTGGGGCCGGACTCAGACGGTAGGCGTTCCCACGGGAATGCCTCCGTCTGGCAGCCACGCCCCCGGCACGCCCACCAAAGGGGGCGTGCTGTCACTCACCATCGACAGCACGCCCCTTTGGTGCGAGACCCATAACGACGGCTTGGCCGTCGTTATTCGGGTCTCGCGCATGCGCACGACGGAGCTCCCTCCGTCGTGCGCATGTGCAATTCGGCACCATCGACCCGCTTGCGAGCGTCCTGCGCTCGCGAGCGGGTCTGAATCAGCCCCTGAATGATTTAATCTTTTATTACACTCTACTACAACTCTTGAACCATAACAAACATGCTGTACCTGTGTTGCATACAGAATGACAGGTTTTTTTATGCCCACAGTGCAGATTAGGAAATGCGACATCTGGTGGACAGAAAGTTGTATTACACTCTCTGGCTTTTCCAGCATCTCAGTATGTTACGATGCGACTCAATATGCTATGAGGTGACTTAATACAGCAAGCTGCTGAATTGCAGAGCAGGACTAGCAGGTCACGCTACATGGCGTATGAACTCTAGATGTAAGGGGAAACATCTGTACTTACATGACATTGCTAAAGCATCAGTGTACAGTAATAAAGTGTGTATAAAGACAAGCATAACAACAAGTAAAGAGAACTATTAATTTCAAAATGTAATATTGCAATTATTGGAAACTACAAATATCGTTTTCCTCAAACGGAATGGGATTGAAATGCCAGCGGCTGATTGAAATCCCAACAGCCTCAGCCCAACAGGAGGAAATCCCGACTATGGCAGGTCACCTGACACTCCCCTTTCTCCACCCTAACCCTCCCTTAGGGATGCCTAACCCTAAACTCCCGGTATGGTGCCTAACTCTAAGTGTGCCCTGGGGGTGCCTAAACCTAACCCCCCCTCTCCCACACTCTAAACCTAACCCTCCCGGGGGGTGCCTATCTCTAACCCCCTCTTCCCGTAGCCTAACCCTAACCCACTCCGGGGTTGCCTAAACCTAACCCCCCCCCACCCCCCCATGCGGCTGAGTGCTGGGGATGGCCGTACTCACCTCGATCGGTCCGGCATCCCAGCACTCTGGCGTCGGGATGATGATAGGTGTCGATATTTCAACTCTTATCTTCTGTCCCTTGCCGGTTTTCTTGTGTCGGGATATAGACCGGCAGCATTTAGTCTGCCGGTCTATTACCTACATGCCCCTCAAACATTGTATGTATGAAGCACATTTTAGTTGTGCCTTTTAGGAGTATGGCCAGCCGGACTTCTCTGTGCAGATCCCCTCTTGTTTGCTCTACTCCTGGGTGGTGTTGTTGGGGTGAGGTAGTGCACCGTGTATTAGATGAAGAACTAGCCATTGTTTGTGGGATTCTGGTTAATAATTGGCTACCAAAGGCCAGCACACCAGTATTTAATAGCCTACATGCATTATTTTGTGACTTTCAAAGGAATGAATCCTGCAGTCTTAAAAAGGATTACTGCATTACAAGCAGAGCCGGTCCTAGCCAAATTAGTGCCCTGGGCAAGATTTTGGGTGGTGGCCCCCCATAGGATCCTGAAAGTGTGTGGCCTCACAGAAGGGGCGTGGTCTCACTGTGCTGGGGCCCCTTTCACATTTTGCTATGCTCCCAGCACCCACAAACCACCGCTGCCTGCACACTGTTTGCTACTGTCAGGCTCGGGCGGAATTGTCAGCTGAGCTCTGATCATGGACGCTGCGCAGTGACAGTAGCAGCTGCCATAGTCTCTGCCCAGCCATCAGCAGGTGCCCCAGCCGTGCCTGCCCAAAACCACTGCTGGCCCTAGGCGGGCTTGGGCGCCCCTAGGCATTGCTAGCCTTTGCTCATGTGCAAAAGCTTCACTGCACACTGCAATTTATTTGCGATTATGTTTGAGTATATGCTTGGCAAATGAGGGACCGCATAAACACTGTTTCATGGGCATGCATAAATTAGCCATTGCGATCTCCATTGCAGAATGAGGGCTCTCAGTGTGTCAGGAGACCCGCAATTTTTGAGACAGGTCAGATTTAGGGCCTGATTTAGCAGTGGACACTAATGTGATCGCAGCTGCAATTTCACATGGAACATATGCTAATACCTGCCAAAGCAGAGCCGGCATAAAGACGCCCACAGCTGCCTTGTCATATGCGTCCAATGTCGCACATAAACATGCATATCAAGCATTCACACAGCATGTATGGCAAGTCTGACCAGCAGCAAACACGGGATGTAGTCGGCATCTCGGCTTGCAGAATACCGACGGTCTAAACACCGGCGCCGAAATCCTGACAGCGTCAGGATCCTGGCACCAGTATCCCGAAGGTAAGAATCGGCAGTTAGGGGAGGGTTAGGGTGCGGGGTTAGGGACTAGGGGAGGGTTAGGCACCATGGAGGGAGGGTTAGGTTTAGGATGCGGGGAGGGGGAGGTTAGGTTTAGGCACTAGGGGGGGAGGTTAGGTTTATGCACCGTGGGAGGGAGGGTAGGGGTTAGGGTTAGTGCTAGCATACTTACCTATGGGTGTCGGGATGCTGCTGTCGGGATTCTGACCAGTAGCATCCCGACCGCTGGCAATCTATACCTAACCCGCAAACACTGCAGCTCTTTTCGCATGCAGAAAGCTCTCATGCTGCGAATGCAATTGCATTGGCTCATTTATGCATGACCGTGAAACAATGTTTAAATCAACTGATATGTGTGCATTTACCTAACCCGCCCGTTACCTACCTCAAACACTGACACAATGACACTCATTTTGCATATATGTAATCGCAAAGCAATTGCGACACGTGTGCAGTGCAAATAACATGCATGCGCAATGGCAAATAATCGCCCAATCTGCGTAAATACCTGCATTACGTCCGCTGCTGAATCAGGCCGTTACTCAGAAGCTGTGTGGCTGCCAGATCTGCATTGATGTTCCCAATGTTCACGCTGTGTCAGATGGATATGACAAGGAAGCAGTGGGCATTCCTATGCTCCAGAAAGCTTTGGATGTACTAGCATATTTTTGCTATTGCTATCCGTTAGAGATTGCAACTGTGGTGGTATTTGCATGCGGATTAGTATCAGGCCCTATATCCGAAATCAATTTTGTAACTCCTGACTTGGGCTCATCAAGTCTTGCGCCAAAAGTTAATTAAAATTTAGACTGCAATTTGTGGAAAAGAATAAATAAATAAACATGTCTATTTGAAGAACATGGTGCTTTTTGACTGTATTCAGTGTATATTGCTGCACACACTACTCTCCTTATTCAAGGCTGCTGTGCCTCCTCCTAACTTACTTCTGCCTTCATATTCTCCTCTCTATGCCTGCTCCTCTTCTCCTCCATACACACAGCAAACAAAAAACACTGAAAAATAATGCACAAACACCTAACAATAAATATACTCTAACATCACACTCTCCAAAAACACACCCCAGACACACACAAATTCTAGAGATGTGTGCCGACCCTTGTGTTTTGCTTTTGGATTTGTATTATTTGGATTCTGTTTTGGTTTTGCCAAAACCACCCTTATGTGTTTTGGCTTTGTCTCTGTATTTTTTTTCTTCCAAAAATTGATAAAAACTGCTAAAAATAACATAATTTGGGCCTTTTTTGTTCCTAGAGTATTATGGATTTCAATAACATTAATTTCCAGTCATTTCCATTCAATTTTGACTACGTAAAAAGTAGTTAAAGATGGAATTGTCACTGGGACATGCAATAGGACATGCACTGTTTAACAAACCAAGCACTTCAGCGACAGGGGATGCCACTTTTGTGGCTAAAGTGCTTGGCTTGTTTGGGCCCCCACAATACATGCTACCAATTGGCTTAAGGCAGTTAAGCCTTAAGCTGATGTCATAGTCATCCTCACCAGCAACAGAATTTTCATCCTCCTCACACAATATTATTTCATCCCCGCTGGAATCCACCATTACAGAAGTTTATGTACGTTCATGTAATTGCCGGTAAAGGTCTTCCTCATGTAATTTCCAGTTCATTTTGATGAACATCACCTTTTCCACATTTTTAGGAAGTAGCCTTCTATGCTGATCACTGACGAGGTTCTCAGTTGTGCTGAAAATTCTTTCTGGAGGATGGGCATCTTAAGTAATGCAAAGCCAGTTTGTACAAGGGCCTCCAAATTGCTTTGTTTCCTTCCAGTATTCAAAGGGACTCTGTGACATGCCTAATTGTATGCTGTTGATTATATAATCCTCCACCATTATTTGGATGATGAACGTATTATATGGATTTATAGTAGAGTCACTAATTTTTTGTAAATTATTTAAGACACAACCAGATGTTAAAATATTGTGTTGACTCCTCTGCTTCACCACTGGGTCTCTTGGGAAAGCTGAGTTTTTTCGAGCTGGTGATACAGAGAGTAGCCTGCCTCTGAATGAGCAGCTGTTTGTTAGATGCTGCTGCTGTTCCTGCTTCTGAAGGCGATTCCCCCAACCAGTGGGCTGTCACAGTCATATAATCTTTAGTTTGCCCAGTTCCACTTGTCCACATATCTGTGGTTAAGTGGACAGTGGGCACAATGGCATTTTTTAGGCCAATAATTTGTTTTTTTTTAATGTTCTGGTAAAGCCAAAGGAATTGCTTGTCTAGTAATATGGAACCAAGATGGAATTTGGTAGCGGGGACACAAGACCAGCATAGACATCATAGCATCAGTGATCTGCTCTTTGAATGGGTGACTGCTGTCATACTTGCATCCTCTCGCAAAGGACTAT
Source organism: Taudactylus pleione (assembly GCA_031769625.1). NCBI lineage: Eukaryota > Metazoa > Chordata > Amphibia > Anura > Myobatrachidae > Taudactylus > Taudactylus pleione. The sequence continues at coordinate 36,006,066 of JAUIMM010000014.1, forward strand.
TTTACAATCAATTGTTGTTTGAAACTACCAGTAGTTTTCTTGGTCCACTTCTGGGATAAAGATCCACCTGCAACAGTAGCAGTAGGCCTAGCGCAGAAGGATTCTTCTAAGGAATCCTGGATAGTGCCTTATCTTGGAGGTAGAACTACCTTCGATCAGTAGTGACGATATTGATGATGAAGTAGTTGGCACCAGCAGTAAAGATTGCAGGTGCTGGGATCTAGCTGATGGAAGGGAGCTAACTGATGCTGGACTGTCTGTTGTTATTTTTTTAGCACCAGTTTCTAATTTTTCCAAAAACTTTCCATGAACTAGCTGCAAACGACATAACAGGGTGGAGGTTCCTAGATGGTTAAGTACCCTACCTCTACTTACTGTGCTTTAGAAACACTACAGACAAGTGTTGTCAGTATTTGGATAAAAATAAATCCACTCATAAGAGGTGGAATTTTTGGTTTTATGCCCAGGCATGACATTGGCCTTCTTCATACCGCGGGCAACAATTGTTTCCATTGGTGCCTGTCTTACACAAGCAACATCCTCATCATCAACATACTCATTAGTGCTGGCGTCAGCTACACAAATATCCCCCTCATCCTCTTGCACTTCCACGGTAGCATCCTCCATTTCTATGTCAGCATGTTGACTTGTGCTGCTCATCACCACATTGGCAGAGGTTAAATAAATGGTGGAAAGAGGCTTCTCTATGGGTACAATATCAGAAAGGTCAGGCTCACACATAGCACTCGTGGACACAGTTAGACTCTCCCCAGGGATTTGTCAAATTTATGAACATATAGTTTGTTCTACTGCCTTAGTGGTTTTAATTTTTTTGACACATCTTATAGAGCGAGAAGGGCTTACATTGTCATGAGAGACAGAAGATGCCTCACTGACAGTTGCAGAGCCTCCAGTCATAAATAAAGGCCGAAGCCAAGGACTTTCCTTGACTTTTTGTGTGGTGAATGACATGTTGGCAATTTTATGTTTTTCTGCACCAAACTTTCCTTTTATTATAGGTGTTTTTTTCTTTACCACTGTATATTGTTTTTGGGATTTTAGATGCCCTGACTTAAACCCTCTATACTAGGTATGGGCAATAAGCGTCCCTCCAGCTGTTGTTGAAGTACAAATCCCAGCATGTCTTGCAACAGTTTTAGCATGACCAAATTACAAAACTGTGGCTGGGCATGTTGGGATGTGTAGTTCTACAACAGCTTGGGGGGGCGCTTATTGCCCACCCCTACTCTATGCCCATGGTCATCGGCTTTAGTAGATGGTGTTGAATGACTAGTATCATCATAACTGGTGTCAGAAAAAAAGATAATAGGTTGCACTTATCATACAGTACCACCTTCAAATAAGCGATAAAGTTCACATAACAATGAATATAAATATACATATGTATATAAAACATCACCTATCAATATAATGACTGTAGTATACCGCTGGTAAACACACGGAGAGTATATGAGGGATGATTCATAGGCATATCCACATCTGAAATGCTGTTATAGTATGGAACATTTCCAATATGGAGATGAATGCAATATAGTAGCAAATGTATCCAGTATGGAGATAAATGTAAGAGTATCAATTGAGGAGAAAGTGTTCAAAGAACTGCTGGGAATGCAATTGCTCCACTGTACTCACAGCCCTTTCGGCAGCTGACAAATGTGTCAGTCAGCTACCATTAATAGATGTACTGGTGAGTAAATAAATATCTCAAATCTCCCGGTAAGTCCGTAAGCAATCCTCCAGACAGCACTACCTGTGACATGCTCTCACCACTGTCGCTCCCATTGTGCCGATTCCTCCTAGAGCTAGTTTCTATGCACCAGGTGGCTTTCTCAAAAACAGTAATGTTCAATGGTCAGTCAGGGGCCAGAATAAATAGCAGCAGATGCTGATTATCGGCAGGTGTAAACTAAGTAATCAGAAATTAGTATTCTGAGCTAGGAAGCATGTATGTGTTACCAATCATATACAGTCAGGTGCATAAATATGGTGACATTGACATAATTTTCATATTTTGTCCTCTATTCACTACCACAATGGTTTTGAAATTAAACAAACAAGATGTGCTTTAACTGCAGACTTTCAGATTTAATTTGAGGGTAATTACATCCAAATCAGGTGAACGGCGTAGGAATTACAATGGTTTCTATATGTGCCTCCCACTTTTTAAGGGGCCAAAAGTAATGGGACAAACTAAACAATCCTAAATCTAACTTTCACTTTTTAATACTTTGTTGCAAATCCTTTGCAGGCAATTACAGCCTGAAGTCTGGAACGCATAGACATCACCAGACACTGGGTTTCATCCCTGGTGATGCTCTGCCAGGCCTCTACTGCAAATGTCTTCAGTTCCTGCTTGTTCTTGGGGCATTTTCCCTTCAGTTTTGTCTTCATCAAGTGAAATGCATGCTCAATCGGATTCAGGTCAGGGGATTGACTTGGCCATTGCATAACATTCCACTTTTTAGCCTTAAAAAACTCTTTGGTTGCTTTTGCAGTACGCTTCGGGTCATTGTCTATCTGCACTGTGAAGCGCTGTCCAATGAGTTCTGAAGAATTTGACTGACTATGAGCATATAATATTGCCCGAAACACTTCAGAATTCATTCTGCTGCTTTTGTCAGCAGTCACATCATCAATAAATACAAGGGAACCAGTTCCATTGGCAGCCATACATGCCCACGCCATGACACTACCACCACCATGCTTCACTGATGAGGTGGTATGTTTTGGAACATGAGCAGTCCCTTTCCTTCTCTTCTCTTCCCATCACTCTGGTACAAGTTGATCTTTGTCTCATCTGTCAATAGGATGTTGTTCCAGAACTGTAATGGCTTTTTTAGATGTTGTTTGGCAAACTCTAATCTGGTCTTCCTGTTTTTGTGGCTCACCAATGGTTTGCATCTTGTGGTGAACCCTCTATATTCACTCTTGTGAAGTCTTCTCTTGATTGTTGACTTTGATACATATACATCTACCTCCTGGAGAGTGTTCTTGATTTGGCCAACTGTTGTGAAGGGGTTTTTCTTCACCAGGGAAATAATTCTTTTGTCATCCACCACAGTTGTTTTCCGTGGTCTTCCGGGTCTTTTGGTGTTGCTGAGCTCTCCGATGCGTTCTTTCTTTTTAAGAATGTTCCAAAGAGTTGATTTGGCCACACCTAATGTTTTTGCAATCTCTCTGATGGGTTTGTTTTCATTTTTCAGCCTAATGATGGCTTGCTTCACTGATAGTCACAGCTCTTTGGATCTCATATTGAGAGTTGACACCAACTGATTCCAAATGCAAATGTTACACCTAGAATCAACTCCAGACCTTTTATCTGCTTAATTGATAATGAAATAATGAGGGAATAGCCCACACCTGTCCATGAAATAGCTTTTGAGTTGATAGTCCCATTACTTTTGGCCCCTTAAAAAGTGGGAGGCACATATTGAAACTGTTGTAATTCCTACACTGTTCACCCGATTTGGATGTAATTACCCTCAAATTAAATCTGAAAGTCTGCAGTTAAAGCACATCTTGTTTGTTTCATTTCAAAACCATTGTGGTGGTGAATAGAGGACAAAATATGAAAATTCTGTCAATGTCCCAATATTTATGGACCCGACTGTATATAGCAGAGGGATTGTATCTCATATACAACATAAAATCTGGGTACAGATCACAGTTTCTTAAAAAGACATAGTATAAAAGGAAAAAGTTATACTGTACATAAACAAAACATTAACCCTGTATCGAATATAAAAGAGATATTTGAATATATTCTAAATAGATAAATCATCATAAGATCATTTATATGACTTCAAGATCAATTGATTAATTTAACCCTTGTGGTTTTAAAGATTGTAGTTTCAAAATCCATGCTGCTTCCTGTCGACATAGGTTTCTAAATCGGTCACCACCTTTTTTAGCGATTTGAATATGTTCAATTCCAAAGAGTTTTAAACTTGAGGGGTCCCTTTCATGATACTCCAAAAAGTGCCTGGGGACACTGTGATTCAGACATTTATTCACGATATTTCTCCTGTGTTCCATAAACCTACATTTTAAGTTACATATAGTTCTTCCTACATAGTACATATGGCATGAACAGTACATACATTTCTGTATTAATCCATTTTTCTGATTAAGAGGATTTACAAAGAAGCTTTTAGGATTTTAGATCTGCATATATATTAGCACAGAGAAGTACAGCCTACAGAGTCATAGTACTTTTATGAATATACAGTAAGGTACAGCACAAACATTTTTTTACTTTTTTTTAAAACTTGTATTACTTTCTTTTTACTTTTTTGTACTTTTCTTGACTTTTTTCAATATATTTTTTTACTGTTCTTTAAATATTTTTTTACTTTTTTAAACTTAATTTAAACACTGGAGCAGCACTGGAGCGGATGGACACTGGACAGGTCAGCACTGGATAGTGGATGGGTATGTTGTCAGCACTGGAGTGAATGGACACTGGACAGGTGCGTCATCAGCACTGGAGTGGATGGACAATGGACAGGTGCGTTGTCAGCACTGAAGTGGATGGACACTGCACAGGTGCGTCAGCAGCACTGGAATGGATGGACACTGGACAGGTTCAGTGTTGGGACTGGAGCGAATGGACCCTGGACTGATCCATTGCCTGCACTGGAGCGGTTGGACACTGGACAGGTGCATCGGCAGCACTAGAGCGACTGGACACCGTACAGGTGCATTGTCAGCACTGGAGTGGATCATCAGGAGTGGACCGTACAGGTGTGATGCCAGCACTGGAGTAGATGGATACTGGACAGGTGCGTTGTTAGCACTAAAGCGGATGGACACTGGACAGGTGCGTCAACACTGGAGCAGATGGAAACTGTATAAATGTGTCGGCTGCACTGGAGCAGATGGACACTGCACAGGTGTGTCAGCCGCACTGGAGCAGATGGACACTGGACAGGTCCTTCAGCAGCACTAGAGCAGATGGACACTGCACAGGTGCATCAACCATACTGGGGCAGATGGACTCTGGACAGGTGCGTAAGGACTGAAGTGGATATACACTGGACAGGTGTGGAGTTGACACTGGAGCAGATGGACACTGGACAGGTGTGTTGGCAGCAGTGGAGTGGATTGATACTGTACAGGTGCATCAGCCACACTGGAGCAGATGGACACTGGACAGGTGCATTGTCAGCACTGGAGTGGATGAATACTGGACAGGTGCGTTATTAGCACTAAAGCGGATGGACACTGGACAGGTGCGTCAACACTGGAGCAGATGGAAACTGTATAAATGTGTCGGCTGCACTGGAGCAGATGGACACTGCACAGGTGTGTCAGCCGCACTGGAGCAGATGGACACTGGACAGGTCCTTTGGTAGCACTGGAGCGGATGGACACTGGGCAGGTGCATTGTCAGCACTGTAGTGGATGGACACAATACAGGTGTGTTGGCAGCAACGGAGCGGATGGATACCGGACAGGTGCATTGTCAGCATTGGAGTTGATGGGCACTGGACAGGTGCATCAGCAGCACTGGAGTGGATGCACACTGCACAGGTCCTTTGGCAGCACTGGAGTGGATGGACACTGCACAGGTGCATCAGCCACACCGGAGTAGATGGACACTGGACATATATTTTGGCAGCACTGGAGCAGATGGACACTGGACAGGTGCGTTGTAAGCATTGAAGCAGATGGACACTGCACAGGTGTGCGTCGGCAGCACTGGACCGGATGGACACTGCACAGATGCGTCAGTAGAACTGAAGCTTGGCAGCTGGAGCGGATGGACACAGCACAGCACTAGGCACTGGAGTGGATGGACACTGCATAGCACTGAGCACTGAAGTGAATGGACACAGCACTGAGCAGCCACTGGAGTGGAGCACAGCACAGCAGCACAGAATGGACACAGGAGCAGGAGCAGCCTGGAGTCAATTGATGCAGGAGAAGGCAGCACAGCTGAGAGCGCACAGCAGCTTGTAACAGCAGACTGTAATTGGTACCAGAATCACCGTAGCGGGGTCTTTATTTGTTGGGGAGATCCGAGCTCTGAGTCCGGATCCCCACGGATTGGGTAAGTTCGGGTGGGCTTGAGTCTCTGAGATCTGAGCCCGCTGATCTCTAACAAATTCTGAGAAGAATAACAAAAAAAGACAAAAAAATGACAAACTTTTAACAGACAAATACACAACAGATAAATACACAAGACTGCTTTCAAGAACACTCACCAATCACAGAAAACTCTTCAATCCACCAAACGCCTAGAAACAAATACCTCTTCTACCCAAGTGCAACCTACTGCAAACAAAGGGCCTGATTCAGCAAGGAACGCAGATGCTTATACGCACATAATCGTCCGATTGTTGCACGCTGCACATGAGTATACAGTGACCACGCAGACCCATCGCAGAATAATTGTCGGGAAGTGCCATTTGTGAGTGGTAACAGGGGGATGGTCGGGCGAACACAGGCATGCCAGTGCGTTTCAACGGCGTTGCAGGGGCATGCATAAATTAGCCACTGCGATACCAGGTGCAGCCTGAGACCTCATAGCGTGCACTGAAGTAAGCTATTACTGAGTGAGGTCTGAGCTGGCATAACTGTGCGTATGGATCCGATGGACAATCCATCAGTGGTTAGTAGATCCTGTAGTTTTGCCCACCAAACCACTGGTGATATGCAGCACCCTGGGGTTTAAAACCCCTGGTTTACAAGATTCTATAATTTTATCTTTATCATTAATAAAAAGAATAAATATTCTAATAAAAAATTCAACAACATCATATAATAAAAGTGCAAATCATTAACAATTTGATAAACTATATTCTACCACAAAAGTCTATACAAAAACAGTTAAGTACAAAAATCAACTAATGGACATACAACTTGCATTAAAACAGTTTATATCTGGACTAATAAATAGTTAAATTAGTCTGCAAGATTTTCCTTACTTTTATGAACTAAAGGCCTGATCCCGACCCGTTTGCTAGGCTGCATTCATACGTAGCCTGCCGATGTTTGCAATCTGCGCATGCATATACGATGCAGTGCGCGTGCGCGAACCAGTCCATGTGATCACGAAGCGATCCACTGATGCCCCGCTTGAATGAATGACATGATGAGCCATTTGAGGGAGTTGACGTGGGGGTGTTTGGGCGAATGCAGGCGTATCTGTGTGTTCCGACAACGTTTTATGGGAGTGCATAAATTACGGTTTGCGACTGCATTTGTAGCTGGCTATACACACAGTGAGTGAAAGGTGAGCAGTTGTTGAGGTAGGGTATGGCCAACCACAACTCTGCGATTAGGTTATCCCTGACTTGATGTTACTGATGTTTCAACAGGTGAGAATGCAATCACTGATGATAGTCTGCAGACTTGTACAACTGCATTTGCATCATTTAACCACTTTACTGAGAGAAAAAGCTTCATGATTGGCCAGAATATGATTGGCGTTTAGCCTACTATATTTGATATCTACACTACCATTGCCTTCTGACATACAGCCATTTTGTGAAGACAACCAATTAAAAGCCAGCATAGGCTTTATAAATTTAGCTTGCAGGCTGCGAACAGCCACCATAAGTATTTTGCATATCAGTATTTGCTGCGTCAAAACTGACACTGACGCATGTACTTCGCGGTTGGACATGTTTACATGTGTATGCGTGTCTTACCATGCAAATATATACAGTCTTTTTGAGTAGACCTATGCTTAGTTATCAGGACATATTTATTCAAACAAATTACTTAGATTTTGACATGTACATTTACAGTTTAATTTCCAAATTAAGTGTGAGATGTATAAAGCAGTGATAATAGTTGTAATGTAAAGTGTATCAAAATCCAAGTGCAAAATCCAATTTTGATTTCTGGAATTAGGGTCTGATTCAGCAAGGATCGCAGTTGCTAATACGCACACAATCGACCTATTGCTGCTTTCTGCGCATGTGTATGCATCGCAGTGCGCATGCGTGAACTAGTCATTGCGATCACAGTGACTATGCAGACCCATCGCAGAGTGATTGACAGGAAGTGCCGTTTGTGGGTGATGATGGGGGGGATCGGCCGAACGCAGGCGTGCCAGTGCGTTTCCATGCCAGTGCATGGGCGTGCATAAACTATCCACTGCAATACCATACGCAACCTGAGGTCTCATAGCGAGCGCTGAAGTTAGCAATTCCTGAGTGAGTTCTGACCTGCCTTAACTGTGCGTATGGATCCGATGGTACTCAATGTTTTTGCAGGATTAATAACCATTACAGATGTGGGCATCCTTATGTAGTGCTGTGGTGGCATTGCATACTATTGCACTGAACTACGTGCATACACTATATTGCGATCCGTAGTGAATCAGGCCCTTAAGCCCCAGTTTTTTAGGCATCTATTCATACATGCATATATTAAAAGTGGTATTTTAAGCTGATTTAATTTAGTTGTGCAGACTCATTTTGCATAACTGGGAGCTATTATTAAGATAATTAACGTGTATGATGTTACTCCAACTATGTTGTTGACAGCAACTCATTTGGTCTTTTCATATCTCTTAAACCTTTAGAATTCTGTAATCATGACAATATGTGCACCAGGCAGACTGGTTACCAGTGGCGTAACTAAGGGAGTTCAAGCGGGGCTCGTGCCCTGGGCATCATGGCAAGCCCTGCAGAGGGGGGCGCCGCCGACAAGTGTGCCTGCTAGTCTGGTGCTGCCTGTAGGGGGAGCTTCAGCGGAAGTGCACAGCCCTTCCTAGGCAGTCTCCTTACTGGACTAGAGCTGGCTGCCTGCCGTCTGCGCCAGATGAGGACTTGGAGTGAATGTGCCTTCTCCAGCGCTCTCCCTCTCCCACAGGTAAGTTATGCAGCGGGCGGGTGGTTCGGGAGGATGGTTAAGTTGCCGCAGGTGGTGTCGGTCGGTGGATAGCTAAGCTGCTACGGGGGGGAATGTGTTGGTGGGTAGATGGCTAAGCTGCTTGGCCTGGGTGGATGGCTAAATTGCCATGGGGGTTAATTGTGGTGCCGGGTGGGGGGGTGCTGGGTGCATTTGGGTGAAATAAGTGCATGTATCTGTATAGTGTGTATGTGTCAGTATGTGTATATGTGTCAGTGTATGTGTCAGTGTGTGTATATATGTGTCTTTGTCAGTGTGTGTATATGTGTCAGTGTGTGCATATATTAGGGGTGAGCGGGTTCGGATTTCTGAAATCCGAACCCCCCCGAGCCCCCCCAATCCAAGGCTGAACCAAGTCAGGCGCGAATTTTCCCGCCTGACTCGGATCTGAAATCGAGGCAAAACGTCATCATTCCGCCTTCCGGGTCTCGCGGGTATTGGATTCTATATAAGGTACCCGCGTCAGTGCCATTTTCTCACTCAGCTGTAGACAGTGAAGAGGGAGGGTGGGAGTTAGGGCTGGCTGGACTGTGTAGTGTAGTGTAGTGTTGTGCTGTGCTGCGCTGCTGTTGTCCATAGGGGCTGTGTCCATTCCTCCAAAGTCCATAGGGGCTGGCTGTGTTGTGCTGTGCTGCTGTTGTCCATAGGGGCTGTGTCCACTCCTCCAAAGTCCATAGGGGCTGGCTGTGTTGTGCTGCTGTTGTCCATAGGGGCTGTGTCCACTCCTCCAAAGTCCATAGGGGCTGGCTGTGTTGTGCTGCTGTTGTCCATAGGGGCTGTGTCCACTCCTCCAAAGTCCATAGGGGCTGGCTCTGTTGTGCTGTGCTGCTGTTGTCCATAGGGGCTGTGTCCACTCCTCCAAAGTCCATAGGGGCTGGCTGGGTTGTGCTGTGCTGCTGTTGTTAATAGGGGCTGTGTCCACTCCTCCAAAGTCCATAGGGGCTTGCTGGGCTGTGTTGTGCAGTCAGTTGTCCATAGGGGCTGTGTCCACTCCAAAGTCCTGTGCAGTGTCCCAGTCCTAAAGGGGTGCTGTAGTGTTGTCCAGGGGGTGCTCTGTCCATCAAGGGTGCTCCCCCCAAGTGCAAAAAAAATAATATTTTTTCTGTTTGTGAATTGTGTGCGCAGTAGCCGCACGTGCATCAACAAAGTAGTGCCAAGCGTGCGCCTGTGTCATAAGTAAAGGGCCGGCTGGCTAGTCCATTAAAGGGTGCTGTAACACCCAAAGTGCACTCCAAATATTTTTTTTTTATGTGTTTGTGAATTGTGTGCGCAGTAGCCGCACGTGCATCAACAATGTAGCGGCAAACGTGCGCCTGTGTCATAAGTAAAGGGCCGGCTGGCTTGACCGTTAAAGGGTGCTGTAACCCCCAAAGTGCACTCCAAACAAAATAAAAAAATATTTTCTGTGTTTGTGAATTGTGTGCACTGTGGCTGCACGTGCATCAACAAAGGAGCAGCGCCAAGTGTGCACCTGTGTCCAATAAGTAAAGGGCCGGCTGGCTTGTCCGTTAAAGGGTGCTGTAACCCCCAAAGTGCACTCCAAAAAAAATACAAAAATATATTTTTTTGTGTTTGTGAATTGTGTGTGCAGTAGCCGCACGTGCATCAACAAACTAGCGCCAAGCGTGCACCTGTTAAAGGGTGGTGTAACCCCCAAAGTGCACTCCACAAAAAATAAACAATTCTTTTTTTTCTGTGTTTGTGTGCGAAATGTATGCACAGTAGCCGCACGTGCATCAACACAGCAGCAGCACCAAGCGTGCGCCTGTGTCATAAGTCAAGGGCCGGTTTGGACATCTGGTCCGGACTGAAGGACGTGCCAACAAATTCTGACATGTCTACTGTCACTGCATGATGTTCATAAAAATTAATTATCAACTCTTCCAGGGAGACCAGCCTCCAGAACGTACAGAGGGACCTGTGGTGGTGGATTCCAGTGGGGACGAATTAATACTCTGTGAGGATGAGGATGTACACAACACTGAAGGGGGTGAGGAATTGGTGAATGAGGAGGATGAGGATGACATCTTGCCTCCGTAGAGCCAGTTTGTGCAGGGACAGATTAATTGCCAGCTTGTTTTGTGGGGACCCAAACGAACCAATCATTTCAGCCACAGTCGTGTGGCAGTCCCTGTGTGTGCATGTCCTGTTTATACAACATAAGGGTGGGTGGGAGGGCCCAAGGACAATTCCATCTTGCACCTCTTTTTTTTCTTTGCATTGTGTACTGTTTGGGGCCTAGTTTTTCAAACTGCCATCCTGTCTGCCACTGCAGTGTCACTCCTAGATGGGCCACGTGTTTGTGCCGCCCACTCGTGTCGCTTAGCATAGTCATCCAAATACCTCGGTGCAACCTTTTGGACATAAAAACACTATTGTGAGGTGTGAGGTGTTCAGAATATACTGGAAATGAGTGGATATTAAGGTTATTGAGGTTAATAATAGCATAGGAGCAGAGAAACCTACACATTCTGTGATTTTAGCTGTTTTTATGCTTTTTTTCAAAAAAATACAGATCCAAAACACAAAACCCAGAACCCAAAACACGGAAGGGTGGTTTTGGCAAAACCAATCCAGATCCAAAACACGAAGAAAGATCCAGATCCAAACCAAAACACAAAACGTGGCCGGTGCACACCCCTAACATATATGTGTCAGTGTGGGTGTGTATATATATATATATATATATATATATGTGTCATTGTGTGTGTTTATATTTGTGTCAGTGTGTGTGTGTATGTGTTTCTGTTTCAGTGTGTGTCTGTGTGCTGAGAGACAAAGTGGGGGAGAGCTAATGCAGAAGGTGGAGGTGGTGGTGTGCTGAGAGATGATGCTGCGGGAGGTGATGGTGTATTGAGAGATGACACAGGGAGGTGATGGTGTGGTGAGAGATGATGCGGGGGGTGATGGTGTGGCTGAGAGACAATGCAGTAGGGAAATTATGGTGTGCTAAGAGTTGACGCAGTGAGGGTGGTGATGGTGTGGCTGAGAGTTGACACAAGGGGAAGGTGATGTTGTCCCGAGAGATGATGTAGGAGAGAGATGATGGTGTGCTGAGAGTTGACGCAGGGGGAGAGGTGACCGTGTGCTGAGAGATGATACAGGGGGTGATGGTGTGCTGAGAGTTGACGCAGGGGGGAGATGGCATGCAGAGAGATGTGGCAGGGGGGAGATGATGGTCTGCTGAGATGATACACGGGGGCGGGGATGGTGTGGCTGAGAAGCGATGACGGGGGAGGTAATGTTGTGGCTGAGAGACAATGCAGGGAGGGAGATGATGGTGTGCTGAGAGATGATGCAGGGGGGAAATGATGGCGTGCTGAGAGATGATGCAGGGGTGAGTTGATGGTATGGCTGAGAGACGATGCAGGGAGGGAGATGATGGTGTAGCTAAGAGACAATGCAGTGAGATGATGGTGTGGCTGAAAGACGCAGGGGGAAGGAAGTTACACAGGGGGCATGAGTCTGGTAAAACCGCTGTTGTATGATGATGACCTTATTAATATTCCTACACAAACAGGCATCTTCTGGACGATGTGACCTACATGAATATTGAATACCGATTGAAGACATCGTCGTCCCAGGGAAGATGTATTTCTTCAAAGGTTCCACATTGTAAGAAACCACCATATAGGTAAGGTGCATATGGACTGGAAAGGAATGTACCCAGAGTGACAAGGATTGGGTGGCGTGTCATATTGGCATGTCCCATTTTCAGTAGCCATGCCCCTTCTGATATGTGACATACCCATTTTTTTTGTACGCGCCTTTGGCGCACAAACTATACTTTTCTGTATGTTGGGGGGCGGCGCTAATCTTAAACTTGCCTTGGGCTCCGAAGACCCGTTACGCCACTGCTGGTTACTAAAATGGGTCAACCACACTACAATTGCTATGATCTCCTCATGGTGGGGGAGCGATTAATGTGCCTGGTACTGTGCCCAGCGCTTTTGATACACTGGGTTTACCCCTGTTCCCTTCTCCTATACTAAAACACTCTTTCAATGAAGCAGAATTACTGTTAGTGTGAGTGACAATCAAAATGTGGATGGATACTGGACAGGTGCGTCGGCAGCACTGGAGCGGATGGACATGGAACAGGTGTGTCGTCAACACTGGAGTGGATGGACACGGGACAGGTGTGTTGTCAACACTGGAGTGGATGGACACTGGACAGGTACGTCGACAACACTTTAGCAATGGACACTGCACAGGTGTGTTGTCAGCAGTGGAGTTAGTAAAATGAGTCAACCACACTACAATTGCTATGATCACCTCAAGGAGGGGAAGTGATAATTCCCCTTGGTACTATGCCCAGAGCGGGGGCGTATCTAAAGTGGGTCCAGGTGGGCCCACACTACACACCCTGCACCCATATAGTTTTATACTTACCTGTCGATAATCACCAGAGCGCTTCTCTGCAGCGCCGTGCCGGGAAAATTGTGCCCATGTCATTTTCCCGGGGACAGCAGTACTGTGCATGCACTAATCACTGGTAAAACAGCCACTTGGATCACTGGTGGATGCAGCTTTTGGGTTACAGACATATTGTAATGAGATCATACTGCGCAATGCTGTGCAATGTACAGAGGATCTGGGAAAAATGACTGTCCAGGATTACACAGCTTGCTAGTGCCATAACAGGGTGGCAGTGAGCCCTTTGCCAGTCCTTGTAGAACAAAAGTCAATGGTCCTGAAGAACAAAAGTCAAAGCTTAGTTAGCATTGGTCCAGCAACTATGTCCTCTACACTCTGCCACTCAATGCATAGACATGAGCTTGCCAGGTTAGTATGAAACAAGCTGACCCCCACCAATGACTTTTTTATCTCTAGCTCCCTCAACCTCCTAACTATTATGGAAACCTGGCTATCTCCTTCTGACACCATCTCTCCTATGATAGTGTCTCCTACGTCTATAGACAAAAAAGGATAGGCCTCTGCACAAGTTTGTAAATTGAATCTGATCAATGTCCCGTATACTTTTAGATTGTCTGATCAATACCCTATATAATTTGAGATTGTCTCCTACTTCCACACCCACAAATTCAATGACCATCATGGTGCAGGAGTCGGGACCCTCCAATCCACAAATTGTACCTTCAATGTCATTCCGCTAGAAGTATCTTTCTCATTCTCTTCTTTTGAGGTCCACTCAATCCATTCTATCCACTTTCACATTGTCACAATTTATCAACCCTCTGGTTTGATCTCCCAATTTATTGATAACGTCTCTGTCTGACAACCCCACTTTCTCTCATCTGATGTCTCTGTACTCATCCTGGGGGAATTTAACATCTTGATTGATTATCTCTCCAACCCTGCTACATCCAAACATCTCTCCATCTCCTACTTCTTTGGCCTCTCCGAATTAAACCTACTGCCCCTCTCACATCAACAGTCACCCCTTTGACCTTGTGAGCTTTCATTTCTGTACTGTTTCTGACTTCAACAACTCACTCTACCACTCTCTGACCACCATCTCCATTTCTTCAGCATTACCCTTCCTCCCACTGCACACCCATCCCCTAAAACTACTCTTAGTAGGCAGAATCTTGACACCCTTAAACCCACCAGTCTCTCCTCCTCTCTACACACCCTTTCATCCCCATTACTACCCTCACCTGCCTTTACCAAGATGTCTCCTTCTATGAACATGCTCTCACTTTTGCTCTTGACTCAGCAGCCCCAGCTGTTACCATCAACCTTTGCTGGCCCCAAACCTGCCACTTTTCTCTGATTCACTTTCTCTTTCTCATATTGGCACTGACATCACCTCCAAAAGAATTTATCTGCCATAACATCTTATCACTTCAGGATGATCTGTTCCTCTCCTCCTTTCCTCATTGTGTGTATCTCTCTCTCTCCACTACTGAAAACATGTCACATATGTGACTAAAATAGTTAGAATGAGAACCGATTCTTCTTCTTTTATTTAATAATTTGCTCCCAGTAAGTACGCTTAGCTCTTGTTTCTGTGGATTAAGAAATGTAGATTGACACAACAGAAAATAAACTGCAGAAAGAAAAGACCAAAAGCAAATAAAAGCTCTGTAAATTGGACTATTGTATGTGAAAAGTACATTAATGTAATCCTAATTAACAGAGAAGTCAAATGTGGATATCGTGATGCAGGAAGATGGCTTAGGCAGCAAACTGTATGCTACTAATACTGTCAAAATGTCTCATTCTTATGGTGCAAGGACTAATTAGATCTAAATTTAAGTCTGAACATAGGCTGATCTGCTATTTAATTCAGCGTCATAAATGGTAAACACAATTTTATGTACAGTCATTTTCTATATGTGATATTGAGGCTGATTCTGAGTTGGGAGTCATGCAAAAACAATAGTACACTACAAAAGGTTGAACTCACACAGGGCTAAGTGTTGATATGTGAATACAGGGGAGTATCTATAATGGATGCAGGGTCCCTAGGTCCAGGGGGGCCCACACTGCCCAACCTGCACTCAAACTTTTTATTACTTACCTCTCCGAAGTCCCATGTCGGCTGGAGAGGCATTACACAAAATGCCTGGAAAATGGCAGCGCGACCATTTTCCCAGCTTTCTGCACATGTGCAGCAGGGAAATTGCTGGTAAGATAACATAAACAATAAACAGGTAAAACTTTAAAACACTAAAAACATTAAAACACTAAAACAGTCAAAAAAATTATAATAATAATTGTATCTAAACATTATTTTCATTATCTTTCTATAGAGTCATGGCAAGCGTGACAGAACGCAAATTCTTAACTGGATTCTTGGAGATTTTCCACAACCATGAATATTTATGGAAGGTTAAGTCAAAAGACTATAGCAACAAGCAGAAGAAGGCAGCAGCCATTGAGAAGCTTGTTGTATATAGCATGCCATAACATCAGGAAGCGTGTCCTAAATGGGTCAAGACCAAGATCCAAAACGTCGCATTGTCTACCAGAAAGAATATAAGAAGATGCAGGACTTGCTGGGTTTTGGAGCAGGGGCAATGGATGTATATTGAATAACGTTATGGTACTACGACCTGCTCTGGTTCATTCATGTGCAGGACCCCCAAAGACCATCACAATGTCTCATGGTGGAGTACATGGCAGGAGAGCCAGGAGAGGACACAGAAGAAGCGGGTGAACCATTCTCTTTGGATGTGGAAAGTACAGCCACAGTGCATACACACCATGCCAAATGTTTTTAAATAAAGTCCATTTAACAGTCCCAAATTGTACACAATGGTTCATTGTAGACAATCCTCCTGCCATGGCACTGCCCCCACTGCATTAAAATAGGTCAGGTATTGCTCCCTGACCTCTTTAGACTGCGCAGTCCCCGTTGTTTCCAGATTTCCAGATGGTGACTCAGAGGGCATTTGGACTGTTTCCTCTGGCTGGTCAGGGTTATCTGGCATAGCTGTGCCTGATGTCCTTTGTTTGTAGCTTCTGCACCTGAGGAAGTTGTGCAGGGTACAAAATGCCAAGACAACCCAATCAATTTTGTCCACGCGCAGGTTGATAGCAGTGTGGAAGAAGCGGAAGTGGTTACTTATAATTCCAAAGGCATTCTCCACAATCTGCCATGCCCTGGATAGCCTGTAATTATATATTCACTTCTCTTTGGTCAGGCCCCTTTGCACGTATGGCTTCATTAAGTGTTTATGTAGTGCGAACGCCATCAGCCACAAACACAAAATTGAGGCGGTGCTTCATTTCCTTTACAGTCATCAATTTTAGGGTCTTGGAGGTGAGCCTCTCATAGAATCCGGTTTGTTTCAAAGACCCACCATCCAAAGCACGGCCATTCTTGCCAACATCAACAAATATGAACTCATAGTTGCCATTCACCACTGCCATCAGAACAATACTAAAATAACCCTTAGAATTGTAATAATAAGATCATCTGTTGGCAGTTGGGGTTATGCGGATATGCTTTACATCAATTGCTCCCCCGCAGTTTGGGAAATTTCAACACCTATCGAATTCACGAGCGATGGTTTTCCACTCCTCCACCATTGACAGAAACTAGACTAAAAAAAGAAATAAATTATAATTTAGAACATGATATTTATGCAACTTTTTCTCCGCTCCAACGGTCTTCTTACCAGACCTGGACCTGAGCCCTACCCTGCAAATGGCTACAGTGACTGAAAGCGAGGGAGGGTCAAGTCAACCACCAAGCACAGATATCGGTGAAAATTGAAAGGCTACCAGTCAACGTCATCTCCATTAATGAAGCAGGTGGAAAAGGCGCTACAAAGACTGCCTGATAATTACGACAACCTGGGCACCCATATACGAGTGATGGATCCGCAGATCCACTTTGAATTACTTCAATATGATATGGTGATAAGGGGTAAAACCAAACAACTGGCCTGCACCAAAAGGCTTACTGACAAGCCCCAGCTGACTGTCCAACCCGTTCCGGTCATTGGTCCCTCCCCATCACATTATAACCTCCCAAACACCTTCCAGCCGACTACAGAGATGGGTCCAAACCCATCCAAACCAACTCCCCAACCCACTTACCCTACTCCCCAACTCACATTCCTACCCACATCCTCAGGGGCCATCTACAATACCATGCTGGAGGCAGACGAGCAGCCGCCTCAATTTTATGATTTTTAAAATGCATTTCAAAACTTAGATTTTTAAAAAGCAATTATCAACAAGTTTTATCTCTCCCAATAGCTACTCTATGGTATATGGTGGTGATGACGCTGATTGGACATGGTCACTAAACATATGGCATAAGGACAAATTGTTGAAAGCTGGGGCCGTAATCTGGACTTGGTGTGACTCCCCTATTTCAATTTTGGACTGCGCTGCAGCCCCACCTCTGAAGCCGCCACTGCTCCCAACTCGAAACCAGCCCCATTGCCTTCTTTATATATATGAATAATAAAAGTGCCACCTAGATGTAAAGACTTTGGAAATATGTAAATGCAATATTTTTGTATTAGGGTATGTCTGAATATTACATGTAGGGTACGTACCAACTTATATGTGAGCCATCGAAGTGTGCAAGCAGCAACAGGTAAACACATGAGTGTCTCCATCTGCAACATACAGCCTTGGATGGAATAGGAGAAGTATGGGGGGATCGTGGACCTTTTAATGTAATATGTTTCAGGGTGGTGGCTAATAAATAGTGCAGTGAAGCTGAAGCTACTCATTTAATGGTGGGTGGCAACTATTAATATATGTGGAACTATTATTTGATGATGCCATTTAATTTAATAGTGGTGTTGTGGTATTGGTATGGTGTTGCTTTAATTTAAGATGGGGTGGTTTGGGGGCTACTAATTGAATATGGAGTCAGTCTGTTTATTAAATATGAATACTTATTAATTAATGTCAGGGCTGTTTGGAAGGAAATAGATTAATGTCAGGGCTGTTTGGAAGGAAATAGATTAATTTATAAAATGTGGTTATTATTTACACTGTACTTAATGTTGGAACTGTTTGGGTCACAATAAGTACATTCATTAAATGTGAATACTATTAAATAGATAATGTAATGTTGGCTTTTTTTTGCAGGATGGTAGGCTTAGTTATTAAATATGGGTGCTATTGAATAAATGTTAGGGATAGTCGGTGGGAGTGAACCCCAGAATGTTAATTAATTTCTGGGCTTTCCATATTTCATGTCCATATCCCTTTTATTTAAAAGTGCTCCAACGTTCCATCAAGCCGCAATTAACTTCAGGATACTAACTGCAGCATGTAATAGTGAAAGCTGCAAGAACAGGCAGAAGAGAGCAGGACAGTCTGCCAACTATATTGATTCAGGTGGGGCAGTTCTGATTGAAAGAGGACAGTGGGGAGGTATGTCCAGATTCATACTTCTCTGATCATGAAGACATAACTGCATACAGCTAACAGTAGGAAACATAGGGCCTGATTCAGAGCCGTTCGCTATTTGTGGTCGTTCGTTCAAAAACAAGGGGTGGCTATTCAAATGATCCGTTCGCAAATTGCAGTCTGTTCCCACCTCTAAGTCTGAACGAGCGAGCAAAACATACGCTCGTTTTTTTGTTAAAAACGCCCCCTGGCCGCACGCACCATACGTCATGTCCGCTATTTATTAGATTAATCGAGTACATCGTACAGCGTATGAACTGCTCGCTATTCTTGTGGTTGGTGTTTTCAACCGCTATTTTGCGAGCAGTTCTGAGTTAAAAAAAACCAAGTGACGTGGTCAATGACGCTGCTGTATTAAATATGCACTCCCTTAAAACGCCCGTTTTGACCTTTAAGCACGCCTGCGTTCGGATCTCCACTCCCCGTTTTCAAGCACCTTCCCCTGTTACCACCCACATACGCCTCATTCTGTCACTCAAAATAGCAGGCCCTCGCTATATTGCGTACCAATGATTTTCGGCCGCACTGACTGGTTCGCGCATGCGTACTAAAAACCGTACGCATGCGCAGATGTGCGAACATCGCTCGGAACGAGCGTACTGCCGCTAGCGAGTGGCTCTGAATGAGGGCCATAGCCTTGTTTATTTAGCGTCCTAGCTCTGCATTAAATGATGTACCCGATGGTTTGCATACTACTCCAATGTTGGAAGGTCAGTGCATGCGCAGGATCTGTACTGCACATACATCGCACTTCTACTGTGAGATCTATTGCAGTTTCCCCAGCCGCAGCCTGATTGACAGGCTGTGGCAGTGTGGGTGGTGGAGAGTGAGCAGGGCGGGCCTGCGTTCGCCCCTGTTTTCTGGGAGTTCCAAGGCCAGGGTCTGTGTCTTCTGATGTATATTTCCTGGTCTTGGCTAAGGATGTGAGATGGCCATCTTAGTAACCTGAGGGTAACTCAAATGGCAGATGGTCTTGCAAGTGATCCTAGGTCTGCGTCCTCAGGTGCAGCTGTGGATCACACAAGCATGCAGGAGCCACGAGGCGTCTATTTACACCAGACAACTCCTGCGGCATAATAATATGTTAACATCGCTGCTGTGTCCTTGGACGCAGCAGCAATGCCAACAGCGTACAAATCAGAATCAGGCCCTATATGTTCTGCTGTCTGATCCTCAACTCTTATCTCCAACATGTGTCAAACATAACATTACTACTATGAAAAACAATTCACTTGTGTAATGCTACTGATGTTGTTTAGAATTTTAGTTAATACTTCTTAGGTATATTTTTAATCCAGAACAGGTATTGAAATGACATGATGCATAAATTCAACATACGCAATTGTGGCTGTTCATTTGTGAGTTTCCTTGGTGATAATTCCAAGAGAAAAACAACTTTATTATTGCTTATTCTAGCAGCAAACGGATTGGCTCTATAAGCACCCTCTACAAGTACTTGGTAAGTGTATATTGAACAGTTAAAAGGACGGAAAAATGTCAACATTACTTGAGTTCAAGATTAGAAGCACATGAAAATATGTTCATTGTTCTGAAACGTTTTACAAGATTATTGAATGAACTGTTCTATAAATTCTAATTCCAAAATCTTCCTCTCAGCCAGTGTAGTTTTTACACTTCTGCAAACACTGATGTGTTAAGTCTATCCCCCCACTGTGTTAGTGTCTGTGTATGCAGCCATGGGCTCGTATTCAATTAGACAAAAAAAGCCGAGATCCGCAAAAAAGTATTGCCGATTGCGTCTTTTCGCCTGTTGGAAACTTATCTCCATATTCAATTCTACCCGCTTTTCGCATACGCAGAAAGTCAATGCAATGTAATAGGCGAGAAAGATTTGCCTCTGAGTAGCAGGATAAAAGAAGTGCAAAACTATTATTTTGGGGTACAAAAGTGAGGAAATCACTCAGAACACTTGGGACAGCCCCCAAATGGACAACTGCGTAAAAAAAATCAGTAAAAAACTTAAGAACACCCCAAAAAAGTACTTTCATTTTGGAGGCAAAAAAGCACAAAGTGGGGGAACAACTTCAAAAACTTGCAAAATAAGGTTCTGGGGGTGCCCTAAGAAGGGGTCAAGTGTTTTTGGGATTGCAGGTGCTTTTATGAGGGAGAAATTTCACTTTTAATAATACTTCACTTTAGAGAAATTAAAAGATGCTTGCAACCATTTTCAAGTATCCCAAATTTGCCAGGACTACTTATTTGCTCCAAAAAAATATGAGATATGGTAAGAACTTACCCTTGTTATCTCTATTTCTACGAAGTCCATAGGGTTCCACAGGATACCTTGGGGTATAGGTGTGACGTCAGTCGCAGGGCACCAAAGAGTTAAGCTTTCAGCCTCCCAGGATGCACTGGGTCCCCCTCCTATACCCCGCCCCCGAGCCAAGGCACCTCAGTTAGTTACCAAGCCATAGGCCGGAGGAGGAGAAGGAAGAGAGAGAACAAAGATCTGGACACATACAAGAATCACATTCTCACCAGAGGGAGACGGAAAACCGGTGACCAGAGCAAAGCCCATCTGCAGCACAGGTGCGACAGGGCGGGAGTCCTGTGGAACCCTATGGACTTCGTAGAAATAGAGATAACAAGGGTAAGTTCTTACCATATCTCATATTTTCTACTTCAGGGCCCATAGGGTATCCACAGGATACCTTGGGGATGTCCCAAAGCAGTATCCTTTAAGGGTGGGGACGCTCCTGTGCTGAAAGGAGAATCCGCCGCCCGAAGGAAGCATCCTGAGAGGCGAAGGTGTCAAACCTGTAATACCTCACGAAGGTATGGACAGAGGACCACGTAGCAGCCTTGCAGATCTGGACTGCAGAGGCACCACGTCGAGCTGCCCACGAAGGACCCACAGACCTAGTGGAATGAGCCTTCACAGAAGAAGGAACCGGCAGGCCTTCATGAAGATAAGCTTCAGAAATAGCCATACGGATCCAGGCTGCCAAAGTTTGCTTTGAAGCAGGCCAACCCTTTTTAAGGAAGCCATAGAGGACAAACAAAGCGTCCGACTTCCTAAACGAAGAAGTGCGGTCAACATAAGTCCTTAAGGCCCGCACAACATCCAAAGAGGCCTCACCCACGGAAAGACCCGGTGAGTTAAAGGCCGGAACAACGATTTCCTCGTTAACATGAAACTGGGAAACAACTTTGGGAAGAAACTCGGGCCGAGTGCGGAGCACTGCCCTGTTCCCATGAAAAACCAAGAAAGGGGGTCTACAAGAAAGAGCCCCTAACTCAGAAACACGTCTGGCCGAAGCAATAGCCAGAAGGAAAACAGTCTTAGCTGTTAGCCATTTAAGATCCACTGAGCCCAGTGGTTCAAACGGCGGTCCTTGGAGAGCCCTCAGGACCACAGCCAAATCCCAAGGCGCCACAGGTGGAACAAAGGGCGGCTGAATGCGGACAACACCTTGCATAAAGGTGCGCACATCCGGGATTGTAGCAATCCTACGGTGAAACCAGACAGACAGGGCCGAAACCTGTACCTTCAAAGAAGCAAGGCGAAGCCCATGATCTAGTCCCGCTTGCAGGAAGGCGAGAATCCGAGACAGACGAAACTCCCGCGGTGCATAACCTCTCGGTCGACACCACTGAAAGAACGTATGCCACATGCGATGGTATATCCTCGCGGAAGACGGTTTCCGAGCTCGCAACATGGTACGCACCAGAGCTGGAAAACCCCCGGGACCTCAGCATGGCCGTCTCAACAGCCACGCCGTCAAAGACAGCCGAGTCAGGTCCGGGTGATGACAAGGACCCTGAGACAAGAGGTCCGGTCGAAGCGGCAACCGCAGAGGACTGTCCACGGACAGACCCTGAAGGTCTGAGAACCAGTGCCGTCTGGGCCACGAAGGAGCTATCAACAGGAGCGTCCCTCCTTCCTGTTTGAATTTCCGGATTACCCGTGGAAGAAGGGAGACCGGAGGGAACAGGTATGCGAACCGAAACGTCCACCGGACGGACAGAGCATCCACCAGAGACGCCCCTTCGTCTCTTGTGCGAGACCCGTATACCGGCAACTTGTTGTTGTGCCGGGACGCCATGAGGTTGATCTCTGGAAGACCCCATCTGTCCACCAGTAGTTGAAAAATGTCCGGGTGCAGGGACCATTCCCCCGGATGAAGGTCCTGGCGACTTAGAAAGTCCGCCTCCCAATTGAGCACTCCCGGGATGAAGACCACTGATATGGCCGGAAGATTGCGCTCCGCCCAAACCAGGATCCGAGACACCTCTACGAGAGCCGCCCGGCTTCGGGTTCCTCCTTGCCTGTTTATGTAGGCCACGGTGGTAGCGTTGTCTGACTGGACCTGTACCGGGTGACCCTGGAGAAACTGATGTGCCTGCTGGAGAGCATTGAAGACCGCACGGAGTTCCAAGATATTGATTGGAAGCTCCGCTTCTGTCGGAGTCCACCTGCCCCGGAACAGATGTGGACCCGAAACTGCTCCCCAGCCCCGAAGACTGGCGTCCATAGTCAACAGGACCCAATTTGGAATCCAGAACGGACGTCCCTCGCTGAGGTGGGTCGTCTGTAACCACCAAGCAAGGGACAGGCGAACCTCCGGGGTGAACACAATCGTCTGGGACTTCAGAGACTGAGGCAGCCCGTTCCACTTTGACAGGATTAGGTGCTGCAGAGGTCTGGAGTGACACTGGGCATATTCCACCATGTCGAACACCGACACCATGGAGCCCAGTAACCTCTTCGCTGAGTGTAGAGACACCTGGCGGCTGTGCAGACAACTGCGCACCCTTGACTGCAAAGCAGAGATCTTTTCCTCTGTCATGAAGATCTTTTGCTGTCCCGAGTCCAATAAGGCTCCAAGATGCAGAATCCTCCGAGACGGGATTAGAGTGGACTTCTGCCAGTTGATTAGCCAGCCGTGCCGTTGCAGCAGGGCAATGGTCAGGTCTAAGTGGCGTAACAGGAGCTCTGGAGATCCCGCCACTAATAACAGGTCGTCCAAGTACGGCAACATGCGGACTCCCTGCAGCCGCAGAGAAGCCGCCATGACCGCCATCACCTTGATGAAGACACGTGGTGCTGTCGCCAGGCCAAAAGGTAACGCCCGAAACTGGAAGTGGTCGCTGCGGATTGCAAACCTGAGGAACTGTTGATGGCGCAAAAGAATAGGGACATGCAGGTAAGCGTCCTGTATGTCCAATGACACCATGTAGTCCCCCGGTTCCAGCGCCAGAATGATGGACCGTAGGGTCTCCATCCGAAACTTCGGTACCCGCAAAGACTTGTTGAGTTCTTTGAGGTTGAGAATCGGATGATACGACCCATTGGGTTTCTGTACCAAAAAAAGATTTGAATAGAAACCCTGGCCCCTCTGGGAGAATGGAACAGGCACTATAACTCCAGCCTGGAGCATAGTGTGCAATACCTTCCGCATTTCCGTAGCCTTGTTCCGGTCTGATGGTAGACCCGTGGTGAAGAATCGAGCCGGGGGTCTGTGCCGGAAGGAGAGGGCGTACCCGTGGGAGACCACCTCCAGAACCCAAGTGTCTGTCGTAGTGACCGACCAACACTGGGCGAACTGCAGCAGGCGGCCTCCCAGCCTGGGATCCCCCAAAGGGAGGCCCGGACCGTCAGGCCGCAGGCTTGTCATCTGGCTTGGGGGCCGGACGTCTGGTACTCCATGCCTGCTTCCGGGGCTTGACCGATTTCCTAGGGCCAGCCTGACGAGGAAACGACTGTGGTTTGGGCCTGCCCTGGGCCCTAGATGACCGAAAGGATGATGGTCCAGAACCAGAAGGATCCGCGGCCGACTGGAGACAAGCCGATTTGGCTGCCGCCAGTGTGGCCACAATCTTATCCAGATCCGGACCGAAGAGAACTTCTCCAGTAAACGGCAAGGCTTCCAGACCCTTCTTGGAATCTGCGTCCGCCTTCCAGGATCGCAGCCACAAGGTGCGACGAGCAGCTACCGCTGCTGAAGAAATTCTAGACACCAGAGTACTAATGTCTAGAGCCGCCTCGTTGATGTAAGTGGCCGAATCACGGAGATTGCCAATCAACTCCGCCTGTTCGGCTGGGCAGTCGGAATCAAAAGAAGCCTCTAATGAATCCGCCCAGCGCTCCATCGCTCTGGCAACCCAGCAAATGGCCATAGCCGGCCGTGCTGCCCCCCCCGCAAGGGAATAAGCGGACTTCAGGCAGATTTCCACCTTGCGGTCCGTAGCATCCTTAAGGGAGGAAATGGATGGCATCGGCAATGTGGCACTACGGACAAGACGGGTCACGTGAGAATCCACCTGTGGAGGGGATTCCCACTTAGCAAAATAATTATCCGCGAACGGATAAGCCACCGCCAGGCGTCTCTGCGGCTGGTATCTTTTGCCAGGCTGTTTCCACGCCTCCTCTAAATGGTCCACCAACTGACCCGAAAGAGGAAAGACTGTGGCATCGCCCTTCACATCTTTGAAAAAGGCATATTTAGACTTAGCCGCTGGGGGAACTTCGTCCTCAATCACCAAGGCTGTGCGGACCGCCCGAATAAGTCCAGGAATATATACTTTGGACTAAGCATCAGCGTCCTTAGTATGGAGAGGTTCCTGATCGTAAGGATCCAGAATCTCCCCATCATCAGACGTCCCTTCGTCATCCTCATAAGGAGCGGACAGAGACGCCACCGGCCGTTTATGAGGCCGCATCACAGACTCCCCTTGCAATACATCAGACAAGTGCTGTACAGAACTCGTCAGGGAGTTAACCCACGCTGGCTCCTGAGAAACCGGGAGCGGGGAAATAGGGAGACTGTGGGGTACCACCAATTGTAGTGGGAAACCCTGCATGGGTGACGACACCACAGACTGCTGGGACAAACCCATCGGAGTAAACGCGGGCTGCGGGGCTAACTGGCCCACTAAAGCTGTTAGCGCCTGAGCGAAACAAGCCCAGGGCGGCTCCTGTACCAGTGCTGTAA
Organism: Taudactylus pleione; assembly: GCA_031769625.1. Classification (NCBI taxonomy): domain Eukaryota; kingdom Metazoa; phylum Chordata; class Amphibia; order Anura; family Myobatrachidae; genus Taudactylus; species Taudactylus pleione. Next base: position 36,031,757 of record JAUIMM010000014.1, read on the forward strand.
CCGTAAGAGGCCGCACCATGGACAAACACTGCCGGCAAAGGCCCTCCGCGCTACCCTCCCCCTCCGCTAACGGTACTTTACACGTGGTACACTGTAGCCGGAGGGGAAAATCACTTTCAGACATGATGGCACCGCGTATGTGACCCCTCTCACCAATTATATATTAAATAGGCGAGAGACCACCCTGCAGCACCGCACGGGCTTAGCAGAAAGAACAGGGACAGTAATAAAGCTGACAGTTTAGAGAAGAAAAGTTACAGGCAGCGCTAGCACAGTCACATACAATGCAAAGAAAATCAATTCCTGCACTAACAGCGCTGATCACTCAACTACACAGACACAGGGCCTGGTAGGACACAGCGCTGCATACACAGACCTGACCACAGCGGAGGAGAGGTATGCGGGGGGACCCAGACCACGATGCTTCCGTCCAGTGCTTCCAGCAGCGTTCACCATGCGTTGGAGAAGATGGCCGCCGAGGAGCAGAGAGGAGGCTGGCTTGGGGGAGGAGCGCTGACACAGGGCCAGTCAGCACAGTGCAGAGAGGGCTGTGTGCAGCGGGGGAGGCGCCGGCTGTGAGACAGGGAAGGCGCGCTCCCCTGGCATGCATTTAACCCCTGGGACGCCGCAGCGCTACCGCTCTGCTGCGGTCTGCTGTCCCAGGGGGTAGTGGAAGCGCAGGTTGGTCGCCTGGCTCCACGCTGCAGCCAGTCCCCAGGGAGCCCCCTGCCTGAGGACTTAGGACCATGTGATCAGCGGGGACCCACCGAGGGACCCCGCTGCTTACCTCTGTCCCCCTTGAATCCGGCCATGATCCGGAACATCTGGGGTCACCGCTAGCTGTGACCCCAGATGCACACCAGCATCCCCGGATCAGTACCGGCGTTCTGGTACCGGCGGGGTGTAGGGAAGACAGCATGGACGTCAGGACTGACTGTCCATGCTGTTCATCCAGATGTGCAGCCACAGCTGCATGAAGAAAAAGCTTCAGGGGCTCTTCTAGCCCCCACTCCAACAGGTGCACCCGACTCCGGCCGGGCACCAAACTAAACTGAGGTGCCTTGGCTCGGGGGCGGGGTATAGGCGGGGGACCCAGTGCATCCTGGGAGGCTGAAAGCTTAACTCTTTGGTGCCCTGCGACTGACGTCACACCTATACCCCAAGGTATCCTGTGGATACCCTATGGACCCTGAAGTAGAAATACTGCTTTATGCCATTCTACACCAGGGTGTGTGTGTTAATGAGCACTAGCAATATGTGTGTGTGTTAATGAGCACTAGCAATGTGTAGGTGGGTTAATAACTGCTCACAGGGTGAGTGTTTGGGGGTGGTTACTGAGTGCTGGCAATGTGTGTGTGTTCTGTTAATGAATGCTGGCAGTGTGAGCAGTGGCGTAACTAGGGTATTTGGAGCCCAGGGCAAATTTGAAAAGGGAGCCCCCCCCAACATCCCGATATGTGGCGTGGTCACTTAAAAATGGGGCGTATAAACATGACACACCCCTTTATTTTCAGGCTGAACATTCCTATCCATATGCACCTTAACCCCAGTAGTACCCCTTATACAGTACCCCCAGTATGCAGTTGTGGTCCCTCTTATGCAGGCCCATAGTAGTGCCCCTTATACAGTATCCCCAGTAGTGGTCCCCCTTATACAGCCCCCAATTAGTTCCCCTTACTCAGTGCCCCCAGTAGTGGTCCCCCCAAATGCAGTGCCCTATGTAGTGTTCCCCCTTATGCAGTGCCCCCAGTAGCAGTCCCCACAATGCAGTGCACCCAGTAGTGGTATCCCCTTATGCAGTGCCCTTTATATAGTGCCTCCAGTAGTAGTCCCCCCCCTATGCAGTGCCCTTTATATAGTGCCCCCAGCAGTAGTCCCCCCCCATGCAGGTTTCCCAGTAGTAGTCCCCTTATGCAGGCACCCAGTAGTGATCCCCCCTATCTAGTGCCCCCTGTAGTGGTCCCCGCAGTGCCCCTAGCAGTAAGCCCCTTATATAGTGCCCCCAGCAGTATCCCCCCCTCCCATGCAGTGCCCCCTGTAGTGGTCCCCCTGATGCAGGCACCCAGTAGTGACCCCCCCTATCCAGTGGTCCCTGTAGTGGTCCTTCCTGTTATTGCCCCCAGTTGTGGTCCCCCCAGTGCATTGCCCCTAGTAGTAGGCCCCTTTTATAATGCCCCCAGTAGTAGTTCCCCCCCAAGTAGTGGTCCCCAGTTGAGGTTCCCCCTCCCGATTAAGTGCCCCCAGTAATAGCCCCCCCCAGAAGATGTCCTCCTAATGATGGTGCCCCCAGTAATAGCCCCCCCCAGTAGAGGTCCTCCTAATAATGGTGCCCCAGTAATAGACCCCCCAGTAGAGGTCCTCCTAATAATGGTGCCCCCAGTAATAGCCCCCCCCAGTAGAGGTCCTCCTAATAATGGTGCCCCCAGTAATAGCCCCCCCCAGTAGAGGTCCTCCCAATAATGGTGCCCCCAGTAATAGCCCCCCCCCCAGTAGAGGTCCTCCTAATAATGGTGCCCCCAGTAGTAGCCACCCCCCCAGTTGTTCCCCCACCCCAGTAGAGGTCCCCCCAGTGGTAGCCACCCCCGTTGTGCCCCCAGTAGTGCTGACATACTTACCTGAATCCACGGTGCTGCTGCTCCTCCAGTCCGTGACGCTGCTCCCGCCGCCGCCTGCCAGTCCTCCTGGGCTGGCGCGCTCAGCATAATGGGACAGACGTCATGACGTCTGTTCCATTACCCACTGCAGGAGCCGGACGGAAGTCCGGCTCTTGCAGTGGGTGCTGCAGCAGTCAATGAGAGTCTATCTGACTCTCATTGGCTGCTGTTTAACACACGCATCGCGGCCAGCGCTGGCGGCGATGCGTGTGTTATGCACAGCCTGAGCCCACCTCCTGGCGCTATTGGGCAAGCGCTCAGGGGGAGGGAACGGGCTCAGGTGTGCAGCACAGGACCGGCGCTGGTAGTCTAGCGCCGGTCCTGTGTAAATGTGTAGCGCTGACCGCACTCATTGCCATCGGCGCTACAATGGTGGCTAACTAGGGCGGGCCGGACCGTGGCCGGCGGTGCCCCCCCGCTCCGCCGGTCACACGGCGCACAGGGCACGCACCCTGCCCGACCCCCCTAGTTACGCCACTGAGTGTGAGCATGTGGGCTAATGAGTGCTGGCAATGTGCATCTATGTGGGGTAATGAGTCCTGGCAGGGTCTTTGTATGTGGGAGGTTAATGAGTTCTGACAGGGAATGTGTATATGTATCTCTATGTGTGTATGTATGTGTGTGTGTTAATGAGCACAGGCAATGTGTGTGTAGGTTAGTGAGAACTAGCAATATGTGTGTGGGTTAAAAACTACTCAACAGGATGAGTGAGCGTGGGCTAATGAGTGTTGGCAATATGTTCATGGGTTAATGAGTTTCTGGAAATGTGTGGGGAAGGTTAATGAGTGCTGACAATGTGTGTGTTGGTGTTAATTAGTGCTGGGAGGGTGAGTGTGTGTGGCGTAATGAGTGCTGGCATGTCACTGTGGAATTAAGGAGTGCTGGCAGGGTGTGTGTGTGTGTGTATGTTAGTGAGTGCTGACAGAGATATTGTGTGTGTACGTGTGGGGGGCTTAATGAGTGCTGGCAGGGTGTGTGTGTTAGTGAGCACTGGCAATGTGTGTGTGGGTTAATGAGCACTAGCAATGTGTGTGGGTTAATGAACACTAAAAATGTGTGTAGTGGGTTAATGACTGCTCACAGGGTGAGTGTGTGTGGTTTAATGAGTGCTGGCAATGTGTGTATGTGGGCTAATGAGTGCTGGCAGTGTGTGTCAGTGTGGGTTAATGCGTGCTGGCAGGGTGTGTGTATATGGAGAGGGTTTAATGAGTTCTGGCAGGGAATATGTATATATGTTTACTGTACGTGGGTATGTATGTGTGTGTTAATGAGCACTGCCAATGTGTGTGTGTGGGTTAATGAGAGCTAGCAGTGTGTGTGTGGGTTAAAGACTGCTCACAGGATGAGTGTGTGTGGTTTAATAAATGGTGGCGATGTGTATGTGTTGATGAGTGTGTGTAGGCTAGTGAGTATTGGAAATGTGTGCGTGGGCTAAGTGCTGCCAATATATGGGGGTGGTTAATGTGTACTGGCATGTGACTGTGTGTAGGAGGATAAACAGTGTAGGCGGGGTGAGTGTGTGTAGGTTAATAAGTGCTGGCATGGTGAGTTTATGTATGTGGGGAGGTTAATGGGTGCTGACATATATTGGGGCACAGATGTATGGCATATAAAGAATTTGGGGCATATATATTGAGGGCATTGTGTGGCATATTTATGAATTGGAGCAACAGCTATGTGGCACACTATACATTTTGTCACAGCTGTGTGGTATATTATGTATTGGAGGCACATGTGGGGGGCATTTTATGTATTGGATGCTGTTTGGCATATAATAAATTTGTGGTTAATTTGTGGAACAGATGGCATATTATGATTTCGGCAATGTTATGAGGTACATTATGATTTTGGGGCACTGCTGTGTGGCATATTAGTTGGGGCATTTCTACATTTTATATTATGACTTTGGGGACTGCTGTCTGGCATATTATAAATTGGGGAAACTGGTGCATGGCATATTATGAATTGGAGGGAGGAAGAGCAGTGGGCAAAATGTTGCCTTGGGATACCCAGAATTCAGGAGTGTGACATTTATAGCAAATTCTCAGGTTACCAGGTCAATTGTCAGAGTCTCTAGCTTTTAATTTGCTCCATCACACTCTTAAGCTGGGTACACATTAAACAATTTACTAACGATGCAATATCGTTAATGATTTCTCCTGAACACCCCGGAACTTCTGGACAAACAATAGCATACACACAGTGCAATATTACTAATGACCAAATGATATATCGTTAGTCACTAATGATTTACAGATCGTTAACGATATATCGTTTCCTGGGCCTGATTCAGACCCGCTCGCGAGTGCTGAGCGCTCACAAGCGGGTCGATGTTGGGCCAGTGTGCATGCGCATGATGGATCTGGCTCCGTCGTGCGCATGCACGAGACCCGGATAGCGACGGGCAAGCCGTTGCTATGGGTCTCGCTACAAAGGGGGAGTGCTGTTGATGGTGAGTGACAGCACGCCCCCCTTGGTGGGTGTGCCGGGGGCGTGGCTGGCCAGTCGGAGGCGTTCCCATGGGAACGCCTACCATCTGGGGCTGGCTGGGGCTGGCCCTACTGACATCACTAGTGATGTCAGTGGGAGTGCTATTGGCTCTGATAGAGCCAATAGCACTCCAGGGCTTGCGGCAGATGAGACCCTACCACAAGGGTCTCGTCGCAGGCCCGATGGTCGTGATGGTCTTGACCATCGTGACCATCTTTTTGACCGCTCGCTATAGTTGTGGGTGGTCACCCACAGCTATGCGAGCGGCCAGGAGGCCACTCTAAAAAAAGAGAGGGAGGGCACTGATTCAGAGCAAGCGCTCTGAATGAGCATCTGGCTCTGAATCAGGCCCACTGTTCCAAACAGTTGACGACCATCTTAAAGATTTCTGATCAAATTTAAATAATGGACTGTACTATGACACCGATGCATGCACAGATCAGTGAGATCCGTGCATGCATCTGTGTAAAAACTTTTAAGGTGTAAAATAAAAAAATAAAAAATGACGTGGTCCCCCCCTAAAAGCATACCCAGAACTATTCAGAGCCAATCCTGGTTGTGAAAATACAGGGGTCAAAAGACGTAGAGGTCCCCTGTATTTAGCACAACCAGCACTGGGCTCAGCGAGCCAGTCCTGGTTTTGGAAAATACAGTGGACAAAATGAGTAGGGGTCCCCTATATTTTCCAGAACCAGCACTGGACTCTATCTAGCAGGGGTGTAATGCCATAGCCAGGGGAACTCTTTCACCGGGTCCCTCGGCCAAAGCATTATGCCTGACCTCTAGTCAGCCCAGGTCAGGGATCCCTGGGGAGGTGGGGATCCCCCAATAAAGGGTTCCTCCTCTTTAGAGCACCCCAGGCCTGTGGGTGCCAAGTTGATTGTGTATAGTGTTGCGTAAAAACAGATATAAAAATATTGTCTTTTGCTGGAGAACTACAGGTCCCAGCAAGCCTCCACCGCATACTGGTACTTGGAGAACCACAAGTGCCAGGATTGCCCTGGGCTATCAGCCAAGGCCTGGGGTGCCCTGGAGAGGGAGACCACTGTTTTGGGGGGTTCTCCACTTCTCCAGGGATCCCCAGCCTAGGCTGACTAGTGGTCAGGCGCAATGTTTTAGCCCCGGTGAAAGTGTTCCCCTGACTGTGGCATTACACCCCCGCTAGAAAGAGTCCGGTGCTAGTTATGGAAAATACAGGGACCCCTACTAAATACAGGGGACCCCTAAGTCTTTTGTCCACTGTATTTTTACAACCAGAACTGGCTCTGAAAAGTCTGGGGCTGGTTGGGATTTTATGGGGGGACACCACTTTTTTTTTTTTTTACTTGAGAAGCATTGTTTTTAACACAGTGGCATGCACGAATCTTGCTGATCTGTGCGGGCATCTGTGTCAAGGGAAATGCCTCTCAAGTGACGTCCGCATCGTTCAGGTCAGAATGACATATCGTTCAACGTTCAAATGATATGCAGCGAATCGCTAACGACATTGATAGATCTTCCTGCATGTAAAAAAGATCTGAAGATACGACCAATGTCCATCGGGAGAGAGCATGGTGATCGTGATCAAGTGTACACACTGGACGATATGAACGATTTGTCATTCTGATGCTTCTGAATTGGTCAGATTGCTCATGATATCGTCTAGTGTGTAGGGGCCTTTAAGGTTGAATTTCGATATCTTGTGGAGACTGCTAGCCATCCGTTAACTTAGCATTTCCCTTATTTAGCATTATAATTAGCTTTTTCAAGTAAATTATGTATTATGTTTGATGAATGTGATTAAAGAAAATTTTGGTAGGTGGGAGACTCTGTATTTCCTTCTTTGATCGGTTTAATTCGACTCTGTGGCAAGGTCATTGGCAGGGAAAGACGGAAACAGTAAGACGTATCTTGCAGTCTCACAAAGACAATAATAGGTGGTGCTTATCACACAGGACAACACTCCTATTTAATTAGTATAAGAATCACATAACAATAAAATGAATATAAATTCCTCTGAATACATGCACATAGAACATGTATTCGAACTTCACATACAGTATATAAATGTATTAGTTATAATAATTTAAAACAATAAGAGATATTGATCACTGGCAAACACATGGAGAGTGTTAACAGATTACTTGGAATTGTGGGCCTGATTCAGAGCCGCTCGTAAGCGGCTGCTCGTTCGCTCCGAGCGATGTTCGCACATCTGCGCATACGTATGGGTTGTAATGCGCATGCGCCAACCAGTCAGTGCGGTTGGCGCAGTCAGTGCGGTTGGCGCAGTCAGTGCGGTTTTGCAAACACAAACGTGTGTTTGCAAAATTGCGTGTGCCTGCTAATTTGAGTGATAGGATGAGGCGTTAGTGGGTGGTAACAGGGGAAGGTGCTTGAAAACGGGGAGTGGAGATCCGAACGCAGGCGTGCCAAATGGTCAAAACGGGCGTTTTAAGGGTGTGCATAATTAACAAAGCAGCGTCATCGACCACGTCACTTGGTTGTTTCTTAGCCTGAACTGTTCGCATGTTTGCGGTAGGAAAATCCAACCACAAGCACTGCGAGCAGTTCAGACGCCTTTCGATGTACTCGATTAATCAAATAAATAGCGGAGATGACATAGGATGCGAGCGGCCAGGGGGCGTCTTTACAAAATAGCGAGCGCATGTTTCGTTCGCTCGCTCAGACATAGAGATGTCAACAGACCGCAAAGAGCGAGTGCTCAATTTAAATAGCCGGACCCTTTTTCTGAACTAGCGAGCGCAAATAGCGTCCGGCTCTGAATCAGGCCCTGTATCCACTAAGTTCAGTCAGTGCTTGTTGAAGAATAAATTTGCAACATGGAAAGTATACAATATTGAAATTATTGTAATGTTGTAGCAGGTAGGAAGGTAATGTTCAAAGAACTGTTGGGAGTGCAATTGCTCCACTATACTCACAGTCCTTAGGCAGCTGGCGTGTCAATCGCTCAGCCTGCTGTAGGTTCGTTTTCCGTTAACTTAATTCTCCAATCCTCTGGTCAGCAATAACAGGGACAAGTTCCCACCACTGTCACTCCCATTACGGTTATTCCCCTAGAGCCCTAGCGTTGGCATAGCTGGCAGCTCCGATGATTGTTTGGAGGTTTCAGTGATCAGTGTAATACCGATGAGGTGAGCAAACTTCTGGACATGACTTATTATAATATAATAATTATTTAACTTACACCTGTTCATAATTAGCATTGGTGCTATTTATTCCAGATCTCTGACTGATCACTGAACATTACCGCATTTTGAGAAACTGCTCGGTGTGGAGAAACACGTTAAGGAGACAGAATCACTGGCACTACATGTTAGGAGATTAGTGTGCTCTGTTGAAAACAGCAGAGAAATGTTTTGTAGCAGGTTGAGTGTTTTGCTTGCAGTTAAAGGAGACATTGGACCTCATTCAGACCTGACCGCAAGCGCCTATGTGCTCGCAAGCGGGTCGATGGTGAGGCCTTGTGTACGCGCAGCGGCCGCAGTGCACGTGCGCAAGCCCTGGAGTGAGTGACAAATTCACTCGCTCCGGGGCTCGCAAAAAAAGGGGCGGCTGTCGATGTTGATCGACAGCTCGCCTCATTTTGTAGGCGGGGAGGGGGGGTGGCTGGACAAATGGAGGCATTCCTAAAGGAACGCCTGCCATTTGTAGGTGGCCCTACTGACATCAGCAGTGATGTCAGTAGGTAGCTTCCTGCTCTGTTAGAGCAGGAAGCTACCTGGGGCTTGCGGGAGATGAGACCCGACCCCAATGGACTCATCGCAAGCCCCAATGGTTGCGATGGTCTCAACCATCGTGACCATCATCTGGTCGCTCGCTAAAGCTGTGGGTGGTCACCCACAGCTTAACGAGCGGCCAGGAGGCTGGATTTTAAAGAAGAAGCGGCCGCCCTCATTTAGAGCGAGCGCTATCATTTTGCGAGCGACTCTGAATGAGGTCCATTGTGTCATTGTGTCTGGAAGTTTGCTCACCTCATCGGTATTACACTGATCACTGAAACCTCCAATCAATCATCGGAGCTGCCGACTATACCAATGCTGGGGCTCTAGGGGGAATAACCGTAATGGGAGTGACAGTGGTGGGAGCTTGTCCCTGTTATTGCTGACCAGAGGACTGCCTATTGCTGACTGGAGGATTGGAGAATTAACTTACCGGAGAATGAACCTACTGCAGGCTGAGCGATTCACATGCCAGCCATGTAAGGACTGTGAGTATAGTGGAGCAACTGCACTCCCAACAGTTCTTTGAACATTACCTTCATACCTGCTACAACATTGCAATAATTTCAATATTGGATACTTTCCATGTTACAAATTTATTCTTCAACAAGCAGTGACTGAACTTAGTGGATACAGGGCCTAATTCAGACCCGCTCGCGAGCGCTGAGCACTCGCAAGCGGGTCGATGTTGCCCAAGTGCGCATGAGCACGAGTGATTGACAGCACGCCCCCCTTGGTGGGAAATGGGGGCGTGGCTGCCCAGACGGAGGCGTTCCCATGGGAACACCTACCGTCTGGGGCTGGCCCCACTGACATCACTAGTGATGTCAGTGGGAGTGATTTTGGCTCTGATAGAGCCAAAAGCACTCCAGGGCTTGCGGCAGCGAGACCCTACCACAGGGTCTCGTCGCAAGCCCGATGGACCCGATGGACCATCATTTTGGCCGCTCACTATAGCTGTGGGTGGTCACCCACAGCTATGCGAGCGGCCAGGAGGCCACTCCAAAAAGGAGAAGGGACGGCTCTGATTCAGAGCGAGCGCTCTGTCAGAGCGTCCGGCTCTAAATCAGGGCACAATTCCAAGTAATCTGTTAACACTCTTCATGTGTTTGCCAGTGATCAATATCTCTTATTGTTTTAAATCATTATAGCTAATACATTTATATACTGTATGTGAAGTTCGAATACATGTTCCATGTGCATTTATTCAGAGGAATTTCTATTCATTTTACTGTTATGTGATTCTTATACTAATTAAATAGGAGATTTTTTTATCCCTTTTTGAGTGTTGTCCTGTGTGATAAGTGCCACCTATTATTGTCTTTGATGCTTTTTGTGGTGTGAGAGGATTGGCAAAAAGCTCTCTATTGGTGTGCAGCCATAATCACCTGTGACCTATATATTTAATTATTTATTTACCCCTGCTGGCACCAGGTTTTATTTGTCGTTCAATATCTTGCAGGCTATCTTTGGTGGTGGTCTGGGAATCGCTATATTTCAGAGATGCTACCAAGCAACACAACTTAGTCCCATCTTGTCCTGGCATAGGGCCCAGGGCCGCAACTAGGGGGGGGATGAGGGGTCATGTGCACCGGGCGCCATCCTCCAGCGGCATCGGCAACACACACTTCTCTGTGCCGGAGGTCTGCAGATAGAGACCTCCGGCAGTGGTGCGCGCCGGACAGTGGACAGTGAAAATCGGCGGAAAAGATCCCGCCCTCCCTCCTCTCGTCGGAAGTTAGGGTAAGAGCTCAGGGGGGGAGGAGGGGGCAGAGAGGGAGTGAGAGGGGCGGCAGTGCTGCACAGGGCGCATAGGGGATTGGGTAATAAGAAATGGGTAGATATTGAACATTCACTTGCGAAAGACCAGGAGGTGAGGATGCTGCCCTGGCTTCCTAGGATTCTGAGGTTGGCCTCTGCTTATGCATCATTTTACATTAGACATATGTGACCAAATACTGAACTGGATCTATCTCTTTACCTATTCCCCCTAACTCCACACTGGCAACACACTCAGTTTTTGATGTGTCTCTCTATATGCATTCTTAGGTGAACTCTGGCATCAATAAGTTTTATCATCTTTTAGGTGGTTTTGCACCTCTGTCATTTTCCAATTTGTGTGACAGATACTCCCTTCCTGCTGCTTAGCAGTTTATTTATGTGCAGATCCGTAGCTTCATTCAAACCCAATGCTAGTTTTGTAGAGTTTGGAGGACCGCAGCCTTCAAACTTTAGTGTATATACCACCCTTCTATACTCATGATTTACTTTTCTCCCTCTCCTGAGACAAAATCATTTGAAAATGCTTGTGAACACTATTTGGGGATCTCTTGCTCTGGCAACTGGTGAAATCCCTTCAAAAACAATCCGATAAACTATATGGGCATGTTCTAAGTGTTGCTAAATTATTAAACACCATTGACTAGAAGAAACAATCCCCCTGTTCATATTGGCTCTTACCAAACAAATATGGAACATAACCAATATGCAATGTTACCAGTTTGCTCCATGGCAAAGTTGATAACTTTCATAAAATTTGGTGTCCAAGGTAGAAGCTTCATAATAATTCTCCCCCAGGATCCACTTAACATTTACAAGGTGAACTTTGCTCTCTCAACCAGTGTCTCATCTGACATCTCCCCTTTTCTCCCTCCCCTCCTCTTCCCCATTTACTCCTTTTCCATCTGTGTTTATAAAATGTATAAAAAAAATCCAACATATTTCAGTTATCAAATACAGTATGTCCTCTGATGTCTTCTATTACAGTCTCAATATAATATTTGCCCTGTTATGTAAAAATGTTCTTGTTATCATAAATAGAGAGATAACAAAATTCTGAACAATAAGGGCATTAAAATACTGTAGTCCTAAACAGGGCTGGTTCTAGATCAAGTAGAGTCCAGGGTGAGAAGTGTCTTTGGCGCCCCCTTAAAAAAAACTCTATACTGTTTTTTGTGTGTACTAAATAAAAAGCACCTTACCTATATGATGGGTTCTCTGTAACAGAGAACCTCTGAAGATGTTGATCATCCATGGGTAAACAGTGTCTTCAGTTGGTATTTACTTTTCATGTAATGTAGGAGATCACTAGGTCCAGAAGATGCCTGTTTGTGTAGGAATATTACCAATATCATCATCATACAACAGAGGATCAAACAGATTTGTATACACTGTGTCACCTCCTGCACAGGTCCCCTTCAGCCTCCTGTCTCATGTCTCTCTAGCCTCCTGCCCCCTGTGTCACTCCAGCCTGCTGCCCCTGTGTCACTCCAGCATCCAGTCCCCTGCGTCCTGTCACACAAGCTTCTTGCCCCCTATGTCTCTTTACCCTCTTGCCCCCCTGTCTTACTCCAGTCTCCAGCCCCATGTCACTCCAGCCTCCTATCCTGTGCTACTCCAGTCTCCTGTGCCATCACTCCAGCTTCTTACCCAATTTCACTCCAGCCTCTTGTCCCGTAACACTTCAGCCTGTTGCCCCCTTTGTCACAATATCTTGTAAGGCAACAAAGCAGGGATCACTGATTTCATGCATACTTTCAGGGCAAGTTGAACACCTGTGCTGGTGAATGGAGAACACACTCTTAGGGCCTGCGGCAGTTCCTACCCTCTTGGGACGATGGGGGCTGCCATTGCTGAGAGGGAGAGGGGGACTGAGTAGACACTGCATGTTGCATGTTGTGTATGTGACTGGCAGAGCTTCCAATGGGAAGCCACCACCAGTCACAGTGTAGCCAGTGCAGTCATGGACTCAACTGGCTCACTGAGGTGGTGGATTCAGTATGACTACTGCCGGGATGCCGGCAGTTCAAATCCTGACAGCGGCATCCCGGCAGTAGTGAAAATCCTGATCGTCCCCAGGTAAGTATTTCCTAACCTATTCTACCCCCTAACCCTAATCCTACCTTGGGGTGCCTAACCTCCCCCCCAAGTGCCTAACCCTAATCCCCCCTCTAAGTGCCTAAACCTAACCCCCCCTTCCCCGCTGCCTAAACCTAAGTCCCCTGGGGGGGGTGCCTAACCCTATCCTCTCCCCGGGGGTGCCTAACCCTAAACTCCCGGGGGGGGTACCTAACACTAAGTCCTCCCCGAGAACCCTAAACCTAACCCTCCCCCCCGCTGCTCTCCGCTTCCGGCTTACCTTCGATCGGTAAGCCGGGTGTCTGGCTCCCGGCGTAGGTAAAGTGACAGTCGTAGGGATTTCGACGCCTGTAATTCAACCCCTTGCCGGGATTACACAGTCGGGAAGCCGACGGTCGGGATTCCATCCGTCGGCTTTCCGACTGCTTCCTTGCAGCCTCTAGGTAAAATCTGCCACTCCAATTAGACGTGAAAAGCGCATTTTTACAAAAGGTTTTCGCTATTGCAAAGTTTTCGCAAAAATGCGGATAGTGCTTTCCTACTGCCGAAATTTTTGCACGTGTGAATTCTCCATAGACTAATAAACAGGGAAAAGTTTTCACCATCTCAGAGCAGGTGAAAAGTTGTGCAAAGCAAAACCCCTGGTTTGGACTAAAAATGTGGGGACTTGGGGCCTGATTCAGACCCGTTCGCTATATGCCTGCTCTTGAAAGTGGCCTGATGTTCTGCGTACGCGCACACTTCGTTCTGCGCGTACGCGAACTACTCACTGCGATCGCATTCCGCTCGCTCGCCCTGCAAAGACAGCCCAGTGTAATGAGTGACAGGAGAGGCCGTTTGTGGGTGGTAACAGGGGCAGGACACTAATACCGGGGGTTTTTAGATGCGAACGCAGGCGTGCCAGAGTGTTTAGAGGTATGCATAATTAACAGGTAGCATCATACTACACATCACTTGCCTTTTTTTACACTGATTTCCTCGCAATGCTTGCAGTAGGGTAAAGCTACCACAAGCACTGCATTCACATCCGATGGTGCTCGATGTACCAATGTTTTAATACACTTCCTGGAGATGACGTGGTGCTGGTGGGCAGCTCTGCCTGTGCAATTGGGCGTACGCATACACAAAGTGGCCGCTCGCTAAGACATGGTGGGCGTGCTTATGGCTTGGCGAGCGATAGCTTCCTGTGGCATCACTTTGAAAATTTTGCATATGCATCCAGCGAGCGTACGCAGATAGAGAACGGGTCTGGATCAGGCCCTTGGTTCGGAATCTTTTGGAGACCCCCCTAATGACAAATTAGGCAAAAATATTTATTTGAATTAGCTTAATTTGGCCAATAATCACATGTCATTTCTGGGGTGAAAAATGTAAAAGTGTTGGGAAATGAGTTTAAAGTAGTGGGTCTGGTATTTTGGGGGTCTGTGAATGGGACATGTGTTTTAAACATTGCAGGTTGTGTGGTACCCCCAAGTTTGTTCCCAAATAGGGGTCCCCCAATTTTTTCTTGTTTATTAAATAGATAGGACTGTCCCCACAGCTTAGGGACACTATGTCATATGCAGCCCCATTCCTTATAATAGGCAGGTATAATGAACTTTGTGTGACCCTGCCTCTGGTAGTCCCTTCTGGGCATGTGCAGCCTAAGGGAAGAAATTGTCCTCTGTCCAGTAACCCCTTTTGTGCGGGAAAAATGCCCCCCATTGATTGGTCCCCCAGGTTGTAGGGCAGAGGGACCTGTGGGTCGGCTGCCACTGGGTCCCCTGGGCCAATGATTCATGCCGGACCGACAGGGAGGAGAAAGGGAGAGTTTATAAAATAGCAATCCCCAGGAGGGGAGAGGAGGATGTCCTGATGGGAAGTAGCTGGGCAGTAGGAGCTGCCATGTAGCCTGTAATAAATAAATGGACCCGCAGAAGGGTGCGGCTAGGGGCACAGGGAGCTGGCCCAGTGTAGTGTACCCGGCTGCATAAAGCAGGCGCAAGTAGCCCTGCTAGTGCCTGACCCACCTGCTGCTGCTGGGCCCCTTGAGAGTGCTGCTGGTGTTGGCTGGATCCCTGGAGCTGTGGAACTGCCCTGTCAGTGCCCGCTGCCGGCCATGGAGGGTCGTCCCCACTGATTACCTCACCGCCGGAGGGAAGACCCTGGCCAGTGGAGGCTGCCGGCTGTGTTGCCTGCAGGGACAGATGTCTGCCAGACCTGGATGGGGCAATGTGCAGGAGGGGCCAGAGGTCCGCGGCTGTGGCACAGTGAGGAACTGCCGCAGTGTATTGAATCCCAGCTGTTGTGGCTGGGGCGAGGACTCCGGCTCAAGATGCCCGCTGGGAGGAACAGGACCCCTCTGAGAGGACCCCAGAGACTGCCTCCTGACTTGCCGGGCTGTACTGGAGAAACCCCTTGTCTGCCTGTAAAGGAGCTACGCCTGTCGCCTGTGAAGAGGACTTGCCGCTGAGACCCCGCTGGCGAGGATGTCGCTCCAGTGCCCGGATGGGGCCAGTTGAGAGGATGTCAGGATCGCAGGGGGCAGCCCGGACTGTGAGGACCCCACTGAGGAACCAGCTGACAGGACGCCATTAGGGGGAGGCCCGTCTGACCTTGTTTCATGACCGCAGCCATGCCAAACACCCCGCAGAGGATACTCACCGGAGGAAGGACCCGCACAGTGGACCGGAGGGACATCGTGGAGGTCACCAGCTAAAGAGGGGACAGCCCCTGAAGAAAGCTCCGCAAGCCCCCGGGAGGATGGAGGAGCACCGCACCTGTTGGACATGGAGTCTGAAGAGGGGGACTGCTATCCCCGACCACTGCAAGAGTACCCCGGCACAGAGGAAATGGGAAGGACCTTGGAAAAGATGCTGGTGGGAGTCTGAAGCTAGAGCGCAGCCTGGTGCGGTGCTTTGCATCCCGGGCTGTGCTGGAGATCGGAGGAGGCAAAAGCGCCACTGCTAGGGGTGAGAACCTATGGGGTTAGGTAGTTAGGCCCCTTTGCTAGGTCCCACTCTTTTACCCCCTTCATAGGTAGTTTGGGGAGGGGTAGTGAAAGTTCCCCCTGGGGCCAGTGGTGCACTTAGTTAGTAAAAACATGCTCTTAGGGGTAAGGTTTAATTTGTATTGCCCCACTGTAGCTCTAGTCATTTTATCAAGGGTTTTGTACATTAAATAAGTGGGTAAAGGACGGATGTCCAGAGATTCCCCTTACTATCTGTAGTTAAACTTGCTAGGGGTTACCCTTTGAATCTCTACAACTTGATGCCAGTGCTATGCTTGGTTTAGATTTATATGCAATTGTTTTCTTTAGACATTCATAAATGCAGTTCAGGCCCAACTCTTAGCAATGTTGTTCTTGTGTGGACTTCCTGCCTGCTAGTTTAACTTAATGTGATAGAAATGTGTGCTATGTTAAATGTTGATGTCTTGCAATACTATCTGTTCACATACTTAGCTGATGTATGGTTTTGTGTTCTGCTGATCACTTACTGTTCACATTATCGATAACGCATTGAAATGGTAGTTTGCAGCCCGCCGTGGCATACACTGTGTTCCCTTGACCTTAGGCAAAAACAATTAGATATTTGCAAACTAGTTTATTTCTTGTATGTTGTATGAAGACATATAGGCCCTCATTCAGAGCCGCTCGTTAACAGCAGTACGCTCGTTGCGTTCCGATGTTTGGAAACCGCGCATGCGTCGGTGTAACACTGCGCATGTGCGTACGGCAGATTGCGAGCTTTTTTTGTCTCGTTCGTCAAATTGCGAACAGGAAGTGACATGTCAAATGTGATTGACAGAACAGGGCGTTTTTGGGCGTTGACGGGGTGGAGATGGAAAAACGCAGGCGTGGCGAGGCGTTTTTGGGGCGTACATACATTATCTGATGCGAACGTCAAATGCGTTCGTACCAAGTCATACGTCACTGGATGATCCTCTTTCCGTTCAAACTGCTCGCACAGCTTGGGGTCTGGATTACTCGACCACATTGGCGATGGCCTTCTCCTCCGTCCCGGGCCTCCACGATGTTTCATCGATTAATCACGGGTTGTCAGAAAAACAATCAATTTTGAATTGAAAACCAGCTTGTAATGTGTTTTGAGAAGAGTTTTTTTGGTTAGCACAAAACCGTACGCAGGTGGAAATCATAGCTGCTAATTTCAGGATTACACAATCAATTAGCGTACATTTGTAGGTATGTTTTTTTTGGATGGTATTTTGTATTTGTGCTATTGTAACAATAATGTCATCATGTTTGTGTGTATTTTACCATTTTGCTTTGGTCTGGAGAATTTGCATCCTTATGTAATTTTTAAAGTGTTCCTTAAAGAGCCCTTTATTTTACAATTTTTTTTTTGTTTTTTGGGAGGTCGTTTTTGCCTTGTGGGCCAGGATTAACTGTAAACCATTTATAAAATAATGTCAGAATACAATGTCGAACATTTTTTCAAAATTTATTAGAAAATAAAAACATTTTCTGGCCCATTTTTGGCCCAAACTTTTTTTGACAGTGTTATTCCAATAAAATTTATAATTTGGCCAAACATAAAAGGTATGGAAACAAAACAAAAATTTAAAAACAATTCACAAGAAAGGAGAGGGAAGTTTTGGCCAGAAAGGAATATGGGGCAAGCACAGAAGGAGTGTGGGAAAAGTAGCCAGTGCTGTCAACGTTTTTTCCCCCGTTTGGCTGGGGGAGGGTGAGCGCCAGACCGGGTCCGGGATGTCATTGGGCTGGCCTGTCCAGAGGCAGATGTTGTGGCCTCTGGACTAGGCACAGGGCTAGGTACATTTGGAGGATTGGCTGATGTTGTGCCAGAGGTGGAGGATCCTGATGTTCCGGCAGGAAGGGAGGTCGGCTCCACCATGTGCTGGCGAACGAGCTGCTCCAGGCCATTGGCGATGCGGATGTTGGCCCTGGTATTTTCCACCAGGGCCTGACCAATGGTCACGTTGGCCGCAGCATTTTGCTCCAGGGCCACAGCCACCCGTAGCAGACTGGCGTCCATCCTCTGCAGAATCTCCGTATGGAAATCCGATTTAAAATTGAGTTCTGTGAGGAGTGCCACTGCCTGCGAGGGGGATTGCCCTGGACTGGCTTCTGCAGGGTCCTCAGCCGGATGTACTGGTTCCTCCCCTGCAGAGCCAGCAGAAATTCTGCGGCCAAGGCTCCCCTCTGGAGCAGACTCATCCGCCTGTGTCTCTGTGTGAAAAATGAGAAAAGAGTCACATTAGAATCTACATAT
Organism: Taudactylus pleione; assembly: GCA_031769625.1. Taxonomy (NCBI): domain Eukaryota; kingdom Metazoa; phylum Chordata; class Amphibia; order Anura; family Myobatrachidae; genus Taudactylus; species Taudactylus pleione. The sequence goes on from JAUIMM010000014.1 coordinate 36,049,715, forward strand.
TGGCACAATAACATTTCAGAGTTGGTTACATCACAATATTTACCTGGGACAACATGAGGAGCCGCAAAGTCTGGCATGTCCGTATCCATGTTCGACACGCCAAACACCTCCACAGCCTGCACGCACCCCCGTACCAGCTCTTCCAAATCATTCAACTCCAATGACACATGGGTGGTTCCCCCACCTGTCCCCCTTGCATGCCTAGCCCTGTCCGCCATTTTTTGTTTCAGGCGATATTTGAAGTCTTGCCATCTGTGGGTGAAAAAGTAACCATTATTCCTGTTGTTTTTTTTTTTTTTTTGGTTTTAGGGGGGGTCAAGTTTTTACTTACCGCCGTTTGACATCCCGGGCTAGACGGACATAATCACCCACCCTATTGACAGCACTGGCTATCTCCTCCCACATTCTCCACTTCTGGCTTGCACCCATATTCCTGTCTGCCTGTTGCAGGATGTCCACACACTTCTGAACCAAAACCTCCATCTCCTTTCTTGTGAATTGTGGCTGCCTTTTCTTTTTCCCTGCTTTGCCCGGAATACTGGGCCCAGCAGCCTCTTCCATGTCATCCTCCTCACCTATTTGTTTAAACGTTGAGAAATTTAAGCTTGCAAACTTTCACTATATTATGTTTCAAAATAATCCTTGTTTGGAAATGCCTGAAAAACTTACCGGCAGACTCTTGGCCATTGTTTCCCTGGTCTGTAGCCATTTCTTACCTCCAAACAAGAAATACACCAGAACGTTTTTTTTTGGTCGTGACGTATTTATACATGCATCCTTATTTTTCGTCCGCATCATTGATTGTGCGTTCCTATGATCCCTCCTTAATTTGTGCGGGAAAATAAACACTATTTATGGCTTGGGGCGTCTCGAGTCGAGGTGGCGGGTGTTGGTTGTTGGAGGTTACGTTGGTCGGAATGGATTGTTGGCGGGATTTGTATTTGGCGTTGTTTGGAGTTTTTTTCGGTGTGTCTTTTTGGAGTTTTTCTTTCCGTTCGCTTTTTTTGGTGTGGTTGTTTTATTTGTCGTGTCATTTTTTTGTAAGTTTTTGGCCGTCTTCCTTTTGTTCACTTTGTGTATCCTTCTTTTTGTTAAATTTGGGGCGGTAATTTTTTACAAATTCTCCTTTGGTAGGTTTCTTTTGGCTCTGCCCCAACAACCTTTTTAACCGGTGACTTATATATCCTCTATTGGTAAGTTTGTTTTTTCACTTGTTTATTAAATGTTCATGTTTTGTTTAACGCAACTTTGTTTGACCTTACACTTTTAACCTTTGGTTTTGTGATTGCTAATGTATGAACTAATTAGCGTATTTTTATCTGGTTATTTTCTGTCTTGTAATTGCGAACTAATTAATGCATTTTTATCTGGTTATATTCTGTCTTGTAATTGCGAACTAATTAGCACATTTTTATCTGGTTATTTTCTGTATTGTATTTGCGAACTAATTAGCGCATTTTTATCTGGTTATTTTCTGTATTGAAATTGGTTGTGATTTCCCGTTAGAAATTTTTTAAGAATTTGGGGCCCAAATTGTGGTAGTCTGCGCACTGTCATTTTGCTCTTTGCCGAAATGTGTGTTTATCCCCTTTTATGTTTTGTATTGCACCCAATTTAGATTCCTAAATGGCCACCCTAAATTTTTGCATTGTTTGTTTGTTTTTATTTTTAGGTTTTGAAAATCATGACAATACCCCGGCATGTAAGCATCATTGGATTGTATCGTAAAGATAAGTAATTTTTTAATTTTTGGGGGGCAAAAAAACCTTACATTCAATTCTTGCCATTTCAGGTTGATCTTGGTCGGATTGTTCTGGCCATGCTCCCGGAAGCCGACCAACCTCAATCTGGTCCCAGGCATAGGCATCATAGGCGTGCAAGGCCCCAGATATATATCAAACACGTGTCACACTTTTTGGAATGCCCGATGATGAGGTGTTAAGACGCTACCGTCTTCCGCCCCAAATCATCATAGACACTCTCTCATTAATAGAGAGTGATCTTGAGTGGCAAATTGACAGTCCTACAGCAATACCACCACTTACGCAATTTATGGCGGTGTTACATTTCTGTGCCTCAGGATCGTTTCAAACAACGGTGGGAATAGTTGCGGGAATCTCCCAATCCTCCTTTTCCAGGATCCTGAGGGCAGTGATGGAGGCCCTTTTCAAGCACCTCCATAATTTTATTCAAATGCCTTTGGATATGGGTGCCCTTAGTGTGGCCAAGGCCAATTTTTACCAAATAGCTGGCTTCCCACACATCATAGGGGTTGTGGATGGTACTCACATACCACTTCAGCCTCCAGCACGGCTGGAGGCCATATTTCGCAACCGCAAACACTATCACTCCCTGAATGTAATGGTGGTATGTGATGCCTCCCTCCAGATCCTGTCCCTGAATGCAAAATTACCCGGAAGTGCACATGACTCATTCGTCATCCGGCAATCAGGGATATGGCATAAATTAAACAACCTACAAGCTGGTGATGCGTGGCTTCTGGGTAAGTGGAGACCTTTAGTACATAACAATGTTAAGCTTGATACACAGTGATCCTGATGTTGTCACTTCTTTTTCACAGGAGACAGTGGCTACCCTTGCACGCCCCGGCTGCTCACTGCTCACTCCTTATTTGGCTCCCACACCAGGGCCACAAAGTAATTTTAATTCTGCACTTACAGCCACCAGGCAAGTGGTGGAAAGCTGTATCGGCCTTTTAAAAGGCTGATTCAGATGCCTCCACTGCTCTGGTGGCGAGCTCATGTATTTGCCGGATATGGTTTAGAAAATTGTGGTCCTGTGTGGGATATTTCACAACATCGCCATAAGGAGTGGTGTCCCAATGCAGCCAGAGGATGCCTTGCCTGAGGATGGCCCCCCGAGGTTGGTCGGAGGTCAGTATGTGGGGGGGCCATACGCGATGATGTGGTGGCCAGATATTTTAGGTAATTATTGGCACAAAAGAAGTTCTTTGACACAATGTGTTAAGGATTTTGGGAGACCATCTAATTAATTTGTTTATTTTTTCCCATCTTCTGTTTGATTTCATAATCTTTGGGACTGAAACGATGACTACTTCCTGCTACCCAAAACAAACCTTCATGGGGACACATTGGATATATATTCTGGACCCAATATTGCAACGCAACATTTGTGGAATCATGTTGGCATGCTCATTCGTCAGCCAGTTCTTGATTTTTCTTTACTTTTTTCATATGGTGTTTGATGGGTTGTACTTTTTGTTATCACTGTGTGTATTGTTTGTGAGCCAACACTTTAGTTTTTTAGTTCTGTGTTGAATAAATTTTTAGAGAGTGTAATTTTGCAAATTTTCTTGAACATTGCAAGCAAGTGTAACCAGGTTCACCCACGTTAAAATTGCTTACGGGTTAATCCTGTAATGTCGCAATTTGATCAAAATTTAAATATGCTTTCTGGGTCAAAACCAACACCAAAAGGTATTATGTACAATCAGTATGCTTTGGAATCTCGGGCTAAGCAGGTTGCCCCCCAAATTGGAACATGTAAAATGTACTAATATAAAAATTGTAACACAAAAAAAAACCTCAAGCAGATTGTTACTGTTAGCTGTTTCATGTGCCTGTTTTCTAAAAATCTACAACACACAATCTTAGTGACATTAATTGCAAATACTTGCTGCAAGAGTCTACTTATGTCAGTGTAAACAATCTAAGATTTGGAGACAAGGAATGAGACTGAACTCTAACTTTAAAACTTATAGTAGGAAAAATAATTTTGTTTGAAAATAAAAAATTATGGACGCAGGATCCCAGCCATACGGTCAAGGACCACCAGCAGGCCGATCACGTGGCCCCGCATCACTTGGACGCACCCGGCTAGGTCCGCCAAACGCCTCTGGTCCTCTGTGGGTTAGAAAAGTGTGGGGCTTAATACATAATTAATGAAACACCCAGAAAAAACAAGCAAAACAAAGCTATCCAAAAATGACAATATTGTGACCAAAAGCACATTTAACCCAAAAAACCAAAGGACACAAAAATGGACACCCAAAAATTTAAAAAATAAAAAAAACAGTTTTGCCATGTGGGATATGTGTATGGGGAAATCAGCAGTAAAAGGTAAAGACAAACAGAGATATACCCAAACTTGTGACAAACCAAAAAAAAGGAAAAGGCACAGACACAGGATTAGATCCAAACATTTTAAAACACAAAAAAGGTTAAAAGGGAAACATACCGTTCAAAATGACGGCTGGCCCAGAACCAACTCCCTCGTCCTTCTCGGAGGTGGCCACATTCCCCAACGAGGTGGGAGGGGTGATTACGGATTCAGGGGAGGGGGTAGTCACGAGAGGGGTGGTTGGAGGGGAGGGGGAATTGGGATGGAGGGGAAGTAGCACAGACGGATGTGCGACGGTCTGTGCAGGCTGGGGAGGAGGGGGAATTTAGGGTATTTTGGGGTGAGGATGTTTGGCTGGGGGTTGGGGAGAGGGGCCGAGAGCGCCGTCTTTGACGGCGATGACGCCGTAGTCTTCGCTCTGCCCCTAAATGATGGAAAATAAATTGAGGTTAGTTTAGAACATCACCCTGTTAAACGCTAATTGTTAAACCCCAAAAAATGTAAACATGCACATGCAGATATGAGTACAAATAATAAATAGGCCATACATGAAAACATGCACATGCAGATATGAGTAAAAATAATAAATAGGCCATACATGAAAACATGCACATGCAGATATGAGTACAAATAATAAATAGGCCATACATGAAAACATGCACATGCAGATATGAGTACAAATAATAAATAGGCCATACATGAAAACATGCACATGCAGATATGAGTACAAATAATAAATAGGCCATACATGAAAACATGCACATGCAGTTAGGGCCACAAAGATAAACATGAAAACCACAGTCAAAAAAACTTACTTTCCGCTATCTGCATGCGAAAGCATGCCAGCAAGCGGGGCGTCCGCCGTTGCAGGACGGACCACCTACGCTCCAGCTGGCCGATCTGGCGGCGTGAGCCGAAGGAACGCAGGCGGCCATGTACCTACGCATATGCGGAACGCTTTTCCCGATTGGTGATGGGGGGAGGCTGCCTGGTGATCCGCCTGTCCATCACCTCGGTTAAGACCATGAGCTCGTGCCTGGTGAATGCCGAGGCTCTCATGATGGCAATGGTGTATTTTTAATAAAACAATTTTAATAAAGACCTGAAAAAAAATTTGATTGGCTAATGTATTTGGGTAATTAACAGGACCAATTCTATTGGTTAGTGTATGAGTCATGTGTTCGACAGGGCCACAAATCTATTGAGAGTTATGATAGGCTTGATGCAGTGACATGCGTAAGCTAATTTAAATAAAGAAATGAACCCAGTAAAATATGCGTGGGTAAAATCAAAGAAAACAAATGGATAATTGCCTCAAACATGTATTTTGACAAATAAAAGCGAATGTTTAAGCCGTACGTATTCTGCGGGTAAACACAAACACGGACAAGAGTAAAGTTTATTGCATGTGAAAAAAAAATAAAAAATGACGAGCAATTAAGCTAATTGATATATTGATTGGCATGATACGATTGAGGGAGGTGGGCAGAATAAACGAGCAGGTAATCGGAATCTGACAGGCCCACTTCCGGTTTGTACTTGTGCGTGCGTTCCCTGCAAGCCACATTGGGGATGTACGCTCGCTATTTGGCACGCTCGTTAGTTAGAGGAGGGGTCGGTAGACTTTGGGGAGGAAGTTTAGCTGCGTTCGAAATTACGAGCGAGCGCTTAAATTAACATTATGACAAGAAAGTTATTGTGTTGCCGGGTGGCGCTGGATATACAAAAAAGATATAGAGCAAGGTGAAAACATATTCAAATAAATGGAGAGGAGATACTCAATCTGTTTCAAGAGATGAAAAAGAGTCCTTGTGTAGATCACTTTCTGTGGAAAATCCAGAGAGTCTCCGGGAATTAGTCCGATTGGCACATAAAAAAGGAAAAAATACAAAAACAAAGAAGGCCGTTTTAGTGGTCTAATATTGTATACCAAGTAATATTAGTACACCAAGTATAGGGGCAGAGTGATAAACGCTCCGTCAATTAGTTGGATCAGTGCGTACCCCAACTCACATCAAGACATGTAGTGGGACTCCCCAAAAGGTTTCTTTATATTGCCCACCCGCTCAATGGTTCCAAACAATCCTCCTATAGTCACATATCATAAATGAAGGCGGTAGAATGATGCATACCCTACTTACGTGTTACAGACATAATGTTCTGCACATAGAGGTTTCTTTCAATGATTCTCCGAGGGATAATTGAGATTTAATCCCTCTATAATATATCCTCATACAAAAGAGAGATAGATGATGTAGCTAAAAATTTCTTTTAATCCAGAATGAACATACAAGGCAAAAAAAAGGCACACATCAATACAATAAAAATAGAAAATAAAATAAAAAGAAAAAAAAAGAAAAACTTAATGGTGAGAGGTGATATGAAAACCTCCACCTTATCAAGGAGCAAGTAATATAGTCCTGATTTTCAAGATTCCTGTTAACCAACGTGTTTCGACCTGTCAACTGCAGGTCTTTTTCAAGGTATAAGGAATCTGACCCACACTGGGGCTTTATATACCCTCTGTCTTTAATTGATCCACTAATTATCCCAATTAATGTATTGATCATACATAAATATAAACGTCCCAGTTGCTAAAGATAAGTAACACATGTTCCCTGGTGGAGATCAATCAGGTTTAGTTAATTGTCCAGAATTACCCAGCCGGATATCCCCCGGAAATAACACGTCATGTGTGCTGTTTAAACGGGACCCCTAAGTCTCTGCTCACTGCCTGCGCGCCATCAACTTCCTCCCATAAGCCACGAGGCATACACCCGCGGCATCCGGCGGATGCTGTACATGTCTCCCATTATAAACGACGCGGGGCCGGAAGTCGCCTCACCGGCGTCCAGCATCCGCGACGTAAACACGTGGTATCTGGCGCCTACAATACGTGGCTCCTGCTATGACTGCCGCGAACCCGGAAGTCAGTTTACAGACATCCAATGCACTTCCGCTCCCTGGCAGAACATGGTATATCAAAGGGTGTCTCCGTTGACTGGGCATCCATGTTGTAGCCCAAATATTACCAATATAGAATAACAATTCAAAAACATCAATACATGACTAAGACAACAATATAAAATCCCTAAAGTACATAAAACAGAAATGGGATTATTAAAAATGGAATAAAAGAGCTTATATACAGCCAAGGTATTTAGAGTAATGTAAAATCATAAGGAATGATGTCTTAAAAGGCCATACCGTAAAATCAACATATAAAAATAAAACATAAAATCTAATCTAAAATAATCTCAATTGTAAAAAACCACAATCATAAAAACCACTTGAGTTCAAAGTCTTGATTCAGACCGCCAGGGATCAACGTTTTATATTGATAGATCATCTTCATTTCCTCCCTAGCAATATATCCTACACTATCATTGGAACGTACCGATCTTTTAACTATTTTAAGTCCCAATAAGTTTTTAATCCCTTCGGTAGAACAATCATGTTTATTCTTAAAATGGGCTGATAATGCATGTGATTCTAAGCTTAAATTAACATATTTCAGTACGTACGCAGAACGTTCGAACGGCCACTTGCGTCCGGGTCTGAATGAGGGCCATAGTTTGTTACGGGGTAATTCCTGTGACAACCTCAGCTGGCGGAAAGCTATTTAGGGCACTGTAAGTAGGTTTACAAAGAGACTGCTGCATGATTTTTTTCTGTGTTGTGCTTTACTACGCTATTTGCTACAGAGACTCTAAACCGCTTTATTACCCCTGTACGTACTGCACTGTGCCAACGTAAAGAGACTGCTGAATGATATTTCTGTGTTGGGCTTCACTACGCTATTTGCTACAAAGACTCTAAGCCACTTTATTATTGCAACTGCCATATATTTTTCAGAACTGTTTCTACACAGAGACTGCAATATTATTCCACGTCACTATGTTGTGCCTCTCTCAGCTTGTCGCACCAGGCTGTAAATAGCTTTAGATTGCAGTAGCATCAGGTACGATTGGTTTGTTTGTTTCTTGCCAGCTGGGGTTGCACACGTTTGCTTGAAGGGGGCTTAGCCTGTTTATGATTTATTGACAGCTATTGTAACTAATTGGTATTGTTTGAAAGTTCTGTTGCGAATCCCTGATATGGTTGAAATAGTGATATCTGAATTTATATTCTAAATGTGTGTAATTTAACTTGGTTACAATAAAATTGAGTTGTACCCTCTGCACTGTATCTTCATCATTGTGTCTGTTTAAAAAAGGGAAACACATTGCTTGCCCCTCTGATCAAATCCGAACCTGGTCCCTTGTCTAACAACCGGGACATTACATAAAAGTGGCATCACCAACAGGATCAGAGACTTCAGGCAAGCATGTTTCCCCCAGACACAATGACCAGCCCTTCAACAGAAGTGTACCCAGTTTAGGGCCTAATTAGGGATTTTGTACTTAGGAAATTGAAGTTACAATGTATATGTTTCAATATTATTTGCTACAATGTGTTGTTACTATAGATACAATGTTGCTAATATTTAGGAAAGGCTGTCAGGCCTTACTAATTCAGCATATGTGAGGACACGTATAATTTTAGGGGGGAAGTATGTGGCACCCCCAAGTTTGTTCCCAAATAGGGGGTCACCCAATTTTTTCTTTTTTATTAAATAGATAGGACTGTCCCCACAGCTTAGGGACACTATGTCATATGCAGCCCCATTCCTTATAATAGGCAGGTATAATGAACTTTGTGTGACCCTGCCTCTGGTAGTCCCTTCTGGGCATGTGCAGCCTAAGGGAAGAAATTGTCCTCTGTCCAGTAACCCCTTTTGTGCGGGAAAAATGCCCCCCATTGATTGGTCCCCCAGGTTGTAGGGCAGAGGGACCTGTGGGTCGGCTGCCACTGGGTCCCCTGGGCCAATGATTCATGCCGGACCGACAGGGAGGAGAAAGGGAGAGTTTATAAAATAGCAATCCCCAGGAGGGGAGAGGAGGATGTCCTGATGGGAAGTAGCTGGGCAGTAGGAGCTGCCATGTAGCCTGTAATAAATAAATGGACCCGCAGAAGGGTGCGGCTAGGGGCACAGGGAGCTGGCCCAGTGTAGTGTACCCGGCTGCATAAAGCCGGCGCAAGTAGCCCTGCTAGTGCCTGACCCACCTGTTGCTGCTGGGCCCCTTGAGAGTGCTGCTGGTGTTGGCTGGATCCCTGGAGCTGTGGAGCTGCCCCGTCAGTGCCCGCTGCCGGCCATGGAGGGTCGTCCCCACTGATTACCTCACCGCCGGAGGGAAGACCCTGGCCAGTGGAGGCTGCCGGCTGTGTTGCCTGCAGGGACAGATGTCTGCCAGACCTGGATGGGGCAATGTGCAGGAGGGGCCAGAGGTCCGTGGCTGTGGCACAGTGAGGAACTGCCGCAGTGTATTGAATCCCGGCTGTTGTGGCTGGGGCGAGGACTCCGGCTCAAGATGCCCGCTGGGAGGAACAGGACCCCTCTGAGAGGACCCCAGAGACTGCCTCCTGACTTGCCGGGCTGTACTGGAGAAACCCCTTGTCTGCCTGTAAAGGAGCTACGCCTGTCGCCTGTGAAGAGGACTTGCCGCTGAGACCCCGCTGGCGAGGATGTCGCTCCAGTGCCCGGATGCCACTGGGGCCAGTTGAGAGGATGTCAGGATCGCAGGGGGCAGCCTGGACTGTGAGGACCCCACTGAGGAACCAGCTGACTGGACGCCATTAGGGGGAGGCCCGTCTGACCCTGTTTCAGGACCGCAGCCATGCCAAACACCCCGCAGAGGATACTCACCGGAGGAAGGACCCGCACAGTGGACTGGAGGGACATCGTGGAGGTCACCAGCTAAAGAGGGGACAGCCCCTGAAGAAAGCTCCACAAGCCCCCGGGAGGATGGAGGAGCACCGCACCTGTTGGACATGGAGTCTGAAGAGGGGGACTGCTATCCCCGACCACTGCAAGAGTACCCCGGCACAGAGGAAATGGGAAGGACCTTGGAAAAGATGCTGGTGGGAGTCTGAAGCTAGAGCGCAGCCTGGTGCGGTGCTTTGCATCCCGGGCTGTGCTGGAGATCGGAGGAGGCACAAGCGCCACTGCTAGGGGTGAGAACCTATGGGGTTAGGTAGTTAGGCCCCTTTGCTAGGTCCCACTCTTTTACCCCCTTCATAGGTAGTTTGGGGAGGGGTAGTAAAAGTTCCCCCTGGGGCCAGTGGTGCACTTAGTTAGTAAAAACATGCTCTTAGGGGTAAGGTTTAATTTGTATTGCCCCACTGTAGCTCTAGTCATTTTATCTAGGGTTTTGTACATTAAATAAGTGGGTAAAGGACGGATGTCCAGAGAGTCCCCTTACTATCTGTAGTTAAACTTGCTAGGGGTTACCCTTTGAATCTCTACAACTTGATGCCAGTGCTATGCTTGGTTTAGATTTATATGCAATTGTTTTCTTTAGACATTCATAAATGCAGTTCAGGCCCAACTCTTAGCAATGTTGTTCTTGTGTGGACTTCCTTCCTGCTAGTTTAACTTAATGTGATAGAAATGTGTGCTATGTTAAATGTTGATGTCTTGCAAATGTACTATCTGTTCACATACTTAGCTGATGTATGGTTTTGTGTTATGCTGATCACTTACTGTTCACATTATCGATAACGCATTGAAATGGTAGTTTGCAGCCCGCCGTGGCATACACTGTGTTCCCTTGACCTTAGGCAAAAACAATTAGATATTTGCAAACTAGTTTATTTCTTGTATGTTGTATGAAGACATATAGTTTGTTACGGGGTAATTCCTGTGACAACCTCAGCTGGCGGAAAGCTATTTAGGGCACTGTTAGTAGGTTTACAAAGATACTGCTGCATGATTTTTTCTGTGTTGTGCTTTACTACGCTATTTGCTACAGAGACTCTAAACCGCTTTATTACCCCTGTACGTACTTACCTGCACTGTGCCAACGTAAAGAGACTGCTGAATGATATTTCTGTGTTGGGCTTCACTACACTATTTGCTACAAAGACTCTAAGCCGCTTTATTATTGCAACTGCCATATATTTTTCAGAACTGTTTCTACACAGAGACTGCAATATTATTCCACGTCACTATGTTGTGCCTCTCTCAGCTTGTCGCACCAGGCTGTAAATAGCTTTAGATTGCAGTAGCATCAGGTACGATTGGTTTGTTTGTTTCTTGCCAGCTGGGGTTTCACACGTTTGCTTGAAGGGGGCTTAACCTGTTTATGATTTATTGACAGCTATTGTAACTAATTGGTATTGTTTGAAAGTTCTGTTGCGAATCCCTGATATGATTGAATAAGTGATATCTGAATTTATATTCTAAATGTGTGTAATTTAACTTGGTTACAATAAAATTGAGTTGTACCCTCTGCACTGTATCTTCATCATTGTGTCTGTTTAAAAAAGGGAAACACATTGCTTGCCCCTCTGATCAAATCCGAACCTGGTCCCTTGTCTTACAACCGGGACATTACACTTGCTGCAGCAGGTGAATAATTCATATTTTTTTAAAGTGCACTCTTATGACACAAAAATACACTTGGACCCAAAGTATTGTACCCCTAATTTAACTGCAGCATTTATTTTGCAAGAAAAAAAATTAGATTTCTATCAGTTTTCCACTATTACACAAAATACATATAACAGCCAATTGATACAATTTAAGAACCCAAAATAATTTTATTAGGTCTAATACATTTCTAAAGTGATTTACCTATGTTAGTTATGCTTTTTATGGGGTACAGACAGATTTCCCCAAAATCTGCTGTACTTTTCGCAAGTTACACCACAGACTGTTCTCAGAGTAATACCACATCGCAGCTTTTGTAATAGGATAGTGTGAGAAACTTTAGCGTGCATAGACAAAAGACGTTACATTAATTTTGCGCCAAAAGCCCCAAAGTTAACTTTTCGCTTTATCGCATTGAATTGGATACAGCCCTTAATGTTCATACAGAATAATTATCATGAATTGATAAATTCTATAAGGACAAGTGGAGCGCTTAATGACAGTTATGTTGCTGAAAGGTAAAAGTATAGCTGGATTTATTGATCTACCTTTTGAAGTTCAATATTTCTCACACAGTAAACAGCACCATTTTTCGAAGCAACTGAAAAGTCTTTAGTTTATGGCTGATAGTTAATAAAGTAAACAGGTGAAAACTTTGCAATAAGTCTTTTATTGGGCTTATAGCGGAGTGGTGCCATAAGCTTTTAAAATGTCCATTTATGATGCTTTTAACTAAAACTGATTACTGCTCTGTTTATAGGTGAAATTATTCAAAGACCTGATAATAGTCTGATATGAGCGAATATATACAATGTGAAAACGGAGGGATGTTACAATGCAATGGACTATAAGGCAATAGAGATAGTTAATAACTACCCCTGCCATATAAGCCATACAAGGCTGGCAAATGGGGGGGGGGGAGGGTTAGGTTTAGGGCTCCCAGGGGGGACTTAGGGACACCCCCCCGGGAGGTTAGGGTTAGGCTAGGGGAAGGGAGGGTTAGGGTTAGGCACCCCTGGGGGGAGGTTAGGGTTAGGCGGCGGGGAAGGGGGGTTAGGTTTAGGCACTTAGAGGGGGCATTAGGGTTACGCGGTGGGGAAAGGGGGGTTAGGTTTAGGCACTTAGAGGGGGATTAGGGTTACGCGGCGGGGAAGGGGGGGTTAGGTTTATGCACTTAAAGGGGGGATTAGGGTTAGCCACTGGGGGGGAAGGTTAGGGTTAGGCACCCCTAAGGAGGGTTAGGGGGGGAGGTTAGGTTAGTAAATACTTACCTGGGGACGATCTGGATTTTCACCGGTTCTCCTATCTATCTATCTATCTATCTATCTATCTATCTATCTATCTTAGTAACTTATATTTCAGAGGCACAAAATATGGTAAACCCACATTATAAATTATAAAGTTTTAGCTTAGGTTCCCATTGCTGTTGTAGATTAGCATCCAGACTTTTATCAAAATGTGCACTAAGACCCTCATAATAATTGAAAAAGTCAGTTTATAAATTCTAAATTTTGCAGAGTTCAACAACTATTTTATTTTGGTGTTAGGGCCTTATTCAGCATTTCCCAAAGTTTGGGAATCTATGAGTGAGGCGGACCCATACTGCACATGTGCAGTATGGGTCTGCGATCACGCACGCAGTCCGGCAGCAGACTGTCAGTGATTGACAGTCTGCTGCCATTTCTGAGTGGGGAGGGGGTGGCGATGGCCTCCATTTTCCAAAATGGAGGCGTGTCACAGCCGTTGAGGAGCAGTGCTGAGGCCATGATCTCCATCAGCTAACTGAGATTTCCTGGACTCTTTTGGACATCTACGATGGCCGGCTTGCAGGACCCATGGGTCATTTAGCCAGCCTATGGTATCGCAGATGATCCAATGGTGCATCCTAGGACACAGCTCGGATCAGTAATGCATGCAGGAGGCGTGATGCCTTCTGCTGCATTACCATATTACAGCTATCACAGTTGCTTACATGTTAGCTGTAATAGCTAATGCATCCTCTGCTCAATCAGGCCCTTAGTGCCCAATATATAACAATCTACATTATTATTTTTTTCACCTGAATTCGCCAATGTAAAAATTTTATTTTTCATGGGAATTTAGCATTGCGCTGTTGCCGGGACAGAGTGTGTCCCGGCAAAGAGCTGAAAGCAGAGTGACAGTTTCCTGGTCGAGGTCCTCCATAGAGAGTGACCTCCGCAGAGGCCGACAGAGAGATGGTCTGGCACCCAATAGTAGTATCACCAATGAACTACACCATGTCATCATCCATGTCTACCTCTACAAACTTATGAGCTAAGCACCCATGTATTTGAGGTCCTCTGATCAGGATTAATCCACTGATGACCTAGCTACTGTAAGGCTTAAAAGAAAGTGTTTGTCATAAGACCCTGTTTTCATATAATATCACTGCAATTCACAGTGATACTTGTCAGAAGGGGAGCTCTCCATACTGTCTCCCTTCATTACATGGTGGGCTCTGCAGGAGTCCCATCACTGCCAAAGTTTCTGACCTGGATCCCAAGTGAACGTCTTTTCTATCTGTCCTCCACTAGAAGAGGACGTGCCTCTGAATGTGTTTCTACACTGGAGACTGTGCTACATACATTGGAGACTGTGCTACACAGTGGCGGCACTACAAACCCCACTGTGTCACCAATGATTACTGTTAGAGGGCCAGTGCCACCATACACAGATGTATGGTACTCCATCTACACACACTACCTGCATTAATCCTGAAACTCCTGTCTCTTACTACCATATGGGCATACTTGCATCGACCCTGTTTTACTCTGCATCCTGTTATCTGCTGGTTAATAAACCAACAAGCATGGTGAAGTTATCTGCCATGTGGACCAGTGGCGTCACAAGGGGGGTGCGGGCCACACCTGGGTGTCACCCTCCGAGGGGTGACACCAAGGTGCAGATTCCCCCTCAGTGACAGGAGACGGGTGCTGCACTATATAATAATAAGTGCAGCACTCTGCTCCTGACAACTGTGAGGGAGCCGGCCGACACTGCACACAGGGCAGTCCGCAACTCCAGCACGCCCCTGCCGCCTAGTAATAACGGGACCACGGGGTTTGGTCACAAGGCCACGCCCCTTCCCACATGGCCATGCCCTGTCCATGAGGTCACGTTCCTTTTCGGCAACATCCCTCCCTGCACCTCCACAGCACATGCTGACATTTATCAACACCATAATTTCTGGCAATAATCCTTACTCAAAGGCCGACAGGCTGAAACGCATTGTACTTGCCACGTGAACCATACAGCCACTCAGCACACTAGCAAGCACCCAGGCAGCAGCAGCAGACTGCCGACGCACATCCATATTGTGAACTTTTGCATCCTTCCCGACAGACAGGCACTCCTGAGGAAGTGTGGTGACTGGGAGCAGCCTGTGGAGGCAGAAGTGATTGAGGATGCTGCACGAACGGGACATCTACTCTGCCCATGGTAAGGACAGGAGTGCGGGATGCCGCCACTGTCTCACACCATACCAGCTTGCACATCACCCTGCATTACCACCATTGGTTAGGGAGGGAACGTATGTTACTCTTATAGGTAGGTAGCCCCAATTGAGGGTATACCCACACCCCACAGCATCCTGCGGGGACGGACTCCCCAGTGAGAGACACATACTGCAACACCATTACCATCATGGCATAAGGGTTGTCACAATGGTGATAATAGGGAGACATAGGCACACAGTGCTATACGGAAAGGGACCCCGGCAGGGGTCTCCTGACGTTACCTGCAACCCATACCTAAGGTGTAACAACACACCTATGCTCAGAGACATTCCCTGTTTCATAGGGATACTACCCAATATTGGCTTTTAGGGACACGTAGACACCCATTGGTGATCTATGGAAAGAGGCACCCTAAAGGAGCTCTCTTATACACCCTTAAGAGCCTGAGTATATCACGTACAGTTCATCAGACTTTATTTGGACATTTATTGTTATTCCAATACTCGCTTTTTATTTCCACAGGAGTGTTGTGACTCTTTCAACAAACACTACCCCCCTTTTTAAACTAATAAACACCTATTGTTTTAACACAAATTTGTTTGCCGCACCTGAGCAGTACATCATTATATATTCTTCCTACACCTATAGAGACAGACAAGGTTAATGCTGGACACAACAATCTTATCAATAATCCTTACTAAAATCCTGCCAGTATTTTACATGAGTTACCTGTCCAGTGAGATCCAGTTGTGTCTCCCTCCTCTGGGGTATCCACTTCTGTGGTGCCAGCAGGCTAATGCTGATGGTGACAGGATACTGACAGATACGCATGTACGATGATTGTTTGGTCATAATTTTTTCCATGTATGTAAAGAGGAAACATATGTGTGCCTATAATCAACAGATGCCTGTAAAACTGCGCCACACTTCCTGCCAATTGTGGGAGTCCAGATTTGTTGTAAAGAAGACAATGTTTGTGAGTGAGGTTGAGATGATTTTCTCTGAAAGACTGCCCCACATTCAAGAGTGGTGCAGGAGGGTCAAATACAGCAAAATCAAGGCCTGTGTAGGCCCAGCACTTGGTGTTTCAGATCTCATGTGGCCCTGAACTCCCTCTCAGATCAGGAGGTAGTGTAAATGTTTTATTTGCATTGTACAAGATTTTAAACCTATGGCATTGAGCAATTATGCGGTGACTGGGCTGCATAAATGATTGTGTGTACCTCACTTTATGACTACAGATTTATTTCAGTCTGTGAGCTCAGAACTGTGGAAGATTGTACAAGCAACATACTCTAGAGTTTTCAGCCAAGTGTTAAATACCCTCTCAAAATGATTGCATACACATAACTCCTTCCCCAGTCAGGAATCAGAGTAGCAGGAATTAAAAGTACCCTTCTATAGGACCTCTGGAATGCCAAAGGTCTTGGATGCCATAGACTGCAGTCATGTTATACTGAGAGCACCATACTTAGGGCCAGATGTATATGGGAACCATCACCATTACTTCTCTCTTAAAGTGCAGGTAGTCAGTAATGCAACCTCAAAATAATGAGAGTGGTCACAGGTTATTCTGGGTCATTCCATGTTTCCTATACACTGTGTTAGTCATTCTTGTGAGAAATTTGAGGATGGAGACATGCTAGAAGGCTGGCAGCTAAGTATGTGGAAAACACTTTGCTTTTAGCATGTATTGTGTGGTGTCTGTTTTAGAATGTAACAAATGTACTAATATTAGGGCCGGACTGGGACTAAAAATAGGCCCTGGCATTTTAAAGCACACAGGCCCACCTCGCGTCAGCACCTGGCTCCTGGCATAGACTCCTCCCCTTACTAATCCTGACTCCTCCCACATCTTAGTCTATGCGCTTACACATAAAATTAATATTAGAACATAAAAGAGTACATCATTCTCTGTATTAAAATACACACAAAAGAGCACATCCTGCAGGGGATTTAAACATGTGCCATATTTAAACATTTGGTATTTGGTTAGTTCTGTTAGGTAAAGCTGGCGCTACATTGGTATATGTCACGCACAAAGTAAAGGAAAGGTATTTTCAAAATTGACCAAGGCCTAGCCTAGCAGTGGTAGAGGATTAGACACTGTAGGAATTTTTTAGGGCAGGGGTGCTGAGCAGAGGAGGACACATCTGTGCCACCAAAGCAGAGCTGTTACTACACATTTTGATGCCCTGTAGACAAAAAGAGCTTTGGTTTCCCCCGACGATAGAATATGGTAGTATGCGCACCATAGGTGCGCGTCGAAAAAAATAGTTGTGTGTTCGCTGAGAAGTGGCGTGAGCACACAATAGTACCCCCAATTCAAATTATTCCATACCATAGTGCCCCTTTCTCACATTACACTGCAGAGTAGTGCCCCTCATTCAAGTTTCACACAGTAATGCCCCTTACATCCAGTGATCGCGCTAAATGAAAAAAAGTGTGGGTCCCAGGGACCCCTCACTTAAAAAAAATGGGGTCCTACTCCATAGTGTCTGGGTCCTATGACAATTTATGCCTCACTGCGTGTAGAGCATAAAAAAGCACAGAACAGCAGAAGGGGTACAGACATGAGGAGAATAGCGGGCACTTAGTACACAGAAGAGCAGAAGGGGTACAGACATGGGGAGAGGGGAACAGGGGTCACAGAGGTGGGAGGGCAGAATACACGGGACAGCAGAAGGGCTACAGACATGGGGAGAGGGGAACAGGGGTCACAGAGGTGCGAGGGCAGAGTACACGGGAGAGCAGAAGGGGTACAGACATGGGGAGAAGGGAACAGGGGTCACAGAGGTGGGAGGGCAGAGTACACGGGAGAGCAGAAGGGGTACAGACATGGGGAGAAGGTAACAGGGGTCACAGAGGTGGGAGGGCAGAATACACGGGAGAGCAGAAGGGGTACAGACATGGGGAAAGGGGAACAGGGGTCACAGAGGTGGGAGGGTAGAGTACATGGGAGAGCAGAAGTGGTACAGACACGGGGAGAGGGGAACAGGGGTCACAGAGGTGGAAGGGCAGAGTATACGGTGAGCAGAAGGGGTACAGACATGGGGAGAGGGGATCTGGGGGCATAATGGAGCTGGAGAGAAGAATGAGTACAGAAATAGGGGGAGGGTTAGGGCTAGGCATGAAGGGGGGGAGGGTTAGGTTTAGGCACTAATAGGGAGGGTTAGGGGGAGAAGGGGGGAGGGTAAGTATGAAAAGCTCAGTTTTTAACAAACAAAAAAATGTGGTGAAAAGTGAGAAAAATATGGGAAACAATATGTGTATATATAGTTCACACTAGCTGTAATGTGTCCAAGGCACACAGTAAACAACACTCAGAGAGGGCTGTTGCAGCAATCCAATAGAACATGTTGTGGATATATAAATAAACATATGGTACAGACCACAAGCCTCCTCCTCTATCCTGCCCAGTCACCAGCAACTTGTAGAATCCCAGCCATATAGACAGGGGTGGCCCTAGCCCAAATGTTTTGGTAAGCAGATATATTTTTTGTGCCCCCAGGCATATTATTGACCATGCCCAAACAAATTAAGGGGCCGTGGTCTCATGGAAAAAGCCATAATCATTACACATTACACATACAGCTTTCTCATCACTCTGGGAACAGTCCTTTCCATATGTACATTAATGCAGTCCCCCCAGTAGTTCCTGTTATACAGTACTCCCAGTATGCAATGCCCCCAGTAGTGGTCACCCTTATGCAGGCCCCCAGTAGTGATCCCTCTTATACTGTGCCCCCAGTAGTTGTCCCCCCCAGTGCAATGCAGTGCCCCAGGAGTGGTCCCCCTTATGCAGTCTCCCAGTAGTGCCCCTTATATAGTGCCCCCAGTAGTAGTCCCTCCCTATGCAGTGCCCCCAGTAGTGGTCCCCCCTATGCAGTGCCCCTTGTGCCCCAGGAGATGTTCCCCTTATGCAGGCCTCCAGTAGTGCCCCCAGTAGTGATCCCCCTATGCAGTGCCCCTTATACAGTGCCCCAGTAGTGGTACACCCTATGCAGTGCCCCGAGTGGTAGTCCCCCCCCATGCAGTGCCCCCAATAGTGGTACCCCTTATGCAGTGCCATTTAAATAGTGGCCCTGGTTGTAGTCCCCCCTATGCAGTATCCCCAGTATTGCCCTTTATATAGAGCCCCCAGTAGTGGTCCCTCGATGCAGTCCCCCCAGTGGTAGTCCCCCCCTATGCAGTACCCCCAGTATTGCCTTTTATATAGAGCCCCCAGTGTTGATCCCCCGATGTAGTGCCCCCAGTATTGCCCTTTATATAGAGCTCCCAGTAGTGGTGCAGTGATCCCAGTGGTAGTCTCCCCCCTATGCAGTGCCCCTAGTAGTAGTCCCCTCCCCTTGTAGTAGTCCCCTCACCTTGTAGTGCCCCTAGTAGTAGTCCCCCCTTGTAGCCCTTGTGGTGCCCCTAGAAGTAGTCCCCCCTTGTAGTGCCCCTATTAGTAGTCCCCCCATATGCAATACCCCCAGTAGTGGTCCCCTGATAAAGTGCCCCTACTAGTAGCCTCCCCCCTTGTAGTAGTAGTCCTCCTAGTAGTAATCCCCCCACAGTAGTGCCCCTAGTAGTTGTCCCCTCCCTTGTAATAGTAGTCCCCCTAGTAGTAATCCCCCCCACAGTAGTACCACCCCCGATGCAGCGTCCCTAGTAGTTGTCCCCCCCTTGTAGTAGTAGTCCCCCTAGTAGTATTCCTCCCACAGTAGTGCCACCCCCCAGTAGACACACACATAATGACAAAAAACAAAAAAAACACTTACCTGAAAGGCAGAACAGGCAGCATGCAGGTCTTGCCCGGGATTTTACCGAACTAGCTGCTCCCTGTTACTATAGGTACAGCTGGTCCTCTAGCGTCTGGCAGCAGAACATGGCAAATGAAGACCTCTCAAATGTCAATGTGCTACGATGTCTCCTGTGAGGCGGCGGCCATTTTGGGAGAGACAATTTCAATAGTACTGTATCCATGTAGACGGACAGACCGGCCCACGCAGCCATCGGCCCTTCTGGCATTGGTCAGTCCGGCCCTGACTAATATACATATTCTAATGTAAATGTGTTTGCTGTCTTTTATTTCAGACTATTCGGGATATGGGTGTCACTCTTGCTCTATTAGATCCACAGACAAAGGCACCCTGCAATTTTAACAAGGTGCACATATCCACTTGGAGTGTGATAGAATGTACATTTGGACTACAGAAGAGCAGATTCAGGTGTCTACACAAATCCAGTGGGGTGCACCTCTATTCACCTGAAAAGCATTCCTGCCGACAAACTGGCTGCCTCTTCCGGGAGGAGGCAGCCAGCTCGGCACTGCAGTGGGGAGGAAAGGGGGTGTGACCCGTTTTGGGGGCAGAACAGGGGGCATGGCCACGTCATTGTGGCTCCGCCCCCGCTTCACAACGCATATACTATCAGCGTTGTGTAGCCGGGGGTGGGGCCACGAGACGCCATTCTGTCTGCTGCATAACATAACCCTAATGCAAGATAGGAGTGACCAAGGGGCAGCATACAGTGAGGAGTCTGGGGTAACTATTCCATCATCTCATTTTGTGGATACAGGGGGGAGAAGGCAAGTCAGACAAACATTAATTCCAAGATTCTTTACTTGTAAGTGTTTTTTTTATAAAACATATATTGTAATGTAATACCAAAACCATAATATTTATCTTTTTGGTCATTCATTTTTAGAAACTACAGGTCATATTGATCCTTTGTGGGGTGTGTGGACAAAGGGTCTGATTCAGAGCCACTCGCTACATGTGATTGTTCGCACAATGTGTATGCAAATTGCGTTGGCAGTACTACCACACTGCAATGCATTAGCACGCCCAGTATTCTTAGAGACCGATCTCATAGTGTATGCAGACACCCACCAGCCTGTTTTAAGATGCCCACTTGTGCACGTCATGTCCAGGAAGTGTATGCAACTATCGGGTAACATCGGATGTGATCGCAGCGCTTGAGGTTGACCATACCCTGCCGCAAGCACTGCGAGCACTTCAGTGTAAAAACAAGCCAGGTGACGTGTACTATGATGCTGTCTTTTAATTCTGCACACCTCTAAAACGCCGTTGAGATGCTCAGGCACGCCTGCGTTTGCACCTCCACTCCCCCGTTTTTAATGGCCAGCCCCTGTTACCACCTACAAACGGCTTCTCCTGTCACTCACTCTGCTGGGCAGTATATCTGCAGCGAGCTAATGCATTGTGAACTTTCCCTAAGGTATGCACATGCGCACTGCGATGCATGCACACAATACATACACACTGCATACCATCGGCAGCAGCGAGAGTATGCATCTTAGCGAGCGGGTCTGAATCAGGACCAAAGATCATAACCCATTAATAATGGTAAATGTTCTGTTGTTAACATATACAACCAACCTGTGGGTATAGGTGTTTAAGATGAATGTGTAAGTTTAAAATTATTTGTTAATTGACATTCTAAGTTTATGTGTTGGGTAGCCATTTTATAGGTGTCTAGCTAAGGCAGCACTACATTTGCAGTAAAGAGCACAACTACATGGTGTTCTTTGCAGTTTTTAGACAAAAAGGAGATGCTTTTTCTCTAAAATAAATTACTTAGCATCACTTGTAGACATATTATGCGAATAGCAAAATAATGCATTATTTTTTGCTTTTTTCCCAGGAGTTCCCTCCTGCTCTGAATCTCTGGACCCTCCTCTCCTGTATCCTCCTCTTTTTTGCACACTCTGCTTGGATGGTGTCAGGTTGCAACCTAGGATCGGCCATTAATTGCCCCAGCGCCGGCTTCCCTTGACCGGTCAGACGTCAGGTGCGGCAGCGAGTGACGCACTGAGGATTATGCCTAGGGACCACGTAGATATCCATGAGCTGCTCCATGTCTTGGTTGCTGCATGGACGCAGCCATGACAGTCTTCATCACCCGAATACCCTTTACCCAATGGTAGTGTGGTGGTCGTCAGCTGACGCTATCCTCCAATGAACTGCTACCTTAGGGTATATAACTAGGCTACGGACAGCAGGAAGTTGCCTGTACAACGTCATTACTACTAGTGTTTGCTTGCCATCCCTTCGTTCCAGGTTCCCTTGCTGTTTACTCTCAATTCATCTCTAGTCACTCTCCTGTGCCAGCGGTGCTACTGGATACCTTGCCGCATGCTCTGTACATCTTCCGAGTACAACCACAGTGTCACTCTCCTGTCTCCTGTGTCAGCGGTGCTACTGGATACCTTGCCCGCGTGCACTGTACATCCTCCGAGTACAACCGCAGTGTCACTCTCCTGTGCCAGTGGTGCTACTGGATACCTTGCCCACGTGCTCTGTACATCCTCTGAGTACAACCGCAGTGTCACTATCCTGTGCCAGCGGTGTGTGTCTGATACCTTGCCCGCATACTCAGTACAAAATCCAAATCCAAAATCCTCGCTAGTGCCTCTTTCAGATGTACATTCTCCTGGGCCTCATCGGTGTTATCTCCCTCCATTTCCCACCTGTATTGGATACCTGACCAAAGGGCTGCGACCTGCTTGCTGGGTGCAGCTTAAACCCATATCCTGCTTGGAGGGGTCACTGGTGAACACCTCCCAGCAGATTAGACTCCTCTCCTTTGGTCAGGTCTTGCCATCATCCGATACTTGTGTATGAGGAGGACATACATCCAGGCCCCTTGCCTCCGATTCCTTCCACAACCAAGGACCTCAACTTTCAGCTCCTCAGTAGGAGATTCCCCTGAGCCAGCCGTGACAGATGGTGTGCTGTTTGTGGAGACTGTTGGTATTGCAGATTGACTTGTGGAGCTAGTATTTGCAGCAGGTATACAGTATGTTGTGATTACATATTTTTTAGCTGATTTAGTGATGTGTAGATATGGTTGGTTATTAGCTGTTGTGCTTGTGTCTGATCTTGTATACTGTACCTTGGTTCAGGTCCATCAATCTTAAGTCAACTCTATGCAGCACATAACCAGTGCTGTTGTGCTGTTTGGTGCTGTCATGGTACAATGTCATTTGGTTAAATTACTGTTAATGTGTGTGATTTTTTTTTTTAATTGATCATAAACTCAGTGTCACGGCACTAGGGGTTTGTTTATTTGAGTTGGGGCCCATTGTGCTAGCTGCATGAGCTGGTGTGTGAGTGAAACTGGATGGCCTTAATATTGCTAATAGTCATGCAGGCTACTAGTGGTAGCAGAAGATTGATACTGCAGAATGGGTAGGACAGGCATACAGAACAGGTGCTGGCTAGCAGGATAGCCAGTGGCTGTAGCAGTAGATATCTTAGAGCCGAATGCAATTACAATGGAACTGGGTGCTGGGAGCATAACTGAAGCAGGCTGTAGTTAACACTGGAACTGGTTGCTGGAAACACAAGTAAAGCAGGCTGCAGTAAACATTGGAGCTTGGTGCCAGGGGCACAAGTGAAGCAGGCAGAAGGAAACACAGGATCTGAGTGCCAGAATCACAATTGAATTAGACTAAGTGCTAGAGCACAACTAAAACAGGCTACAAGAATAAATTGGAACTGGGTGCCGGAAGCATAACTGGAGCAGACTGCAGGAAACACTGGAATTGGGTGCTGGAGCACTAATAGAGTGGGTTGTGGTGACATATGTTGTGAATTGGACTGGAACACACTGAGGCTGAATGCTAAGAAGCAAATACTGGAGCAGGTATGCTGGAATACACTGAGGCAGAATGCTGTGAAGCAAATACTGAAGCATTCTTACTGGAACACACTGTTGCAGTGAAGAACAATTAGATTAGGTACTGCAGACCCTCCAACATGACCCATTCCACCAGGTACAAAATACTCTGCTCCTGGACTTCCCACCTAATTTATGATTGTTGCTACCTGTGTTGAAACTCCTTTATCATCAATTACCTAGTTCAACACAGGTGACTGCAATTATAAATTAGGTGGGAAGTCCAAGAGCAGAGCATGTTGTAACTGGTGGAAGGGGTCATGTTGGAGGGTAGGGTACTGAACTAGGAGCCAGGGTACTGATCCTCTGAGAGAGATGTTGTACTGGCAATGTGCTTTCAGCAGTTCCTGGTTTAAATAGGGCACCCTAAGTGCTGATAGGCTGGGTGAACATGTGACTGAAGTTTCTGGAAGCTGGAAGGCAGCGCAGATCATGTGATCCAAACCAACATGGAACCGCCAGGAGGAGAACACCCGCCACAACAACAGGTAAGTGCCTAAACACTATGGGGGTGCTGCAGGTGGCCAGAGGGGACATGGAGGGCCGCAAAGTGACAGCGCCAGACCCAGGAACAGGGTACCAGACACCGGTGTGTGACATACAGGCTTTCATACATACATATGTACTTGTTGTGCTTGTTGCTGGGGGGCTTGTTGTGAGGAAACTCAAACACTCACACCCAATGATTCCTCTTCAGGAGTTATTTCAGGAATGAGAATTAGAACATAAGTCTTAGCTCCACAATATCTTTTTCATGTTGTCTGGGTGGAAATGGTAATACCGTACTCATATAAAGGGCCTTTGGTAATAAATATAATTGGTATTAAAATTTCTTTATGTTTTAAAAAAAAAAAAACAAGTTGCTAACTTTTCTTGCAGAATATTTGAGAGAAACATTGTTTTTGTTGCAAAAATATTGACAACATATATGATTTGTCCCAATAAAAAATAGGCATATTTTTAGAAACATAGCACAAAAGACCACTGTGAGTAAGTCCCAAACAGAAATGACATGAGTGTTTGTTGTCCAAATAACATACAGTACAATCTAGTTAACTACAAGTATTTTTACACCATTATATAATCAAATGAAATATTTAATATGGTGTAAGTAGGCTACTTATTACCATGCTGTTGAGTTGCAACACCCCTTAAGTATCTCATACAGTAATAATGTTATTTGTAAAGCATAAAGTAATTTTTAATATATATTTTGTTCCCTTTGTTTATTTAAAAAAAAAAAAACTCACCGGCTATCTCTCCATCTGGCTCCTGAGATTAACCTCCTGGATGCTGATTGACGCCTACTGTACATGATAGAGTAAATTGTAGAAGACAAAATAAGAAGCAGAATTGAAGATGTCAGTATGTCTGTTGTTCATCAGCAGCCTCCCAATGCTACTCACAACTTGTACTACCGTGCAATCACATAATAAATCACATGAAAAAACATAATCACAATCACATAATAAATCCAACGCCAACAGCATCTGTTGTAAATGTTTTGTTTGTTCGTTTTGCATAATCAGATGTATGGTCACTTATGTTGTTTATCTTATGTCATTAGTCTAATTAAAGGGCATGAAAAACTGTGCTGCACAATTGTATTTACCATTATTAAGAAAATGTAAAAATAAATTATTTTCAAACAAATGTTTGTTATAATATTACAATAAATAGAACATTTGCAAGACAAAAAAAACAGTAAGTTATGATGTCTATACTTACCACCCTCTGATGATGGCCAGAGTCTGTCTGTTACAGTGATGTTTAGGCTAGGGGTGTGCACCGGCCACTTTTCGTGTTTTGTGTTTTGGTTTTGGATCTGGATCTTTCTTCGTGTTTTGGATCTGGATTGGTTTTGCCAAAACCACCCTTCCGTGTTTTGGGTTCTAGGTTTTGTGTTTTGGATCTGTATTTTTTTGAAAAAAAGCATAAAAACAGCTAAAATCACAGAATTTGTAGTTTTTTCTGCTCCTATGCTATTATTAACCTCAATAACCTTAATTTCCACTCATTTCCAGTCTATTCTGAACACCTCACACCTCACAATAGTGTTTTTATGTCCAAAAGGTTGCACCGAGGTAGCTGGATGACTATGCTAAGCGACACGAGTGGGCGGCACAAACACGTGACCCATCTAGGCGTGATACTGCAGTAGCAGACAGGATGGCAGTTTGAAAAACTAGGCCCCAAACTGTACATAATGCAAAGAAAAAAAAGAGGTGCAAGATGGAATTGTCCTTGGGCCCTCCCACCCACCCTTATGTTGTATAAACAGGACATGCACACTTTAACAAACCAATCATTTCAGCGCCAGGGTCTGCCACACAACTGTGGCTGAAATGATTGGTTCGTTTGGGCCCCCACAAAACAAGCTGGCAATTAATCTGTCCCTGCACAAAATGGCTCTACGGAGGCAAGATGTCATCCTCATCCTCCTCATCCACCGATTCCTCACCCTCTTCAGTGTGTACATCCTCATCCTCACAAAGTATTAACTCGTCCCCACTTGAAAACACCACCACAGGTCCCTCTGTACGTTCTGGAGGCTGGTCTCCCTGGAAGAGCTGATAATTCATTTTGATGAACATCATCTTCTCCACATTCTGTGGAAGCAACCTCCTACGCCTTTCGCTGACAAGGTTCCCGGCTGCACTAAACACTCTTTCGTAGTACACACTGGAGGGGGGGCAACTCAGGTAAAATAGAGCCAGTTTGTACAGGGGCCTCCAAATTGCCTCTTTTTCCTGCCAGTACAGGTATGGACTGTCTGACATGCCTACTTGGATGCTGTCACCAATGTAATCCTCCACCATTCTGTCAATGGTGACAGTATCATATGCAGTGACAGTAGACATGTCAGAAATTGTTGCCAGGTCCTTCAGTCTGGACCAGATGTCCAAACTTGGTCCTGCCTGCCCTGCATCACCGCCAGCGGGTTGCTTAGGATACCTAAGTTTTTTCCTGGCAGCCCCAGTTGCGGGAGAAAATGAAGAAGGAGCTGTTGACGTGTCACGTTCCGCTTCAGCTGACAGTGTGTTCACCAGCAGGTCTTTGCACCTCTGCAGGCTTGTGTCGCCCGGAAAGAGAGACACCACATAGGCTTTAAACCTAGGATCGAGCACGGTGGCCAAAATGTAGTGGTCCCGATTTCAACAGATTGACCACCCTGGAATCCTGGCAAAGCGAATGAAGGGCTTCATCCACAAGTCCCACATGCCGAGCGAAATCGCTCCATCTTAGCTCCTCCTTCACTTTCTCCAGCTGCTTCTGCAAAAGCCTGATGAGGGGAATGACCTGACTCAAGCTGGCAGTGTCTGAACTGACTTCACGTGTGGCAAGTTCGAAGGGCTGGAGAACCTTGCACAACACGGAAATCATTCTCCACTGTGCTTGAGTCAGGTGCATACCCCCTCCTTTGCCTATGTCATAGGTGGATGTATAGGCTTGAATTGCCTTTTGCTGCTCCTCCATCCTCTGAAGCATATAGAGGGTTGAGTTCCACCGCATCACAACCTCTTGCTTCAGGTGATGGCGGGGCAGGTTCAAGAGTGTTTGCTGGCGCTCCAGTCTTCGGCACGCAGTCGCTGAATGGCGAAAGTGGCCAGAAATTTTTCGGGCCACCCAAAGCGTCTCCTGCACGCCCCTGTCGCTTTTCAGATAATTCTGCACCACCAAGTTTATTGTGTGAGCAAAACATGGGACGTGCTGGAATTTGCCCAGATGTAATGCCCGCACAATATTGGTGGCGTTGTCAGATATCACAAATCCCCAGGAGAGTCTAAGTGGGGTAAGCCACTGGGCGATGATTTCCCTCAGTTTCTCTAAGAGGTTGTCGGCGGTGTGCCTCTTACTGAAACCGGTGATACACAGCGTAGCCTGCCTTGGAACGAGCTGGTGTTTCTGAGATGCTGCGACTGGTGACGCTGCTGCTGTTGCTGCGTAAGGTGATACATCTACCCAGTGGGCTGTCACAGTCATATAGTCCTTAGTCTGCCCTGTTCCACTTGTCCACATGTCCGTGGTTAAGTGGACATTGGGTACAACGGCATTTTTCAGGACACTGAGGACACTTTTTCTGACGTTTCTGTACAATCTCGGTATCGCCTGCCTAGTGAAGTGGAATCTAGATGGGATTTGGAACCGGGGACACACTACCTCCATCAATTGTCTAAATCCCACTGCACTAATGGCGGATACCGGACGCACGTCTAACACCAACATAGCAGTCAAGGCCTCAGTTATACGTTTTGCTTCAGGATGACTGCTGTCGTACTTCATCGTCCTTGCTAAGGACTGTTGGAGGGTCAAGTAGTGGTGTTCCTACTTCCTCTCTGGGATGATGAACGACTCCCAGCAGCAGCAACAGCAGCAGCGGCAGCAGGAGGCGTAGCAATGCAGGATCCTCCTGAGGAATCCCCGATAGGAGAGTCAGTCATGCCAGTGACATGGCCTGCAGGACTTCTTCCGATCCTGACTAAGGAGGAAATTGACGAGGAGGGAGTTGACGGTGTGGTTTGCAGGCGCTTGGATACAACAGGACAACGGGATTTAGGTGTCCCTGGACTGCTTACGGTCTTAGCCAAAGTTTCTGAACTTGACAGTAACTTATTATGAACGCGCTGCAGGTGCCGTATAAGGGAGGATGTTCCTAGGTGGTTAACGTCCCTACCCCTACTTATTCCACCTTTACATAAGGTACATATGGCAAGACAGTTGTTGTCCGGATTTGGATAGAAATATTGCCAGACCAAAGAGGTGGAATGTTTGGTCTTCTGCCCAGGCATGACCGTGATGGGCTTTTTCATCCCACGGACAACAACTGTCTCCCCCGGAGCCTGATTTAAACAAACCACATCACCATCAGAATCCTCCTCGCCAACTTCCTCCTCAGCGCCAGCTACACCAGTATCCTCATCCTGTTGTACTTCAACAGTGACATCTTCAATTTGCATATCAGCAAGTGGACTGTGGGTGCTCCTTTCAGCACTTGCAGGGGGCGTGCAAATGGTGGAAAGAGCCACCTCTTCCCGTCCAGTGCTGGGAAGGTCAGGCATCGCAACCACCACCACACTTGGACTCTCCTTGGGGATTTGTGATATCTTCTTAGAAAGCACAGTTCTTCGCTGTGCTTTTGCCAGCTTAACTCTTTTGATTTTTTTAGTGGGAGGAGGGCTTCCATCGTCATGTGAAGCTGAACCACTAGTCATGAACATACTAGGGATCAACCTTAGCCGTTCCTTGCCACTCCGTGTCGTAAATGGCATATTGGCTAGTTTACGTTTCTCTTCAGCTGATTTAAATGTTTTTTTCAAGGTCATTTTCCTGAACTTTGTCATTTGGGATTGTATGTGCCCTCTATTATGACATTGGGCATCAGCCTTGGCAGACGACGTTGATGGCATGTTATCGTCTATGTCATGACTAGTGGCAGCAGCTTCAGCACTAGGAGGAAGTGGTTCTTGATCTTTCTCTATTTTATTTTTATCGGAGAAAGTTTGGTCCTCCATTTATGTTATATCGATTTGATATATACGTTCGGCTAAACACAGAAAATATTTTTTTATTTTTGCTGGAGAGTAGTGCACTTTGTGGGTTACACCAACCTTTAAGAAATGAGCCAGCCGGCTCTTTACTTATGGGACACAGGCGCACGCTTGGCGCTGCTCCTTTGTTGATGCACGTGCGGCTACTGCGCACACAATTAACAAACACAGAAAATATTTTGTTTTTTGGTTTGGACTGGAGTGTACTTTGGGAGTTACAGCACCCTTTAACGGTCAAGCCAGCCGGCCCTTTACTTATGACACAGGCGCACGCTTGGCACTACTTTGTTGATGCACGTGCGGCTACTGCGCACACAATTCACAAACACAGAAAATATTTTTTTTTTGGTTTGGAGTGTACTTTGGGGGTTACAGCACCCTTTAACGGTCAAGCCAACCGGCCCTTTACTTATGACACAGGCGCACGCTTGGCACTACTTTGTTGATGCACGTGCGGCTACTGCGCACACAATTCACAAACACAGAAAATATTTTTTTTTTTGTTTGGAGTGTACTTTGGGGGTTACAGCACCCTTTAACGGTCAAGCCAACCGGCCCTTTACTTATGACACAGGTGCACGCTTGGCACTACTTTGTTGATGCACGTGCGGCTTCTGCACACACAATTCACAAACACAGAAAATATTTTTTTTTTGGTTTGGAGTGTACTTTGGGGGTTACAGCACCCTTTAACGATCAAGCCAGCTGGCCCTTTACTTATGACACAGGCGCACGCTTGGCACTACTTTGTTGATGCACGTGTGACTACTGCGCACACAATTCACAAACACAGAAAATAATTTTTTTTTTGGTTTGGACTGGAGTGTACTTTGGGGGTTACAGCACCCTTTAACGGTCAAGCCAGCCGTCCCTTTACTTACGACACAGGCGCACGCTTGGCACTACTTTGTTGATGCACGTGCGGCTACTGCGCACACAATTCACAAACACAGAAAATATTTTTGTTTTGGTTTGGAGTGTACTTTGGCGGTTACAGCACCCTTTAACGGTCAAGCCAGCCGGCCCTTTACTTATAACACAGGCGCACGCTTGGCACTACTTTGTTGATGCACGTGCGGCTATTGCGCACACAATTCACAAACACAGAAAATTATTTTTTTTTTGGTTTGGACTGGAGTGTACTTTGGGGGTTACAGCACCCTTTAACGGTCAAGCCAGCCGGCCCTTTACTTATGACACAGGCGCACGCTTGGCACTACTTTGTTGATGCACGTGCGGCTATTGCGCACACAATTCACAAACACAGAAAATATATATATATTTTTTTTGGACTGGAGTGTACTTTGGGGGTTACAGCACCCTTTAACGGTCAAGCCAGCCGGCCCTTTACTTATGACACAGGCGCACGCTTGGCACTACTTTGTTGATGCACGTGCGGCTACTGCGCACACAATTCACAAACACACAAAAAATATAATTTTTTTAGCACTTGGGGGGAGCACCCCTGATGAACAGAGCACCCCATGGACAACACTACAGCACCCGTTTAGGACTGGGACACTGCACAGGACTTTGGAGTGGACACAGCCTCTATGAAGAACTGACTGCACAACACAGTCCAGCCCCTATGGACTTTGAAGTAGTGGACACAGCCCCTATTAACAACAGCAGCACAGCACAACACAGCCAGCCCCTATGGACTTTGAAGTAGTGGACAACAGCAGCACAGCGCAGCACAGGACAGCACAACACTACTCTGCACTACACTACACTACACAGCCCAGCCAGCCCTAACTCCCACCCTCCCTCTTCACTGTCCACAGCCGAGTGAGAAAATGGCGCCGACACGGGTACCTTATATAGGTTCCAAAATACGCGAGACTCGGAAGGCGGGATGATGACATTTTGCCTCGATTTCAGATCCGAGTCAGGCGGGAAAAGTCGAGCCTGACTCGGATCTGCCTCGGATCGGGGGGGCTCGGGGGGGTTCGGATTTCAGAAATCCGAACCCGCTCACCCCTAGGTTAGGCCTTCAATAATCTCTGGGGGCATTATTTGCTTCAATTCCTCCTCAAAGGGGGTAACTTTTGTATGCAAGGGCAGCCCACCTCCTGTTTGTGCATCCAATCACTTCTCCTCATATCTTTTAATGTCTGCAAACTGAGTCCTGCAATTCTCCACAATTCTGGCAAAATCTATCGCATTGAATGTATTGCAAACATTTTGCCACATCTGTGTCTTATATGTCTTTATATGGCGACTCAAGTGTTCCGCAGCGCCTTACTGGGCAAGGATGTTTATTCGGACATGGAGTACACACCACTCACACTCAAATAACACAATGTGGATAAGAAAAAAACAAATAATACTGTAAGGATTAAAAAAATGATAAATGGCAAAGCAATACAGTTAATGACACAGAGAAATCAAGCATACATAGAAAAATACAGTCACCAGATCAAAACAACACACATACCAATAATTATGATGTCTATCTAACTAACATTCTAACTTGCAGCGGACACCAGAGCAATTCATCATTGCTCTGGCTCGGAGACAGCTGATCTGAAAATCAGCTGTCCCCGCAAGCGGCTTCACTTCTTCTTTCGGAGATCACGTATGCGCACAACAGCCCCGACGTCCAGCGGAACTAGCCAGACAGGGGCGGAGGGATCCAAAAGGATCCCTCATCGCAACCTGGGCAACCTTCCCATAGGGAAAGAGCAGGTTGCGAGCCCGGAGTGGGAGCAAATGTTATCTGAAGATGATGAATTCTCCAGCACTCATGCTCCGAAAATATTGTATTTTTGGAGCTTGATGAATTCTGTCTCCGTACTAGTGTATGGGGACAGCGGACCATTCCACGAGAGAAAAGTAAGCAGGAGATGTCTGTGATATCTCCTGCTTTATCTTCTTGATGAATGGCTCGAAGTCCCGAAGTGATGATGAATAGACCCCTTGATCTCATTAAGCAATGGATGAGCTTTAGTTTTGTTTCACATTTGTACTTTTTTCTACCCAAAATAAAAATGTTACTGAATATTTTATCTGCTGTTTTTCATATTTATGTGCAATAGACTGACTAATTTCTTGGAACTTTGCATAAATGTTATACCTGGCTAACTCCTACCTGCTTTGCTTGTTAATAATGCTTAGGAATACCTGCCAGAAGCATCTGTGCATTGTATTATAGCTTCTGTAATAACTTTCAGGCTTAGAAAAATATGTATTTTAGAATACATAAATAATTATTTCTTAATCAGTTTAAAATGGGATTTTGTTTCAACATAGCTTTAATATATTCAGCTATATAGGTATTTATTCTAAGGGGCACAGTTACAAAGCAGTGACTTTTTTCAAACTGCCACGAGTTTATCCCCACAATTTAAAACAGCAATTACATTAAATGCACATACTGGAATGTGTTTGTATACATTTTTCATTAGGTAGGGATTAAAAAAATTATATCTATCTATCAATCTAGTGGCGTAACTTCATCCCAGGTGCCCGGAAGGCAATATAAATGTTGGAGACCCCCCACCCCCAAATTAAAATTTACCATCCCCCAGCACTTATGCCAGCCCCAGCTGCCCACCGCCCCCCTATGCAGTTCCTTTTATACAGTGCCCCTAGTAGTGGTCCCCCTATGCAGTGCCCTCAGTAGAGGTCCCCCTATGCAGTGTCCACCTACGTAGTGCCCCCCAGTAATGGTCCCCTTATGCAGTGCCTCCTGTAGTGGTCCCCCTATGCAGTGCACCCAGTAGTGGTTCCCCTATGCAGTGCCCCCAGTAGTAATAATGCCCTCTGTAGTAATGCCTATGGTAATAATGCCCCTAAAAGTAATGCCCCTTGTAGTAGTGCCCCTAGTAGTAAGGACCCCTGTAGTGCCCCTAGTAGTAAGGTCCCCTGTAGTGCCCCCAGTTGTAATGCCCTTGTAGTGCCCCCAGTATTAATGCTCCCTGCAGTGCACCAGTAGTAATGCCCCTTGAAGTGCCCCCAGTAGTAAGGGCCCCTGTAGTGCCCCCCAGTTGTAGTGCTCCCAATAGTGCCCCCAGTAGTAAGGCCCCTGTAGTGCCCCCATATGATGCCCCCAGTAGTATGGCCACTGTAGTGCCCCATAGGATGCCCCCAGTAGTAAGGCCCCTGTAATGCACCCTGTAGTACCCCCAGTAGTAAGCCTCCTCCTGTGCATGCGCGCACATACACACACACACAACACTTACCTTAAACCCCGCTCCAGTGCCTGCTTCCGTCCGTCCCCAGCGCCCGTTCCTCGGAACTATGGGAGTGACGTCATGATGTCACTCCCATAGTGCACTGTGGGACCCGGAAGCCGGAGGGGGGGAGAAGAGCAGAGATTAGGAGTGCCGATCAGCAGCGCTCCTCCATGCAGCTCCTCCTCAGCAGTGCCCGGAATGGCCGGGTGACAATGGAACCAGGTGCCCCATTCAGGGCTGGCGCCTGGCGGCAAATGACTCCATTGTCTCCAGGAGTTCCGCCTCTGTATCTATCTGTCTATTATCTTTATTTACATTTTTGTTCGTGTAACTGTAAAGTCAGATCTATCAGTTCTACAGTACATGCATGACTCTAGTAGCTGTGTCATGTACTGTATGCCCATATCCCTCGAGAAGCGTTAACTGTACCCAGCCAGTTTTGATATTTACCTGTTACTGCAATATCTTATAGATAAATAGCAGCTATGACAGAAAATCTGTCACTGGAATAAGCAACCATAAAATATCATAATTATTGGTGATTTTTAATAATTGGGCCCATTAAACTGATAACTTGCCATATTTTTCTAACACCAACCAAGACCTGAATGCTATGGAACACTTCTTTTCAGCTACGGTGCAGTGGAAGTACTGTAATTTACCAAGTACACTAAAGGGTCTATGTACTAAGCAGTGAGAAGAGACAGAGTGAAAAGTGATAAGGTGCCAGCCAATCAGCTCCCAACTGCCATCTCACAGGCTGTGTTTGAAAAATGACAGCTGGGAGCTGATTGGCTGGCACCTTATCACAGACTTATCACTTTTCGCTCTGTCTCTTATCACTGCTTAGTACATAGACCCCTATATGCTCATAATGCTCAACTTTGTGTGTAGAAAAAGTTTCATTTCGTTGTTCAGAGTGTGTCTGGAAATGTGCTTCTCTCCAGAACTTTGAAACTATATGATAAGACCCAAATACTGCCAAATCTGAGCTGGTGCAAAATCCATCAGATGTGTCCTCCCTACCTCTATCCTCAATACGCCACACAGCGCAACATATCTGGCCTAAGTGAGCCACCAGGGACCGTGCAACTCTCTTAGCACTGGGTGTCTTTTTTTGCCGAAAATGTGTCTTAGTCGCAATGTGACTAGGACACACCAGGAGATTGTGCTGATTAATTTGATATGCGATACTTGTATATCTGTCTGCAACTGAATCTATAAAGCGATCTTGGCATGGAAAAAAGATGCGGCTATTGCATGGTAGCACTTTGCATGCTGATTCAGAGATTTAGTCACACACAGATATACTGTACAAGTGTTACATATCAAATTAAATAGCAGTCTCCTAGTGCATCTAGTCACATCGCATTGTGACTTAGACATATTTTCTGCAAAGAGATGTGGAAATAGTACAAGTGCCAAAGAGCAGGCTGGCTGATACCTGTAGTTCAACTGTGAAGAACAATATTATTCCATAAATTAACTCATTACCCCTGTATCCACTGCCACCAGAGATGTAGGGCAGAGCCCTGTAATGATCTTAGTGATCTGTGCATGGTTATTTATATCATGATTTAAGCTTCATTTCTTTAGTTCTATTTGCATTAGATTTTTATATGGAACTAAAAATTGAGTGTTTGCAAATGAGAGTTTTGGAGAATGCGTTATAGAGTCTATTTTGAGCCGATTTCAGTCAAATTCAATAGACATAAAACTTAACCTAGAATCAACTTTTAGTAAATGTACCCCTAGATATAATTTACTATATGATTATGGCCTGTATTCAATTTGAGACGAAAGTCTGCATTTTTCGCCTGCCAGACTTTTCGCCTCCTTTGCCTGCCTTCCAGGTGGAAAAGTATCGCATGCGTGCCTGCTTATCCCCGTATTTAATTTCTTAGGACATGAAAATGGGAGCCGGTGAAACCGAAACAGACGAAAAGTCCTGTAAATTTTCAGGAAATCATCTTGCACCCCCCTAAAGATGTCCTGACACGGGGGATCACTATGGGTATCCCCATTTTTGCCTGCTGAAGGGAAGTCGGGTTTTTAAATAGCTGCGGCAAGTGCATAAATGCGGCTTTAAAGAAGGTGATTAAGAATAGCATTTAGCAATTTTTGGGGGAAAAATAACAATGGGCATCAAATTTGGGGTACATGAAAATGGGTGCAAGCATAGTTTTAAGTCCCTAAAATGATTTTTAAAAATTCTTCAAAAATGCACCTGCTGCTATCACCCGCAATGAAGAAAACACCTGCCGCATATTTGGAAAACCCTCTGGAATCAATTTGTCTACTTTAGGATTTTGTCCCCCATTTTTTTTTTTTACCTCCAAAATTAAACTTAATTTTTTTGGGTGTCCCGATTCTTTTTTTACTTTTTTTTTTTTAACACACATTAGTTTTAGGGGACATTCCCAGGGGTGCAGGCTATTTTTTTTTAAGCCTGCACCCCTAAACCCCAATTCTGCACTTTTTCTCGCCACCTATTGTGTGGAGAAAACTTATCCCCGTTTTTTTACAAAGACTTTTCGCACCAGCGAAAAGTCTTTGAAATTGAATACGGGGATATTTGAAACAGGCGAAAATTATAACGGGTTTTCGCCTCAAATTGAATATGGGCCTATAAAGAAAAATAGGCAACACTTTGTATTGGAGAGGTTATATTATTCATGATTATGCAGTAGCTATGTAAGAACCTTGCTGATTCTAGGGGATTCATCTGTAGTAAACCCTCATCTATGAACCTGAAGTGAACAGATGATACATTATATTGGGGCTGTTGCAACATAAGTAATAACATCACTGTTGTTTCCAAATCAATGACAATGTAACAAGGTTATCTGATAGCTGTGGTGAAATATATAGTTCTGCTAAGAAGTTTTATAAGTTGGAACATTTACTTGTTTAATAAATATCCATACCATAGCCATTGATAATTGAAGATGAACTATCTGCACATTGCTTAGAATATGATAAACAAAAGTAAGCTGTTCTACTCAGACAGTATTGTTGTACAGTATGTGAACATATGATAACCTAACATCTGCTAATTATTATATTGGTTGTATACAGATAGAAAACACCTCAGATGATAACTTAAACAATTAAGCTAGTCTGATAAAATTATTGGTTAGAATAGCTGATGCACTGCAGTGTACCTTTGCCTATTGTTACTAACTGGCAGATGGATTATGGACACTGCTAAAAGATAAAAAAATATTTTCTCTTTACATATTAAAGACACCATATTATATACTCGTACTATACCCTGCAGCATGAGATAATGGGCCAGATTCAGAGGTTTGTGCATGTCGCAGCAGCAGCTGTGTATTATTCCAGGGTCGTGGGAGCGATAATATGCAAATGGTAGTGTCAACCTTCCCCTTGTGTACTAGCATGTGCCAGGATGTGCTAGCCCTGGGATGCCTGCTTTCAGTGCCCATGCACACTGTAACATCACTGGTGGTTCTGGTCAATCCACCATTGACGCACCACCGCGTACACCATGGACACTTGCACCTGCCCTATAGCAGGTGCAGAGTCTCCGTCTGAGCATGGCCTCATTGGCTGCAGCTCTGCATCTTGGAATGCAGCAGCTTTCACTGCCATGTCCATGACATTCTCTTAAAACACCCATGCAGCCGATATATTTACATTCACTTCAGACCACCGCCCAGCTTTCCTCACGTACGCAATAGCACCTTTGTGTGTATACTCTGTGTTATGCCCCATAGGGATTTTCAGAATATTTTGCGGATGCACAGTAGCGAATAATAATACCCAGTCAACTTCGTGAACATTGGCATTGCATGTGGTTAGCCCAATGTATCCAGTGACCAGGCAGCCTAAATAGTCATACCAATTTGGCTGCCCTAGGTCATAGGTCTCTAAAAGGCATCTGTAGAATAATCTAACTATCCGGATCCTAGTACATAGGTTATTTGGAAGGGATGCGGTCATAGGGCCTGATTCTGCAAGGATCGCTATTGCGATCGCAGCTGCAATTCCGCACACAGTTCAACTGCGAAGGTATGCTAATCTCTGCAATCACAATGCAGCCTTAGCAAAATTTAAGGATGCCCACTTCCCTTTTCTCACATCCGTAATACTTAGCAAGACTGCAAAATCATTGGTATCATCAAATAACATTGGAGTCTCACGTACAATTGCACCAGGTCAGACCTTATTTAAAACATGCTAAACTTTCTGTACGGATTGAGAGATCAGGATACATATGCCAATGCAGTGGCCAATTCATGCAAGCCCCTGCAATGACATCAAAACACACTGACATGCCTGCGTTTCGCCAACCACACCCCTGTCACCACCCAAAATGCTCTTTGTCACTCACTGTGCAATGTTTTACCCTGCTCTGCATGTACGCAGTGCAATTGCAGTTCAGTGATCGCGCAAGCACACTGCAGCTTTGAAGCATGCTGAGTGTGTAACAGTCGGTCTACTGCGTACTCAGTCGCATCTGCGATCTTTGCTGAATCAGCCCCATAATCCCAACCATGGGGATTCCAATGCTCAGAATGCCGGTGCTGGAATCCCGACACCTGTCAGAATCCCAGCGCCGACACTAAGGGGAGGGTTAGGGCCATGCACTAAGGGGGGAAGGTTAGGTTTAGGGTGCGGGGAGGGGGAGGTTAGGTTTAGGCACTGGGGAGGGAGGATTAGGGTAGGGAGAGAGGGAGGGTTAGGATACCTACCGACAGGTTTCGGGATGCCGGCGTTGGAATTCTGAGCGCAGGGATCCCGAGCACCAGCATCCCGTACCCAACTCGTTTGGAAACATATTGACTTGATACAACAATTCAAAACATGTTTTTTTAACTACTCCTGTTATATAATAAAAAGTGAATATAATGCATAATAGCAACACCTGATCACCAGTTAGCACCTTTAGTTTTATTTAAATATACAACTGACCAGCTGTTGAATAAACTATTTTACACATTTTCAAATTTCTTACACATTTTTTCTGTATTTCTATCGTTATTTTAATATAACTCACCTATACTTTGAATTCCCAAAATACACTGTTTTAAATATCTATATAATAAGCAAGAAAGTGTGTGTCTGTATGACCTTTAGAGATTTGTACCTAGCTCCACCTAAGTTGACATGGTGGTGTAGTTTGACCAGGATTAGGTTTTTGGCTATGTTTGAAGTTCGTCAGGGCCATGGAGGTCTGCACGGTGCCCACCAAGTAGGGCATGGAGTCCCTGATTTGAAATTTTGGTTTAAACAGGTTCACTCAGGATGTCTTCCAGTGCCTAAAACTGCATTGATCTGATGGCA
This sequence comes from Taudactylus pleione, assembly GCA_031769625.1. NCBI lineage: Eukaryota > Metazoa > Chordata > Amphibia > Anura > Myobatrachidae > Taudactylus > Taudactylus pleione. The sequence goes on from JAUIMM010000014.1 coordinate 36,088,488, forward strand.
CAGGCTGATATGTATCAGTGGGGGGCAGGCAGAACTCCAACAGAAGATCAGTGAGTCAGAGGATCAACTGTCACACTGCAACTGCACTGACAGTTACTAATTTCCTCCAAGCACATTTTCATATGTCATTTTCTCAAATGGACAGGCTACCACTCCTGCAAACTTTTTCTCCAAACATACGTCAACACTTCAGAGATCACAAATGGCTGAGCATGCAATTCTTGCACTAAAGAATGAAATAGTAAATAAAATCAATGAGACAATATTGCAGGAACTACCATTGAATTTGCCAATTATAGATCAATTGACACTGTCACTGACCCAGACCAAGCTGTGCATTATCCAACTGAATTTCTAAACTGCCAGTAACCACCAGGGATACCTCTCACAAATTATTATAGAAGGTTGGTGCACCAATCATGCTGTTTAGAATTATGGATGCTCCAAAGCTTTGCAATGGTACAAGAATTTGCATAAAAACTCTCAAACACAATGTAATTGAAGCCACTATCATAACAGGATGTAGTACAGGACAGGTTGTGTTCATTCCTCGCATCTCTCTCATAACATAACATGTCATTTGAATTCAAGAGATTGCAATTTCCAATCTGACTCTTTTTTGCAATGACCATCAATATGGCTCAAGGTCACTCTTTAAAGTTTACAGATTTTGACATGCAAATTCCTGGGTTTTCCCATGGGCAGTTGTATGTGGTATGTTCAAGAGCAGTGTCGCCATCAGGCCCGGACAGAAAGGGGGCCCGGCCGGAAGCGGAGTAGATAAGCTCTGGGGGTATTTTTAAAGTGGCACTGGCCATGAGCCATTCATAGATCATGGACCGGCAGCCAATTAGCAGCAGCCACAGCAGCGGCTCCTGATTGGCTGCCGGTCTGCGAGCTCCGACTAACTCGTGGGCGGCCCCAAATTCAAAATGCCGCTGCCTCTCGGTCCCTGGGCCCTGTCTCTGTGCAGGTGAAAACGTGAGCGGCAGCCAGTCCGGCAACATCCAGCCAGCAGGGAACGGCTGGGCCAGGAGGAAAGCAGCCGGAGGAGCAGAAGCAGCAGAGGGGGAGGGAGCAGCAGCGGTGAGGGTAGAACCTACCTGCTACAGCCACTGTAAAGAGGAAGTGCTCAGATAGGCAGGAGAGGCTGCAGGGAATCCCACATCCCATCCAGCTACAAAGACTCCTGCTTTCCCACCCTCCCCTGCTTTCCCACTTTTACCCTCTCTCCCACGCTCCCCCTGCTCTCCCACTTTTACCCTCTGTCCCACGCTCACCCTGCTCTCCCGCTTTTACCCTCTCTCCCACTTTTACCCTGCTCTCCCACCCTAACCCTGCTCTCCAACTTTTACCCTGCTCTCCCACCCTCACCCTGCTCTCCCATTTTTACCTCTTTCCCACCCACCCTCTCTCCCACTGCTCTTCCACCATCACCCTGCTCTCCCACTTTTACCCTCCCTACCACCCTCACCCTGTTTTCCCACTTTTACACTCTCTACCACCCTACCCCTGCTCTCCCACTTTTACCCTGCTCTCCCACTTTTACCCTCTCTCCCAACCTCACCCTGCACTCTGACCCTCACCCTGCTCTTCCATCCTCACCCTGCTCTCCCACTTTTACCCTGATCTCCCACCCTCATCATGCTCTCACACTTTTACCCTGCTCTCCCACCCACCCCCTGCTCTACCTCATTTACCCTCTCTCCCACCGTCACCCTGCTCTCCCAACCTCTGCCTGCACTCCCACTTTTACCTTGCTCTCCCACTTTTACCCTTCTCTCCCACCATCACCCTGCTCTCCCACCTTCACCCTGCACTCCCACCCTCACCCTCCTCTCCCACTTTTAGCCTGCTCTCCCACCCTCATCCTGCTCTCCCACTTTTACCCTCTCTCCAACTTTTACCCTGCTCTCCCATCCTCACCCTGCTCTCCCACTTTTACCCTCTTTCCCACCCACCCCTTGCTCTAACACTTTTACCCTCTCTCCCACCCTCCTTCCCTCTCCCACTTTTACCCTGCTCTCCTGCTCTCATCCTGCTCTTCCACTTTTACCCTCTCTCCCACCCTCCCCCTGATTTCTCATTTTTACCCTCTCTAGAAACCCTCCCCCTGCTCTCCCACTTTTACACTCTCTCCCACGCTCACCCTGCACTCCTGCTTTTACCCTATCTCCCACTTTAACCCTGCTCTCCCACCCTCACCCTGGTCTCCAACTTTTACCCTGCTCTCCCACCCTCACCCTGCTCTCCCACTTTCACCTCTTTCCCACCCACCATCTCTCTCCCTGCTCTCCCACCATCACCCTGCTCTCCTACTTTTACCCTCTCTCCCACCCTCTCCCTGCTCTTCCACTTTTACCCTGCTCTCCCACCCAACCCCTGCTCTCCAACTTTTACCCTCTCTACCAGCCTTACCCTGTTCTCCCACTTTTACCCACTCGACCACCCTACCCCTGCACTCTGACCCTCACCCTGCTCTCCTACCCTCACCCTGCTCTCCCACACTCATCATGCTCTCACACTTTTACCCTCTCTACCACCCTCCCCCTGCTTTCCTACCCTCACCCTGTTCTTTGACTTTTACCTTGTTCTCCCACTTTTACCCTGTCTCCGACCCTTACCCTGCTCTCCCACCCTCACCCTGTTCTTCCCCTGCTCTCCAACTTTTACCCTCTCTCCCACCCTCCCCTGGCTCTCCCACTTTTACCCTCTCTCCCACCCTCCCCCGGCTCTCCCACTTTTACCCTGCTCTCCCACCCTCCCCTGCTCTCCCACTTTTACACTCTCTCACACCCTCAACCTGCTCTCCCACTTTTACCCTGTCTCCCACCCCCACCCTGAACTCCGACCCCCATCCTGCTCTCCCACCCTCATCATGCTCTCACACTTTTACCCTGCTCTCCCACCCTCCCCCTGCTCTCCCTCATTTACGCTCTCTCCCACCGTCACCCTGCTCTCCCACTCTCCGCTTGCTCCCCCACTTTTACCGTGCTCTCCCACTTTTACCCTCTCTCCCACCATCACCCTGCTCTCCCACCTTCACCATGCACTCCCACCCTCACCCTCCTCTCCCACTTTTACCCTGCTCTCCCACTTTTACACTCTTTCCAAATGCTCCCCCTGCTCTCCTGCTTTTACCCTCTCTCCCACCCTCCTACTGCTCTCCCACTTTTACCATGCTCTCCTACTTTTACCCTGCTCTCACCCTGCTCTCCCACTTTTACCCTCTCTCCCACCCTCCCCCTGCTCTCCCACTTTTACCCTCTCTCCCACCCTCACCCTGCTCTCCCACTTTTACCCTGCTCTCCCACTTTTACCCTGCTCTCCCACCCTCATCCTACTCTCCCACTTTTACCCTGCCTATTTACCACTTTTACCCTCTCTACCACCCTTCCCCTGCTCTACCATCCACCCCCTGCTCTCCCACTTTTACCCTCTCTACCAACCTCTCCCTGCTCTCCCACTTTCACCCTGTTCTTCCATTTTTACCTTGTTCTCCCACTTTTACCCTGTCTCCCACCCTCACCCTGCACTCCGGCCCTTACCCTACTCTCCCACCATCACCTTGTTCTCCCCCTGCTCTCCAAATTTTACCCTCTCTCCCATCCTCCCCTGGCTCTCCCACTTTTACCCTCTCTCCCACCCTTCCCCGGCTCTCCCACTTTTACCCTGCTCTCCCACCCTCCCCTGCACTCCCACTTTTACCCTCTCTACCACCCTACCCCTGCTCTCCCACTTTTGCCCTCTCTCCCACGCTCACTGTGTTCTCCCACTTTTACCCTGTCTCCCACCCCCACCCAGCACTCCGACCCTCAACCTGCTCTCCCACCCTCACCCCACTCTAATACTTTTACCCTGCTCTCCCACCCTCATCATGCTCTCACACTTTTGCCCTGCTCTCCTACCCTCCCCGTACTCTCCCTCATTTACCCTCTCTCCCACCATCACCCTGCTCTCCCACTCTCCACCTGCACTCCCACTTTTATCTTGATCTCCCACTTTTACCCTCTCTCCCACCCTCACCTCACTCTGCTCTCCCAACTTCACCCTGTACTCCCACCCTCACCCTTCTCTCCCACTTGTACCCTGCTCTCCCACCCTCACCCTGCTCTCTCACCCTCATTCTGCTCTCCCACTTTTACCCTGCTCTCCCACCCTCACCCTGCTCTCCCACTTCTACCCTCTTTCCCACCCTCCCCTTGCTCTCCCACTTTTACCCTCTCTCCCACCCTCCTTCTGCTCTCCCACTTTTATCCTGCTCTCCCACTTTTACCCTGTCTCCAACTTTTACACTGCTCTCCCACCCTCATCCTGCTTTCCCACTTATACCCTGCTCTCCCACCCTCACCCTGCTCTCACACCCTCCCCATGCTCTACCACCCTCACCCTCCTCTCCTATTTTTACCCTGCTCTCCCACCCTCATCCTGCTCTCCCACTTTTATCCTGCTCTCCCACCTCACCATGCTCTCCCACTTTTACCCTCTCTCCCACCCTCACCCTGCTCTCCCACCCTCACCCTGCACTCCGACCCTCACCCTGCTCTCCCAACCTCACCCCACTCTACCACTTTTACCCTGCTCTCCCACCCTCATCATGCTCTCACACTTTTGCCCTGCTCTCTCACCCTCCCCCTCGTCTCCCTCATTTACCCTCTCTCCCACCATCACCCTGCTCTCCCACTCTCTGCCTGCTCTCCCACTTTTATCTTGCTCTCCCACTTTTACCCTCTCTCCCACCCTCACTCTGCTCTCCCACTTTTATTCTCTCTCCCACCCTCACCTCTCCCACCTTCACCCTGCACTCCCACCCTCAATCACCCTGCTCTCCCACTTGTACCCTGCTCTCCCACCCTCATCCTGCTCTCCCACATTTACCCTGCTCTCCCACTTTTAGCCTCTTTTCCACCCTCCCCTTGCTCTCCCACTTTTACCCTCTCTCCCACCCTCCTTCTGCTCTCCCAATTTTATCCTACTCTCCCACTTTTACCCTGTTTCCCACTTTTACACTACTCTCCCACATTCATCCTGCTTTCCCACTTTTATCCTGCTCTTCCACCCTCACCCTGCTCTCCCAATTTTACCCTGCTCTCCCACTTTTACCCTGCTCTCCCACACTCATCCTGATCTCCCCCTTTTACCCTGCTCTCCCACCCTCATCCTGCACTCCCACTTTTACCCTGCTCTCCCACCCTCACCCTGCTCTCCCACTTTTATCCTCTTTCCCACCCTCCCCTTGCTCTCCCACTTTTACCCTCTCTCCCATCCTCCCCTTGCTCTCCTACTTTTACCCTCTCCCCCACCCTCATCCTTCCCTCCCACTTTTACCCTCTGTCCCACTTTTACCCTCTCCCCCACCCTCATCCTTCCCTCCCACTTTTACCCTCTGTCCCACTTTTACCCTGCTCTCCGACTTTTACCCTCTCTCCCACCCTCCTCCTGCTCTCCCACTTTTACCCTCTCTCCCACCCTCCTTCTTCTCTCCCACTTTTATCCTACTCTCCCACTTTTACACTGCCTCCCACTTTTACCCTGCTCTCCCACTTTTACCCTGCTCTCCCATCCTCAACATGCTCTCCCACTTTTACCCTGCTCTCCCATCCTCACCCTGCTCTCCCACCCAAACCCTGCTCTCCCACTTTTTCCCTCTCTCCCACTTTATACCCTCTCTCCCACTATTTACCCTGCTCTCCCACTTTTACCCTGCTCTCCCACCCTCCCACTGATTTCCCACTTTTATCCTCTCTCCCACCCTCCCCCTGCTCTCCCACTTTTACCCTCTCTCCCACCCACCCCTTGCTCTCCCACTTTTACCCTCTCTCCCACCATTCTTCTGCTCTCCCACTTTTATCCTGCTCTCCCAGTTTTACACTGCTCTCTCACCCTCCTTCTGCTCTCCCACTTTTATCCTGCTCTCCCACTTTTACACTGCTCTCCCACCCTCACTCTGCTCTCCCACTTTTACCCTCTCTCCCACCCTCACTCTCCTCTGCCACCTTCACCCTGCACTCCCACCCTCACTCACCCTGCTCTCCCACCCTCATCCTACTCTCCCACATTTACCGTGCTTTCCCACTTTTAGCCTCTTTCCCACCCACCCCTTGCTCTCCCACTATTACCCTCTCTCCCACCCTCCTTCTGCTCTCCCACTTTTATCCTGCTCTCCCACTTTTACCCTGTCTCCCACTTTTACACTGCTCTCCTACCCTCATCCTGCTTTCCCACTTTTATCCTGCTCTCCCACCCTCGCCCTGCTCTCCCACCCTCACCGTGCTCTCCCACACTCCACCTGCTCTCCCACTTTCGCTCTCCCACCCTCACCCTGCTCTCCCACTTTTACCCTGCTCTCCCACACTCATCCTGCTCTCCCACTTTTAACCTGCTCTCCCAACCAAACCCTGCTCTCCCACTTTTACCCTATTTCCCACCCATCCCTTGCTCTCCCACTTTTACCCTCTCTCCCACCCTCCCCTTGCTCTCCCACTTTTACCCTGCCTCCATCTTTTACCCTGCTCTCCCACCCTCATCCTTCCCTCCCACTTTTACCCTCTGTCCCACTTTTACCCTCTCTCCCACCCTCCTCCTGCTCTCCCACTGTTACCCTCTCTCCCACCCTCCTTCTGCTCTCCACTTTTATCCTGCTCTCCCACTTTTAGCCTGCCTCCCACTTTTACCCTGCTCTCCCATCCTCAACCTGCTCTCCCACTTTTACCCTGCTCTCCCATCCTCACCCTGCTCTCCCACCCTCACCCTGCTCTCCCACTTTTTCCCTCTCTCCCACTTTTTACCCTGTTCATCCACTTTTTACCCTGCTCTCCCACTTTTACTCTGCTCTCCCACCCTCCCCCTGCTCTCCCACTTTTACCCTCTCTCCCACCCTCCCCTTGCTCTCCCACTTTTACCCTCTCTCCCACCCACCTTCTGCTCTCCCACTTTTATCCTGCTCTCCCACTTTTACCCTCTCTCCCACCCTCCTTCTGCTCTCCCACTTTTATCCTGCTCTCCCACTTTTACCCTCTCTCCCACCCTCCTTCTGCTCTCCCACTTTTATCCTGCTCTCCCACTTTTACACTGCTCTCCCACCCTCACCCTGCTCTCCCACTTTTACCCTCTCTCCCACCCTCACTCTGCTCTCCCACTTTTACCCTGCTCTCCCACACTCATCCTGCTCTCCCACTATTACCCTGCTCTCCCACCCTCACCCTGCTCTCCCACCCTCTACCTGCTCTCCCACTTTTACCCTCTCTCCCACCCTCACCTTGCTCTCCCACTTTTACCCTGCTCTCCCACACTCATCCTGCTCTCCCACTTTTACCCTGCTCTCCCACCTCACCCTGCTCTCCCACTTTTACCGTCTCTCCCACCCTCCTTCTGCTCTCCCACTTTTACCCTGCCTCCCACTTTTACCCTGCTCTCCCACCCTCAACCTTCCCTCCAACTTTTACCCTCTGTCCCACTTTTACCCTGCTCTCCCACTTTTACCCTCTCTCCCATCCTCCCCCTGCTTTACCACTTTTACCCTCTCTCCCACCCTCCTTCTGCTTTTCCACTTTTACTCTGCATCCCACTTTTACCCTACTCTCCCACTTTTACCCTGCTCTCCCATCCTCACCCTGCTCTCCCACCCTCACCCTGCTCTCCCACCCTCACTCTGCTCTCCCAATTTTTCCCTCTCTCCCACCCTCCCCCTTCTCTCCCACTTTTTACCCTTCTCTCCCACTTTTTACCCAGTTCTGTCACTTTTATCCTGCTCTCCCACCCTCATCCTCCTCTCCCACTTTTACCCTCTCTCCCACACTCCCCCTGCTCTCCCACTTTTACCCTCTCTTCTACCCTCCTTCTGCTCTCCCACTTTTACCCTGCTCTCCCACCCTCACCTTGCTCTCCCACTTTTTCACTATCTCCCCAGGGATAAATGCAGGATTCTTATGGGGGGGGGTTTTCCAAAAAAATAATATATATATATATATATATAATGTATGTATGTGTGTATACACATACATATATACATACACACGCATATAGGTATTCACTCATATATACATACACACACATAAATATGTCACACATACCTTACACGCACACACATATACACACATATATCACATATATATTACAAACAAACTTACCTTGCAACAGATCAGATCGGTACAGGAATGAGCAGGCTGGCACCATTTATTTAGGCCCCTCCCCACACGGCAAAATCCGGCGATTCGCATGTCAAACTACCCCCCCATCCCAAGGGGGGGCCCTGCCTATTTTGACAGTCCCGGGCCCCACAATCTCTGATGGCAGCCCTGTTCAAGAGTGATAGCTTCAGCTCCTAATAGGAAACAAACAACATTGTTTATACTTCAGTGCTGATGTAACAGTGTCTAAATACTCTATATAAATGGATAGTTATGTCCTTTTCAGGGTTAAAACCATTTTAGCAAACAGTGGGGTCCTTTTACGGATCAATAGAATGGTGTTATAGGTGAAGACAATGAAAAAATAGAGGTTGCAGATGTACTTCAAGGTCTATTCTTTAACTCAGGCTATACCAGGTATCCCAGCTAGTATATCCAAGATTTATTAATTTACAAAATATTACATTAAAACTTAAACTTACAATATTTTTTTTTTGTTCTCTTTTATTTCTTGTATACGTTTATTAGGTATGCCTGTAACTCTGGTCAGCAGATATCGTATCTGCCTATCTCTGCAGTTATCTGTCCATTGCACCAACAGGCCCATATGTGATCCAACTGCTTGACAAGAACAGTCTGATCTGTCAGCCACATTTGTTACCAAACTGGAAATGGATCCTGCCACTCACTGCTTAAGCTACATAACAGTATAGAACTGTATGTGGCCAGCTTACAGTAATTAAAGATTTTGATAAGAAACATACTTTGGATAATTGCTACATTAGCTGTTTATTTTTAAGCATGTATCACAGACTGTCCATGGTTAATGGTACAGCTTGTGTGAATTAGATTAGCAAAATAGTTCAAGTACCAAGCACTGGAATTTTAACACCACTATTAAAGGAATGACACTGTAAGTATGCAGAGATATATACGCTTATGCCACACATGCTAAATGCTTATCTAATTGATTATTGAGCTCCTACATATGTAGACATGATATTATTTCAAAACAAAAGAACTAAACTACTGTACATTGTTCTTTTATATTTTTTTCAGCTTAAAAAATAATATAATATATATAAATGTATTAAAAAGTAGCCTTAAATGTAATGAAACCACAAAATATTATTTATAGCAGGTCACGGATAAACAATTCTCACTCTGCAATTAATGTATGTAGTAATATTTACAATAACAAACTTTTTGTTACATAGTCATTCAATACAAATTACAATTTATTTAAATGTACAGTAGGGTTTCATTTAATTTATTAGGTACCGCAAGGTGTTGCTGCACTGTTCTTTGATTAGATGAAAATATAAATTAACAGCGTAAGTACATCACACAACAGACACATAACCATGGACGTATCTCTAATGTGTGCAACATACATTATACTAACCTCCTGCTGCAGAAATCTCTGGGATCGTGGTGGGGGTGCTTACAGAGACTTCACACAGGCCCCCTCCTCTCTTAATCCACCCCTACACATAACCTTCACATAAGAACATATTATGAATACAAGACATTACAATAAGACCATGGCCATTTTCAAGTGTCCATGTGAATGAAAACAATGTATCTACAGTATATGTTCAGATTTTATTTTTTGTTATACCTCTTTTCATCTGCCGAGGCCTTACAGAAGAGAGTAAGTGAAATTTTAAGGTAGTAATTACACACTTGTACACAACTTGAAAAGTAGTGGCAGCCACAGATACACCTGATTCTAAGCATACGTATGAGTTAGGGGTGCTCTACACCAGAAGAAAAGGTCTATGTTGATGGAAATGTTGATTATCGGCATGGACCTTTGCATTCAAGCCCCTTAAAAAAAACAAAAAAAAAACAGAAGTATTCCCAGTTACAGTGCTCATGGCCTAGGCTGGAAGCAGCTTTTTAATGGATGTCCCATGCTGTTCATCCCCCTACAGTTACTACTACCACCTTGGGCCATCACAGCTGAAGCTGTTAGCACTACAGTATTTCCATTGGGCGGGGAACACTGTTTTATTTGAATTCATTTTTCTTATTATTATTACTAAAATGTTATTCAACACAATGTTAGCATTATGACAAATGATTGCCTCATCCAGTATACCACTGCATGTAGTTGTGTGCTTTAAACATATTTTCATGCAGATATAAGACATCTTCATCTCAGAATAAACACGTAAATGCAGGGATGAGGGATGTTATGACACATATTTTATGTCTCTGCGCTTGCTGTTAATATAGCCTAATTAAGCTGCAAAATATATGAGCATAATTTCATTTACATATTGTGTATTATTTAAAAAGTGCCATTTGGTTTTGTAACTTGGAACTGCTTAAACAGCATAATGTAGTATTGCAAAATGTATGCTTGTTTGCCTTATTGGTAACACATTTCATTGAGGTGATATATTTGGACTTGGATTATCTACAGTAGCAAAGTGAATAACCATAACATATACATGACATATTACTATAACATGTCATGTAGTATAGTAATGAGGACATGTTACAAAGTTATTAAGAACTTTAACAAGTGGTGGTGATAGAGATGGATGTACAGTAGTTCTTTTTAAATAAGCTCAGCATTCTATCTTATGTAAGCTATGAGGTGTATATGTAGGGCCTAAGTTGAGTCCAATAGGTCATTCTGACCTTGTCTGGTCATCAAACACAGGTAAACTGATCTGTGGACTGACAGCAGAGACACGTAAATGCTGCATCTGAAATATGCAACTCCAAATGGGTTATTGCGAGCGCAGTGCAGAGCGTTAAAGATATTGGGTGTATTTATGAGCATACTTGTACACCAAGTTCAAAACTGTCTAAAAAAACCCATTGAGTGAGTAAACTTTGAAGCCAGGAAGCCCAAGCATAAAAATAAAACCCAACTATCTAATCTGTATCCCTGTCTAGAGAGTAATCTGAGATATATCCACTGCACAGGTGTATGGATAGAATAGCATGGGCCTGGCACTCAAAATCCAAACATCATATGGGTGCCCTCCGCGTGGGTATAAAAAAATACAGTCACAAAAGAGCAGCGGCACTCAACAAAAAAAGCACAATTAAAGCAGGGTTAAATAAACCTCTATTTTCACTTTGTTTCAATCACAAAGATTTTCATCAGGTACTTCCCGATGAAAATCTTCGTGATTGAAACGTTGAAGTGAAAATAGAGGTTTATTTAACCCTGCTTTAATTGTGCTTTTTTGTCGAATGCCGCTGCTCTTTTGTGACATATATATATAGTCTTCGAATTTCCAAACCCTTCCAAGGAAATTCTTCACTGTTCTTGTCAATACATTATTCTTGTTGAATTGATCCTATGGGAGAGGGTGCAACCAGAGACAGTTATGGGTATGAATCTAGTCAATGGGAATAGAGAACAGGAAAAAGAAGTCTCTTATTAGTGCACTCAGTTATAGAGCAAATATAATCTAAAACTGAAGTTTTAATAAATTACTGTGTAAAAATCTATTTTTTTGTATCTAATACAATGCACATGAGAAGCAAATGAAATAGAAATAGAAGTAAAGTGTACAAAAAAATAAAGATGTGTTTTAAAAACTTTGTTAGCTGGTGTATCTTTGTTTATAATCGTAAATACTTTTATGCCACATATGCTTTATTAGTGATGTTTCCTCACTTTGTTCCAAGAAGATATATCAAACACAGAGGGGAAGAGGTACTCTGATAAGTCACATAAATTCAGTTCCTTTTATATAATGTGCTTACCTCAAAATATTAGCATACTTGAAGCACACCCCTAGAAAGACTAGACCCAATGCCTACAGTATATAATATTATCAAGTCTGTCATAATAATGGTCTCAGGGATTTTTCTAGTTAGCCACATCAATTCCGTAAGAATACAAACATTCCATATGATGTTGCAGCATTGAATCCTTTTCTGTGGTTACTTTCTTGCAACTATTATTTTAAGCACAGTATTTGTATTGGAATTATGACAGCAAGTAAAATCAAAATCATATACTAAATTTCTTCCTGTCTATAATCTATGACACCCCGTGTGGATATGGATTCTGATGGTATTCTGTGCATTATTGGATAGTTTACAAAGATCCTTATTCACAAATTTCAGTTGTTATATATAAATTTGCCATGTATAGCAACCTTCTCACAAGTGATCATCATGCTATATAATGTTCACTTATGTATACAAATTTGCTATATATCTAAAGCAATCGTCTCATGAGTGATCAATATGCTGTCAAGTGTTCTCTCATATACTGTATCTCATTGAGCCGCTGCTAAAATTCTCTGGTAATGATCACGCTCTATTATAGAAATTCCAGTCTGTTATAGAAATACCAGTCTATTATAGAATACCAGAAATACCATGTTTAGCCGCTTTGCCTTATTTCATATAATACTGGCAGTTATAAAATGTTTACATGTATTGGTATTATTCGACTAGATCAGTGTCTCCCTTGGCGTATCATTCACAATATACATGGATAGAGGAGCAATCATCGCAGCGCTCCGTCATAGAAATGCCGGGTAATATATTTAGTTCTTTTTTATGAAAGATGTTTTGAGTAGATCAATGTTATATAAGGCAAGTCATCACAGGGTACATAAATAGCAATGTGGAAATACTTATGATAACTTCTTATTAATACATATTTTATACCAGCCTAGCTGCCGACATGCGTTTCGCTATCTACTTTCTCACAGGCCAGTAATTTATTAAAAATTAAGTTTTAGATTATATTTGCTCTATTACCTGAGTGCACCAATAAGAGATTTCCCTGTTTAGAGATAAAGAGACCTTTAATTACTGTTGTGATACTAGACAGAGGACAGTGCAGAGAACAAAGCATGAGAGGGATTATTCCCTAGGTGTGCAGTGTTATTTCAACTGCAACATCTAAGGGACACTGTTGTATTTTATTGCAGTTACCATGTATGTGCTGGAGGTGTTTAATAAAATAGAGGACTCTGTTGAGAGATGGTGTAGTACTTATTCTTTTCTTTATATATGCTTTCTTCTACCCACTGTTTTATGTTTTTCTAGTCTTATTTTAGTCTTGATGTTGAGCAACGTCAGAAAGCAACTGAAATTGGTAGAATTCATGCTTTTGAACTATTGTCATGTATTGTTATTGTTATGTAAAAAGAGGATAATCAGTGGAGGGGTTTCCTAGGGTTTTCACCTCAAGAACTCTTTCAGGATGACTTCCTCATGACGTAGGTCTGGTAATGTGTCCTTACAAGCAACCGAGAAGTTCCTCCTAGAAATAATGGAAAATTGAGTACATTTACCTCCATCCCTCTCTGTTCACAGCCCTGCACCTTAACCTATCACGAGCCAGCCCTTCTCAGGGTAGAGTGGAAGATCATCCCTGGCACTCTTGGCTTCAGATCCTGACTAGAAAACTAGGTGATACTGAAACCTTACACTGAAATAGGAAGGAAATGCACAACACAGATCACAGTCACTGCTTTTATCCTTGTTGACTTGAGCGATGTCTGTTGCAGTGCCTTGCAAGAAAATAGAGGACACTCCTCCCGCACTACTGTCTATATCTGACTGGCCCTAATGGAGTGCTTACCCAACTAATATCTACAACTACAACACAGCACCTAACTCAACCAAGCCTAGTGTAACAACAGAATAAAGCTAACCCCACTTAACATAAACAAACAGATATTGCCACAAGTAAATCACAGTGATGCAGTAGAACACAGTCCTTCATTATAATTAACAGCACACAATGATACAATAATGATAGTTAGGATCGCTGTTAGGACTCACTTGGTCATGAGTCATCTTGTATTACCATTACAAGTGTGTATTTCAAAGAAGCAATGCAGAAATGGAATTAAACAATAGCCAATTTATTATACACTTGTGGGTAGGACAGAGACCAGAGTTTACACAAGATAGTGATAACACAAAACAGCTCAATATAAGAAGTCCAGGAAAAACACAAGGCAGCAGGTGGGGGTTAATAGCTGAGCAGGATAACTTGTAATGCAGGATAACAGGTTAGCAGACTTCATGCAATATATTATAACAGGATAGCTTGCAATGTAATATACATGCTAGCAGACCTGACATGAAATGCAATAAACCGTGGCAACAAGGCAAAGTCCCCTAACATGACAAGCACTAGAAGTGCTAATGAGAACAGCCACAGATACTCACTGGAGGAGCGTGGATTGCATGGGTGCAGACTGGCCTGTGAAGCAGTGTGAAGCTGTAATGGACTGCAGACTGAACAGCCTGCGAGCTAAACTGGTAACCAGGAACAGAGTAGATTCAGGTAATTTGAATTGATGATCTGGTGCTGAGTGCTCAGAGAAGCTGGTTAATAAGCAGGAAAAACAGGTGAAGCTCCTCCAGCTGCAGAGAGACAAACCATGGAGTGATAGGAGCACCAGCAGAAGGGAATCACCACTGGTGAGAAACTGTACTGCAGGAATCAACACTGGGAGAGCACCACCACTGGAGGAAGAGAGGTACTGCCTTGGACTGTAACAACCACTAGCATGGTATGCTCCAAGGGGAATACCCTTCCTATCTAAGCCTGCCGCCTCTAGTTCCAAAGTGATAAAGTACAGGGCATGTGGGGTCTAGTCAGCCCTCCACACATGAGAGAAATGGTACTGTCACGGCCAGGGTTTCTCGGCCTGGTAGTCACCGGGTATTACCTGTGAATTTGCACATAACGCCTCCTACCATTCTTCCATGAATCAAACACCATTCCAAGTGGTTTATGGCCTTCATCCTTGGGTCCCTGAATTTCAAAGCCTGCCCGTCTTTGATGTTCCAGCTGTAGAAGACACTGTACGGAAATTTGCATCAATCTGGTCTCAAGTTCGTACTGACCTGGAGAAGGCGTCCTCCCGTTACAAATTTCAAGCTGATAAGAAGCGTAGGAATGTACCACGTATGCAAGTTGGAGACCAGGTCTGGTTGTCCACCCAGAACCTACAACTTAGAGTACCATCTATGAAATTCGCTCCACCCTTCATCGGGCCCTTCTCCATCATAGAAGTCATTAACCCCGTGGCATATCGCCTTCAGCTACCCCCTTATCCGAAAATCCCCAATTCCTTTCATGTCTCCCTTTTGAAACCCCTGGTGTTAAACAAATTCCACAGAGTCCTGCCTGCTTCTCCCCGTGTCCAGACTGAAAGGGGCGTGGAGTTTAAGGTCTCCCAGGTCCTGGATTTCCGTCTCCTCAGAGGACATTTGCAGTACCTACTGGACTGGAGGGGCTACGGCCCAGAGGAACATTGTTGGACCGATGCCCGAGATGTCCATGCTCCTGCACTCATCAAGAGGTTCCATGCTGCCCATCCGGAGAAGCCTGGTGAGTGTCCTGAGGCCACCCATAAGTGGGGAGTACTGTCACGGGCAGGGTTTCTAGGCATGGTAGTCACTGGGTATTACCTGTGAGGTCGTTGTGGCGGGGGGTCTCTGGCAGCAGGGCTGGTGTTTGGTGAGGGGCATTGGCTGCGCATGGTTCTGTGCGGGCACATTGTCACTAGGCCTGGTGAGGTCAGCGGCGGTGTTTCCGTTCCATTGGCATGGCCTTCTGTGTTTCCGTTCCGTTGGCCTGCGGCCATGTGATTCCAGCTGTCCAATCCTGGTAGGTCATGTGCTCATTCCAGCCAGTCACATCGTGGCACTGAGTATTTAGGAAGGTCCAGAGCCTTCCTTCCTTTGCCAGTGCAATGTGTTTCTCAGCTGCGACTGAGAGAGAGTACGTGCCTTACCTGCCTGCTTGTAAATGCTCATAGCCTGAACCTTGCCTGCTCCAACCTGCTGGACTTACCTTGCACCCTCCATATACCTTCTCACCTGCCTGAGTACCTGAACCTGCTGTTTCCCTGCACCTTGCCTCATTTCACTCCCAGTTGGAGTTCACTACCTCTGCCTGCATCAGTTACAGCTCACCATACCTGCATTCAGTTACAGCTCATCATACCTGCATTCTGTTTCAGCTCACCATACTTGTATACTGGACTGTTCCTGCCTTTCACTATCTGGACATTTTCCCATTACCTCCACTACAGTTATCAAGTGGACTTTAGTGCTATACCTGGACTTTTTTCATTTGCCATTTCCATGTCCTCTAAGTCACTTATTAAAAACTCCACTTTTTCATAACTCTGCTTCTGTGTCTGCTCCTATCACCACCCCGGGTCCACAACAAATTCAGAACCTCACAGGTACATGATTAAAGGGGAGAGCCCTACATTTTAATAGGAATGCAGGAGCTGGGTAGCCCTTTTACATTCTGTAATCCCAGAAATGTGAGATGACATACCAACCTGGGCCTAGTGCCCAACCTATTGGGGCCTTATCTTAAAACACAGCCTAATACCCTAACTATTGGGGACATAAGAGTGCCTGAGCCAGTGAAGCATTATGATGGCATGGGCTTAAGGCCTTGACTAATTTGTGAGATGGGCCTAATTACAGTACTTCATCTACAGGTGTAGTGCCCATCCTACATACAGCATGGGCCTACAGCCCAACTAATAAGGACACAAGCCTAAATCCCAACAATGTGTTATGGGTCTAAAGTTTTAAAATGCGGCACGGGTCTAATGTCCAAAAATGCCCCACAGACCTAATGCCCAAAACCTACCAGAATAATTGAGAGAAGCTGCAGTGGAGAGCTTGATATTGCTCTTTCACGTTCAACCACTGCTAGCCTCTCTGGCCCTTAGCTTCTTCGCCGCCTCCCATTGTCTGCCGCTGTCAGAGTCTTCTTCCATTGCACTTGGCAGCTTCTCGTGCCACTGAACCTCTTCTCCATTCCTGCTGCTCTTGATTCATCAATCTTTGCTGCCAGACAGACAAGCTCTGTAGCATTGTGTCGGGTGCCAAATTCAAATTGCAGCGGCCCCATTGAATGAGTCTGAAGTTTTGCAGATTTAGGCTTGTACGCGGCAGCACCGTACTGATACTGTATGGCAATTCTGGGGAGGGAAAGGGTGTACCCCACTGGACCACCCAGCGATCGGGACAAGTGAGTAACGCCCATCTCCACCACCAGGCACTTACTCACAGTAACACAAACTGTATAAGTATGATTCTGGTAGTTCAGGCACAAAGATTGAGATTGTATCCTATAGCTATATTCAAGCAATTTACATATAAATATTAGGCAAAATGAGTAAGGCTTAAAATTGATTTCAGTATAATTGTTGCCTAGGAGCAAACATTATATCACTACTTAGAAAGAAAGAGGACAAAAAGGCATAGACATTATTGTTATCACATGTATTTTCCATTTTGCTAGTAAGAATGGAGATTAATTACTAGAAACATAACATAAAAAACATTGGCAGATATCAGAAAGCTGTTTTTTGAGGTTTTTTTTTTTTTCCCAAAAAAGAGCAACATTTAATAGAAAATGTGTTTTTTGTATAACCTGCCATGCAGGCAGCATTTTAAAAGCATGTGAAAATAATGATGGATGATGTAGGATGATGGTGTTTACAATTTGATGTCAAATTTGGTGCAGTAGTTGCAGTAATTTTACTGCAGTGGTGCAGTAGTAGTTATCAGGCTGGCCATTAGCAAAACATTTAAGATAAATAACTATAAACTTATCAAAGATTCTTTATATGGCTATTATATTAGGTCAACAGATAACATGTCGACTTTCATCAGGTCGACATAGTCTAAATGTCGGCATGCAGCATGTTAACATGCTCAGCATGTCGGCAGCAACCATGTTGGCATTCATTGTGTCTATGTGGATAAAATGTCTACATAATGTTGACCTAATGGCCCTGGAGGCCAAGCGGTCACTTACCTAGTCCCGATGAATTCAGCAGCTCCAGGGCAGCTTCCAGTTCCTGGCAGTCATGTGACTGTCACTTCTGTCGCAGTAGTTTAGGTGAATATTTTAACCCTATCCTTTACCTAATCTCTGCCCCTAACCCTCCTCGTACTGCATAATCCTAAGCATTTCCCCATAATCATAAAAGCATATCCAAACTGCACTTGTGAACTAGCCTTATGTTTATGCTTTCATCCCATTTAATGCATAAAGGGAGTAAGATTATACATATGTTTTCTGATGGAAAATGGTAAATGAATATTTGCAAACCTGAAATGTGTTTGGGTACTGATTGCAACAGTCCTATTAAACAGTTCCTATTTACTTACTTACTTACACTCACTAACATTTTGCTTATCCATCTTTTTTAATCTCTTGCATAAATATTCTAATTTTCTACTGTAATCATGTTTAATTTAATATTGTATTTATTGTCTTTTGTTTATTAATTTAATAGTTTTTTTGATTTCCAGCTTTGTTTTCTATTATTTACAGCTACCATTGTTTACACAAAATTATTAACAATCTTTAAGTTACATGTTAATTTATTCTGTCACATTACACATACAGGTATTATTTTTTATTTTTCATTCATACTCTTATCCGTAATCTTATATTTAATTGGTCTGTATGTTTGTTTGTTTCTCTGTCTATCCGGTTATGAATTCGGACACCCCTGCACCGATTGGGATGAAACCAACACGAGGTGTTGGACCTCCCGTTGGTGTATGCTAGGCCGAACTTTGACCCGGGGATGCTGGCCAGAACTTTGACCCGGGGAGCCTCTTCTGGGCCTTCCACTGGATGGACTTTGATGAAAACTTCATAAAGGAATGGCAATTGGTCTGGGATGCCTAATGGAGTGGTGGGGTCCCAGTTGGACCTCACGGTGCAGTGAACCGGGCAAAACTTTGTCCCAGGGAGCCTGTTCTGGGTCTTCCACTGGATGGATTTAGACGACATCACATAATTTGGACAAAAACTTCACAGAGTGGTAACATTGGATCCCAGAAGACATACTAGGGGGTTGAGGTTCCGGTCAGACCTCCTGTTGGTGTAAGCTGGGCAGAAATTAGAACCGGGGAGCCTCTTCTGGGCCTTCCACTGGATGGACTTTGATGAAAACTTCATAAAGGAATGGCAATTGGTCTGGGATACCTAATGGAGTGGTTGGGGTCCCAGTTGGACCTCACGGTGCAGTGATCCTGGCAGAACTTTGTCCCAGAGAGCCTGTTCTGGGCCTTCCACTGGATGGATTTAGACGACATCACATAATTTGGACAAAACCTTCACAGAGTGGTAACATTGGATCCCAGAAGACATACTAGGGGGTTGAGGTTCCGGTCAGACCTCCTCTTGGTGTAAGCTGGGCAGAAATTTGACCCAGTGAGCCTGTTCTTGGCCTTCCACTGGATGGATGTGGTTGAAAACATCACAGAGGGGAGGCAATTGGTCTGGGATGCCTAATGGAGTGGTTAGGGTCCTGGTCGGACCTCATGGCAGAGTCTTCTGGGCAGAACTTTGACCTGACCCAAGGAGCCTGTTCTTGGCCTTCCTCTGGATGGATTTGGACAACATCACATAATAAAACTTAATAACTTGAAGATTTAAACTCGGGCAATGCCGGGTACTTCAGCTAGTGATTTATAATGGGTTGGTATAGGATGCCGGCGCTCGGTATACCAGCGGTCAGAGTCCCTATGCCGGCATCCCAACAGGGTTAGGATACAGACACACATCGGTAAGTATCCTAACCCTACCCCTACCCTAACCCTCCCTCCCCGCAGCCTAAGCCTTACTTCCTCCCCTAGTACCTAACCCTAACCCTCCCCGACTAGTGCCTAACTCTAACCCTCTCCCTAGTGCCTAACCCCTAGATAGATAACCCCAAACCCTAACCCTCCCTCTAAGCCCACTACTTACCATCGGGATGCCGGCAGTCGGTATGCAGGTACCGGGATTTTGACTGGTGTTGGGATTCCGGCACCAGCATTGTGAGTGCCTGCATCCAAACTTTTGGGATTTCAGGTAAACCCCTTTTATAACTTCTCCACCACTTTCTACATTACTCTTTTGGTTATGCAACTAGCAGTATTTCATTCATCTATGTCATGTAGGTAGTAGTCATGTTGTCAATAATCTCAATGTGTTCAGTCAAACGGTTGACACCATAATGTGGAATGTCATAATGTTGTCAGCAGAAAAATGTCAACACACTTAAAATTACAACATTTGAAATGTCAACACAGTAAAAATGTCGACAATATAGATTTTAGGATTGGAGTTACGGCCAGTGTTGGGTTTAGGTTTAGGGTTAGACTTAAAATTGGGTGTTGACATTATGGGGCTAATGCAGAGGTGGATGCAGTTTAGATTGAGATGCAAATGTCTGATGTTTAGTGGTCTGTGCTTGCATCGGAGAGGTAATGTCATGTGCGGCAATAATGGTGCGGCGCTGTTCACAGTGTGGTGTTAGCCGCAGCTTTATTAATAAGCTGCAAGCTTTTGTGGGTGGAGACAGGGATCAGCTTTGAAAGTGGAGATGTGTCAGCGGGCATTTTGGGGGCAAGTCAAAGCCAGATACTGCGTCTTCTGATGCAGATTCACTGGCCGAGGCAGCTTACAGTAGTTGTAATGGACATTTCCTAGCAACCTTAAGGAACTTTTGTTGCAATGTTAATCTGAAGCTGCATCTTCAGACACAAGTAACGGATCTGGGAATCCTGCCGTGGGTGTCTTTTTACAAAAGACAGCTCCTGCGGCATTAGCATATCTTTTCAGATCTGCTGCGACCGAAGACACAGCAGCGATCCCTCTTACGTCCACCTCTGAATCAGGCCCTACAAGTCGACATTGTGGTTATTGACATTCTGAACATGTTGAAATTTTTTCTCTAAATAATGACTGTAGACGTTACGATTGTCGACAAACATACCAAACATATTGCATTTTATCTATAAATTTTTATACTTCTCATATACATTTCATTATTGATATCTTATGGCAATGTTGCTTCTTTTATTCTAGTACTTTACCTCCTTCATAATAAGAGAAACCTTATTATGTTTCTCTATATTCAGCTCCCATTCTCATATATTGTTAGTACACCAACCAAACTCCAATTTATCACACATCTTTCTACATTCATTTATTCAAAAGATGGAGATCATCGTTTTGCATTGTTTGGGAGATAATGTTAAAATTATACCTAAGAAACCAGACCAACTTCACAGATCCTCTTCATCAATAGAAGGAAAAAAAAACAGGTTAATCCATTATCACTCAGTTTAATACTACATCGCTACGCATTTGGATATTTGCTTTAGGATTTCCAATGTCTAATGAATATTTAAAATACATTCATACATTTTTTTCAAGACTTGAACAGGTCCAATCAAACTTGAAAGAAAGACACAACTAAATGTTTTTTTTGTTTTTATACCATCCCTAATAACAGTGACCAGCATATTTTACAGAATCTTATAGCTTGTATGTTATACAAATTCTTCTATCTTTAAAAATATGACATGATTTCCATCAGCTCATGTTGTGGTCAGCTTAGGAAGAGAAGAACTTAGGACCTCATTCAGAGTCGGTCGAAGCGGCCGCACGGTCGTACGCGAAAAGGGGCCGTATATGCAAATTATTCCCTCGCAAGTTGCGTCCCTAAGTTCGGATCGGTAGCTGGCCGACCAAGGGGAGGAAGCGGTCGGAAGACAAAAAAATACGCCCCCTTCTCGTACACATTGCACGTGATCTCCGGGCATATAAGGATTAATCGAGACCATCGGCAACCATCGAAACTGGTCGTAGAGCTTAAGGTTGACCATACCCTCTCTTAAGCTCTACGATCATGTCAGTGTAAAAACCTCCTATATCACATGTGCCATGACGCTACTTTGTTAATTATGCACTCCCATAAACCGTATGCACTCCCACAAAACGCCGTTCGCATAATTAGGCACGCCTGCGTTCGGATCTCCACTCCCCCGTTTTCAAGCACCTTCCCCTGTTACCACCCACAAACGCCTCATTCTGTCACTCAAACTACCGACCTGGCTGTGTTCAAGGAGAGAGAAATTTGTGATTGTAGCGGCTAGTTTGCGCACGCGCATTGCGAACTTTATGCATGCACAGTATAGCGAACATCGGTGGCGTACGACCGTGCGGCCGCTTCGACCGACTCTGAATGAGGTCCTTAGTGCCCATAGTTGTGCCACGTTTAAAGAGACATAGAGTAGTCCCATCAAACATGAAATAATTGTGAATGAGAAGAGAATAAGTTAAGGAAGATAAGAACATCTTTGTGTTGAAGGGTGGAAAGTCACTGTAATTCAGTTAATAATGTGAGAGTGCCTGCAAACCCTGTTCATGTATTGTGGATGAATATAGTTCACTTACATCCATGGTGACTCAGATGCAATGTAATTTCCATTCAATCTGTTTTGTGACTCACAAAAGGTGAATTCCTAATGTATTATAGTATGGCTGATAAGAGCAGTTGCAGAAATATGATGAGATATTTTGAAAAGCTTTTCTCCAGTCCACAATAGGCCTACGTGGGGTAGTTAAAGATCTTTGTTGAACTTGGGTATAAAAAGAAATACAGGAGTGATTTGAATTATTTATAAAAATATTTCAAGCCAGTGTGTTATGTTTCCATCAGATCTAGCATTAAACAATATACAAATGTTTATAAGTGTTCTGATCTGATAATAGTATAAAGATTACTGCATGGTTAGTATCTGAAACAAATACCCCTATTCATCTTCCCTTATTTGCATTCATTAATATATTATTTTGATCTGCTTAATGACTGTTTTCACTGGACAAATTATCTCTATTTTTGTAAGCCATATATGAAATTATTTTTTAAACACATTTTGGAAATTGTCAAGACGACTACTTATGGAGTGAACCTGGTACAATCCAGACCTGAAATTTTAATTTGTAGTAATATTCCTGTTAGCAAATTCATGTGCATTATGTATAGCCTTTGCACTTTCTAACATCAGGTACTCCCACTCCTAACATCAGGTACTCCTACTCCTAACATCAGGTACTCCTACTTCTAACATCAGGTACTCCTACCCCTAACATCAGGTACTGCTACTCCTAACATCAGGTACTCCTACTTTTAACATCAGGTACTCTTACTCCAAACATCAGGTACTCCTAACTTCAGGTACTCCTACTTCTAACATCAGGTACTCCTACTCCTAACATCAGGTACTCCTACTTCTAACATCAGGTACTCCTAACATCAGGTACTCCTACTTCTAACATCAGGTACTCCTAACATCAGGTACTCCTAATTCTAACATCAGGTACTCCTAACATCAGGTACTCCTACTTCTAACATCAGGTACTCCTAAAATGGTTGTCAAATTCTCAAGGGAATACTAATTGTCTGAGTGCTTTGAAAGACCTAACACCCTAATTTCAGTGCTCTCACTAGAGAAACATGAGCCAAAATGTTTATTACTTCAACTTCAGAGTAAGAATGCATACAAATGTAATTATATCTAATAAATAAAAGTACAGATGTGGCCTCACTTACTAAGCATCTGTATGCCATATGGTACTAGATACCTGGCAGAATGATCCTGGAGAGTTAGTGTATCATGTTTTTTGCATCTTAGTTGCATACAGAGGCAGCAAAACGCTGCTCACAATGTACATGAGATGATAGGCTGTGACTTTAACTGCACATTAATTGGTTTTACACATATACAAAGTTGCAGATGAAGCACAATAAAATTTGGCATGAGAAAAAGCAGCTGACAATCACATCGGAGCCCTTTGTACATACATTCAGACTAAGTTGCGCACAGACATACAAATGTGGCACACCAGACTGATCAGTGAATGCTAGCAATGTAGTTTTGTCACTTTTATTTGTTTTAATTATGCAAATAAGATGTACATTTCGAGTAAAAAAGATGCTCAGTAGAGTTGTAAAGGATCTGACACTCTAAGAGGGGATATTTGGTAAGAATGAGGCAAAAGTAAGAAAGGACACATCTTGTAAATAGGAATTGCATACCATATAAAAAGCTAATTTTTCAAATCAAAGATATGTGTGTATGCAACATGGTCTTAGGCTGTGTACACACAATATCGGCACGATATGTCATTTACAGACAAATTGGAACAACATATCATGTGGAATGCACAGTGTGTATGTCCGATTGCGTGCTCCAGTGGGTCATATACAACATTTTCTGGTTGGCCATGCTGCACAGTTAATCAGAGGATATTGTGTATGACACCATGCATCTGGACGTGGCAACTGAACGATATACAGTATAGTGCGGTTGACGCTATATTGTTCAGTGTGTACAGCTGATTGAAATGTCGTTTCATTGGTTATATGGATGGCTATACATAAATCTGCCATATGAGCCGCCTTAGCAGGCAAATCATTGGTTCAGCCTGTAGCCAGACATTATTGTGAGAAAGGCCACAGTCTGGCAATATTCCTATACAAAACCATCGACCACATTCCTCTTTCTAAACGTGAAGGTGAAAGATCAGGCTAGCTATTGCTCTCAGAAGCCAAATTGGTCTTCAAATTGAACACTATTGCCCCCTACGGTCTTAATGATAAAATAGTGACTTTTTGTATCTTTTGAACATCTAGGCTATTTTATTTGGTTGCTGTCATACTCTATTGGGATTTTACCATTTGCTGACCATTTAGGCTATTACATGGCACTGCTTTATACCCCAGTTCCAACATCTATATATCTTATATATAAAATTCATTGGTCTGTTTATTTCTTTGTTTGTATGTTTGTTTGCCTGTATGTTATGCATTCGGACACCACTGCACTGATTGGGATGAAACCAATGCGAGGTGTTCCAGTTGGATCCATACCAGGTTTTAGGGGGGTTAAGGACTCAGTCAGATCTCCCGTTGGTGTACGCTAGGCAGAACTGTGACCCGGGCAGCCTGTTCTGGGCCTTCCACTTGATGGATTTGGACAACAACTTCACAGAGTGGTTACATTGGATCTCAGAAGACATACTAGGGGGGTTGAGGTCCCGGTTAGACCTCCGAATGTTGTACACTGGGCAGAACTTTAACCTGGTGAACCTGTTCTGAGCCTTCCACTGGATGGATTTGGATGAAAAGTTCACAGCGGGTGGCCATTAGTCTGGGATGCCTAATAGAGTGGTTGGGGTCCTGGCTTGACCTCACGGTGGAGTGCGCCTGGCAGATCTTTGACCCAGGAAGCTCTCTTCCCTTGAGAGCTGTGGATGTTATTCGCCAACAAACAAAAAAACAAACAAACTTCATCTTTTAGATCTATATAGATACACCACAGGGAACATCTCATGTCTGTCTGTCTGTCTGTCTGTCTATCTATCTATCTATCTATCTATCTATCTATCTATCTATCTATCTATCTATCCATATATGTGCTTATAAGCAAACAAGTAACAACAGCACTCTGTATGCACATAGGTTTATTGTAATGTTTGACCATAAACATAACATTTGTTCAATATAAACCTATAGTATGTGTTAACTGTAACTTCCTCCAGAGTGCCATTGCTACTTCATGAAAGCAAAATTTATTTGTAGTCCAAAGCCTTTGAGGAAAGATCCGGTGTCTAGACCTGATAGGAGTACAAGGGACTCCACTTTCTTTAAGGCTTATTATTTTTTATGATATCCTTGTGTGTTTTAAAGTGGCCATGTCTTTGTTGAGATTTAGATGTAGGAGACATCTTGTGGTCATTCTGATACCGGGTGCTGTATTAGCGCACATACTGTAGATATAGATATAACTATATAGGGCTGTCAAAATGAAAATATATCTTGCCCCATAACCTAAAAACATTCTGGTGACCCTTCGCATGACTGTACATTAAATAAAAATATGCTGCACCAGTTCTCTCCCTTCCACCAGGATTCATGCAGTTTGTCATGCATCCCCTGTATTGCAGCACACATCCTTGGGCACAAATCCCCTCTAATGTAGCAAATATCCACTATAATAAAGAACGCAAGTCATCTAATGCAACACACATGCCCTATAATAGAATAGAACACACATCTACAGTAAATCAACACGCATCCTAGGGCAAAAATAACATGTAATTTTTCACACATCCTTGGACACATAGTCACTCATGTAGCCATCGATGTGCTGGAGAGTGACAGTGATGTTTTTGTAGCACACATCCTTTTTATCTTCTCCCCAGTTTTACTTCTCCCCAGTAGGATGACATCATTATTGCATTGTGTGAACCCAGTTCAGCCTCAGGTATATTGCTAGCTACCTTGAAGAATCTGGGAGACCACCACTATTTCAGGGAGTCTCCCAGATCTTTAGAGAGATATGACAAGTATGACTAAAAATTAGTTAAATGCAATAATATATGAAATTCCTAATAATATAAGTAAAATGATTTACCAATCTGTATTCTTCCTTTTCTCCTTTTATTTTGTAGAAGTGTCAGGCAGTGTGAATGCTGCTTCTTTTCCCCTTTCCCGCAGCAGAATAGTCCAGTTTGACACTCTCAGTCAGTTTTCTGCAATAGCATGTAGTGATACTGCTGTGTGAGCAGCCAAATCGGCATTTTAACTGTACACTATAGAGCTGATGTAGAGTTGTTAGCAAACTGGGCATGAACTAAATTACTCAAATAAAATTCACGGAAAATAACATATTTCTGCCCATATGCTGAGCAGCACTCACCTCGAGATGCCCATGGCTCCGCATGGGCAGCATCTGTGCCTAGTTTATGATAAGTCTTCATCATCGTGTACTGTAATTACTTACTACAACAAATGTTATATCTGTATCTCTACCGATCAGCATTTTATAGCTACATTAATGCTATATTTATTACTACATTAATGCTACATCTAATGCTACAGTATATTGAATGCTACATATAATACCCCTTCCCTCCCCCATTCTCCATTTGAAAGCCAGGAATAGCAGTAACTCTCAACCCACTCCTATGTTTATATTTGTATCTGGCAATCAGCAAAAATAGGAAACAAGTAATAAACACTAGGAGAACACAAATGCTATTGTTAGATAAGTCTTTTTTGTGCAAAAATGTCTTTCCTTTAATATATTTCATTAGAATAACTTTTTTCAATTGTGCTGAAAATATATTTATTGTTTAATTAAGGGAATTTATGGGATGGTCAGAGGCAATCTTCGGGTTTATTCCACTCCTTTCATAAACTCCAGGAATTCTGCAAAACATAACATTGGACTAGTATAAGCACTGAAAGGGGCATGAGAAAAGAAATAGTTTTGCTAATAAATAAAGTAATTATGAACAAGGTTGCACATTCACAGTTTAATGTACTCGCTTACTTTTGGGACCTCCTCTCTGGGAGGCGTGGCCTCATGACAAATCATCATGACCAGGGCCGGTCTGACCATCGGGCACTTCTGGCAAATGCCAGAAGGGCCGATGGCTGCGTGGGCCAGTCTGTCCGGCTACATGGATACAGTGCCATTGAAATTGTCTCTCCCAAAATGGCCGCCACCTCATAGGGGACATCTTAGCACACTGATATTTGAGAGGTCTTCATTTGCCATGTTCTGCTGCCGGACGCTAGAGGACCAGCTGTACCTCTAGTAACAGGGAGCAGCTAGTTCGGTAAAATCCCGGGCAAGACCTGCATCATGCCTGCTCGGCTTTTTAGGTAATTTTTTTTTTTTTTTCATTATGTGTGTGTCTACTGGGATGTGGCACTACTGTGAGGGGATTACTACTAGGGGGACTACTACTACAAGGGGGGGACAACTACTAGGGACACTGTATTGGGGGTGGTACTACTGTGGGGGGATTACTACTAGGGGGACTACTACTACAAGGGGGGGACAACTACTAGGGACACTGCATCCGGGGTTGTACTACTGTGGGGGGATTACTACTAGGGGGACTACTATTACAAGGGAGGGGACAGCTACTAGGGGTACTACTGTGGGGGGGTTACTACTAGGGGGACTACTACTACAAGGGGGGGCTACTAGTAGGGGCACTGCATTGGGGGACCACTACTGGCGGTACTGCATATGGGGGGACTACTAATAGGGCACTACAAGGGGGGACTACTTCTAGGGGCACCACAAGGGCTACAAGGGGGGACTACTACTAGGGGTACTACAAGGTGAGGGGACTACTACAAGGGGAGGGGACTACTACTAGGGGCACTGCATAGGGGGGAGACTACCACTGGGATCACTGCACCACTACTGGGAGCTCTATATAAAGGGTAATACTGGGGGCACGACATCGGGGGATCACTACTGGGGGTACTGCATAGAGGGGACTACCACTGGGGGACTGCATCATGGGACCACTACTGGGGGCTCTATATAAAGGGCAATACTGGGGATACTGCATAGGGGGGGACTACAACCGGGGCCACTATTTAAAGGGCACTGCATAAGGGGTACCACTATTGGGGGCACTGCATGGGGGGGACAACCACTGGGGGCACTACTACTGGGGACACTGTATAAGGGGCTTACTACTGGGGGCACAAGGGGCACTGCACAGGGGGGACCACTACTGGGGCACTGTATAAGGGGCACTGCATAGGGGGATCACTACTGGGGGCATTACTGGAGGCCTGCATAAGGGGGACATCTCCTGGGGCACAAGGGGCACTGCATAGGGGGTACCACTACTGGGGCACTGCATAGGGAGGGACTACTACTGGGGGCACTATATAAGGGGCACTACTGGGAGACTGCATAAGGGGGACCACTCCTGGGGCACTGCATTGCACAGGGGGGGACAACTACTGGGGGCACAGTATAAGAGGGATCACTACTGGGGGCCTGCATAAGGGTGACCACTACTGGGGGCATTGCATACTGGGAGTACTGTATAACAGGAACTACTGGGGGGACTGCATTAATGTACATATGGAAAGGACTGTTCCCAGAGTGACGAGAAAGGGGTATGTGTAATGTGTAATGATTATGGCTTTTTCCATGAGACCACAGCCCCTTAATTTGTTTGGGCACGGTCAATAATATGCCTGGGGGCACCCAAAATTATATTTGCTTACCAAAAAATTTGGGCTAGGGCCACCCCTGTCTATATGGCTTGGATTCTTCAAGCTGCTGGTGACTGGGCAGGATAGAGGAGGAGGCTTGTGTACTGTACCATATGCTTATTTATATATCCGCAACATGTTCTATTAGATTACTGCAACAGCCCTCTCTGAGTGTTGTTTACTGTGTGCCTTGGACACATTACAGCTAGTGTGAACTATATATACACATATTGTTTCCCATATTTTTCTCACTTTTCACCAAATTTTTTTGTTTGTTAAAAACTGAGCTTTTCATACTTACCCTCCCCCTTTCTCCCCCTAACCCTCCCCATTAGTGCCTAAACCTAACCCTCCCCCCCTTCGTGCCTAGCTCTAATCCTCCCCCTATTTCTGTACTCATTCTGCTCTCCAGCTCCATTATGCCCCCTGTTCCCCTCTCCCCATGTCTGTACCCCTTCTGCTCTCCCGTGTACTCTGCCCTTCCACCTCTGTGACCCCTGTTCCCCTCTCCCCATGTCTGTACCCCTTCTGCTCTCCCATGTATTCTGCCCTTCCACCTCTATGACCCCTGTTCCCCTCTCCCCATGTCTGTTCCCCTTCTGCTCTCCTGTGTATTCTGCCTTCCCACCTCTGTGACCCCTGTTCCCTTTTCCCCATGTCTGTACCCCTTCTGCTCTCCCATGTACTCTGCCCTCCCACCTCTGTGACCCCTGTCCCCTTTTCCCCATGTCTGTACCCCTTCTGCTCTCCCATGTATTCTGCCCTCCCACCTCTGTGCCCCATGTTCCCTTCTCCCCATGTCTGTACCCATTCTGCTCTCCCGTGTACTCTGCCCTCCCACCTCTGTGACCCCTGTTCCCCTCTCCCCATGTCTGTACCCCTTCTGCTCTTCTGTGTACTAAGTGCCCGCTATTCTCCTCATGTCTGTACCCCTTCTGCTTTTTTATGCGCTACACGCAGTGAGGCATAAATTGTCATAGGACCCAGACACTATGGAGTAGGATCCCATGTTTTTTAAAGTGAGGGGTCCCTGGGACCCACACTTTTTTCATTTAGCGCGATCACTGGATGTAAGGGGCATTACTGTGTGAAACTTGAATGAGGGGTACTACTCTGCAGTGTAATGTGAGAAAGGGGCACTATGGTATGGAATAATTTGAATTGGGGTACTATTGTTTGCTCACGCCACTTCTCAGCGAACACACAACTGTTTTTTTCGATGCGTGCCTATGGTGCGCATACTACCATATTCTTTTGTGTCAGGGGAAACCAAAGCTCTTTATGTCTACAGGGCATCAAAATGTGTAGTATCAGCTCTGCTTTGGTGGCACAGATGTGTCCTCCTCTGCTCAGCACCCCTGCCCTAAAAAATTCCTACAGTGAACACTCTCTAATCCTCTACCACTGCTAGGCTAGGCCTTGGTCAATTTTGAAAATGCCTTTCCTTTACTTTGTGCGTGACATATACCAATGTAGTGCCAGCTTTACCCAACAGAACTAACCAAATACCAAATGTTTAAATATGGCACATGTTTAAATCCCCTGCAGGATGTGCTCTTTTGTGTGTATTTTAATACAGAGAATGATGTACTCTTTTATGTTCTAATATTAATTATATGTGTAAGCACATAGACTAAGATGTGGGAGGAGTCAGGATTAGTAAGGGGAGGAGTCTATGCCAGGAGCCAGATGCTGACGAGAGGTGGGCCTGTGTGCTTTAAAACGGCCAGGGCCTATTTTTAGTCCTAGTCCGGCCCTGATCATTTAGTCCTAGTCTGGCCCTGATCCTTACTGCACAATGCCACAATTCATGGCATCATGCAACAGGTAGGGCCATGATGACGCCGTTTGCAACTAATCAAGTCATTGAGTCCTCACACCACTCACTTCCCTAGTGAACTAGGAGGGGTCAGGAAGATTCCCTGGAATACCGGAGTCTCCTGAAAATTCCAGAAGAGTAGAAAAGTACAATATGCAGTTTACAGCAACTCATTTTCACCATCATCAGTGCCGTAGCTAGACGTCAGTGCACCCTGTGCAGCACTGCCACCCCTCTCACTCCCTCTCCGCCCCCCCTCCTTTCACCCCCCCCTGAGCTCTTACCCTAACTTCCGAGGGAAGGAGGGAGGGCGGGTTCTTCTGCCGATTTTCAGTGTCTGGCGCGCACCACTGCTGGAGGTCTCTATCTGCAGACCTCCGGCACAGAGAAGTGTGTGGCCGGTGCCGGTGGAGGATGGCGCCCGGTGCACATGACCCCTCAGCCCCCCCCCTAGTTGCGGCCCTGCCATCATGCATGGTGGCATGTACACGTGAATAGGCCACATAAATAAAAATACTTTTCTTATATTCAGTAAATAATAAACACATATATTAAAGTTTTTTGTCTGCTGGTATGCAGATCTGAATAAAACAAAAACAGTTTATGTGTACATTTATTGAAACAACAGTTGCCTAGCAACTGAGTTGTGCAGTGAAAACATTCTTTGCCTCTAATTTTGGAAATATAATGTATAATTAGGAAAGCAAAAGGTGAGCTTATAAAAGATAACCTTGTTTGACTTATAGTTATTTTTTTCTATGGTTCTATGAAGTTAAAATAGAGACAGTTTACATTTTGTTAAGCACTTTATACAGTATACCATTAAGTATAATATAATAAAACGAAATATACATACTGTTCTACATACAATATGATCTGTTACCAATAATGCTAAATTAAGACCAGTGTGATCAATCCTGATGTCACTTTATTGTCCTTCTGCTTTCAATACTATGTAACTTGCTTTCACAGTCATATGCCTCCAAACTTACATTAATGTAGCATTCTGCTGTTATTGTTATTGTTAGTAGTTACAGGTTGAGTCCAGAGTTGCTTGGGACCAGGGGTATTTTGGATAACGGAATATTCCGTATTTTGGAATAATTGCATACCATAATGAAATATCTTGGGAATAGGAGCCAAATATACACATAATGCATTTATGTGTTATATACACCCTATACACACAGCCTGAAGGTAATTTTATACAATATTTTCAATAATTTTGTGGCTCAAAAAAAGTTTGTCTACAGAAATTAAATTCATTTATGATTCATATACACCTTAAACACAGAGCCTGAAGGTAATTGTATATAATATTTGTAATAATTTGTGCCTTAGACAAAGTTTGTGTACTTTGAACCATCAAAAATCAATGGTTTCATTATCTCAGTCATGCCAAAAAAATTCTGTATTTCGGAATATTATGTAATTTGGAATATTTGGATATGGGAGACTCAACCTGTACTAGATGTTTCATTCTCAACTGTGCAGATTACATTGTTCTGGTTGGTCACATTTGGTGATGGAACAGGCCATCTCGCAGAAGTGTGAAGTTCTGATTTTGCTCCACTGTTCTTAATTTGACAAAAATTGGGTGCTTGTGCATGTATGGAAAATGTATATCATCTGTGCTGACACGCCTTCACTGGACTTTGCCTAAGTGAGAATAGCTTGTTACAGAACAGTTGCTCTTCTTCAGTTGTAAGTTTAGATACAACTGAAATATGCACGAGTAGACTCTGCATCACCCGTACTTGTATACACTTGATTATAGAGCATGCACAGCATAAAATACATAAAGGATATATGGATTGCGCAATCCATATATCCTTTAGCTATTCAATTTATCTACTGAGGTTAATACAGAAACCCCTTGCTTGGTTTGCTGCAGACCTGTTTTCTGTCTCTAATTTATGCATCCAATTAGTAATCTATTGGGGATAAATTAACTAATCTGTATACCTTGTCTACTGTGTATCTAGCCTCTATATGCGCTAATTGACACCTTAATCCGGTTTAGTCTTGCTGACAGCGTGAATACATGTAAGATATACAGTAGTCTGCCAAAAGATGCACATTGAACTTATCTGCTGTATCTGTAAACTCTTCATTTTGCAGAATTAATATTCTATAACTAGAGCGGGAAAAATAATGGCGTCAATTCATTTTCGTATGTGGCTGGGTTGTTTGGGAAGAGTTAAGGAATTCCACAAGGATCACTTAAGGCAAAATTCCACTGGAAAAACATGGGACATGTCCCAAAATGCAAATGGTGCAAATACTCACCATAAAAAACCACAATTGTGGCTCTAGGCCAAAAGAAGGAGAGTTCTATCCAGTTGATTGAGATTGAATTAATAATTACATTATTAAAACCAAAAACAGTTAAAAATTCCAATTATACATACACAATTCATTCCATCCTTCAATTAGCCGGCATAATTGATATATTTATATACACATGAAAAAGTTCATAACAATTTTATAAAGTCCAAAAAGCAGCAAACAATGTAAGCCTTTTATAGGCGATTAATAGATTTTGTAATCAACAGACAATTTAAGCCTTCTAAAAGCAATTAGATTTTGTAACGTCCCAAAAGCAGCAAACAATTTAAGCCTTTTAAGAGCGATTAGTAGATTTTGAAATGTCCCAAAAACAGCAAACAATAGATGCCTTTTAAAAGTTTTTTTTTTACCAATTATGCTGGCTAATTGAAGGATGTAATCAATTGTGCATGTATAATTGGATTTTTAACTGTCTTGGTTTTAATAAATTAATTATTAATTCAATCTCAATCACCTGAATAGTGCTCTCTTTCTTGTAGCCTAGAGCCTCAATTTTTTCATGGTGGAATTAAAAGGTTAACAATACCTTTTGGAGACCAGTAGTTCAGTTGTAATATATACTGTCACCAGCAAGATTAGGGGCCTTGGTTTTACTTTTTGCATTACTGTAAGTGCAAATACTCATCTTAAAAAATGTCACCTATCACTAGTTCTGACTGATCATTAGATCCTCTCTTACAAGCAGTAGTATGTATGCCATTAGTCCTTTATTTATTGCCAGCTATACTACTGGACTATATGTCTCACTAGCATTGCAAAATGCATTTATAACAATACATTTAAAATTAAATACCCATTTTTAGATAACTTACTGCAAGGATATCACTCTTTGATAAAGCCCTCGGTCTTGGGGCGAAACATTGTGATTGAGATTTTACCTACCTATCCGGTGACTCCTGGACTGAGTGCTGCTGTATTACCGGAGTCTGGGCCTGATTCAGACCCGCTCGCGAGCGCTCGCAAGCGGGTCGATGGTGCCCTAGTGCGCATGCGCACGATGGAGGGAGCTCCGTCGTGCACCTGCGCGAGACCCGCATAGCGACAGCCACGCTGTCGCTATGGGTCTCGCACCAAAGGGGGCGTGTTGTCGATGGTGAGGACAGCATGCCCCCTTTGGTGGGCGTGCCGGGGGCGTTGCTGCCCAGACTGAGGCATTCCCATGGGAACGCCTACCATCTGGGACCGGCCCCACTGACATCACTAGTGATGTCAGTGGGAGTGCTTTTTGCTCTGATAGAGCCAAAAGCACTCCTGGGCTTGCGGAAGCGAGACCCTACTGCAGGGTCTCATCGCAAGCCCGATGGTCACCCACAGCTATGTGAGCGGCCAGGAGGCCGCTAGATTTTTAGGTAGGAGCGCCCTGATTCAGAGCGAGCGCTCTTGTCAGAGCGCCCGGCTCTGAATCAGGCCCTCTGTGTGCTCTTCCCGCTGAACAGCATTGACAGCCTGCTGTAAGTGTTGCCCGCAGGCACAAACTGATTTGAGTCAGCTCTAACTCTTCCCATAGCAGCTGGGTGTGATTCGGAGAGACTCCCCAGGGGTATAGAGAATTTAAAAGGACACCCCACCCTCCCCCCCGCCCTCATGTGTGAGAAGTCCCTTGCACAAATGACTGGGTAATCATTCGCTACATTGTCCAGCAAAGTGCTAAAAAGTTTCCTTATTACTGTGATAAACAGCGGTGTGTTTAAATAGACTGTTCAAATAGGATTATTACATATGGCTTGAAGTGGAAAATGTATGGACAAAAATTAAGTACCAGCATTATTTCCATTAAGCATTATTGATCTATGGAAGTCAGTGAGCATTTGTTATTGAAACACTCATCAATCCAGGAGATTGTTTATAAACTGTTTTTTATAAAGAGTTAATTGTATGCAACTGATGTACAAATATTTTTATATGTACAGTTTCCTTAAATAACATGTGTTTTTGACATAATAGTGAGTCCTGACTAAGGGCCTGATTCAGAGCCGCTTGTAAGCGGCCGCTCGTTCGTTCTGACTGATGTTCGCACATCTGCGCATGCGTACGGATTGTAATACGCATGCGCTAACCAGCCAGTGCGGCTGAAAATCGTTTGTTCACTATATAGCGAATGCCTGCTATTTTGAGTGACAGAAGGAGGCGTATGTGGGTGGTAACAGGGGAAGGTGCTTGAAAACGGGGGTGTGGAATTAGATCGCAGGCGTGCTTAAAGGTCTTGGAACTCCCAGAAAACAGGGGCGAACGCAGGCCCGCCCTGCTCACTCTCCACCACCCACACTGCCACAGCCTGTCAATCAGGCTGCGGCTGGGGAAACTGCAATAGATCTCACAGTAGAAGTGCGATGTATGTGCAGTACAGATCCTGCGCATGCACTGACCTTCCAACATTGGAGTAGTATGCAAACCATCGGGTACATCATTTAATGCAGAGCTAGGACGCTAAATAAACAAGGCTATGGCCCTCATTCAGAGCCACTCGCTAGCGGCAGTACGCTCGTTCCGAGCGATGTTCGCACATCTGCGCATGCGTACGGTTTTTAGTACGCATGCGCGAACCAGTCAGTGCGGCCGAAAATCATTGGTACGCAATATAGCGAGGGCCTGCTATTTTGAGTGACAGAATGAGGCGTATGTGGGTGGTAACAGGGGAAGGTGCTTGAAAACGGGGAGTGGAGATCCGAACGCAGGCGTGCTTAAAGGTCAAAACGGGCATTTTAAGGGAGTGCATAATTAATACAGCAGCGTCATTGACCACGTCACTTGGTTTATTTTTACCCCGAACTGATCGCAGAATAGCGGTTGAAAAAACCAGCCACAAGAATAGCGAGCAGTTCATACGCTGTTCGATGTGCTCGATTAATCTAATAAATAGCGGACATGATGTAGGATGCGAGCGGCCAGGGGGCGTATTTTTCAAAATTACAACCGCAAGTTTTGCTCGCTCGTTCAGACTTAGAGGCGTGAATAGACCGCAATTAGCGAACGGTTCATTTGAATAGCCACCCCTTGTTTTAGAACGAACGACCGCAAATAGCGAGCGGCTCTGAATCAGGCCCTAATATCTGTCATCTCCCAATATAATCAAGATAAGCACAGGGATATTTCTATTTTTTTTATTTTAATTTACTGCAAGGATATACTTGTAAAAAATTTAATAGAATTTGCATGTCTAGTATCTGTATTATAACCTTTCACTGGATACCTACCATCATAATCAATTCTCTCATCATTATTTTTATCCCCATCTCTCATCAGTTCCTCAAGATCATCATCTGTGATGGTTTCACCAGTTGCTTCTAACATGTTTTTCAACTCTTCAAGGTCAATATATCCATCTGCATTTCTGGAATAGTACAGAAATCTGCTAATTCTGAATGATCATATACTAAAAAGGAATAATAATAATCTCTACCTATATAAAATGAAGAGCAAACATTACATTATGAAGACGTTTCTCTCTTTCTGGGGTCTATTTTGTGCCAATAAAGGGGTCATCAGTGTTTTTTTCTTTATAAGAAGAGGGAACCAGAAGATAAATGAACTGCCTGCAATGATGGACTCCTATGTGGAATCAATTTATAAAACTTCAATAAGTTAATGCTATTGTTTGAGGAAAAATCATATCACCATCTCAGGTTAGTGTTATGAATACTTACCGTGCATCTGAGACCTACAGTTATTCTTCTGTGCATGTGCAAGCTGTCAGCTCACATACATGCATGCCTGGAACAGTCATAATATCACCAATATTGAACTAAAATTGTGTTTTATTTAATATACAGTATATAAATATACAGTATTTCCACATATCAACTTATGCTAGCTCATTTCTATCTTTCTAGAGATGTATTAAATTAATTTAATAATTTTAAATAAAATTATTGAGAAGCTATATTATGGTCCAGTTTTGTATGCACATGCAAATGCTATCAAAAGCCACATTTCCTTATAAGGTGCTGGTACAGCATTCTGCATTATAATATTTTATAATTATGAGCAAATGCATGCAGCTTTTTATATACCATCCTTACTTGTCAAACATGCGGAAAAGGTCTGCTAATTCCTCTTCTGACTTTCCTTTGCTGTCATCCTTCATACACCGGACCATCATAACCAAGAACTCGTCAAAGTCTACAGTTCCACTACCTGAAGGGAAGACATTTCAGTGAGAACACACACACACACACACACACACACACACACACACACACACACACACACACACACACACACACACACACACACACACACACACACACACACACACACACACACACACACACACACACACACACACGCTACTATTTTCTACAGGAGCCCAAAGAAGGGCTGAGGCATGAGCTACAATTTGGGATCTAGCAGTGGCAATTATATTGGAGATGGAAGAGGCTCAAGTCTCATTGGCTGAGCCAAATTATAGTAATGGGAAAATGACTGTGTAGACCAATAGCTTGATTGCTATTGCCCTTGCAATCACACAACTTTTAAGTGTGCAGCATAGGTTTTCTAAAGCATGTCCTGTATATTGGATACATTTGTATTCAGGGAGCAGTTTTGTATCAAATGTAAAGCAAATAATCAATAAACAATGCTATTGGTGAGATAAAAGCTTTGTTAAAAGTAAGATAGAAGGGAAAAAAGGAAAAAAAATAATTAAATTTGTGTGTTGCCTGCACCTTAGGAAATATGCCCTCTAGGCTGTGTTTAATTAATTTATTATGTTTTAAGAACATAATACAGATGCAGTAAGTTACATTGTGGCTAATCACACCACAAAGGTGCGATAAAGTTTTGCATGCCGGACTTTTCGCCTACATCGCGTATTTTAGCAGTGGAAACTTATCGTGCATGTACCCGCGATTCGCCTTATTCAATTCCAAAGGACGCGAAAACGGAGATACACAAAGTCAGATCAGGCGAAAAGTGGTTTCAGAATTGGGGAAATCAGTCTGAACCCTCCAAAAAGATGCAGAAACATTGGGGATCAATGTAATAGTCCCCGATTAGCCATAATACAACTGTTTGGGGTACTTAAGTTCGCACAATTGCCACTAAATAGCGTATTTGCACAAGTGGTAAAGAATAGCATAAAGCAGTATTTTATGGAGAAAATAAGTAGTTCTGTCAAATTTGGGGTACCTGAAAATGGGTGCAAGCATATTTTAATGTCTCTAAAGTGCAGTTTTAATAATTGCGAATTTCAACCCTCATAAAAGCACCTGTGACCCCAAAACCACTTGACCCCTTCTTAGAGCACCCCCAGAACCTTATTTTCGCTAGTTTGCAAACTTGCTCCCCCACTTTATGCTTATTTGCCCCCACATTCAAAGTACTTTTTTGGGGTGTTCTCAGGGCCGGATTAAGGGGGGGGGGGCGACCCTGCCGAGAACAGGTGTTAAGTGACACCTGTTCCCAGATTGAGGCTCACTGCCGCGATTCGCTATTAATGTATGCAGCAGCACAGTCAGTGCCGCTGCATACAGCGCAGAGCGGCACCCAAGTTTTCTCACCGGCGCCAAGAGACACATTACGTCTGTGATGCCGATGAGAAGACCAGGGAGCAGCTCTGCCGGGAGGAGGTCACGCCCGCACGACGGCACTCAGGTAAGTTAGCGGCAGAGGCTTTGGGGGAGGGAGGGCAGAAGGCTTAGGGGGAAGGGGGAATGGGGAAGATCCATGTGGCTTGAATGGGTCCCCGCAATTTAGTTGCCCTGGGGCCCCCACAAGCCTTAATCCGGCCCTGGGTGTTCTTAAGTTTTTTTCTGGATGTTTTTGATGCAGTTATCCATTGAGGAGCTGTACTAAGGTTCTGAATGGTATCCCCAACTTTGTATTCCAAAGCAAAAAATTTGCACTTTTGTTCTCCTGCCATTCAGAAGCGAATTTTTTTCACCTATTTTTCGCGTACGCGAAAAGCGGATGGAATAGAATACTGAGATAAGTTTCCGACAGGCGAAAAGTCGCAATCAGCGATACTTTTTCGCAGATCTCGGCTTTTCACTTCTAATTAAATACGGTCTTAAATTTTGTTACATTGTTTGTGTCTGCAGCTCATGCTCAAGTTTCATAGTAAAAACAGTCAAATTGTATCAATTTGAGACAGTTTGTATATTATTATATTAAGGAGTTTATATTTAGTAGAAAATGTAAAACTGACCATCTTCATCCACCTCATCTATCATCTCTTGCAGCTCCTCAGGAGTTGGACTCTGGCCAAGCATTCTCATTACTTTCCCAAGCTCCTTTGTACTGATGCACCCATCTTCTGCATCTTGGACAAAGATGTCAAAAGCTGCTCTGAATTCTGAAAAAAAAAAATATCTAGTATCTTGTGCGTAGCTTTAAACCTGTATAGATTTATCTCTTTAAGTTCAAAAGTATATACATATTGTCATCCCGTACAAACAAACTAAATATATGATTAAAATACAGTATGCCACATTCTCTGAACTATAGCGGAGAATTACATTGAATCTGTACTAGTGTAGCATAAAGGCATTTATCTAATGTGGCAGTACAATGGGAAATCTTGCTGTATAATATATATTACCTGGATTAATGACAGCTAATAACTGATTGGCTGCTACTTGTTACAGCGTGTGTTATCCTTCCACTATTATATTAAAATAGCACAAAAACATTTACACAAATTCATCTTATTTAATGGTCATGTGTATATTTAATCATGTCATCATCTGCACCAAGTTGTAAAAAAACACTGGGCCTGATTCAGACCCGCTCGTGAGTGCTGAGCGCTCGCAAGCGGGTCGATGGTGCCCTAGTGCGCATGTGCACGATGCAGGGAGCTCCGTCGTGTGCATGCGCGAGACCCGCATAGCGACAGCCAAGCTGTCGCTATGGGTCTCGCACCAAAGGGGGCGTGCTGTCGATGGTGAGTGACAGTACGCCCCCTTTGGTGGGCGTGCCGGGGGCGTTGCTGCCCAGACGGAGGCGTTCCCATGGGAACGCCTACCATCTGGGGCCGGCCCCACTGACATCACTAGTGATGTCAGTGGGAGTGCTTTTGGCTCTGATAGAGCCAAAAGCACTCCTGGGCTTGCGGCAGCGAGACCCTACCGCAGGGTCTCGTCGCAAGCCCAATGGTCGCGATGGTCTTGACCATCGCGACCATCTTTTTGGCCACTCGCATAAGCTGTGGGTGGTCAGAGCATCCGGCTCTGAATCAGGCCCATTGTACACTAGTACCTTTTCTATCATTCTTGGTTTTTTTTTTCTTACATTTCAAAAGATTGAAAACTTTATGTGAATTTGAAGCTACAATAAATATAAATAGAAAAGCTTAGAAGTGTAGAAAAAATGTATGAATATCTAGTAAAATTAATTGTAATAAAAACATTTCAGCAATAACTCCCAAGTGCCTTTTAAGCAACACTTTTGGGGAACCATTTGTTTGTTTTGGTATGAATTTTTTGTTCTGTGGTCCACCTTCAAGATATAAAGAAATGGATCTTTTCACTAGGATAAAATACTGTAGTGGCTAGGAATAAGGGTTTTTGTAGATTAACAAGATAAAAAGTATTTTTTTCTATGAGGATCTTTTTCTCTGCTGTATTAAGGAAAAACAAACTAACTAATAAAAACAATGTTATAAAGATAAAATAGTAAAAGCACAAGTGACAAATGAAGGCTTGCATGGATCATAAACTATAATATACTGCAGTGCACAGTTCCAACCATCTATGTGCCACGTTATGTTTAAACTAATTTATTTTATTCCTAAGGTACAGTATCATTTTAAAACAATTACAAATAGCAGTAATGTACATTGACTGACTGCATTTTCATCCTGAAACAACTGTAATCTGGATGGTTTATAGTTGTTTTCTATAGCGGTTAGTGGAACCCCACACAAGCGGCAATTTTGTGCCTGTCTCCACTAAATGTACCAAATTGGACAACAAAATTGCTACATACATTAAGAGTAAAGAAAAGGAAATTAAACATTGTTAATACTGTATACATAAGCAGACATTTCTGATATTTACCATTTTTTTGCTCCTCTGTAAGTTGCTCTACCTGCAAATTACAAAATATATCATTTAAACTTATACAAAAAAGTACTTATATGTATATATATATATATATACTATATATATATAGTGTGGGATACAGCGGCACCCCTAAGACAAGGTTGATGTTCAACATTTCAGCGCTTTAATAGTCAAGCAATAAAATAGAATTGCATGACAAGAGTGCATTAAAGCACTGATACATCAACCTTTGTCTCAGGAGTTGCACCATATCTCACATTGTGTTCAATTACAGTCAGCTGTTAGCTGACACTATCAGAGGGCACCCACCAGGTAACAAATGGACCTGTAAATTTTATAATATACACATGCTTGTTGCGCCCACTCTATCTTTATCATATGTATTAATCTATTAATCAATCTATCTCATCTCTATCTATCTATCTATCTATCTATCTGGCATTTAAAGCATACAGGCATACCTTGGCAATCACGTCTGGCTCCCAAACCCACCTCAGCAATGGTGTCTTGCTTAAATCACATGGTTGGGCATGGGAATATGCTTGAGCAGCTCCCATCCTCCTCCAGTATGCACAATGTGATGTCATATCATGCCTTAGATCCATCTTGTTGAGCAGAGTGCCACTTACTTAATCCACATTTATTAAAATACACAACATTCCAAGCAAGGGATTTGAACACCAAACCTCCTATACAACATTCAGACATCTAACTTGTGAACTATCAGTAACTGTGTAATTTATGTGCAATCAGATGCTCCTGTGCAGTAAACCTTGTTATTCTAACTATGTGTAAGATAGCTGTAAGTCTTAGTTTAGATCACTGAAGTTAAGCAGATTTATTGAGTGTGCGGCTGCAGGCTAATAATGGGAGCAGCAAGGACTGACTCAGTATCTCCTACTCCTGCAGCTACACACTACAAAGATCTGCTTAGCTGAAGTAGTCTAAGCTAAGAATTCCAGCTGAGAAGAAAGTCAAGTGCAGCGCCAGCGGCAGCCGGGGGCTGGAGCTCTCTTTTGAACTCCGGCTTCCGGCTACACTCCCCCCACAGGCACTATGGGAGAGACGTCATGACTATTCTCCCATAGTTCAGAGAAATGGAGGCACGCAGGAGCGGGTTTAATGTACGTATTGTTTTTATTTGTGTAAGCAGTACTAAAGGGGGCATAACTACTGGGGGTATTACACAGGTGGCATTATTACTGGGGGCATTACTACTGGGGGCATTACTACAGGGGGCATTACTACTGGAGGCATTACACATTGGGTATTACACAGGGGGCACTACTAATGGGGGCATGATACAGGGGGCACTACTACTGGGGGCATTACTATAGGGGGCATTACACAGTGGGCATTACTACTGGGGGCACTACTACTGGGGGCACTACTACTGGGGGCATTACTACAGGGGGCATTACTACTGGGGGCATTGCTACTGGGGACATTACACAGGGGGCACTGCTACTACTGGGGGAATTACTATTGTGGGCATTACTACTGGGGACACTGCATAAGGAGCCCCACTCCTGGGGGCACTGCATAAGTGGCTCTACCACTACTGTGGGCTCTGCATAAAGGGCACCACACTACTGGGGGCACTGAATAAGGGGCACTGCATAAGGGGCACCAAGACTGGGTCACTGAATAAGGGACACTACCACTGTGGGCACTGCATAGGGGGCACTACCACTACTAGGGGCACAATATAAGGGGCACCACTACTGGGGGCACTGAATAAGGGGCACCACTATTGGGGGCACTGAATAAGAGGCACTATCACTGTGGGCACTGCATAAGGGGCACTACCACTACTGGGGGCACTGTATAAGGGGCACCACTACTGAGGGCATTGCATAAGGGGCACTACCACTACTGGGGCCACTGCATAAGGCGCACTACCACTACTGGGGACATTGCATAAGGGGCACCACTCCAAGGGGCACTGCATAAGGGGCACCACTACTGAGGCCACTGCATCAGGGGCACCACTACAATGGGCATTGCATTTGCATAAGGGGCACTACTGCTGTGGGCATTATGTGTAAGGGGCACTACTGCTGTGGGCATTGTATAAGGGGCACTACTACTGTGGGCATCCTTGAATAAGGAACACTACTATGTGGTGTAATGTGAATCAGGGGTGAATCAAGATTGTGCTACTGTGTGGTCTATTGAGTGACCTTGCTTCTTGGACGTGAACCCCTTAAAGTTAGGGACGCTGGTATAGAGGAGCCTTGACGTTGGCCCAGCGCTTATTCATATATTTGCAAATGTATGTAACCCATACGTCTGAATTTCTATTATTATGTAGGATTCAAGTATTTTTGATTTAGCTGCAGTGTGCTGGAGGGCAAATTCCTTTTTCTGTAGTTCAGTGTAAACCCCGCCCTTTACAAGCACCTGTAGTATGTAATTAAGCTGAATGAGCAACTACCATATTTTTTGCTTTTTTTTATAAAACAAGTTTAACAAGGGACATTTGTGAAATGCTTGGGTGAACAAGAAAGTCTTGAGTTTATTTTTTAAGGATTCTAGAGTGGAGGCTTCTCGTCAGGGCCGTAACTAGAGCAGTGGGACAGGGCACCGCAGGACAAGGGGGCGCTGTTTGGGCCTGTCAAGTTTCTGTTTAATAACATTCTCACTTGTAGCTTCCTATTATTTTATCCCCAGCATCTCTTGGCCTCCCTATCTCTTCCTTGGCCCCTCGCCATGAGGTCATGCACCTTTTTCGGGTGCATTATGTCACTATTTAAAAATTAAGGGGGCACCAAAAAGTCTAGTTATGGCTCTGGTTCTCGTACTGTGCGAGGAAGTGAGTTCCATATACTCTGAACCAAAAAACTGAAAGCTCAACCACCAAATGAATTCTGGGAGATTTTAGGTGCAGCATGTTAACCACTTGCCTGGCATGGTAGCATCAGATGTGACCACACCAGACTGGGCTTTCCCACCAGTCAGAAATGCCCACTAGGTGGCTGCGGGAAATTAATCTTCCAGCAGGCACCTACTGTATGTCAGAGGAACCTGCTGGTCCCACTACATCCTTGTATTCCCTTCCAGTGTGTCCTAATCACTGCTGGCCACAGTGATCGGGCATCCAGCGGGATCCCCTCCGGCAGTGCCAGATTAATGTCCACATAGGCCTGGAGCTGAAGTTCATGAAGGTCCTATTGTGTGCCGCTGCATTGGGTGTAACGAGCGCTGTGGCGATGTGATGTTTGCATTTGAGAGACTGTCAATAAACTGTGTATGCATCTAAGTTGCATCATGGTACATTACCGTAGTCGCTTGCAATGACTTTTACTCGCATTGTGAATAACAGTTGGGGAGTGTTTGGGGCAGGTAACAGAGAGTGGAGGCAAATAACACAGGAGTGTCACAACCATTTTGGGGGCATGCCACATCCTGCACCTGCGATCCCATACACAAGAAAAAAGGTTCTTGCTTATAAGTTCCCGCATCCATTCTGCGAAATCAAAACTCCAGAACATGTACTATGTGCAATCCTAATATTTGTCACAGCATTTAGTAGTGCAAGTAAGGTGGTATGGCATACCA
Organism: Taudactylus pleione; assembly: GCA_031769625.1. Classification (NCBI taxonomy): domain Eukaryota; kingdom Metazoa; phylum Chordata; class Amphibia; order Anura; family Myobatrachidae; genus Taudactylus; species Taudactylus pleione. Next base: position 36,133,222 of record JAUIMM010000014.1, read on the forward strand.
TTAAGAAATAAGTAGCCGGTACGTGGTACCCCCTACAACCTTACTGCTGGCACCATTAGCTGAGCTGCTGAGTGAGTCACAGCACTCTGCAGTGAGGTGGACCCCAGGCAATTAGTGACAAGGAGCAGCCCAACAGCTGCCAGAGTGTTGGACATGCCCCCAGAGTGACGAGTAAAAGGGGCATATTGAGTGGACTTTCCAAATGTTCTTCACTCCCATCTCAGTTCCGGGACAAACACTGGGGTGCACCTCCAAGGTGTATTCAAAGATAACCCATATATATTGTAATAGATGGAAAGCCCTCACCAGACCTGAAATAAATCAGTACATCAGCATTTACTAGAACCAATCCATACCATCACTGGTCATCAACATATCTGTCTTTCAGGAACCTTTGTCAAGAAGTGCAGTATTACAACAAATACACAGCATATCAGGCAGAGATTACATCACTATCTCCCATGAAGATATAGTCAAACATAGAGTCAAACAAATTGCGTTTCATACTGTACCAGAAGTGACATCACAAGCTCCATTTTATTCATATTAAATCTGCAAATAAGCTATCAAATATGGCAGTGTGTTAACATATGAATGTATGCATAACACCATTAGATACGAAGGGGTATATGTACTAAAGTGAGAGTTTTTAGAAGTGGAGATGTTTCCCATAGCAACCAATCAGATCAGGGGCATTTCTAGAGAGGAGGGGGCCCGTGTGCAGTCTCCTACACGTACCCCCTCCTCTCTACGCCTGGCGGCTGGCAGCGCACTGAGCTGTGCGCAGCCAGCGCCGGAGGTATAGACTCTGGGCACAAGAGTGTACCCTGAGTCTATAGTGTATGCACAGGTCACCAGGAAAATAGCTGCGGCGGCCATTTTCCCTGTACTGCGCATGCACAAACAACGGGAAAATGGCCGCCCCACGGCCATTTTCCAGTCGTTTTATAGCGCCGGACGCCCGCGCCGATGTGGGACTCCGGAAAGGTAAGTAACATTATGGGTGCAGGGTGTGCGGTGCAGAGCCCCCCTGGACCCAGGGGCCCGTGTTCCCCGCACACCCTGCACCCATTATAGATACACCCCTGAATCAGATTCTCACTATTATCTTCAAAAAGGTGCTAGTTAAATGTTAAGTAGAATGTGATTGGTTGCTATGGGCAACATCTCAACTTCTAAAAACTGTCACTTTAGTAAATTTACTCCTAAAGGTGTGTACATGCCTGATCTGCATTTCACTGTGGGATGCAGATGACGGATGTATGCATGGTACCCATCTTGAATTTAGTTTTGTCTAGTGCACGTAGTTGGAGTAAGCAAGCCCAGCTTTGCATTACAAGGTGGGGCTAGGGAGAGTGAAAGGACAATACTTCAGGCGGCCGGGACTCAGGATGAATGAGCTGGGCTGTTGGTAGTTACAGGAAAGAAATATTTTTCATATCAACACTGCATTGCAATGCATCCTATGGAATGGGTCAGCGGCAGCCCGACAGGAGCAGAGTGCGACGCAGCGGAAGCCCGACAGCGCTGGAAATCCCGATCGTGGATAGGTAAGTATCCACTAACCTAACCCCCCTAACCCTAACCCTCCTTAGGGGTGCCTAACCCTAACTTCCCCCCCAAGTGCCTAACCCTAATCCCCCCTCTAAGTGCCTAACCCTAACCACCCCCTTCCCCGCTACCTAAACCTAAGTCCCCCAGGGGGATGCCTAACCCTAACCCTCCCTCCCCATAGCCTAACCCTAACCTTCCCGGGGGGGTGCCTAACCCTAAGTCCCCCCCGGGAGCCCTAAACCTAACCCTCCCCCCCCACGGCTGTCCACTCGCAGCGCCAGGCATCACTACGATCGTGATGCCGGGCGCCGGTCTCCCGGCATCGGGGAAATGCGGGTGTCTACATCTAGATGCCCGGCATTTCACCCTTGCGGGGATAAGACAGTCGGGAAGCCGGCTGCCGGTATATAGGCAGTCGGCTTCCCGATTGCTTCCCGATCCTATCCTTATGGGCCTATTTTCATGTGTGGCCTTAAGCTGAAGCTCCATCCGCCCCATTAATAATCATCCCTGCCCTCCCAGCGTGGCTACAGGCAGCCGTGTCTTCAATAGAAGCAAGTAGCTGCTGTGGCTCCTGGTAGCCGTGGAAGCTGCTGAGTCCCAATTACTGTGACCAGCAGTGATCGGGCAGCATGAGTGAACCAGCTCCTGCCACGGCTGCCCTGCTGTGTACCCGGCCCACGTAGCTGGTGGGACCCCCACACCCTCCACCCCTAGCCCGGCTGTAAATCCTATAGAAGCAGCAGCCGTGGCTGATGCTCTGTCCCCGGCCCAAGGAGCCTGCGAAACTCGCACCTCCTCCTCCCCCAGTGCAGCTGCCTGTGAAATGATAACTACAGAAGCAGCAGTCACGCTGGCTACTATCTGTCCCCCTGGCTTGCGCAGCCAGTGGCATCGCTGTCCTCGCCTCCCCCGGCCAGGCTACCCAGTGCTTTGTCCTGAGCCCAACCTCCTGGCTACAACCCCGCCTCTCTCTGTCCCCCCTTGTCCCGATCACTGCTGGACACAGTGATTGGGTATTGCGCATGAATTCTCACAGATTTTATTTATAGCCCTTATATTAAGGCTGATTTGAAAAAAATAAAATTCTGGAGGGGGGCATGGTGTTTAAGGAGCTACACCTCAAAAGCTATTGGAGGTACCAAGCTGAAGCCGCCGGGAGTCCTAGTGGGAGGTGGCCATGCAAAAGAGCTTACACAGGCTGCCACCCACTAGGTGAAGAGGACACCAGAAGCCCTAGGTAGGTGGCAGCCATGCAAAATAGCTAATTGGCTGCCAGCCTCTAGGTGAAGACTTCAAAGCCCTGGTGGGTTGCTGCCCACCAGGTGAAGACGATGAAATCCTGGATTGGCGGTGGCCATGAAAAAGAGCTAAAAGACTGCAGGCAAAGACGCTAAAGCCCTGGTGGGTTGGCGCCTGCCAGATGAAGACATTGAAACCTTGGTGGGTTGGTGCCTGCCAGGTGAAGACGCCGAAGGCCTGGTGGGTTGGTGCCCACCAGGCAAAAACAACGAAGCCTGGGGTTGCGGTGGCCATGAAAAATAGTTTAAAGGCTGCCGCTCCCCTGGTTAAGATGCCAAAGCCCTGGTGGGTTGGTGCTCCCCAGGTGAAGACAGTGAAGCCCTGGCATGTTGGTGCCCACCAGACGTAGACGACAAAGTCCTGGGGTGGCTGCAGCCACGAAAAAGAGCTTAAAGGCTGCTGCCCCACAGGTGAAGGTGCAGACTAAATACAGTCAGGTCCATAAATATTGGGACATTGACAGAATTTTCAGATTTTGGCCTCTATTCACCACCACAATGATTTTGAAATGAAACAAACAAGATGTGCTTGAACTGCAGACTTTCAGATTTAATTTGAGGGTAATTACATCCAAATTGGGTGAACGGTGTAGGAATCACAACAGTTTCAATATGTGCCTCCCACTTTTTAAGGGGCCAAAAGTAATGGGACTATCAACTCAAAAGCTATTTCATGGACAGGTGTGGGCTATTCCCTCGTTATTTCATTATCAATTAAGCAGGTAAAAGGTCTGGAGTTGATTCTAGGTGTGACATTTGCATTTGGAATCAGTTGCTGTCGACTCTCAATATGAGATCCAAAGAGCTGTCACTATCAGTGAAGCAAGCCATCATTAGGCTGAAATATCAAAACAAACCCATCAGAGAGATAGCAAAAACATTAGGTGTGGCCAAATCAACTGTTTGGAACATTCTTAAAAAGAAATAACGCACTGGAGAGCTCAGCAACACCAAAAGACCCGGAAGACCATGGAAAACAACTGTGGTGGATGACAAAATAATTATTTCTCGGGTGAAGAAAAAACCCTTCACTACAGTTGGCCAAATCAAGAACACTCTCCAGGAGGTAGATGTATATGTTTCAAAGTCAAAATTCAAGAGAAGACTTTATAAGAGTGAATATAGAGGGTTCACCACAAGATGCAAACCATTGGTGAGCCACAAAAACAGGAAGACCAGATTAGAGTTTGCCAAACAACATCTAAAAAAGCCATTACAGTTCTGGAACAACATCCTATGGACAGATGAGACAAAGATCAACTTGTACCAGAGTGATGGGAAGAGAAGAGAAGGAAAGGAACTGCTCATGATCCAAAACATACCACCTCATGAGTGAAGTATGGTGGTGGTAGTGTCATGGCGGGGGCATGTATGGCTGCCAATGGAACTGGTTCCCTTGTATTTATTGATGATGTGACTGCTGACAAAAGCAGAAGAATGAATTCTGAAGTGTTTCGGGCAATATTATATGCTCATATTCAGTCAAATGCTTCAGAACTCATTGGACGGCGCTTCACAGTGCAGATGGACAATGACCCGAAGCATACTGCAAAAGCAACCAAAGAGTTTTTTAAGGCTAAATAGTGGAATGTTATGCAATGGCCAAGTCAATCCCCTGACCTGAATCCGATTGAGCATGCATTTCACTTGATGAAGACAAAACTGAAGGGAAAATGCCCCAAGAACAAGCAGGAACTGAAGACATTTGCAGTAGAGGCCTGGCAGAGCATCACCAGGGATGAAACCCAGTGTCTGGTGATGTCTATGTGTTCCAGACTTCAGGCTGTAATTTCCTGCAACGGATTTGCAACAAAGTATTAAAAAGTGAATGTTAGATTTAGGATTGTTTAGTTTGTCCCATTACTTTTGGCCCCTTAAAAAGTGGGAGGCATATATAGAAACCGTTGTAATTCCTACACCGTTCACCTGATTTGGATGTAATTACCCTCAATTGGCACTGAAGAGCCCGACGCTGTTTGTGCTTTAGGGGATGGGGCCACTTTACACTATCAATCTGCACCCACCACCCAGGGATGCTGGGGATAGCCTCGAGCTATCAGCCTAGGCATGGTATGCCCTGGAGAGAGGGACTCTTATGCTTTTTGTCCCCCTGTATTTTCACAACCAGGACTGGCAGTGCTTTGGGTGGGGGTGGGCTATGTCCTTTTTATTTTTTTATTTTACACATATTAAATTTTTAACATAGATGCATAGATGGATCTCTTCCACCTGTGCTGGTATACCATTTTGTTACCCTTCTCCCTTGCAGGTGGCACGGTTTGCTCCTCCAAACCCTGAGAGTTAATACATTTAAAAAAAGCAATGAAATTCCATAGACAAAAAAACCTTACGGTTTCACATGTCCCATTCAGGCTTCATAGATATGATCTGAAATTTCACAAAACCTATTGAATTTCTGCCACTCAAACTTAAAAAAGCAATGCCTTAATGGTAGTGTTCCTTGCACAATACAGATATGGTATGCCATCACTGCAGATTCAGCAGATTGCTTTCACTCACAAGATGGTGGAGCTGCTAATTCACAGAATTGTATCCTCATTGGAATACACACATGCTGTCTATGCACCTGAGGTCTGAGCAGTTATGTGGCACACACATCCCACTCAGTGCCCACAGTCTACCTATTCATTCACCACAACAATCCCACTGGGTTCCAACTGGGGGTACAGCATTGTCAGTGGGGGTCTAGCAGCATCCCAGGCAAGGTGCAGGGAGGTCCGGCGGCTGGTTGCAGGGGGGTCTGGCAGGTTTGCTGGAGGGTCCAGTGGCATCCGCATGGGGCTCTGGCACTGTAGAGAAGTAGCCGGTGAGATAAAGCTATATACTATATACAGTATATTATGGATGGCCACCGACCATCGATGGTTTGCCCCTCCAACCAATATTAAGGAAACATCAGTGGCTGTGGTCTTAAACAATTGATGGTTTCTATTGATAGTTGACCCATTGGCTTTCGATGGTACAGCTGTCAATGGCCATCATTACAGTATGCCATAAAATCTTTATGATTTACGATGTTTACATTTTTTTTTTTATAAAATCGTGTTGGATAAGTTTTAAAAAGATGTTCTTGACCCAATTCAGTCATAAAAAAATGGCAATTTCAGAGCAGTTTTTGGAATAAATATTAGTCAGTTAAGTAGTTAATAGTCCTTCATCAACAGCAGTAATCAAATGGGCCAGTAAGGGATCAGAATCTGCTTCAAGTACCTTGGGCCCTGGTTATGTAGGGCTGTGAAAGTCAGTAAGCCAAATTTGAAAACGATCCGCCATCTTACAGGCAGCCAGTGAAGTGAGTAGAGAATGGGTGTTATGTGACTGGAATGGGACTGTTTGGTTAATAGGCTGGTAGCTGCATTTTGTACCATCTGCAAGCGGTCCAATTCTTTTGCTGGAAGACCAAGGTAGAAGGCATTACAGTAGTTGGAGTGATTATATAAATGCATGTATGACTTTAGTCAGATCTTCTAAGGGAATTAGGTGTTTGATTCTGCCTATGTTCCTCAGTTTAAACAATGAGGATTTGATTGTGGCTGATACCTGATGTTGATGTTTTATCAGGGTTCAGTCACAATCAACTGGCACTCATCCACTCCTGGAGATTGGCTAGACAGCCATCTAGGGTTGGTATTAGGTTCTCAGTACCTGGAGAAAAGGACTGATACAATTGTGTATCATCTGCATAGCAGTGGTAGACAAGGCTATGACATCTGATTATTTCACATAGTAATAGCATATATTCTGCAAAAAGCAGAAAGGCCGTCCATCGGCACAGCACCGTACATAGTGACACTGCTGCCATGCCATTCATTAATATGTCGCATGCATAGCACCAGGTGACTTGTCCTCGAGGGGTGGCGGAGATGGGGGTTGCCTGTTACCTAATTGAGCTGGCCAGTGCAGTCTGCACATCTGGTCTTTAAGGATTTGATTTTGTGCCCCTGTCAAAGCCGGATAATTGGCTGAGACAGAATCGGTTTAAAATTAAATCTGCACGATGCCATTTTACGAATGGTAATGAGACGCCATTTTGCGACTGGCCGCCCAGCGCCATTTTAGCGAATCCCGCTCATTATAAGTACATGCGGCGAAGCTTTTATTTAGCGTCGTGCAATTCACACGCAATAGAAAGATGTTAAAAGTCCTCATCATATAAATACAGACAGTCACTAAAACATATAAAATGATCAACCCTGCAAAACACGTACCATGGTGTACTCCACATATATACGTAGTCGCACAATGCTAACTAGCATCTTTTCCCAATACCCCAATACTTACACACTGCACACTTTTATAAAAAGGTTCCCAAGCATTAAAGTGTAATATTCAAGGTTTATTCAGTATTAGTAATGTTGTGAAATAAATGTAATTTTTTATCTAAGGTTTAGTACATGGCAAGCAGATCGTGTTTGGTGTTGTTCTGATCCACTGTGTCTTTGCAGATTTCCGGTATCATCGGTGAGAAGATCGCAACATGTGTCTGCAAACTATGGACCATAGAGAGTTAAACATTAAAATGTACCCTGTAATGTATCCAGCTTAGCTTTATTATGCAGCGGGAAAATGGACACAAAGGGCTGTTGGAGGCTGGATTGTGACCATTTGAAAAATGCACCTGCCGTTAATAGCCTATTCTAGAAAACACCTGCCACATACTTACAGAATACCCCTGAACCTATTTCGCTATTTTTAAACACTGTTCCCCATTTTTTTTTTAACCCCAAAATGAAAATTTTTTTTGGGGGTGTTCCTATTTTTAAAAAAAAACTTTTTTTGACACAGTTTATTTTTAGGGGCTATTCCAAGGGGTGCAGGCTATTTTTTTAAAGCCTGTACCCCTAAACCCCAATTCTGCAGTTTTTTCACCATGTAAAATATGGTGAAAACTTATCCCCGTTTTTTTTTACAAAGACTTTTCGAACCAGCGAAAAGTGTATGTAATTGAATACAGTGATAATCGAAACATGCAAAAATAATTTATCGCCGATTCTGACTTTTTGCATCCAAATTGAATACCCCCCTATGTGTGGGACATCAACCAGTTTGCAGCCAGCTGTATGGTTTTCTAGGCATGGATCCTGTGGAATTTTTCTTATTATTAAATTGTTCATCAGTATTTTTCACAGTGATTTACTATTGTATATTCTGATGAGTGTACAGTATGTGCAGATAATCTCATCTCTCTAAGCTAATATACAACTGCAATCAAGTTATTTAGCTTGTTGTATATTATTAGTTGCCTTTCTTGTATCTTCTTATTCTATCCTTTTCTCATTGGGTGTATGTTTTTCCTTTATCTTATTGGGTGTATGGTTTGTTTACATTCAGTCACTATGGTCACACTGACGTTGGGAGCTGCGTCATGATGGATGTGCTCCACAATGACGTCATCGTCACATGCAACTCCCGGAAACACGTGGCAACATCTCTTTCTGCACGGAAGCAGCTAGATCCACGTCCGTAGATTGACCCGGATGTCATCAGCCAGTGTCCAACGTCATTCCCTACCATCCAAGTGGGCATAGAGGGGCAATATAATCATGTAGCGAGCGTAGCGAGCCACCGAGCCCGAAGCGTGGTGAGCGAAGCGAGCCCGCGAGGGGCCAAGTTTCTGTTTTTGCTGGTCTGTGTGGGCAGGAAACTGCACTTCCGCCCTCAGTTCATGTCACTTCCAGGTACAGTATCTGAAGGGGAACTAGTCTTTTCCCTTTCTGCATTCTGGGTGTCTCTCCTTGTACAGTATACAGGTTAGTGTTTGTCTACATTGCATTTTTTGTCTTTGAAAAAGGTTTAATAAAAGGAACGAAGGACGCTATCGCTGTGACAGCGTATGTTTATTTATCAGTAAAGTCCCTTGAGTGCCGCCATCATCCAAGTGCTATCACATTGGGAAGGCACCTGGGCATGCTCTGTCTGCACTGTGGACGAGTGCCGGACGTGTTGGAATTTACACACACACACACACACACATTATATATATATATATATATATATATATATATATATTTTTTTTTTTATCTTGTCAGTATATTTTGTCTTTTTGTGTAATAGTAAATATTTTAGAACATTGTACACAATGTAAGCCTTTCTTTCATTGTGGGGAAGATTTAACAAATCTTGTAGAGAAATATATTTGTGACCAATCAGTTTCTAAATGTAATTTTATAGTCTGTGTTAAGCTGAGTACACACTAGGATGATGGATCGGACTTCTGTCCTACCGTATGATTGGTAAGTGCACACACACTTACCAATCATCCGCCCGATGTGTTGTGCCTGACGTCACAACTGGATGGGCATTTGCATGTGCCCCCCTAATTACGATGTCAGTCACCGGCGGCCTCTGCAGCATGTGTACAAGCAGTCAGGTGACCGCCCGTACACACAACGCGATGTGCTAATATATCTGCTGATATATCGGCCATCGGCTGTGCTGCACAGCCCATGTGATATGTTTGTGTACAATGGCCCTGATTCAGACCCACTCGCAAGCGGGCGCACGTACGTTAGGCGTACGTACAAAAATATTTAAATTCAATGGCTCGCTCGTATTTTCGTTCGCATCTAAAATTCCTCCCTAAACTCTGACGACCCCTCCTCTAACTAACGAGCGTACGAAATAGCGAGCGTACATCCCCGAAATGGCTTGAAAGGAACGCACGCACAAGTATAAACAGGAAGTGGCCTTGTCAGATGTCGATTACCTGCTCCTTTATTCTGCCTACCTCCATCAATCGTATCATGCCAATCAATGTATCAATTAGCTTAATTGTTTGTTTTTTTTCAACACAATGCAAGAAACTTTACTCTTGTCCGTGTTTGTGTTTACCCGCAGAATACGTACGGATGAACCATTCGCTTTTATTGTTCAAAAAACATGTGAACCACAATTAAACAATTGTTCTATTGCTGTGGATCCCCACAAATTTTCTGTGGTTCATTTCTTTATTTAAATTTGCTTACGCATGTCACTGCATCAAGCCTATCATAACTCTCCAGAGATTTCTGGCCCTGTCGAACACATGACTCATACACTAACCAATAAAATTGCTCCTGTTAATTTCCAAAATACATTAGCCAATCAGAAAATTTTTACACACTTTATCAAAAATGATTTTTAAGAAAAACACCATTGCCATCATGAGAGCCTCCGCATTCACCAGGCGCGAGCTGCTGGTGCTTACGGAGGTCATGGATCGCCGAATCACCAGCCAGCCTCCACCCATCACCAACCGGCAGAAGCGCTCCGCGTATGCGGAGGCACGGTCCCGCCTGCGGTCCTTCGGCTCACGCCGCAACATCGGTCAGCTGGAGCGCAGGTGGTCCGACCTGCAACGGCGAACGCCCCGCTTGCTGGCATGCTTTCGCATGCAGATCGTGGAAAGTAAGTGTTATGTATTGTGGTTTTAATGTTTGTGTTTGTGGGGCAAACTGCGTGTGCATGTTTTCCTGTCTGTCCTATTTATTATTTGTACTCATATCTGCGTGTGCATGTTTTCCTGTCTGTCCTATTTATTATTTGTACTCATATCTGCGTGTGCATGTTTTCCTGTCTGTCCTATTTATTATTTGTACTCATATCTGCGTGTGCATGTTTTCCCTCTATTTCTGATTTATTCATTCTACTCCTATTTGGCTTATTTTTTGGTTTTTTTTTTTTTTTTAGTTTTGGTCCCCGGATTTGTCCATAAACTAACCGCAATTTCTTTGACATATTTTAGGGGGACAGCCAAGACTCCGCCGTCACCGTCCGTCCAGACGGCGTTCCCGGCCACTATCCCCAACCCCCAGCCAACACTCCACCCCAAATCTTTCCCCTATTCCCCACTCCTCCCCATCCTTCCCAGACCCTCTCCCGGAAATGTCGGGCCTCCTTCCCCTCCGTCCCACTTCCCCCTCTCCTCCACCCACCCCTCTTCCAATTACCCCCTCCCCGGAGTCCATCATAACTCCTCCCCATTCTTTGGGGAATGACGGATCCTCCGAGGAGGATCATGGAGGCATTTCCGGAGCTCCCGTTTTGGCTCCCGGTATGTTTTTATTTTGTTTTTTTTTAAAGCACAAACTGTTTGTATGTAATCATGTGTCGTGCCTTTCTTTGTGTTTTTGTGGCTTGACTTTTGGTGATTTCGCAGTTTGCCTTTACCTCTTCCTGGTGATTTCAACATACACATATCACACCTGTGGGAATTTGTACATAGGCCTTGTATTTTTGGCAGCACCCCCTTTTTTTATTTTTTTTTAGGTTTAGGAGTGATTTCGTTGTGTTTTTGTTTTTTTAATGTGGATTCCCTATTGTTGTATTAACCCACACACTTTTCTCACCCACAGAGGAACAGAGGCGTCGGCAAGAGGTGGCGGATTGTGTTGGCCAGATGCGCCAACATGTAATTGGCATTCTTGTGGCCCTCGACCGGCTGTCTGGCCTCCTTCGCCAGTAGTTTTTTTATTTTTGTTAACTTTTCAAAATAAATTTTTTCATACAAATATACGTTCTGGCTCATTTTTTAAATCCAAAACCAAGATAGTTTAGCCTGACATAAGTAGACTGTTCCTGCAAGGATTTCCCTTTTTTAAAAGTTAGATTGTGTTTTGTCTTTGTATGTCAAACAGACACAAGAAACACATAACAGTAACAATGTCATTTCCCTTTTTGGGTGTAGTGTCAATTACATATTTCTACATTTTACAGGTTCCTAGTTGGTGCGCAAGCTGCTTAGGCCAATCTTACAAATCCCAAGGTTGGGCCAGGCTTCCTTTTGGTGTGGGTTGGGAAGCTGAAAACATATTTCAGTTTAGCTCAACTGGCGTCAGTACTGGATTACCCCTTAGTCAAATGTAACTTCTGTTAACCTGGTTACACTTGCTGTTAACGTCCCAAAAAAGGAAGACCATTTCACTCTCCAAACATTTATTCACAACATAACAGAGAAAACAAAGTGGTCACTCCCAAAAAAAGAACACAGTGATAAATTCCAATACAACACATACCAAGAAATAATTAAATAAAAACAAAAAATCAAGAACTGGTTGACGAAGGACCATGCCAACATGATTCCACAAACATGGCGTTGCGATATGGGTTCCAGAATATATGCCCAAAAGGACCAGATCCAGGTTTGGTAAGGGTAGCAGGAAGTAGTGAGCGTTGGAGTGCCAAAGATTATGTGAACAAACAGAAGATGGTGAGAAAAAAAACACAAAATTAGATGTTCGCAAACAAACACAAACACATTAGGTATAAACACTGTAGTTTTGTTACAACTTACCTAAAAAATCTGGCCACAACATCATCGCGTATGGCCCCCCCACATACTGACCTCCGACCAACCTCGGGGGGGCCATCCTCAGGTAAGGCATCCTCTGGCTGCATTGGGACACCACTCCTTATGGCAATGTTGTGAAATATCCCACACAGGACCACAATTTTAGACACCATATCCGGCACATACATGAGCTCGCCACCAGAGCGGTGGAGGCATCTGAATCGGCCTTTTAAAAGGCTGATACAGCGCTCCACCACTTGCCTGGTGGCTGTAAGTGCGGAATTATACACACTTTGTGGCCCTGGTGTGGGAGCCAAATAAGGAGTGAGCAGCCAGGACATGCAAGGGTATCCACTGTCTCCTGTGAAAAAAAATAGACAACATCAGGAACACTGTGTATCAAGCTTAACATTGTTATGTACTAAAGGTCTCCACTTACCCAGAAGCCACGCATCACCAGCTTGTAGGTTGGTTAATTTCTGCCATATCCCTGATTGCCGGATGACGAAGGAGTCATGAGCACTTCCTGGTAATTTAGCATTCAGGGACAGGATCTGGAGGGAGGCATCACATACCACCATTACATTCAGGGAGTGATAGTGTTTCCTGTTTCTAAATATTGCCTCCAGCCGTGCTGGAGGCTGAAGTGGTATGTGAGTACCATCCACAACCCCTATGATGTGTGGGAAGCCAGCTATTTGGTAAAAATTGGCCTTGGCCACACTAAGGGCACCCATATCCAAAGGCATTTTAATAAAATGATGGAGGTGCTTGAAAAGTGCCTCCATCACTGCCCTCAGGATCCGGGAAAAGGAGGATTGGGAGATGCCCGCCACTATTCCCACCGTTGTTTGAAACGATCCTGAGGCACAGAAATGTAACACCGCCATAAATTGCGTCAGTGGTGGTATTGCTGTTGGACTGTCAATTTGCCGCTCAAGATCACTTTCTATTAATGAGAGAGTGTCTATGATGATTTTGGGAGGTAGACGGTAGCGTCTTAAAACCTCATCATCGGGCATTCCAAAAAGGGTGACACGTGTTCGAAATATCTGGGGCCTTGCATGCCTACGATGCCTACGCCTGGGACGAGTTTGAGGTTGGTCGTCTTCCGGGAGCAGGGCCAGAACAATTCGCCCCAGATCTACCTGAAATTCAAAGTTTACAATGTAAGGCTTTTGAGCCACCCCAAAAGTAACATAAAACAACTTAGCTTTATGATACCATCCATAGCTGCTTACATGCCGGGGTATTGTCATGATACGTATAAACTGTAAAAAAGCCAAAAATGAGACATCAAAAATTTAGAGGGTGATTTTATGTTTGTCAAATTGGTGCAAGCCAACACATAAAATAGGCGAAACACACATTTGGCCATCGATGAAAATGACATTGCACACCGTACGTCAAATAGGGGTCAAATGGACCCCAAAAATGGAAAAGGGAAAAGCAAAACTGGTTTACATGATGAATAAGCCTCGAAAAATGCGTTAATTATTTCGCAAATGCAAGTCACTACACCAACAGTCAAAAATGCGTTAATTAGTTCGCAAATGCAAGTCACTACACCAACAGTCAAAAATGCGTTAATTAGTTCGCAAATGCAAGTCACTACACCAACAGTCAAAAATGCGTTAATTAGTTCGCAAATGCAAGTCACTACACCAACAGTCAAAAATGCGTTAATTAGTTCGCAAATGCAAGAAAAATAATGGACTTACCAAAATCGAATATATAAGATTTCCCTCAAAAAGGTCTTTGGGTCCGAAAGCCAAAACAAACTAAAATAGATGAAATTAGTGTTAAAAAAAAAAAAAAACAGAAGTAGACACCAATTGGCCACAAATTAGACTGCACAAAACTTACCAAATCAGGAAACGATGGCAAAAAATAAACCAAAAAAATGCGAACGGAAAACCAAAACAACTGTAGCAAACCAAAAAAAATACAAACACCGCCAAATCCTCCAACCGCAAACAACAAAATCCAACCAACTTAACCGCCAACAATCCAACAACGCAACCTCGACTCCACACACACCAAGCCATAAATAGTGTTTATTTTCCCGCACAAATTAAGGATGAATCATAGGGACGCACAATCAATGATGCGGCCGCAAACTAAGGACGCATGTATAAATACGTCACGAAATCACATTTAATTTCTGGTTGATTTCATTCTGGAAGCAGAGACATGGCTTCAGACCAGGGAAACAATGGCCAAAATTCCGGCGGTAAGGCCTTCATGCATTTGGTCTCAATGATTCTTTTAAAACATAATATTGTGCAAGTTGTGAAGTGGCTAAATCTGCATATTTACCCAAATAGGTGAGGAGGATGACATGGAAGAGACTGCTGGCCCCAGTCAACCCGCCAAAGCTGCCAAAAAAAAAGGCAGCCACATTTCACAAGCAAGGAGATGGAGGTTTTGATCCAGAAGTGCGTTGACATCCTGCCCCAGGCAGCCAGGAATATGAGCCAAAGCCAGAAGTGGAGAATGTGGGAGGAGGTCGCCGTTGCTGTCAATAGGGTGGGTGATTATGTCCGTCTAGCCCGGGATGTCAAACGGCGGTAAGTAAACACTTTCCCATCCTATAAACAAACCCCATTGTAAAAAAAAGGATAATGGTTCCAATTTCATTCCACAGATGGGCAGACTTCAAATATCGTCTCAAGCAAAAACTTGCCGACAGGGCTAGGCATGCAAGGGGGACAGGTGGGGGTCCCACCCCTGTGTCATTGGAGTTGACAGACTTAGAAGAGCTGGCACAGGGGTGTGTGCAGGCTGTGGAGGTGTTTGGCGTGTCCAACATGAATACGGACATGCCAGACTTTGCGGCTCCTCATGTTGGCCAAGGTAAGTCTTGTGATGTCACCAACTCTGAAATGCTATTGTGCCAATATGTAGATTCTAATGTGAGTCTTTTCGCATTTTTCCTAACAGAGACAGAGGCGGATGAGTCTGCTCCAGAGGGGAGCCTTGGCCGCAGAATTTCTGCTGGCTCTGCAGGGGAGGAACCAGTACATCCGGCTGAGGACCCTGCAGAAGCCAGTCCAGGGCGTGCCCCCTCGCAGGCAGTGGGCCTCCTCACAGAACTCAATTTTAAATCGGATTTCCATACGGAGATTCTGCAGAGGATGGACGCCAGTCTGATACGGGTGGCTGAGGCCCTGGAGCAAAATGCTGCGGCCAACGTGACCATTGCTCAGGCCCTGGCGGAAAATACCAGGGCCAACATCCGCATCGCCGATGCCCTGGAGCAGCTCGTTCGCCAGCACATGGTGGAGCCGACCTCCCTTCCTGCCGGAACATCCGGATCCTCCACCTCTGGCACAACATCAGCCAATCCTCCAAATGTGCCTAGCCCTGTGCCTAGTCCAGAGGCCACAACATCTGCCTCTGGACAGGCCAGCCCGATGGCATCCCGGACCCGGTCTGGCGCCCACCCTCACCCAGCCAAACGGGCGAGAAAACGGTGACAGCAATGGCGACTTTTCCCACACTCCTTCTGTGCTTGGCTCATATTCCTTTCTGGTCAAAACTTCCCTCTCCTTTCTTGTGAAATGTTTTTAATTTTGGTATTTACGTTTATGTTACCAGTTATGGCTTTTTTTTTTTTTTAACAAATATCTTTGCCACAAAAAAAAGGCAACAAAATATTAGGCCAATTTGTTTGTGTTTAAACAATAAATTTAAAACAAAAAACTGACATTGTATTGTGACATTATTGTACAAATGGGTTACATTTAATCCTGGCCCTAAAGGCAAAAACTGACCCTCTTAAAAAAAAAAAAAGGCCTCTTTAAGGAACGTTTAAAAAATCACATAGCGATGCAAATTCCACAGTAAACCAAAAAAAAGGGGAGCTAATTAAAACATGATGACATTATTGTTACAATAGGCCATAACCAACAAATTGTGGCCAAAATAAAACACCAAAAATGTACGCTAATTGATTGTGTAATCATGACATTAGCAGCTCTGATTTCCACCTGCGTACGCTTTTGTGCTATCCCAATAAACTGCTTTCCAAACACATACCAAGCCGGTTTTCAATCCAACACTAATTACTTTACTGACCAGCCGCGATTAATCGCAGCACCATCGTTGAGTCCCGGGACGGAGGAGAAGGCCATCGCCAATGTGGTCGAGTAATCCTGACCCTAAGCTGTGCGAGCATTTTGAAGGGAAAGCGGATGTTCCAGTGACGTATGAGACGGTCCGAACACATTTGACGTTCGCATCTGCTAATGTATGTACGCCCCAAAAACGCCTCGCCACGCCTGCGTTTTTTCATCTCCACCCCCGTCAACACCCAAAAACGCCCTGTTCTGTCAATCACATTTGACATGTCACTTCCTGTACGCTATTTTAGGAACGAGAGAAAAAAAGCTCGCAATCTGCCGTACGCACATGCGCAGTGTAACACCGACGCATGCGCGGTTAGTCAACATCGGAACGCAACGAGCGTACTGTTGTTAACGTGCGGCTCTGAATGAGGGCCTATGTCGTTCACAGACATATCGCCGGTACACACCCACGATATACAGGTACAGTATATCGGCTGTTCAATTGAACAGCCAATTTATCACACAGTGTGTACCCAGTATTAGAATAATGAGAGTTAGAAACTGATTGATTGTTACTTTATATCTCTCCACTTTTTCGCTATCCCAGATTTGAAAAATCTTTCCCTGTATGAACATTTTTGAGGAGAAGTTCTCTGGAGGGTCCAAACTTAAGCCAAAAGAAACCACATATAAGTCTGCAATGTATATATATATCCGGTACACAGAAGAGTACTTTAAACTTGCACTTTATTTTGAAATGAGCACAAGCACTGTACTATAAAATAAAGTGTAACGGTACACACTATGTTAATTTCCTCTTGTTCAAACTTGTTTAGCCTTCCTTACAAACATTGTACTGCAATAAACAATCAAGTCATACAAATAAGCTGACTTTGGTATTTATTCTTGCACACACAATTAATTAGCATTTGCAGTGCTGCTGCAGCAGACTAATCCTACTTCAACAGATTATAATATAGGTGACGTCAGATCGACAAGAAAAACTGAGTGACAACTCACAAACCAATAAAAAGAAAGACCCACTATACGCTACTTTAGAGAGAGAGACTGAGCCAAAGTAATGTAGCTGGAGTGGACTATGGAGTAGTTTCTTAATGACCACAACTGTACTGACTGCTGCAGTGGAAAATGATGGGTAGTACTGGGCCTTCGTGGCTTGGGGGCCTTTGTGCACTGAACATCCTACACTCATTGTTATGGAATAAGCTTATTCATAATAATGGAAATTGTAACATCTACGTTCCTCTGTATATGTAGAACGATATACAGTAGATAGATATACATATTGTGCACATACATAAAGCCAGGTACAAATTACATTTCTTGACTTAAATAAGATCACCTTAATTTTATTCTGCAAAAAAATAATTGCATGATATACTGCAGTTGAAAATATTAATTTCAGCATCATACCCCTACAATATTTAGCTATTCTTACCAGATATTTCTAAAATTTCAACTATGACACTTTAGACCCATGGCAAGCAAATTGATTCAAGGGGGTAAATTTACTAAAGTGAGAGTTGTTAGAAGTGAGTTTTAGAAGAGATGTTGCCCATAGCAACCAATCAGATTCTAGCTATTATCTTCTAGAATGTGCTAGTTAAATGTTAAGTAGAATCTGATTGGTTGCTATGGGCAACATCTCTTTTAAAAATCACTTCTAAAAACTCTCACTTTAGTAAATTTACCCTAAGGTGTATATAAAAATAGCTAATGCTTTTATCAGTTGTCCTCTGAGCTGCTGCCATTTAAGAGACACCTGAAGACTACAATAGCATTTGAGAATGAAATGTGAATCCCATCTGTCACTCATACTAGAGATAAGAAATATCAGCTGTGCTGCAGTGATTGTATTGTCTTGGCCTTCTAGCCATATGCCTAGATAGATACTCAGGCACTGCAGAGGTTTAGGAGACATGCCTCACTAGTTTATGTTTAAAGTAACCTAATCCTTACTGCATGTGTCCTATTTCTGGCATGGACATTCAGGGATAGGCGAGAGAGAGAGATAAAACATTTGATTGTTACAAGTAGCTCAGCTACAATGGCATTTAACCTTAGGTTCTTTATCTGGTCTACACACTGAAAGCTAAACCAAATATAGCTCAACCTTTGCATTACCTTATGTAGGCATGAAGATACAGGCACTGAGTTTACTGATGTAATTGCTTAATTGCTCAGTAAGATATAAATGATAGACAATTCTTGTGTTTAAACATATCTTAATGCTAATCCAAACTTCTCCTTATGTATTTAAATGTTTTAAAATGACCGATAGATGTATTTTAATAGCTTGAGGTCCCCCTTGATTCTATTTGAGGTACCCTTGGGGTGCACATAACACAAGTTGAAAAGCTAGTAGATAAAACATATTAATGTTTAGTCTCGGACTGTAACTAAAGAAGGAAGGTGACATTGTTGCTATCAGGCCGAACACCCAAAAGGAGGACTAAAGCATTTGCAGCTTTCATATAGCTTATACCACTATATACAGCATAAACATTGTATACCTTTTTTTAACATAATAACACATATTGGGAGGGCCTGTACTCATTTGTACTAATCTATGTTATAATCATATATACTAATTGTGGGAAACTAAAAGTACATATTGCAATGAGGCTCTATTATTTTTTTTTTTAGATCAGTCATAATGAGTTCTTTGCAAGTTCTGCTAAGACTAAAAGTATTTACGAAAATAAAAGAATTATGTCTTAGAACGAAGAAGGTCATGCAATAATAACCTAAGCAATGTGTTCTATTTAAAAGTTATGGCCAGCACTAGTGCTTATGCTTCATGTATCAGACAAACAGCTGTTAATGGATGATGACAACCCATTGTTCAAACTAAAATGGAATACACTGTACAGTATACAGCTAGGACATTTAAAAGTGTTTCAAATAAAATGTAGCTTTTTGAACAGATATTCTATGTACATATTTATGAATAGCTTAGAATATTAAATTAATTAAGGTGCGTACACACTGGGCGATATTACTGAGCGATTGCACGATTACGACATCGTAATCGTGCAATCGCTCAGTAATCGTGCACAAATGGTGCACTAAAATGTAGGAAACGACCAGCGATGCGCGTGCCAGCTGGTCGTTTCCGACATTGTCCATCGCCTGAACATGCAGGCCAATCTGCCAATAATGACAGATTGGCCATGTTCAGGAATGATGGAGTGTGCCTGCACTGAACGACTGATCGTTCAGTGTAGGCACTACAGGCGATTAGGAACGACGGTACGATTACAATGTCGTAATCATACTGTCTTTCCTGATCGCACAGTGTGTACGCACCTTAAGTGTTGACATCATGTTGACTAATAATAAACAATATACATTTATTTACTTAATTTTTCAGTTGCCAAATGATTACAACTTAATTCAAGGACACTGCATTATGGAAATCTGGGTAAAACCATGTAATTGTATATCACTATTCAGTGAAAAAATAGGCTTCTTCTATTGCATTTTGCAAATTGAGGCAGCTTAGATTCTAATGTTTCACAACAGGGTCATCTAAGTAAGCCAGTTGTCCAGTGTGTACAATATGTGTGTACTACATCTCATCACTGTGCTAAGTCACAGCCAAAGACAGGTTTCAAGGTCAATGTCTTGTTAGAATGCTTTGCAGGCCTCTGGTTTTGTGTTTATGTATGTGGCTTCTCAGTTACTGACACTGTGGGAGGCTTGCAGGTCTCTATGAGCAAGTGAAAACCAGAGTATTAAAATCACTTATATTTTAATTACTTAATTCCCTAATCGTATAATTAAATACAGTACAGACACAGTTTCTATTTCCATTCTTTTCATTTAATACTTTTAATGCCAATTTTAGCTATTCATACAAATCTGAGTTTATGGCATAAGCTTATTCATAATGGAAATTGTACCATCTACGTTCCTCTGAATGGGACTATTCATATTTGTTCACATTAAACTGAATAGTGCTGTAGAAAAAAAATGGAAAAACGATTTATCTTATAACTATGTTGTACATTCTATAGTAAATTATAAGGCTATACATTTACTGCCAAAAGGTACAAGGTACCAAGGTGAGAGACTTTATACAACAAAATAAAAGCCAATGATTATATGAGATAAAGATTATTCTGTACTTAATGTACTTTGCTGTTGCTGAGATTATATCTTTAATAATGTGCAGGTTTATAAATATGGATGCGCTGCCAATAGCAACCAATCAGATTCTACTTATCATTTATCTTGCACTTTCTAGAATATAATAGCTAGAATCTGATTGGTTGCTATGGGCAACATCTCCACTTCTACAAACCGCACCTTAGTAAATATACCTCTAGGTATACACTTTTAGTCGACTTCAGTCACCTTCTCTGTAGCAATTACTCAAAGAAATAAATACATATTGTAGACATGAATTATATTTTATAAATAGTATATACATAGTAAACACTAGCAAATGAAAAGTTTTCTTTAAAGATAGATAAAGCACTAATGAATAATAAAACAATTATAGCAACCTATATTAACAACAAAATCAAGCTTTTCTTTTCGCTTATATTGTTTTCATCAAATTATATGTTATAAATGTCACTTACAGCTGCCTTGTAAATATCATCCATGATAAGTAAGGGTTGGTAAGAGTCCTGTAGAGGTGAAACTGATGATTTAAATGACAATTTAGGGCTGAGCTTATATATAGGACACAGGAAGAATCTTAAAGTGCCACTCACTGGTCGCTCCTCCTGAACACATCACTCGTGTCATTTAACAGGTTCCGTCCCATCCCCTTGGAAACATAAGACTAGTATGTGGAACATACTCCCAGATGCATTTATTTATATACTTAATGGAAACTGGGATAGCAGAGATTTTTATTCCTTTTTCAGAGCTGCAGTCATTAGAAATATGATTTTAAGATTTGAAAACACATAGCAGATATACAGTTACTTACAGTACATTGATTAAATCAACAAGACAATTGCATATTATACAGTATATAAATTATGAAAACTTTATTAAACACAAGTTATTTAAAGCTGTAAATAATATCCTTACCTGCTAAATTTTTTTAATTTTCATAAAGGTAAGGGAAAAGATCTGTTTCTATTTCTAGTAGAGAATTGCAAGCCATCTATTAGCATCTAATACTCGTACAGTGCAAGCATACAAAGTGATGCAGATCTTCCTCACTGGGATGGGAGTTTTGCCTTCAGTACTGGAGGCACCATTGTTACAACAGCTTCTTACAGTCCTGACTAGATGACACTTATTATGTCTGCAACTTTTCTGAGCATGCAGTGTAAATGTCAGGATCTTGCAAACACTGGCATCAGGGGATAGTTTATTATAGAATAGAAATATTACAGGCTAATAAATATATCACATTTAATAAATAAAATAAACTACAGCTGGGTACCCACTAAAAGATGTGTGTACCCAGCGGTATTACAGACGACCTCACTGCCGACGGGCCAATATATCACGGCGGCCGGTACACATTACATGATCTGGTGCCCGCCCACCCGATATGTCAGCACCAGCCGCATGCCGCTGCATGGGGTCGTCAGTCGCATTGTCAGATTGAGCTGCCTATAGGGACGACCAGACGATGTGACTTATGACCAAACGGGAGTGAGTTTGGTCGTTAGTAGTGTGTACACACTGGCATATATTGACGATGTGCCAGCCCGATCCGCCGGATTGGTGACACTTTGTCTACATATCAGCTGATGTATACCACTTCAATGCCATAGGCACTTTCATGATAGTGTGCCTGTATGTTATTCTATTTCAGCCTGAACCTACCTGTGACATACTGTATAGGGTTGACACAACTATGGTTTTCACCAGTCAGATTTGTGATGTCCTTTAGTCTTTTTGGCAATCAAATCTAAAATTCACATACTGAACTAAATCATACTTTCCTACACTAATGGAACCTGCAATAGGCTCTCAATATTTTCAGGTAACCCCCTTCACCCCCGGAGGAGTAGGGACTTCTCCCACATCCCACCCATTTCCTAGTGAAGTGGGCAGAATGGGAATAATCTTTCTAGGGATCGTCAGTCTGCAATAAGGGGATGGAGCCTAATAACGCAATTCTATGAGAATCACGCCATTTGGCCAATATGTGGGATTTGTGGCATTTGACAGTGAGGAGGTGGCTTAATGACATGGATATTCTGACCCTGCCCCCCCCCTTTCCATTGCCATTCTCCTGCATCTCCTCTTCAGGCTTCTCACAGAGAGGAAAATCAGAATGTAGGCAAGTATGATATCAATTACTAACTGTAACCTTACTGCACAAAGCACAGATAATATTAACTATTTAAGAAGAATTAAAAGCACAAACAACATGTAAGTACTGAATATAGGAGAACTGAGTATCTGAATACAATAAAATATACCCCAATGAGACCAAGTAATATAAATTGCAAGTTAAATTTGTAATAGAAATCTTCAAAAAGGACCTGAATCAGAGATGGAAGCAATAGTGATGGTTACATATGTCAATGCAGCAGGAGGCATCTGTAGAAAAAAGACGGCTCCTGCCAGCATATGTGATCCAAGTGCTGTGTCTGAAGGGGTTGGGTATGGGATGCCAGCACTCAGGATCCTGGCAGTCAGAATCTTGATGCTGGCAGGGATGTGCAGTCAGGGTGGCAGAACCTCCCCTGTCATACTCTCTGTCAGACTGCGGAGTTTTGACTATAAAAATTATTAGAATAATAAAAATAAGATATTCATTACTTCAAAATTCTTCTTTGTATTATTCAGATCGTTTTTATAGACAAAACTCAACAAAATTGCAGTACTCCCTGTAAAAACAGTGAGAGACGAGAGATGAGGCAATAAGAGCTCAGCCTCACTGCTGATAGCTCATAAACTGCCAGGATGTGGGGGCTGGGCCACAAAGCAGCCAATAAAACAGAGAAAAAGAGCTAATAGAGGCATGCCTCAATGTGAGGGGACATGACTTGAGCTCTGATGGACTTCTTTGATGATCAGGTGACCAGTCCAGGAAGTACTCAGACTTTGGAGCTCAACAGCAGCACTGAGGAGGAAAGGAAATTGGCATATGCAGACAGAGGAAACACACAATGTAGAAAAAGGTGAGGAGGGTCTGCTGGTAGGGGGAGATCTGTGTGTGTGTGTGTGTGTGTGTGTGTGTGTGTGTGGGGAAATATTTTGTGCTGGGGGGATCTCCTGTGCTAGTAGGAGATATATGTTAGGGAGGTTTGTGATACAAGGATCTGTGTGAGGGGGAGATCTGTACAAGTTGGGCAGGTTCATATATGTGTGAGTGTGAATCTGGCTCTGATACTAGCCAGTGCCTCCCCATCCATTGACCTCACCACACATCCCTGGATGCTGGATCCCGACAGGGTTAGGTTACAGACACCTGTCAGTAAGTATCCTAACCCTACTCCATACCCTTCCCCTCCCTCCCTGTGGCCTATACCTAACCCCCCCACAGCCAAAACCTAACTTCCCCCCAAGCCTAACCCTACCCCTAGTGCCTAACTCTAACCCCCCTAGTGTCTAACCCTAACCCTCCCCTAACCTAAGTGCTTACTGTGAGGATGCCGGCGGCCGGAATGCTGGAGCTGGGATTCTGACTGGTGTTGGGATTCCCGCACTGATATTCTGAGCGCCAGCATCCCAGCCGCCAGGATCTCAAATGTATCCTGTCTGAAGATGCATCATGGATCACCATTGCGATAACTGCATGAATTACCCATTTGAGTTAGCTTAAACTTATTCCGAATGCATAATGGAACTGCTCAGTTGAGGGAAGATGCAGACCCTGGCCCTGTCACTCCTAGGAAACAGGAATGGCACACCCCTGTTTCCAGATATGCAGGCCGGTTTCACCCACACCCTGCCCCCAAATGGCTGCAGCCTGTCAGTAAGGCTGCTGCTTTGGGAAACTTCAGATATCTTACATTAGAAGATTGGCAGATACGCAGTACAGATCCTGTGCATGAGCCGATATTCTAACATAGGAGATGTATGCAAACTATTGGGTTTGTGTACATCTCTGAATGAGGCAGTAAGTTATTTATCAAATCAGTTCATCGAATTGTTTGGTAGTTTCAAAGTTCACCGTAAATTCTAGATTGACTACATAAGGAAAAAACGCTTAATTCAAGCAAGACTAACTTCCATCACCATGTTCCAGTTGGTACGACCACGGGTTAGTTGATTCTCATATGGGTAAACTGGCTTAAACATGTACAGTAGTAGCTTAAAATTATACGTTTTAACTGTTTTCTAATGAAAATAGAGAATTGTGACCCTCAAATGATAAATGCTGAATAACACAATTAGATCTTCAAACACAGTAGTGTTCGAAATGAATTTTTTTAAAATACTTCTCAGTATTTAAATATTATTTAAGTAGTATTAAAATATACAAAATTAAAACTTTTTTGAAAATACTAATTTTAACATGAACAACAAACGTGAATCAAGAGCTGGGAACCCACAGCAAAAGATGAATGAGAGCTGCAAAATCTACTGTTAGGGTTAGGGACAGAGGGCCTCATTCAGAGGCGGTCGGAGGATGCAAGCGGTCGCTCAGAAACTGGGCGGCCACTTGCATCCTGACCGCCCGCCTCTGTTGCGGTCGTTAGGCTGTGGGTTAACACCCACAGCTCTAACGATCGCTCCGGTGATGGTCGCGATGGTCAGAGACCATCGCGACCATCGGGGCTTACGACGAGACCCTAGGGTAGGGTCTCCCTTGTTGTAAGCCCCGGAGAGCTTCTGGCTCTGTCTGAGCCAGAAGCTCTGCACTGACATCACTAGTGATGTCAGTGGGGCCTCCCCCAAATGGCAGGCATTCCCTTAGGAACGCCTCAGTTTGGGCTGCCACCTCCCCGGCCCGCCTTCCAAACGGGGCGAGCTGTCAATCAACATCGACAGCTCGCCCCTTTGGATCAAGACCCGCTACGATCGGTGCTGTCGGTCGTAGCGGGTCTCGCGCATGCGCACGATGGCGCCGTCGTGCGCATGCTCTGTGGGGGGGCCATCGACCCGGTCCGAGCGCATCGGCGCTAACGACCGGGTCTGAATGACCCACAGAATGTGAAGAAAACGAGTACGTCAACATTCTAATAATGTCGACAAAATATCTCTGTTGACTTGCAGAATGTCGACATGGTCATTGACGAAATCATGAACATGTTGACATGTTCAATGTCGTCATGATGAATATGGTCATTGTTACTGTCTAACATATATACCAAATCCTTGAAACATGTTACTTTTTTCCTGTGCTAAAGTGTCAACTAAATAGAGCATTGTGAGCATGTGATGCACAATTTACTGAGCTCAAAGTCATAACACTGCACAGAACACTGCCTGCCCCTGTAACATGTTATGTTATGACATCACAACAAGTGTAGGGAGCAGGAAGATAGGTGCCAGACACATCCTAAGGGCGAATGTGACCTGTGACTTTTTATGTACCATGGTGACTCTCCAGGCATGTTGAAAGCTGAAAATTGGTGCCACTGGGGCAATAATCATGCAGCTCCCTTGGTCTTACAAACTGGGCATGGCCGTGACACCACAGGACCATTTTTGAAGAGGGCAATAGAACAAAGAACCAGTGTCCAACACTCTTCAATATAGTTCAATAAAAAGCCAGCGTAGTTCGGTATTTACAGAAATATTATGCCTTCTTGCATGTACATTTAGCTCTAAACAGATGATTTCTCTGTTTTACTTTAGTCTAAAAATGTACTTCAAGTTATTATTTTGGATGAAATAAGCATACATTTTTGACATATTTTCCTTTTACACACTATGTACAATTAATCCAGAAATAGTACACAGAGGGAGTGAAGGATCTGCAGAAGGAGAGGGTGGTCCAAAAGCAGCAGAAAGGTAAATGGGAATAAGCAGATAGTAGTGGTCCTTGGATTTGGCAACTAGGAGGTCATTGCTGACTTTCATGACTGCACTTTCTGTGGAGTGGAGAGGACAAAATTCAGACTGAAATGAGTCGGAGAGAAAGGCGGTAAGGTGTTTGTAGACATTCTGCTCAAGGAGTTTGAAGGCAAATGGGAGGAGAGAGGTGGGGCAGTATTTGGAGATAGTGTTAGGATCAAGGGAGGGTTTTTTAAGAATGGGGTAGACAAGGGCATGCTTGAATGTAGAGGCAACAATGCCTGATGAGAGGGAGAGATTGAAGAGATGGGTAAGATGTGAATAGGCAACATGAGAGAAGTTGCAGAGGAGGCAGGAAGGGATAGGGTCAAGGGGGAGGACAGAATGAGGGCCATGACTTCATCTCCAGATACTGAGGAGAGAGGTCAGAGTTGGCAGGATGGAAGGGGAGGGGTAGGCTGGAAAAGGAAGGGATGGGGTGCTGGGGGTCTGCCAGGATGTGATGTCATGCCATATGGAGTCAATTTTTGAAATTAAGTGAGTGACAAAGTCAAGGGCAGAGAGAGAGGAAGGGCGGCGAGGGGCAGCAAACATGGGAGCTGAAAATAGCAAAGAAACAAAGAGGATTGGAGGACTGGGACGAGATAAGTGTCTTAAAGATTGACTGTTTAGAGAATGAGAGAGTAGCACTGTAGGTTGAGAGCATAAATTAGAAATGGAGGAAATCTGCACTGGAGCAGGATTTTAAACTGTCACGCGGTGGTTCGTTATCCATTTTTTAGATATCTGGTGCATTTGGAATGCCAAGGTTGACTGCCAGAGCAACAAAGTGAAGAGCAGAAGTAAGGGAAACATTTAATAGGTAAACTGCTTGGTCAGTGCAGGAGAGAGAGACAGTGGGGGAGTTGATCACGGAAGATAAGGATACGGTGTCAATAGCCTCAAGGTTACAATAAAGGTGGGTATACACCTGACAGATATATCTGCAGATCGAGTGATCTGCAGATGATGGTTTTTCATACACACTGAATGACCATCATCTGCATGCTGCAGCTGGTCCTGGCAGCCGGGGGGCAGGTAGGGGGCTTGGCTTAATCGGAAAGGTGCGGCCACACCCCCTTCGGGAAAACAAACAAAAAACATTTGCGATGCTGGGGAGGAGGGCGCTGTGTACCCCTCAGCCCAGTGTACAGCTAATGGGGGGCGTAATCAACGTGATCGCTCCCCCTTTAGCATAGGAGACTGCTCGGGCTGCTGCTTTAGCAGCCTCGGACAGTCTCCCAGTGCATCCCAGCACACAGCAGCGTGTGCTGGGTTGCTGTGGATGGGGAGATGTGCCGTACCCGCGTAAGTAGTACCTTCTCGCGGCTCCCCCCCTCTCTGCAGCCCGGTGTACAGGCGATCGGCCGATCACACGTACACATTTGCTGATGGACAGATATGTCTACATACATATCTGTTCATGGGCTGTGCAGCACAGCCAATGCGATATGTCTGTGAATGACATTCACAAACATATCGTCTGTGTACACTGGCTGACGGGGGCATTATATATTGGCCAATCAATTGACCAGCCAATATATCTGCCAGTGTGTACCCAGCTTTAGTGATGGTGGCCTTGGAAGGCAAGGGTAGAGAAGTAGTGAGGGATAGGTTAAAAGAGATAAGATGATGGTCAGAGAGGGGAAACGATGAGTGAAGACCAGATCAAGGGTAAGGAGTTTAGAGGCAGAGGATTCTGTGGGGACATCTACTGTATAGGGATACTGAAGTCAACTAAGATGAGAAAGGAAGGTCTGATGAGAGGCAGTGGGGTGATAAAAGGAAGAAAAGTATTGGTAGATCTAAAGGCACAACTAAAATAGTATATTGTAAAGATAAGAAGTTTGTAGCTGTTTACGTTGCAGGGCTCTAAAATTAGGATAAAATTATTTTAAAAATGTATGTGTGTGAAACAATGGTAAAAATGACAGTGAATGCAGGATGTCCAGAAGCATAGCACTTTGTTAGAAGTAATTTCACAGATGAAGAAATTGTAAATCACACTCAGGAAAACAGAAGGGTTATAGTGTATTTTCTTTAAAAGGTAGTGTACTTTTAATTATGGAAATCTGTTAGCAGGAAACTGCAATTACCTTGACAGGACATTGGTAAACAAAGTCTTTCATCTAGGGCTGCATATAATTGATGTGAGGTTGTCTACCTGTTTCCTAAAACAGTGTAACAGTGTTGGTGAGGTAAACAAACAGCCGTCTGACTAAAAGGGTATTCATACTTCAACCAGGATCAAAGACCAAAGCCATATATTATCTATTTCGATGTACAATTGATATTTTTATATCAGCTAGGAGTTCCTAAAATCAGAAATATATTAAAGGTCCAAGACTTTTGGTTTTTGAAAAATGAGGTGTCTAACCAATCACACCTCACAACGATGTCAGATTTACATTAATTTCATAGCTTAAATAATAAAGATTAGTGTGATCATACAATACTTCATGTATCTATTACATGGGAAATTATGTACAGTTATTTGTATTTAAGTTAAAAGTCACTTGGGCAGTCCTGATATGGACCCTGATTTAATTAATGTGTTAGCCAGTCATCAGAGACTTGGTTATGACCTCACTAAGGGGCGGGGAGGGAGATACAGGTGACAAAAGGGCATGTAGTTAGGATCCCAGCAGTCAGGATCCTAACGGTCAGAACACCGGCTCTGGAATCCCGACGATCATTGGAATACCAGCTCCTGAATAATTATGGTCACAATTCCATTGGTGAGTATTAGGGTTAGGGATTAGGGTTAGGCACTAGGAGGAGGGTTAGGGTTAGGCTGTGGAAAGGGAGGGTTAGGTTGCAGGATGGGTGGGTTAGGGTTAGGCTGTGAGAGGGGTGGGTTAGGGTAAGGATTAGAATACTTACCAACATGCGTTAGGATTTTGACCATCAGGATACTGGAGCCAGCATTGTCACCATCAGGATTCTGACCACCAGGATGTTGTACCCTGATGACGGGGATGCATTCCCCGAAACATTGATTATTAAACACTGAAGTTTGTTCATATATATATATATATATATATATATATATATATATATATGCACACAACATACATACACATATAGCATACATACACACACAGCCCTGATGCTAGGATATGCAGCGCCACCATGCAAACTGAATATGCACCCACCTACAAACATGTCCTTTTTCAAATGTTTTATATTTTTATATGTGCAAGGGATAAAATTGGGGATGGCTGGGGAAACAGAAAGATATTCTAACTTTCCTCTGCCACAAAACTCACACTAACACTTAGGTTAGTTAAGGCTTTCCTCTGGAGAATGGATTCTTCAGCTCTCCCCAGATTAATGAGAGAAGGCAGTCCATAAGGGCCTTACCTAGGGATGGCCATCGACCAATCATCGATGGTTTATGGCCGATGTTGAATATTTTTACCTTCAATGGCTAAGAGTCAATGGTTCTTAGTCATCAATGAATGAGTGAGAGCCGCTGTTTTTATTTTTTTCAGATGGGACAGAGCTTAGCCCCAACCCTGTTTTTTGATTGGCCCGTGGCCCGACATCATCCCCTGCAGCCGTGGCCAACGAGGGGTACAAACCATTGATGGTTCACCATAGATGGTTTGTGTGCCATCAATGGTAACCACCGATGGACACCCCAATCCCTCACATTGGGAGAACTTAAAATTCGGACAGCCATCGACGATTCAAAATCATTAATAGCTTATGTTGAATACTTTTACCATTGATGAGCGCTGATATTTTGTTTCTCCCTGGATGGGCCGGGGCTTAGCCTCCCACCGGAGCAGTGGCCATCAAGGGGTGCAAACCATCAATGGTACAGCAGAGATGGTTTGTGTGCCATCAATGGCCAACCCTAACTTTAAAACTTCAAAATTACACTAGGGGTAGGGAAACTTAAGAATTTTTTTTTGTTTTTTGTTTTTTTTTGCTAATGGATTTTTATTTTTAATGCTTGGTATGTGCTGGTCACTATTTGTTGGTTTTTGTGTGGCAGCTGCGCAGAGGGGAGTGCAGACATTGCATCAGTTGTTGGCGTGGTGCATTATGTGCAAATTATCTTGTGAATAGTGCATTGTGATTGATGTGTTTGCACTCTTTTCCTGCATGGTTGACATACAGTATGGGAATCAGTGGGTGGTGATTGGTATTTGGTGGGTATTGTTGGGGAAGAGATATAATAGAAAAAAATAAATAAATTATATACTCTCTCCAATTTTAAATGTTTATGATATAAAGTGATATATATTAAGCCTAACATGCACTAATGAAGCAATGGAGGAGAGCAGACTGGTAAGAGCAGAGGATGCAGGGGGCCAGGGAGATCAGTGATTGTTGCTGCAGGGGCCTGGCAGAGACTGTGGTTTTCTGTATGCTGCATGCGCTCCTAGCTCCCAACCTGATAAAAGTTCTGAAAGTCTCTTGTTCTATGCCAGACTTTGTGAATCAATCTAATTGAGACTGTACCTTCATTTTTCAGCTGTGCCCCCAGCCAGAATAGGCTGCATGTTGTATTCTGTACGTTTTTTTCTTTTATTTGAAGCTGCAACACGTTTGTCTTTGTAATCTGTAGCCATTTTTCTTTATATAACTTCTGTAACTAAAGATTGCACTTCTTTTGTAAATAATGTGTTCCCTTATTAGACTATTACATATATACGCTCCAGAACGTAGTTTTTGAGGAAGCAATGAAATCCCTAAGTTTATGCTACAGTATGACTATTATCTATTGTTAGAGGGAGGGGGAGACCAGCTAACTGTGTGGTAGTATATGTCACTAAGCCTGTGCAATTGTGAAAGACCTGTTTGGGGACCGGTGGATTTTTGTAATTACATGTGCCAGCTGTGTGTCTCCAGAATTTATTATTACATTGCTTGGATTAGTCTTGGAAATGTGGGGGGGGGGGGGGGGAAAGGGGCGCCAATGCTCTTTCTGGCACAGGACACCAAAAAGTCTAGTTATGGCTCTGCTGTTCACTAGTACTTAGCTACCACCTGGACTTGATCCTTGCAGTGTATTGTTGTTATTGCCTATTACAGTGAGATGTGAGTCTGGGAGACTCGCAGCTATGGTGTCTCAAACAGGAGAAATGCAGACCCTCCAACATGACCCATTCCATTAGGTACAAAATGCTCTGCTCCTGGTCTTCCCTCCTAATTTATGACTGCCGACACCTGTGCTGAAATACCTGTCTCATCAATTACCTAGTTCAACACAGATGGCTGCAATCATACATTAGGTGGGAAGTCCAGGAGCAGTACATTTTGTACCTAATGGAATGGGTCATGTTGGAGGGTAGGTAAATGGTATAGACAGGATACATGGCAGATCAGTTAAGAAGGCAGGAGAAGGACACTGAACAGATGCAGACAAGAGTTCAGGAGTTGGCTGGGGTCCAACTCATAGAATAGCACAATCCTTAGGATCAGCAAGGACATGAGTTAGTCCAGGTAAAACCAACAGGGCAGTGAACACACTAAATACATTTATGTGGGTAACACCCAATCAGCAGCTGGAATGAGATCATGTGAAAACCACAAGAATACAGTGTTATTGGAGCAGCTATAAACTAGCAGCCCTGAGAGCTGTCAGACAGCATAGGTGCTGCCTAATTAATGCTGAGCCAGAGTGGAAATTAGTTGCCTGGCAACCTTAGCACATACCATCCCACTAAAACCAGACAGATTACAGACAGAAGTGTAACATTAGGCCACTTGTTTATTTTTTCCTTCCTTTTTTAAGGCAGTAGAGGCACACAGGGCCTGGATTCCCAGGGTGGGGTTATGGGGTTTGGATGTCTGCTTTCTATACTCATACAGCCATGCCACCAACTATAAGATTAAATAGGATACAGCCCCAGGGTCTCTACTTACAGAACAATAAGCAGTTGGATTTGAAACCTATGGCAAACTGACCTTTAGTAAATTTACCCCAAAATGTACAGACAAACAGCTGTCCTGCTGAGGTTCTTCATTATCCTAACACAGATTAGACTTAGTTGAGATACATTATCTAATCAAACATTATTAAAGTTCTAGCTTTGTATGTAGTGGATCAAAGGGCATTTTGCATTAGAAATAATATACTCCAGAAAAAAAAATGATGCCGAAATTTTTATCTGATGAGACTTGCAGTAGGGATATTTAGGCAAAACCATACCAAATTATAAGGGTGTGGGTAAAAGCCGGAAACATAGTAAATGCATTGAAAAAGCCGGAAACCATGAAAAGTGTATTGAAAAAGCCGGAAATCTTATTAAATGCATTGAAAAAGCCGGAAACCATAGTAAATGTATTGAAAAGGCCGGAAATCTTATTAAATGCATTGATAAAGCCGGAAACCATAGTAAATGTATTGAAAAAGCCGAAAATCTTATTAAATGCATCGAAAAAGCCGGAAACCATAGTAAATGTATTGAAAAAGCCGGAAATCTTATTAAATGCATTGAAAAAGCCGGAAACCATAGTAAATGTATTGAAAAAGCCATAAATAATAGTAAATGTATTGAAAAAGTCGGAAATCTTATTAAATGCATTGAAAAAGCCGGAAACCATAGGAAATGTATTGA
The DNA here is from genome assembly GCA_031769625.1 of Taudactylus pleione. Classification (NCBI taxonomy): domain Eukaryota; kingdom Metazoa; phylum Chordata; class Amphibia; order Anura; family Myobatrachidae; genus Taudactylus; species Taudactylus pleione. The sequence goes on from JAUIMM010000014.1 coordinate 36,165,962, forward strand.
AAAAGCCATAAATCATAGTAAATGTATTGAAAAAATCAGAAATCTTTTTAAATGCATTGAAAAAGCCAGAAATCATAGTAAATGTATTGAAAAAGTCAGAAATCTTATTAAATGCATTGAAAAAGCCGGAAACCATGTAAAGTGCATTGAAAAAAATCTGGAAATCATATTAAGGACCATATCCAATCAGCTGTGAAAAGCTGCGGTTTGTCGAAAAGTTTATACTTGTGCAAACTTTTCATCAAAAATGCATATTGTGCTATCCTATTAGCCACAGCTTTTTTTTTTAAAGCCAAATGCCACATCGCGTCTTTTGTAATAGAATTGCCTGAAAACCTGCATATGCAATAGCGGAGAAAAGTGACACATTTGAGTGAAGGGTACAAAAAGTTTGCACATGCGAAAACATTACCTAATAGAATTTATGGCTTTTCCAATACATTTACTATGATTTCCAGCTTTTCCAATACATTTACTATGGATTTCCAGCTTTTCTAATAAATTTGCTACAGATTTCCAGATTTTTCAATGCATGTAATATGATTTCCGTCTTTTCTAATACACTTACTATGATTTCCGTCTTTTCTAATACACTTACTATGATTTCCGGCTTTTCTAATACACTTACTATGATTTCTGACTTTTCTAATACTCTTACTATGGATTTCCGCCTTTTCTAATACACTTACTATGGATTTCCGGCTTTTCAAATACACTTACTATGGATTTCCGGCTTTTCTAATACACTTACTATGGATTTCTGGCTTTTCTAATACACTTACTATGTTTCCGGCTTTTACCCTCTTCCAAATTAGAATACTACCCAGGCAAAGTCTAAAAAACTGTGCACATCAGGTGATGATTTATTGATTTCCTTTAGTTGAATCGCATATATTTTAGGTATTACTTTTAAGTAAGTATGTCTGGAATGAGATACTCTTGGCTATATTTTTTTTGTGAAAACTATTTAAAGAACTTCAGTACTTACATTAGTATATTACCACTCAAACAGAAATGTATAATATTTGGGCAATACAGTATACACACAGAACAGAAAAACATGCTAAATTAGCTGATCCCTGTTAGTCATTTCACAAGTCAATGTTTAATTTACCTCTAGTCTGCAAATTATAATAAATGATTTATTTACTCTCATCTGATCTGTACAAATGAGTTTTAGGAATTAGCATAATAATTTAGATTATATGATGTGTGTCAGAAAGACAAATACATTTGCAATTCATTTGTGTGCTAAATTGCAATGCATAGGTAGATATACTGTAGGTTTTCCAGCAATATATCATTTGTTTTATAAATTAATATGTTTAAAGAATCAAATAAACATATTTGAAAAGTGCAAGCACAATGTACCATGAGCAATCGGGGCAATAGAGTATAGTTACTGCAAATAACTGTTATGTATAGGTGAAGTATATTACACTGAGATAAAGGACCTCTTTTAGAGTTGGAGGTAACTGTAAGTTGTGGCTTTTTCTCATACCCCTTTCAAACATACCGAGAATCCCTGGAATTTGGCCTGCCTCAGCCAAATTCCTGGGTTGCCGCGTATGTCTGAAAGGTACCTACCCGGGAACACCTTCCCGGGTAGCCGACCCTTCAATCGACCAGGGAATGTCCCAGGACTTAAGTCCCGGGAAATTACCTGGCTCATGTCTAAATGATGCTACCCGGGAATTTACTGCCGGGATGCACCAAGCAGCTTCTGATTGCCCAGCTGACCGTCACTTCTGTCATGACTGACAGAGACGCTGCCTCACCATCATTGAAGTCCGGCCGGTACGTGTGTGGCAGCCGCTACTCTTCTTCGCCGGCATTTTGGATATGGCGAAGGGCAGAGCTGGAGAGGCTGGAAGAGGCGGCTCTGCTGCTCCAGGTCACTGGGGAGTGGTTTCTGGGGTCACCGACCTCGGCTGTAGTGCAGCGCCGTCATCCCGGCTACAATTGTGGGACCCCTTACAGATGGCGGTACCGGCTCTAGCCTGGCTAGTCCCCTGCTAGCCACTAGCATATCGCGGGCGACATGTCTGGAATAGGCTGTGGCGCTGTCCCATCAGAGAGGAAGTGAAAGGTGAGGAAGCTGCAGGAGCGGAGGATCCTAAAACATTCACACTACAGTCTCAGCCGTCTCACTTTCAATAAGCACCTACAACACGAGCTATTATCAGACATCCAGTGTAAAAAACTGAAAAACCCTGCTTATGTCTGAAAGGGATCTACCGGGAATTTCCCGGGTCTAAGCTGTAGTGTGAAAGGAGAGTCTCGACCAAATACCTAGGATTTTACACAGGAGAAATTCCCGGGTCTGAGGAAGAAATTTCCTGGGTTGTATGTCTGAAAGCGGTATAAGTACTCATTTGCTGGGCCGTAATTAGAAGTGTGCAAACAGTGGTTCCCCTCCAAATACAATGCATCCGGAAAGTATTCACAGCGCTTCACTTTTTCAACATTTTGTTATGTTACAGCCTTATTCCAAATTGGAATAAATTCATTTTTGTCCTCAAAATTCTACACACAATACCCCATAATGACTTGTAAAAAGTTTTTTTGAGATTTTTGCAAGTTTAATAAAAAAAAAACACGAAGAAATCACATGTACATAAATATTCACAGCATACTTGCCGACAATCAGCTCCAGCCTTCCAGGAGGGAGCTGATTGTCGGCTAACAGTGGGGGGGCGGGGCCAGCGATTGACGTGACATTGGGGGCAGAGCCGGGGGCGGGGCTGCGCCATTGCTGTCACATTGGGGGCGGGGCTTCGTGATTGCATCATCGTGGTCCCACCCCTCTTCACAATGCCGTTATTTTCGGCATTGTGATGCAGGGGGCGGGGCCACAATTATGCAATTCAGCGTGAATAGCGTCACCGCCCCCCCCCTCGCTGTGGGAGCTTCTAGTTTTTTCAGGGGGGAGTCCAGAAGGTCGCAGGCTTCTGGGAGGCTTGCCTGCCTTTCCAGGGGGCAGGGAGCGTCACCCGTCACACATTTTCGTGTACCCCAAATTTGCTGGGACTACTTATTTTCTCAAAAAAAGAAAGGAAAAGAAAACTCTTTTGGCTGGGGGCACAAACTTAATATAATCTATTAAAACAAAGTTTATTACATAATCTTCAACTTACGTACATAAAAGACATAACACCATATATAGACAGACAAATTACACAAAGGTTGTATATTTAAGTATCACACTGTTAATTAAACTATTGTTGGACAAATGTATCGTGTTCTGGTCACTTAGTAGTCATCTAAAATGCTTATTGTGATCCAGAATATGTCCTCCAAGTATGAACTGCCGTGTTCATATGTCAAGGCAAAAAATATTCCTAAAAAACATATAGGATGAAGTATCTGTAGGGAATGTCACCAGACTGCCCCCTTACAGTATGGGGTAATATCTGTCAATTATTTTGGATTGCCGAAATGAAAGAAGGAAAGAAAGAATAGTGAGTATAAAAGAACTGCACACTTTGAGGAGTGAAATACTGCTGTTAATTCATCTGCATGCATCGAATGATATTAATGAGTGTTAGCCTTCTCAGTGTCAGTTATAACAGTCAGAAAATTAAGATGAGTAATAGTCATACTGAAAAGAAAGAATCAAGAATGCCATGCATCTGCTTTCAAATCTCTATACTTCAGCGGTATCGTGCAGAGGAGATAATGATGAGAGTACATATATTGACAATAATTGATCCCTTTTAATAGTTGCATCTGCTTTCGGTCCTACTGTCCCCGGCTCCTGCGGGCCAGTACCAATGAGAGTGCGAAGAAAGATAGAAAAATTCAACTAAAGTCTGTAGTATTCCACATACATATTAAATAAAGTAATGTACAAATACATATGTGTACGTTTAGATACTTCAAAAAATATTGTTCCGTTCCGACATGCCAGGTACCCAATAAGTAATTAAAGACATTTGCTAATGATATAATGCTCCATCCTCTATCATAGTATTCTCTCTAGTTTGTGTCTAAACTCCTAGCCAATGATATGTGCTGAGAGTGTTTATCCTGCTATCTATCTCGTGACTAGTGTCTTTCACTTTACATAAAGTAGTAGGTGAGAGCTCATGCCTTGTCTTGTACAACTGAGAGTAAATATAATCACAGCACACCTGAGGATCTAGACAGCATTAGGTATGATAGGAAAACTCTAACACTATCGTTTGCTAGTATATAGTGGTCTGGTTGATTTAATCGATGTTCCTCCTTTGATAATACCTAGAAAAAATCATCACGATAGCCATTCCCCCGTTAATTGGGTATTTCAACAATCGATGGTAGTAATGTTGTACTAGGTATCACTCAATATTATACACCTGTTGTCACTGGCTTGCATATACATTTCTCAATCAATTGGAAAGTATCATCACATTAGACATTTCCTTTGTGAAAGGGTGTGGCAACAATTAATGGTAATAACGCTGTCTCAGATATCACTCAATATTCATCAATAGTTGTCACTGGCTTAAATACAGGTTTCCTTTGTCAGACAATGTAATAGATTCAATCTATATTTCCTCTTTTATACTCACTACAAAAACATCATGATTTACATATCCATTGTGAATAGATGCTGTGACAATCGATGGTAATGATACTGTCACAGATATCGCTCAGAATTTGATCTAAAAGTTATCACAAGCTTGAATACAAATTTCCCTTGTCTCTGTCACCTCATTATTCTCAATTCTTACAACTAATGGCATAAAGGTGAGAGACTGTGTGGCAACAGTTGTCACTGGCTCAAATATAGGTTTCCCTTGTCAAACAGCATATAAATATGGCAGGGAAACTCTCACAGCACACGTCAATAAGTAAACAGAATTGATAGTAGCAGTAAAGTTGAGCATTGCAATTGTGTATGTGTAGTGAGAAGTACCCGGTCAGTAATCAGTGATGTGTTAATAATCACTTGATGATCCGACTGTGGGACAATCTAGATCCTGCATGACAAGGGTAATAATTATCCCTTGTCTGCAGGAATCACAAACCACAAAATATGTGTTTATCAATTGAAAGTGTTAGCCACAGGGTGCAAATGATTTATTACCTTATGCGGCTATAATAGTAGGATGAAGCGTCACCTGGTCTGTAACAGCACCCGCTGTGCGCACAGCGGGAACGGAGGTGCTGCGTCTGTCTCCGACGATATCGTTTCGCCTCTGCTGGCTTGTTCACGGTACCGGTACAGACACAGCACCGGGCACTACTACTAGGGACATTATAAGGGGGGCACTTCTACTGGTGGAGGCACTACCACTGGGGGCACCCGGGCACTACTACTGGGGACATTACTCTGGGGGCACTTCTGCTGGGGGAGACACCACTACTGGGGGCACCCGGGCACTACTACTGGGGACATTACTCGGGGGGCACTTCTACTGGGGTTATTGCTTAGGAGGCACCACTACTGGGTGCATTACTCAGGGGCCAGGGGCACTTCTACTGGGGGCACTACTACTTGGGGCTTTTCTACTTGGGGCACTACTACAAAGGGAGCATTACTATTGGGGGCACTAATACAGGGGCATTAATACTGGCGAATTTATAAAGGGGACACTACTACAGGGGGCATTACTATTGGGGGCAATACAACTGGGGACACTACTACTGGGGCACTACAACAGGGACCATTACTATTGGGGGCATTACTGATGGGGGCATGACTACAGGGGACATGACTACAGGGGCACTACTAATGGGGGCTCTGCATAAGTTACACTACCACTGTGGGCACTGCATAAGGGGCATAAATACAGGGGACACTGCATATGGGGATAACTACAGGAGGCACTGCATAATGGGCACTTTTGCCCAGTGGGGGGGGGAGCCTAAGACCTGTCGGGATGGAATGGCAAGGGAGGGGGCTGGAATGAAGTGTGTATTATGTGAATCATGTTTTTTCAATGTGTTTTATGTGGTTCTGGATTTAATAATGTATTTGAGGTGGATGTGGTTTTAAAACGTAGTTTATGTGCCTCTGGCTTTTCCAATATATTTTATGTGGAAGTGGTTTGTTGCAGTGTATTTTATGTGGATCTGGCTGGACTCGCTCCCAACGCGACTAAAACCGGGTGTGATGCAAGGTCATACTTCTGCAAATGTCACACCAAAGGCATGCACACAGAAATGCGGCGTGGGCTTGTGACAGCTAGGCCACACCCCATTTTTTGAGCGCGCGCCTCAGGCGCGCGCATGCTGTCTATGTTTTGTTTAGCTACATGTATTTTTCAGCGCTTTGCCTCTGACAGGTTAGACACCGCTGTACTCAGTAGTCACGGTGGCTGTCATTCTGTGGTCTTTCTAGATCACGCTCCCTTACTGTGATACCACACCCCCTCATGATGACGCCACGCCCACTCCACAATATTACTGCTTCGAGGGGGGGGCGCATTTTGACTGCTCGCACTGGGAGCCTCAGACCCTAGAAACTGCCCTGTACCCAATTAACGGGGGAATGGCTATCGTGATGATTTTTTCTAGGTATTATCAAAGGAGGAACATCAATTAAATCAACCAGACCGCTATATACTAGTGTTATAGATTTCCTATCATACCTAATGCTGTCTAGATCCCCAGGTGTGCTGTGATTATATTTACTCTCAGTTGTACAAGACAAGGCATGAGCTCTCACCTACTACTTTATGTAAAGTGAAAGACACTAGTCACAGGATAGATAGCAGGATAAACACTCACAGCACATATCATTGGCTAGGAGTTTAGACACGAACTAGAGAGAATACTATGATAGAGGATGGAGCATTATATCATTAGCAAATGTCTTTAATTACTTATTGGGTACCTGGCATGTCGGAACGGAACAATATTTTTTGAAGTATCTAAACGTACACATATGTATTTGTACATTACTTTATTTAATATGTATGTGGAATACTACAGACTTTAGTTGAATTTTTCTATCTTTCTTCGCACTCATTGGTACTGGCCCGCAGGAGCCGGGCACAGTAGGACCGAAAGCAGATGCAACTATTAAAAGGGATCAATTATTGTCAATATATGTACTCTCATCATTATCTCCTCTGCACAATACCGCTGAAGCATAGAGATTTGAAAGCAGATGCATGGCATTCTTGATTCTTTCTTTTCAGTATGACTATTACTCATCTTAATTTTCTGACTGTTATAACTGACACTGAGAAGGCTAACACTCATTAATATCATTCGATGCATGCAGATGAATTAACAGCAGTATTTCACTCCTCAAAGTGTGCAGTTCTTTTATACTCACTATTCTTTCTTTCCTTCTTTCATTTCGGCAATCCAAAATAATTGACAGATATTACCCCATACTGTAAGGGGGCAGTCTGGTGACATTCCCTACAGATACTTCATCCTATATGTTTTTTAGAAATATTTTTTGCCTTGACATATGAACACGGCAGTTTATACTTGGAGGACATATTCTGGATCACAATAAGCATTTTAGATGACTACTAAGTGACCAGAACACGATACATTTGTCCAACAATAGTTTAATTAACAGTGTGATACTTAAATATACAACCTTTGTGTAATTTGTCTGTCTATATATGGTGTTATGTCTTTTATGTACGTAAGTTGAAGATTATGTAATAAACTTTGTTTTAATAGATTATATTAAGTTTGTGCCCCCAGCCAAAAGAGTTTTCTTTTCCTTTCTTTTTTTGATTCCATTGTATCTTAACTCTAGGGGAGCACCGCCAATCGTGTATATATAAGTTGATGGCATCAGAATTAGTGACATTTCCAACTGCAATTTGAGATTGATCACTCACTGCCACACAACTGTAAACATTTGGCAATACTAATTTGAATTTCTCAGCCTGTGCGGGGACACTCTTCTCGTTTCTTGAATACAACGACTTATTTTCTGCCTAAAAAACTGCTAAATGCTATTCTTAACCACTTCTACAAAGACGCTAATTAGCAGCTATTGAGAGCATTTAAGTACCCCAAATACCTTCAGCAGGCCTATTTGGGCCTATAGTGATCCGCAATGTCAGTGCATCTTTTGGGGGGTGTCAGGCTGTTTTCCCCAAATCTGACAGTACTTTTCGCTAGGTCCGAATTCGCCGGGTCCGTTTTCGACGATTTCTAATTGAAAGCGGGACCGAGCGCGATACTCTTTTGCATGGAAAACCAGCAATGTCGGCAAAAAGTCCAGCATGCGAAAAGTACGGGACTTTTCGCACCTTATTGAATATGCCCCTAAGAAGCCATGGGGTCTATTTACTAAGCAGTGTTAGTAGACAGAGTGAAAAGTGATAAGGTGCCAGCCAATCAGCTCCCAACTGTCATTTTTCAAACACAGCCTGTGAGATGGCAGTTAAGAGCTGGCACTTTATCACTTTTCATTCTGTCTCCTAACACTGCTTAGTAAATAGACTCCTAAATCTGGTGATATGACAATTCTTGGTGTATGGTAAGCTTATTTTAACATCAATGTTTTATGAAAATAATGTTAGGTTAATAGACAAATAGATAAATATATTTAATTGGTGAAATACAAGCAGGTTGTGACTTATCACCTTAGCAGGCTTATCGTGTAACTGACTTACATCTTAAAAAGCTTTTCTAATGTCTATCAGCTCTGCTATTAATGGCAATACTTGATTTAGAAGTGTGACACTTACCTGTATCTAGTCATATGACACTTCATGGTGTAAGGTAATCTTATTTAACCTAAATGTCAACTGAAATTAATGAGGGATGCAATTTATCACCTGAGTAGTTTTATCATGTGACTGGCTTACATCATAAACAGCCTTTGTGATGTCCCTCAACATTGTTTTGATCAGTTGAACCTGGTGATATGACACCTCACAGTGTAAGGTAAGCTTATTTTGACGTAAATATCTGAAAATAATAATAATTGTGTAGATAGAAATAGACCGATATATAGATTTCTTATGAAATTAAAGCAGGTTGTGATTTATCACTTGAGCAGGTTTATCATGTGACTGGCTTACATCATAAACAGCCTTAGTGATATCACGCAGCATTGGTTTGATAAGTAGAACCTGGTGATATGACATCTCATGGTGTAAGCAAGCTTATTTTAACATTAATTTTATCTGAAAATAATGTTAGATGGGTAGATAGAAATAGCTAGATAGCCATAGGTAGATAGATATAAAGATTGATACTTATAAAGATATATAGAATATATAGATACATTTCTTTTGAAATGTAAACAAGTTGACCAGGTTTATAATGTGACTGGCTTACATCATAAACAGCATTTGTGAAGTCAATCGGTTTTGGAATGAAAGCCAATGCTTAACATAGAACCGTCACTGAGAAGCTGTACCTTGTGATATGACAATTCTTGGTGTAAGGTAAGCTTTTCACTGCTACATGGATAGACTCCTAAGTCTGTGTGAACACAATATTAGTGATGAAATGCAAGCAGTTGTTATGTATCACTTCAGCAGACTTATCGTGTGACTGACTTACAACTTAAACATCCTTTCTGATGGCTTTCCACTCCAGTATTGAAGGTAATGACTTATGTAGAACTGTTACACTCATCTGTATCGAGGTAAGCTTAATTTAACCAAAATGTCATCTGAAATTAAGGTCACAATAACCTTACAGGTTTACACCGAGAATTGTCATATCACCAGTTAAAGCTTCTCAGTGGCAGGTTTATGCTGACCATCGGCTTTCAGCCTGAAGAGACATCACAAAGACTGTTTATGATATACGCCAGTCACATGATAAATCGGATAGATTGACTATCTATGGCTAACTAGCTTTTTCTGTCTATCCTATTTACCCATCCAACATTATTTTGAAATAATATTAATGTTAAAATAAGCTTACCTTACACTGTGAGGTGTCATATCACCAGGTTCAACTGATCAAACCAATGTTGAATGACATCACAAAGACTGTTTATAATGAACGTCAGTCACATGATAAGCTTACTGAGGTGATAGATGACATCCTGCTAGCATTTCTACATTAATATTTACCTGTCGATTTCTATGTAACCATCTAACATTAATTTCAGATGACATTTAGGTTAAATAAGCTTACCTTACACCATGAGGTGTCATAACACTAGATACAGGTGAGTGTACCTCTACTACATCAAGCATTACCATTAATACCAGAGCTGAGAGACATCAGATAGGCTGTTTAAGACATAAATCAGTCACACAATACAGGGCCGCAACTAGGGGGGGGCTAGAGGTGCACATGCACCGGGTGCCGGAATGCAGTGGGTGAAAAAGGGATGACTCACGGTGGCTTTTGGGCTGGAGAGTCAGAAAACGGCCATCCAAAAATGGCCACCGCCAAGGAGGAGACAGATGCTAGAGGTCCTTACTGGACCTCTAGTGTCTGTTAGGCCAGCGCAAGTGCCGGGAGAAGATGCTGAAAGCTGCATCTTCTCCCGTGAAACCCCCTGGCAACGCGCATAAAATCCCTGACAACGAGCAGGTAATTTTAAAGTAATTAGAAGCCTTACTGTGGGGCATAAAACGGTGTCGGGCAAATATGTAAGTGGCACTTTGGTAATAGGCATTACAGTGTGTGGTATAATGTGTAATGGGCATTATTGTGTGTGGAATAATGTAAGTCACTATACCAGGGACGTTTGACTAGTGCACTGCCTTATGGAGGAGCAAGGACAAAATCCAGGTATGGGAAGGGGGGGGCGCAAAATTGCTACCTTGCACCGGGTGACAGATATCCTAGTTTCGGCCCTGCACAATAAGCCTGCTAAAGTGATAAATCACAACCTTCTTGCATTTCAGCACTAAAAATCTATCTATCTATCTATCTATCTATCTTTTCAGATAACATTAAGGTTAAATGAGCTTACTTAACACTGTGAGATGTCACATGACCTGGTGGAGTTGATCATACAAATGCTGTGACATCACAAAGTAAGTTTATGATGTAAGGAAGTCACATGATTAAACTACTGAGGTGATAAATGGCATCATGCTTGCATTTCTAAATTACTACCTATCTAACTATTTTATCTACCCATTTAACAGTAATTTCAGATGACATTTAGGTTAAAATAAGCTTACTTACATACCATGAGATGTCATATCACCACACCAGGTTCAACTGATCAAACCAATGCTGAGTGACATCACAAAGACTGTTTATGATGTACTGTAAGCCAGTCACATGATTAGCCTACTGAAGTGATAAATGGCACCTTGCTTGCATTTCACCATTAATATTTTTTTTTTATTTAGGTTAAAATAAGCTTACCTTACACCACAGATTCTCAAACTCGGTCCTCAGGACCCCAAACACCGCATGTTTTCCAGGTCTACTCACAGAATCACATGTGAAATAATTAGTTCCACCAGTAGAATTTTTAAAATGTGTTTGTAAGTAATGAATACACCTGTGCACCTTCTGGAAAACATGAACTGTGTGGGGTACTGAGGACCGAGTTTCAGCACCTCTACCATACACCATGAGATGTCATATAACTAGATACAGATAAGTGTAACAGTCAGAGCTGTAACTAGACTTTTGGTGCCCTGTACCATAGAGAGCATTGGCGCCCCCTCCCCCCATTTTTTAAATAGGGACATAAGATAGTGCATCTAAAAAAGGGCCATGGCCTCATGGGGAAAGGCCAGGGAAGAGATAGGGGAGGCCAGGAGATGCTGGGGATAAAAGAAGAAGAAGCTACAAGTAAAAATGATAATAAACAGGAAACTTGACACCCAAACAGCACCCCCTGCCCTGCAGTGCCCTGTGCCATGTCATTGGTTGCACTACCCTAGTTACGGCCCTGGTAACAGTTCTCCATCAAGAATTATCATTAATACCAGAGCTGAGAGATATAAAAAAAGGCTGTTTAAGATTTAAGTTACACAATAAGGTAGCTGAGGTGATAAATCATAACCCGCTTGTGCATTTCATCATTAAGCTTACCTAACACTACGAGATGTCATATGATAAGGAACAGTTGATCAAACCAATTCTGAGTGACATCACAAAGTTATGATGTAAGGAAGTCACATGATAAACCTAATGAGGTGATAAATGGCATTCTGCTGCATTTCTCCATTAAGTTTTAAGTATCTATTTTTATCTACCCATCTAACATTAATTTCAGATGACATTTAGGTTAAAATGAGCTTACCTTACACCATGAGATGCCATATCACTAAATACAAGTGATTATAACAATTCTACATAAAGCATTACTATTAATACATGAGATGAGAGAAGGGGCAGTTTTAGAGATGAGAGGGCTCATGTGAAGCCTCTGTGTGGGCCCCCTCCTCCCCAGTAGCACAATAGACTCTGGCTTTGTGCCAGAGTCAGTTTCCGAGAATATGGCACCCTTGCTATGTTCCTGGAGACTTATTTACAGCACATGCACGAATCTTTGAGATAATGTTAGAGGCACCATTTGCCTGGTGATTTCTGTCTGCAGTGCTGGTTGATGCAGGACTCCAGAGAGATAATAGTATTTATATGGGTGCACCCATTATGGATTCACCAATGTAATGTACATTAAATTAGGGGTGTGCACCGGACACTGGATTGGTTTTGCCAAAACCACCCTTCCGTGTTTTGGGTTCTGGGTTTTGTGTTTTGGATCTGGATTTTTTCTTAAAAAATAAAAAAAACCGCTAAAATCACATAAATGGGCCTTTTTTTGTTCCTACGCTATTAATAACCCCAATAACATTAATTTCCACTCATTTCCACTCTATTCTGAACACCTCACACCTCACAATATTGTTTTTAGGCCAAAAGGTTGTACCGAGGAAGCTGGATGACTATGCTAAGCGACACAAGGGGGCGGCACAAACACGTGGCCCATCTAGGAGTGGCACTGCAGTGGCAGACAGGAAGCCAATCAGCGTTATGGTGCCCATTTGCATGTAGCACGAACCCGGGAGATCCGTGCTACATGCATCTGTGTGATTGGCACAGAGCAATGACAGGTCCGTGAGACCCGTCTGTGCTGCTGTGGTAAAAAAAAAAAAAAAAACCTGTGTAAAAAAAGAAAAAAATGGCGTGCACCCCCCCAAAAAAGAGCAACCAGCCCCGGGCATTAGTAACCCAGTGCTGGGTGTGCTTAAATACAGGGGACAAACGACGTAGGGGTCCCCTGTACTTAAGCACAACCAGCACCGGGCTAGTCAGAACCAGCGCTGGTTGCCAAAATACGGGGGACAAACGACGTCTCTCAGCCAATGAACGGCTCCCTCCATTGTAGTCAATGGTGGGAACCGCAGGGTAAACTTTAATAACCTTTCGGCTCCCAGCATTGACTACAATGGAGGGAGCCGTTCATTGGCTGAGAGAGACGGGAGATGGCCTCTCTCAGCCAATGAACGCTTAGCAGCGGGGTTTCCATGGTGATACCCCGCCGCTAAGCTCTCATTCGGGAAGTACCGTTCTATAGAACGGTACTAAGTTCGTGGATCGCGTTTTCGTTTTTTTTTTTTTGCCAAGTCCGGGGATGCCTACTTTGGAACGAAGAGGACAGAACCTCGCATAGGAGATGGTGAGTATGTTTTTTTTCACAGGTCCCCTATGGATACTTTACCGGACAAGTGGACCGATGCTACAGGGTTACATAGGTGAGTATGTGTACATGTGTGTGTGTATGTATGTTTAATAAACTTATACTGTCACGGTGTGTGTGTCCTGTGTTTTTTTTAAACATTTTTTTACAGGTGAACTACAGGTACTAGTGGGCCCTTAATGCCCTGCATGCTGGTACTTGTGGTTCTCCAAGTACCAGCATGCGGGGCAGGCTTGCTGGGACTTGCAGTTCTACTTGTAAAGACAATGTTTGATATTCTTTATTTACACCACACCACACAATCAACCCGCCACCCACCGCCACCAGGGGTGGCGGGGATAGCCCCGGGCTATCAGCATGGGCCTGGGGAGCCCTGGAGAGGGTGACCCCTTTATTGGGGGGGTCCCCAGCTCTCCAGGGATCCCCGGCCTGGGCTGACTAGCGGTCAGGGCTGATGCTGCGGCTGGGGGGCCCGGTGAAAGGGCTCCCCTGGCTGTGGCATCAGCCCCCCGCTAGAAAAAGTCCAGTGCTGGTTCTGGAACATACAGGGGAACCCTACTCATTTTCTTCCCCTGTATTTCCAGAACCAGGACCGGATCAGAGCCCAGAGCTGGTTGCGCAGAATACGGGGGACCCCTACGTCGTTTGTCCCCCGTATTTTGGCAACCAGCTCTGGTTCTGACTAGCCCAGTGCCGGTTGTGTTTAAGTACAGGGGACCCCTATGTCGTTTGTCCCCTGTATTTAAGCACACCCAGCACTGGGTCACTAATGCCCGGGGCTGGTTGCTCTTTTTTTGGGGGGGGGCACGCCATTTTTTTCTCTTTTTACACAGGTTTTTTTTTTTTTTTACCACAGCAGCACAGACGGGTCTCACGGACCCGTTAGTGCTCTGTGTCAATGACACAGATGCAAGTAGCACGGATCTCCTGGTCCGTGCGTGCATCTGTGTCATTGAAATACACAGCAGCACAGACGGGTCTCACTGACCCATCTGTGCTCTGTGTCACTGTCAATCACACAGATGCATGTAGCACGGATCTCACGAGTCCGTGCTACATGCAAATGAGCACCATAATGCTGATTGGCTGAGAGCCGTGACAGACGGCTCTGTCAGCCAATCAGCACTTTGCCCATTAAAGGCAAAGGCATTTTTTTTAAAATGGCCGCTCGAGGCAAAACCTCGAGATCCGACAGCAGATCTCGAGGTTTTGCCTCGGGAGAGGGATCCGGGGCAGACAGGGAGATCCGAGCTTGGGCTCGGATCGCCCCGGATCCCCGAAGTTCGGGTGGGTTCGGTTCTCAGGGAACCGAACCCGCTCATCCCTACATTAAATACTGTATACCATCTGAAAGCTTTGGAATACAATAATACAAATGATAAAGATTGTCTACAGTACTATGCATTACTTTACAAATAGTACTATAATTAACCTGGTACACCAAGTATAGCATGGTATTGTAATGTAATGTATAATTGAATTGTATTGTGGTTTTTAAGCTGAATTACCACCTAGAGCACCAGGGAGATATAATTATCCTTCATGGCATTGCACTTATTCATAGATATGCTTGAATCACACGAAGATTGATATATTTTTATGTATACTTAATGAGCTAATACAAGTTCATCTGCTTCATAATCACTATGTACAGTACTGTAATTGTCACAAACAGTAACAACATATTCATGGCAGAATTACTCAATTCAGGTGAGTGATTTCTAACGACTCACCTGCCACTATGGTTTTCAAGCAGTTTTCCATGTTGGTCCATCAGTGCTACCAGAGCCCCCAACTCCTCAAGGTCTGGGACCCAAATGTACTGCTCATGGACATGTGGACATGTAATTTAAACCCTCTGCATTGATGTCATCAGGTGACAGCAGTAGTTTCAACTAGGGGTGTGCACCGGCCACTTTTCGTGTTTTGTGTTTTGGTTTTGGATCTGGATCTTTCTTCGTGTTTTGGATCTGGATTGGTTTTGCCGACACCACCCTTCCGTTTTTTGGGTTCTGGGTTTTGTGGTTTGGATCTGTATTTTTTTGGAAACAAGCATAAAAACAGCTAAAATCACAGAATTTGTGTTTTTTTTTTGTTCATATACTATTATTAATAATTATCAATAACATTAATTTCCACTAATTTCCAGTTTATTCTGAACACCTCACAATATTGTTTTTAGGCCAAAAGATTGCATCGACGTAGCTGGATGACTATGCTAAGCGACACGAGTGGGCGGCACAAACACGTGGCCCATCTAGGAGTGACACTGCAGTGGCAGACAGGATGGCAGTTTGAAAAACTAGGCCTCAAACAGTACATAATGCAAAGAAAAAAAAGAGTTGCAAGATGGAATTGTCCTTGGGCCCTACCACGCACCCTTATGTTGTATAAACAGGACATGCACACTTTAACAAACCAATCATTTCAGCACCAGGGTCTGCCACACGAATGTGGCTGAAATTATTGGTTCGTTTGGGCCCCCACAAAACTAGCTGTCAATTAATCTGTCCCTGCACAAACTGGCTCTATGGAGGAAAGATGTCATCCTCATCCACCAATTCCTCACCCTCTTCAGTGTTGTGTACATCCTCATCCTCACAGAGTATTAATTCGTCCACGCTGGAATCCACCACCACAGGTCCCTCTGTACTTTCTGGAGGCTGGTATACCTGGAAGAATTCATAATTAATGTTGATGGACATCATCTTCTCCACATTTTGTGGAAGCAACCTCCTACGCCTTTCGCTGACAAGGTTCCCGGCTGCACTAAACTCTCTTTCGGAGTACATACTGGAGGGGGGGCAACTTAGGTAAAATAGAGCCAGTTTGTACAGGGGCCTCCAAATTGCCTCTTTTTCCTGCCAGTACAGGTACGGACTGTCTGACATGCCTACTTCGATGCTGTCACCGATGTAATCCTCCACCATTCTGTCAATGGTGACAGTATCATATGCGGTGACAGTAGACATGTCAGAAATTGTTGCCAGGTCCTTCAGTCCGGACCAGATGTCCAAACATGCTCCTGTCCGCCCCCTAAATCACCGCCAGCGGGGTTCTTAGGATACCTAAGTTGTTTCCTAGTAGCCCCAGTTGTGGGAGAAAATGAATAAGGAGCTGTTGATGTGTCACGTTCCGCTTCAGCTGACAGTGTTTTCACCAGCAGGTCTTTGCACCTCTGCAGGCTTGTGTTGGCCAGAAAGATAGGCTTTAAACCTAGGATCGAGCACGGTGGCCAAAATGTAGTGGTCTGATATTAACAGATTGACCACCCTCGAATCCTGGCAAAGCGAATGAAGGGCTTCATTCACAAGTCCCACATGCCGAGCAGAATCGCTCCGTCTTAGCTCCTCTTTCACTTTCTCCAGCTGCTTCTGCAAAAGCCTGATGAGGGGAATGACCTGACTCCAGCTGGCAGTGTCTGAACTGACTTCACGTGTGGCAAGTTCAAAGGGCTAGAGAACCTTGCACAAAATGGAAATCATTCTCTACTGCACTTTAGTCAGGTGCATACCCCCTCCTTTGCCTATGTCATAGGTGGATGTATAGGCTTGAATGGCCTTTTGCTGCTCCTCCATCCTCTGAAGTATAAAGAGGGTTTAGTTCCACCACGTCACAACCTCTTACTTCAGGTGATGGTGGGGCAGGTTCAAGAGAGTTTGCTGGCACTCCAGTCTTCGGCATGCAGTCGCTGAATGGCGAAAGTGGCCAGAATTTTTTCAGGCCACCCAAAGCATCTACTGCATGCCCTTGTCGTTTTTTAGAAAATTCTGCACCACCAAATTTATTGTGTGAGCAAAACATGGGATGTGCTGGAATTTGCCCAGATGTAATGCCTGCGCAATATTGGTGGCATTGTCAGATATCACAAATCCCCAGGAGAGTCTAAGTGGGGTAAGCCATTGGGCGATGATTTCCCTCAGTTTCTCTAAGAGGTTGTCGGCGGTGTGCCTCTTACTGAAACTGGTGATACACAGCGTAGCCTGCCTTGGAACAGGCTGGCATTTCTGAGATGCTGCTACTGGTGACGCTGTTGTTGCTGCATAAGGCCATACATCTACCCAGTGGGCTGTCACAGTCATATAGTCCTTAGTCTGCCCTGTTCCACTTGTCCATATGTTCATGGTTAAGTGGACATTGGGTACATCCACATTTTTTAGGACACTGAGGACACTTTTTCTGATGTCTCTGTACATTCGCCGTATCGCCTGCCTAGTGAAGTGGAATTTAGATGGGATTTGGTACCAGGGACACACTACCTCCATCAATTGTCTAAATCTCACTGCACTAATGGCGGATACCTGACACACGTCTAACACCAACATAGCTGTCAAGGCCTCAGTTATCTGCTTTGCTTCAGGATGACTGCTGTCGTACTTCATCCTCCTCGCTAAGGACTGTTGGAAGGTCAGTTGCTTAGTAAAAGAAGTAGTGGTGATCCTACTTCCTCTCTGGGATGATGAATGACTCCCAGCAGCAACAGCAGCAGCAGCAGCAGTTGGCATAGCAATGCAGGATCCTCCCGAGGAATCCCAGATAGGAGAGTCAGTCATGCCAGTGACATGGCCTGCAGGACTACTCCGATCCTGACTGAGGAGGAAATTGACGAGGAGGGAGTTGATGGTGTGGTTTGCAGGTGCTTGGACACAACAGGAAAAAGAGATTTAGGTGTCCCTGGACTGCTTACAGTCTTAGCCACAGTTTCTGAACTTGACAGTAAGTTTTTATGAACATGCTGCAGGTGATGTATAAGGACGGATGTTCCTAGGTGGCTAACGTCCCTAACCCTACTTATTCCACCTTTACATATGGTACATATGGCAAGACAGTTGTCTGGATTTGGATAGAAATATTTCCAGACCAAAGAGGTGGAATGTTTGGTCTTCTGCCCAGGCATGACCGTGATGGGCTTTTTCATCCCACGGCCAACAACTGTCTCCCCCGGTGCCTGATTTAAACAAACCACCTCACCATCAGAATCCTCCTCGTCAACTTCCTCCTCAGCGCCAGTTACACCAATATCCTCATCTAGTTGTACTTCAACAGTGACATCTTCAATTTGAATATCATCAAATGGACTGTGCGTGCTCCTTCCAGCACTTGCAGAGGGCGTGCAAATGGTGGAAGGAGCCACCTCTTCCCGTCCAGTGTTGGGAAGGGCAGGCATCGCAACCGTCGCCACACTTGGACTCTCCATGGGGATTTGTGATATCTTCTTAGAATTAGAAAGCACAGTTCTTTGCTGTGCTTTTGCCAGCTTAACTCGTTTGACTTTTGTAGCGGGAGAAGGGCTTCCATCGTCATTGAAGCTGAACCACTAGTCATGAACATAGGGGAGGATCTTAGCCATTCCGTGCCACTCCGTGTCATAATTGGCATATTGGCAAGTTTACGTTTCTCCTCAGACAATTTAAATTTATTTTTAAGGTCATTTTCCTGAACTTTGCCATGTGGGATTTTATATGGCCTCTACTATGACATTGGGCATCTGCCTTGGCAGACAACTTTGATGGCATTTCATCATCTATGTCATGACTAGTGGCAGCAGCTTCAGCACTAGGAGGAAGTGGTTCTTGATCTTTCTCTATTTTATTTTTATCGGACAAATTTTTGTCCTCCATTTATGTGATATTGATGCACGTGCGGCTAAGGCATACACATTTTTTTTACCAGCCTCTTTGGGGGTTACACCACCCTTCAACAGACAAGCCAGCCTGCCCTTGATTTATGACACAGGTGCACGCTTGGCACTGCTACTTTGTTGATGCACATGCGGCTAATGCGCACACAAGTCACAAACAGAAAAAAAAATATATATTTTTTGGAGCACTTTGGGGTTACACCACCCTTCAACAGACGAGCCAGCCAGCCCTTGACTTATGACACAGGTGCACGCTTGCAAGTCCTGCTTTGTTGATGCACATGTGGCTACAGTGCACACAAACAGAAAAAGAAGAATTTTTTTTTTGCACTTGGGGGGAGCACCCCTAAGGGACAGAGCACCCCCTGGACATCACTACAGCACCCCTTTAGGACTACAGCATGTATGGGACAATACACAACACACAGGGCCGGATTGAGTGCAACATGGGCCTGGAGCTGAAAATGATCAAGGGCCTATTATGAGAAGTGGAGGAGATGTGACCATAACTGTGGAAGTGTGACCAGTGCCATGTGAGAGTGAGCACCCCCTAAACTATCAGCCCCAATGTCTCCCTAAATATGTAAAAAAAAAAAGTTTCATTTTGTGAGGTAACTAGAATTTTTGTTAATCTGGCCCTAACAACACAGCCCAGCCAGCCCCTATGGACTTTGGAGTGGACACAGCCCCTATGGACCACAGCAGCACAACACAACCCAGCCAGCCCCTATGGACTTTGGAGTGGACACAGCCCCTATGGACAACAGCAGCACAACTCCCACCCTCCCTCTTCACTGTCCACAGCCAGAGTGAAAAATGGCGCCGATGCGGGGACTTTTTATAGAATCCAAAACCTGCGCGATCCAACAGCGGGATGATGTTTTGCCTCGATTTCAGGTCCGTGTAAGGTGGGAAAATCCGAGCCTGACTCGGTTGCCACCTCGGATCGGGGGACTCAGATTTCAGAAATCCGAACCCGCTCACCCCTAGGTTCAACCCTATTTAAATAAGCCTGATACCGCTATCTAGCACTTGGTTATTGAAGCAACACTTGGGATTTGTACTTGTGAATCCTGTATTCTGAATTCTTTGTGTACCAATACCTGGCTTGCCATGTGACTTCAAAATGGCTTGTGCTCTTATCTGTTGTACCATTACTCTTTGTGCATTATGTAACTATGCCAGCAAGTACCCTTGAAACTCTTGATTAAAAGTTTTCTTGTGCACTGTTGTGCTCCTGCAGTATTATCTGATCCAGACTAATACCTGTGTGCAAAACGCGGTTTACATGGCTAACTTCTCTGTGAAACAAATTCTAGGAACTTCTATTGCTATCCATCTTGTAGACTCACATTCATCCATGGTCTCCAGTCATCAGAATCCCACCCTTGGTAACAGATATAACCATAATGATAACCTACATTTTGGTAGTAATTGACTGTCAACTACAGCAGCTTTGAAAAGTTTGACTCACCTTCCTTTGGAGCACCTTCCTGCTAGACACTTTTTGCATTAGGGGTCTATCCATGTAACAGTGAAACTCACTTTATCAGTGATACCTGAGCTTTTCATTGCTTCCCCCCATTCAGAGAAGGGATTACCATAGAGAAATCTGAGATTGCTCCAGGGGTGCACCTGATTAGTGTACATATTGCTTTCCTACATACACTAGTATGGGGAGATTGATTTAGAAAAGCACAGAAAGCTCAGCTTTCTGTTTTACTTCTCCAAAAACTGTTCCCATCTCAGGATTGCATAGTGAGCCTCTTGACGGGTGAAAAGCAGCTAAGACTCCTGTCTTCCAGCAATCTTCCAGTTCTCACCTGTGCGTGATGTCATGGTGCCATGATGCACCACAGAGAAGCAGAGGAACTGCAGTGTGAAGAGAAGCAGCAACCAGAAAAGAATAAGGTACAGTAAGTGACTGGGCTGGAGCTGGAGAGATGTAAGGGACTGGGGCAACACTGTGGTCCCCGGAAAGACACAGGTGGCCTCAGAGTGACACAGGGGGGCCTTGAATGACACAGGGGGGACTGTAGTGACATGGGGATCCTGGAAAGACACAGGGGGCTGATAGAAAATGCCCCAGAGTGACACAGGAGGCTAGAGAGACACAGGAGAAGCTGGAGAGACACATGGGGTTGACATGGGAGGCTTGGAGTGACAGAGGGGCGAATGGAGATACACATATGGCACCTGGAGAGACACAGTGGGTGACACAGGGGAATCCTCGAAAGGCACAGGGGGGCCTGGAAAGACACAGGGGGACCTGGAGTGACACAGTAAGGCCTGAAGTGACATAGGGGGGCATGGAAAGACACAGGGAAGGCAGCATTCAGAGCTTCTGCACATGGTGCAAGTTGCAATGGTACAATCAATGGTAGCCCCCTCCATAGACCCTGTTCCCTCAGCATATTATACACAGTGCCCATTAGGGCTGCTTCCAGAAATTTCCCTGGCTGCTTTTCCATCCTAATCCACCCCTGGATGTGGACATCAGCGGGTTGCATTCTTCTATAAAGTTGGCACTACTGTGTGGAACAATGTGTATTAGGGACATTAATACTTTATGGCATAATGTATATAAGGGGCACTACTACTGTGTGGCATAATATGTATAAGGGATGCTACTACTGTGGCGCATTATGTTAATAAGGGTCACTACTATGTGGTGTAATGTGAATAAGGGGCACTACTTTGTGAGGTATTGGGTTTAAGGGACACTACTGTCCGACATAATGTGAAAAAGAGGCACTACTGTGGGGCATAATGTGAATAGGGGCCACTACTATGTGGCGTAATGTGACTAGGGGGCACTACTATGTGGCATAATGTGAATTGGAGGCACTACTGTGTGGTGTAATGTGAATTTGGGGCACTATTGTTTGACAAGTGAATTTTGGGCACTGTGTGACATAATGTTACAGTACATATACATGGATCTGGCTTTTTCAATGTATTTTATGTGGATCATGGGGTACACTAACCCAACATATGTAAACTTGTAATATAACCTATGGGGGGCCTTATGGGGTCTTAATCCAGCTCTGGGTCTGTCTGCCTCTATGACTCAGGCATGTAAAGGAGGTTGGTGAGACTGTACTTGTAACATTCTTTCCATGAGTCTGGCCTAGCTATAATTCTAAGCACACACTGGACGATGTGTACTGGGCTGATATGTCGGCCCATCAGGCTGATATGTCGGCCCATTGTGCCGGCATATCATACCGCGGGTACACATTAGAGTAATGTTATGAACGACGGAACAACTACACTCATTCCTACCTTCATTAACATGAATGGGGCCGTTTGCGATATCGTCAGGTTTGATGTGCGGCACCCAATCTGACGACATCACATACGACCGTGGCAAAGCGCATATTTATTTTTAAAAAGCCCCAGACCATGCTTTATTAGTAAGAAAAAGCCCCAGACCTTGCTTTATTAGTAAGAAAAAGCCCTAGACCTTGCTTTATTAGTAAGAAAAAGCCCCAGACCTTGCTTTATTAGTAAAAAAAAAAAAAGACCCAGACTTTACTTAGTTAAAAAAAGGCCCCCAACAACAATAAAAGTTTCATATTTATAAATCTTTTTTTTACATTTAATTATGTAAGCAGTTTTATAGCAATTAACCAGTGCATATATCTACAGTATATAACATCTCTGTCATGCTTTCAAATAATTTTTTTTTTTAAGGGTTTTTCATTTTGCTCTAGGCGCCAAGAACCCTAGTTACACCTCTGCTTGGGCTACTCAGCATGAGAGAAGCAGTGATGATGTTTATTTTCCTGCTTCTGGGTCCTGGTCACCTCAGTCTGCCGACTGCAGGCCCATTGCCCCTCTGACTCGATCTGCCCCTATCTGATCTAGACTGCTGACTGCTGCACCGCCTCTCCCCCTCCCCTTTCCTCACTACTGATCCAGACTGCTGACTGCTGCACCACCTCACCCCCGCTGACCCGGTCTGCCTCCACCGCTGATCCATACTGCCCTCCCACTGACCTGTCTGCTGATCTGCTCCTCTAACCATGGCACTGCCAGAGCATGTACAGTTAGAAGACATATTGGATACCCGATATGTCTGTCTTCCTGCTGCTTCCCAGGATCGCGGAGAGTCCATTTACTGGAGGATGTCGCTGCAAAGGTAAGTTTTACTGAATGGCTGCATAACACTACTATATATCGAATCAATATTATGTGATATATAGTGGTAATTACTGGTAGCCATTTCAGTATCTACATGAATAGACCCCTTAGTACAGGCCTGGCCAACCTGTGGCTCTCCTGCTGTTGTGAAACTAAAAGTCCCAGCATGCCCTGCAACTGTTTTAGCATTCCCTAATAAGAAAACTGTGGCAGGGCATGCTGGGACTTGTAGTTTCACAACAGCTGGACAGCCACAGGTTGGCCAGGCCTGCCTTATGGGTCTATTTACTAAGCAGTGTTGGGAGCTGATTGGCTGGCACCTTATCACTTTTCACTCTGTCTCCTAACACTGCTTAGTAAATAGACCCCTTAGTATTTTACAGAACCACAGAGACAGAGAAAACATACAGAATGATCCTTTAATTTAAATCTATAAACTTTATTGAATTCTGTTTTTAAAATGATGTTAGTAATTCCCAAACCTTACTAATAGTCATAGTGTATCTTTATTATTGTTTTAAGTGATGTGTATATGCAACTTATTCTCTTACTTGGGATATTATGTCATAGTGTATCTTTATTATTGTTTTAAGTGATGTGTATATGCAAATTATTCTCTTACTTGGGATATTATGTCATAGTGTATCTTTATTATTGTTTTAAGTGATGTGTATATGCAAATTATTTTCTTACTTGGGATATAATGTCATAGTGTAGCTTTATTATTGTTTCAAGTGATGTGTATATGCAAATGATTCTCTTACTTGGGATATAATTGATAGTTTTCAACAAAATATTTGAATAACAAAGATAGGGCCGTATTCAATTAGTTTTTCACTCGCGATAAAGTTTTGCTTGCTGGACTTTTCACCTACATCGCCTATTTTAGCAGCGGAAACTTATCGTACGTGTACCCGCTATTCGCCATATTCATCTCCAAAAGACACGTAAACGGTGACACGCGAAGTCAGAACAGGCGAAAAGTGGTGTCAGAATCGGAGAAATCAGCCTGAATCCCCCAAAAAGATGTAGTAACATTGGGGATCAATGTAGTAGTGCCCGATTAGTCCTAATACAACTAGAGTACTTAAGTTCGCACAATTGCCTCTAATTAGCGTCTTTGCACAAGTGGTGAAGAATGGCATAAAGCAGCATTTTTTGGAGCAAATAAGTAGTCCTGTCAAATTTGGGGTACCTGAAAATGGGTGCAAGCATCTTTTAATGTCTCTAAAGTGTAGTTTTAATAAAAGAGAAATTCCTCCCTCATAAAAGCACCTGCAATCCCAAAATCACTTGACCCCTTCTTAGAGCACCATCAGAACCGTATTTCTCTAGTTTGCAAACTTGTGCTTTTTCACCTCCAAATTCAAAGTACTTTTTTGGGGTGTTCCTCACTTTTTTTTTTTTTAGGGATTTTTTGATGCAGTTATCCTTTGGGGGGCTGTCCCAAGGGTTCTGAATGGTTTCCCCACCTTTGCACTCCAAAATAAAAATGTTGCACTTCTTTCCTCCTGCTATTCAAAGTCGAATCTTTTTCGCCTATTACATTGCAGTGACTTTCCGCATACGCAAAAACCGGATGGAATTGAATACGGAGATAAGTTTCCGACAGGCGAAAAGTCGCAATCGGCGATACTTTTTCGCAGATCTCGGCTTTTCGCTTCTAATTGAATATGGGCCCTAGAATGTAAGTGTAAAGCAGCGTACACACTTGGATATTAGGAAAGACAGTACGATTATGACATCATAATCGTACAGTCGTTCCTGATCCCCTGTAGAGCCTACACTGAAGGATATGTCGTTCAATGTAGGCACCCTCCATCATTCCTGAACATGGCCAATCTGTCGTTATCGGCAGTTTGGCCTGCATGTTCAGGCGATGATAGATGATGGAAATGACCAGCAGGAGTGTGCATCACTGGTCGTTTCCGCCATGATAGTGCACGATTTGTGCACGATTACTGAGCAATTGCACGATTATGATGTCATAATCGTGCAATCGCTCAGTAATATCGCCAAGTGTGTATGCACCTTTAGACAATAAAATATTTTTGTGATATTGGGGCATATGTATCAGAGCTGTTTTTTTGAAAAAAAATGCCATTTAAAAGCTTTATTGCATTTTTATTTTTTGCAGATGTATTATATGTGTTATCACATTTTTTTTTCTGCGTTATTTGTCTGCATTAGTAATAATGTAGAACAGTTCTGGAACTATAGAAGTGAATTGAATTGCGTTCATTTTCATATATTTCAAAATCTTACTTTTTATTTTGACTCACGGGATCTGAAGGTGTAATCTGAAGCAGGAGTGAGTTTTTTGTTACCTTATACAGTATTGTTAATATAATTATTTATTTTAAAATTCTAATACTGTTAAATAAATTTTGTATTGATTAAATTTGCATTATTAAACTTTTTTGTATTTTTTTAAAACTTTTATATTTATTTTTCTTATTTTATGTTGCCTTCACAATCATTGGGGGAAAGAAATTATATATATATATATATATATATATATATATATATTGTGATAACACAGGGTATTTAGCTTGGTAGAGTGTGAGTGGTGCAGTTTTAGGTGCTTGAATTAGGGTTCACACATAGCATATTAGGTTATAAATAAAAGAAAAGTGCTTTACTGACAGCATAAATCTGGAAACAAAAATAACAAATGCCTAGCCCCATTCGGGCACTGACTCACTTCTTTGCCCCTGACTAACCTTGCTTCCTGCAAAGTCTATCACAGGCTCTGGCTTGGCTTTCACACAAGTTTCTCTCGTGGTCATCCCTGCATCCTGCAGATATGGACACTGGCCATACCTGTTTAGCTGCTTTTATGTCACACATGCTGAGAGGTTTGTGGTCTTTCCTGTCTCCTACAGGGCTGGACTCAGGCCCCCTGGCCCCCAATGGCTTGGCTTAGCTTCACTGGGCTCTCTGGTTACCACAGTCCCACTTAGACTGTCTCCAATGGCAGCCTGATTGGCATACCTTCTCATCAGCCCACACCTGGACTCTCTCCACAAGGCATCCCTAAGTGTGGTAAAACTTAGTTTAACTACCCTGTGTGGGTGGATCCCTCCTCCAGCCCCACACAGAATCCATGGCTCACTATCGCCATCTCTGGTGATCCTGGTAACAATATATATATATATATATATATATATATATGTGTGTATATAAATATTTATATATATATATATATATATATATATACATGATAGCACATATTATATACAGAGTTCTGGCTGTGCGATGGGGTCCTATGTGGTCCTGTTATATGCCAATGCATACATGCATGAAGTTAAAATGGATCTATTTTTCCAGCCCTCTTGTTAAAACAATAAGTGTTTAAATACTACAGAAATATAGATGATGTTCTCATCTTTTGGTCTGGATCAATTGAGAGTTTTGAAAATTTAATTGAATCACATAACTCGTCTAGTTGTCCAGTAAAATTTAAATTTTCTATGCAGAAGTCCAACGTAAACTTTTTGTATGTGCATATTTCTTTAAAAGGTGGAGTCATCAGCACGGTCTGATCGCAATAAATTTTAAGGTGTGATAGCTTTCATCCTAGATTGAAATCCAAGGTCTTTCTCATTCACAACTGTTATGCGCTAGGACAATCACTAGTGTCCCAAATACCAGTGAGTTGGAATTAAATAGAACTGCACTCATTTAGAGCTCTATTTACAACAATCTGCATTTAAAATGCAGTTGTAGTGTGATATCACTGACAGAATTCGCATTGCGAATTCAGGCAATATCACAGGGATTTATTGAAA
This sequence comes from Taudactylus pleione, assembly GCA_031769625.1. Taxonomy (NCBI): domain Eukaryota; kingdom Metazoa; phylum Chordata; class Amphibia; order Anura; family Myobatrachidae; genus Taudactylus; species Taudactylus pleione. The sequence goes on from JAUIMM010000014.1 coordinate 36,193,086, forward strand.
ATCCCTTGCAGGGACAGAGCTTGCATTAAAGCTCTGTACCTGCGAATCCCCTCCGCAGCCTTATCCCTGTATTTTTCGGAAAAAATACAGTGACAAGCTGCAGAGCATGCGCCGCACGGCTGCTGCTAACCCCCCCTGAGAAACTCTCCCATCGTGGCCGATTTCGCCCTTACTTCTACTTACCTCCGGTCAGGTCATTGCTGCTCCGGTGATGTCCTCCTGTGCTCCGGTCAGCTGGTCTCCCATCCTGCACTGTGAAATGGTCAGCTGTTTAATGCAGTCACGGGCTCCGGACTTAGGTAAGTTTTTTTTTTTTACAGTAATCAGCTTGTGGCCTGTTTAGACCACACAACTGATCACTGGAGCCCAGCTCCCGGCTCTGACCTGCCTGTTAGAGCAGAGTAGGAGGCCGGTAACTGGGGGAGACCCTGGATAACGCCACCTTCAGGTAGCGTTATTATCATAGTGCTTCCCCCGATATTTTTTCACATTTTATTTATAGTAACTTTGGCCAGATCACATTTCGCATTACAATTATGGGAAATGTGATCTGCTTAATAAAAATAAGTGATACTTAAAGGTTAGAGTAGAATTTTACGAATTCTACGCCAATTGCCCTTTAGTAAATATAGGTGATACTAAAAATGTGAAAAGGGTGTGAAAACTCCCTTTTTCACTTTATTTTAGTAAAAATGTTAATAAATAGAGCCCTTAGCCTGCTAATAGAAAACAGAAGGAGAACATTGTCCTTTTTGTAAGCCAGCATAGTACTAAAAGTAACTATGGCATGAATCCAGAATCTATTGCACTGACAGGAGGGGACACAAACGGAGGCTGCACATGGGTTCCCTCCTCTCTTAAAATGCCCCTGGTTCGAATACGGACTTCCCTTTACTTAAGAATACTAGATAATTATCCAGTTATACAAGAAGCTGTAATATGAAAGACTATGTGGTTAGAACTGACATCTTTGGTATGTCTGTTGTAGGCTCGTCACATTTTTTGCAACATAAAAAGAGTTGCAATAAGTATCCTTGTTGTCTGATATGCAGATCTTTAAAAACAGGGGATGTCTTTTTACTTCCCTACTCGGGAAGAAAATTTACTATCTTGCACTCTTTGACTTGAAGCTCTAAATTTATTGCATACATGTTGTCATGCCCTTTTGGGCTGCATTATGTGGGCAATACAGAGATGCAGTTCAAGGAGCAAATGGCTCATTATAGATCTGCCATTAGGGCAACCCTTCTATCAGGAACCAGCGAGCAACCAGTTGCATGTCACTTTGCCCAGGCTCAGCAGGGGTTAGCCACCCTTAGATATCACATAATAGACCAAGTCCTTGTCTCATTGAGAGGGGGGGGAGGATAGAGCTAAGAAATTATTGCATTTTTAATCCAAATGGATATTTTTGCTTGACACTTTAAGCCCTAGAGGTTTAAATGACTCTATGGGGTAAATTTACTAAAGTGAGAGTTTTTAGAAGTGAGTTTTAGAAGAAATGTTGCCCATAACAACCAATCAGATTCAACTTAACATTTAACTAGCACCTTCTAGAAGATACAGTAATAGCTAGAATCTGATTGGTTGCTAAAAACTCTCACTTTAGTAAATTTACCCCTATGGGTCTTATATTTTATTTGTAAAATAAACCTGTACGTTTGTGAATGTGTTTCAATTCAGGTGTGATACATCTCTGTTACATTCTGGCTACTTATGGTGCTACTTTTTCTGGCATACTTAGTACTGTACATTATCCAAATACTGCTCTTTTGAGCAGTGATGTGAAACACACTTTTTGACTTAAATTTTGTAAGTTTTGTTATTTCATCTTTGATAGGGCGTGCACAGGTTGCCTTTAAACATAATTATTTACTAGGTATATTTGCTATTAGTCTGTCCTAATGTCTGCAGTAAAGTCTAATGTTTTATACTTTCACTATGTCATTTTTGATATACTGTATATTTTTATCTATGTATTTTCTATGTCACCTAACATGTTTTTTGTATATTTTGATATGCTTTTTGTAAGTGCAGAGCGATTTCCATGACTGCCCCACACAGGTGTTTTTTATGGGATGCCGGTGCTTGGCGGTCAAAATCCCAATGCCTTCATCTCGACCTAAAACTAACCTCCCCCCGCACCCTAAACCTAACCCTCCCCCCTTAGTGCCTAACCCTAACCCTCTCCCTTGTGCTTAGCCCTAACCCCTAATCCCGCTACTTACCTTCGTTGCTTGGGGAATTGTTTGTACAGGGAATAAAAGGTGAGCACTTTGTGTATCCTTATGAAGGGGTTGCCCTCCCCGAAATGTTGAATAAAACACCTGCTATTTTCTTCAACTACATACTCTGAGTGCCGCATATTTCTATCTACTACAATTTGGGGGCTAGCTAGCTTAGAAGGGCACCGGAGCAAGTTATTTTATATTAGTTTGTGAGTGCTGAACCTTGTGTCTAAATACATTACAGCACTGTTTTTGAACTTGGTGCGTGCTTATGGTCAAGGCACTCTGCTACTATTTTCCACATTATCCCTGTCAGGAACATAGGGCCTGATTCAGAGCCGAACGCTCTGACCAGAGCGTTCTCTCTGAATCAGTGCCCTCCTCCATGAAAATGGAGCGGCCTCCTGGCAGCTCGCATAGCTGTGGGTGACCATCCACAGCATATGCGAGCGTCCATGATGATGGTCGCGATGGTCTTGACCATCGCGACCATCGGGCTTGCGATGGAGACCCTGCGGTAGGGTATTGCTGCCGCAAGCCCTGGGTCTCGCCGGGTCTCGCGCATGTGCACGACAGAGCTCCCTCCGTCGTGCGCATGCGCAGTGGGGGAACAACGACCCGCTAGCGAGCGTCCTGCGCTCACGAGCGGGTCTGAATGACCCCGTTACTTCAGCTGCATTCTTTTTATGACATCTGATTTTTGGTTTAGTGTCCAGTGCTCACCTATAACAGGAGTCTTCACTGTTTAAAATATCAAATTTATTTGTTAAACTAATTGGTGTCACATTGCTCCATCGTACCAATATATGTCTCTTAATCAAGAAATAATTCTAAAATGTAGCTGGGGGTGGTTGAAGGTGAGTTAAGATGGCTCCTATCTGGTGCCTCTTTCCATAAGAAATTGGAAAGAGGCACCCGATTCAGAGCTGCAAACAAGCAGATCGATGTTATAGCCCTGCGCATGCGCTGCATCTGGCGTGCGCATACGTGAGCCCTGCAGAGTGACTGAAGTTCAGTCGCTCCGGGGCTCGCAACAAGACGGGGCAGCTGTCAATGTTGATTGACAGCTCGCCCCGTTTTGTGGGTGGGTGGCCGGACAAATGCAGGAATTCCCTTAGGAACACCTGATGTTTGTAAGAGGGCTTACTGACATCACTATTGATGTCAGTAGTTGACTTCCTGCTCTATTAGAGCAGAAAGTCCACTCGGGCTTGCGGCAGCTAAACCCTACCCCAGGGTCTCGTTGCAAGCCCGATGGTCGCGATAATCACAATGGTCTCCAGCCCACTAGCACAAGCTGAGGGTGGACATCCACAGCTTTGTGAGTGGCCTGGAGACAAAAAAAGAAAAAATGCCCACAGACCCAGCAAGATGCCAGCAGCTGCGAGCGTGTCTGAATCAGGGCCTGTGTGTCTATGTCTCCTTAAAACCACAAGCATCCCCACTGTGTATCATAAAAGTCATTGTCCTTCCAACACCTTGGTTGCAGGTAATATCAGCAGACTCCTTTAGGGTGTCTCTTTATCCGTATAGCAACAATGTGCCTACAGTACGTCTTCCTTTTACCACTATATAGTGACAACCTTGCTGGTGTGTATTGGAATAAACCTCCCAAGTGGCCTTCCTCCTTCTAGTTGTACAATACCTAACACCTTCCCCATCTCTCCCAAATTATCTGTCATTTGGGTCTAATTTTTACATGGATAAACTCATGTAATGACTCAGAAGCGCCTGTCTACTAAATATGACACCACAGGACTGTAGGCTGTACAATGCTGGTTATTGGCTATCATAAACAAGATATCCAATTAGTTTAACAAATAAATTAGATATTTTAAACACTGAAGACTCCTGTTATAACCTATATCCATAGTGTGACACATATACAGGCACATATAGGTGAGCGCTGGACACTAAATCAATTTATTTATATAGATTAATCCTGAGTCTGGACAACTCTTGTGCCCTGCGGCTTCCGACACAAGTGTAGGATCACTGAAGTGCCAGTGTTCCAGAACCCAATTTATCTATCTGACTTTTGGGTAAAGCCTACTGCTACATCCATCACTGCAGTCTTTGGCCCTGATTCAGAGCCGCTCGTTAGCGGCAGTACGCTCGTTCCGAGCGATGTTCGCACATCTGCGCATGCGTACGGTTTTTAGTACGCATGCGCGAACCAGTCAGTGCGGCCGAAAATCGTTTGTACGCTATATAGCGAGTGCCTGCTATTTTGAGTGACAGAATGAGGCGTATGTGGGTGGTAACAGGGGAAGGTGCTTGAAAACAGGGAGTGGAGGTCAGAACGCAGGCGTGCTTAAAGGTCAAAGCGGGTGTTTTATGGGTGTGCATAATTAAAACAGCAGCGTCATCGACCATGTATATAGTGTTGGGTGTCTTTTAGCCAGAACTGCTCGCAATATAGCGGTTGCAAAAACCAACCCCAAGAATAGCGAGCAGTTCATACGCTGTTCGATATACTCGATTAATCTAATAAATAGCGGACATGACGTATGGTGCGAGCGGCCAGGGGGCGTTTTTAACAAATAAACGAGCGTATGCTTTGCTCGCTCGTTCAGACTTAGAGGTGTGAACAGACCACAATGTGCGTACGGATCATTTGAATAGCCACCCCTTGTTTTTGAACGAACGACCGCAAATACCGAACGGCTCTGAATCAGGGCCTTTATTTCATGCTGTGAGATTTGGGACAGCCTGCACATCATTTCTTTATCATGTCTACTGCTGAGACAAGTCAGAGGATGTTTCTACTCAATTTTACATCTTAACACTGGGGAAATGTTTCGTTTTTCAGATCAAGAGTCTGAAATAATTCTTTACAAACAGAAACTATTTGATCAAAGTCCATCCACTTCTAATGATGAAGCAGGAACTTGACTATATCACAGAATCACTCTGTTAGATTATTATAAATACCTAGGGGCTTTTGTATCCACAATACCTCTACCATAGGCAGATACAGTACAGCGTGCCTTTAAGTGTTCTATGGACCTGAATTTGCTTGTTATTGAGGAAGCGACCAAAGAGATAAAATTTGTCCCGTGACAAAATTAAAGCCTTTGAATCCGCTAATTACACTGTATTGCAAGTTTACAACAATTGCAACTGGAGGGAGAAACTCAAAGAGCAAGTGGAGCAGTATCGTTGTGCCCTTATTACATACAAAAAGGAGAAACAATCAAAGGTCAAACAGGACTATCAACAACATAAAGTGTATTCATGCCTTAATGCAGGTGGTGCTCAGAAACAACAATTCTCAACATTGCAACAATGCCACCGCAGACCACCCTGGTATCAAAGGAATTCCAGCATTTCTAGCATTGGCCTCAAACAAAACATCTAGACAAGTCCCTTTGGGGATGAACACCGGAGTGTGGCCCATAGGTGGAAGAATAACCCCACCAGAAGGGGGAGCCAGATGCAGAGGCAGAATAAACGCAAAATCGCAGATACAATACAAATGCGATAAAAATGCAAAAAATATAGGAAAAAATGCAAAGCTATAGTTTATCATAGATTTATTTAAGCCAGCTCAACATTGATACATATGGCGGAAAAAAATACATTCAGAGGAGCGATAAAGGCATTAAAAGTCTGAAAATTACATGTCTCTTTTACGAATAATGATACATATGCCCCTAAAATTGCTGGATGTGCTCTTATATCAACATCCTTCTATTAGCATTATGTCAGTATTGTATGTGTTGGAGTGAGTAAGTACAGTATATTCTTTTATTTGAGAACAATAAATGTAAACACTTCAATTATTATAGTGCCTAAATACAGTATATGTCTCTGGCATACCTCTTCATATCTAGACTGTCTCTAAGTAAATCTCTAGTAGTCTTAGACATATAGAGAGAGTGGAAAATGTAAAGGATGCTAATAACAGGATTTTGTTACAATAACTAATAAATTTTCTTGTCTTACACTTACTTTTTATCTTTGTTTTAATTATATACCAAGTAAGGGAATAATTTACATATACAAATCATTTTAAAGTATAATAAAGATATACTAGAATTATTAGGATGGAGAACTACTGACAAAACAGAAATCAATGAGTTTTATAGATTTCAATTAAAGGACCTGAGTACACCATATGAGTCTCTCATCTTTTCTCTGTATCTGTATTTCTGAGCATTCACCACCAGTCATTACAGTAGCACCTCATTCTTACCTCCAAATATGAAGTGCTGACAAGATTTACTTAGACGCAATCATCAATAGTTTATAAAGGAAGGTGTTGAACATATAGGGCTGGATCCATTTAGGAGCCAATTGCTCGCTGTTCCACTGGACTCGCCAATTTTTGCAAGCAAAACTGGGCATCTCCGGGATGAGTTTGGGGCATGAGGGGGTTGAATCATGTGCCGTTATGATGGCAGCTCAACCCCTTTGCGTCATAATCTACTTTATAACTTCCTGATGCAGAAGAACCAAAACTGTCTATTTTTTATAGAGCCCTCTTGTGTTCACCTTTCACGTGCTCTTATAATTTTTCCAGTCACTCTCCTGGCATTAAGTTTGTATTGTAACTATATGATTTGGGCAGAGTCGGCCCTAGGCATAGACAAACTAAGCAAATGCCTAGGGCATTTGGAATGCCTAGGGGCATCCAAGCCCACCTAGCACTGGTGGTTGGTGGAGGTTTAGAGCAGACAGTAAGGCACCTCCAATCAGGCTGCAGCAGACACCTTGCAGCCAGCAACAGCGAGCTGTCACTGCGGGAGCAAGCAGGTCCAGCAGACTCTGCACAGTGGGGGCACTGGGCTTGATCAAAAATGTCTGCTGGTCTCTGGAGGGCTGCTGTGCATGCCCAGCCACAGCAGCTCCTACTCCCATGGGCCTTTGTGGAGTACAGTAGGCTGAGCTTGCACTGACTCCCTGCAACCTGCCAGCTCCACCACCACAAAGCACAGTGAGGAGAGTTCAGCAGGAGCTGCAAAACAGCAGGGGCGGATGCACAGGCAGCCAGCCAGCCAGTTTTAATTAAAGTCAGCTCAGCATGTAGTGAGGGCTAAGCTGACTGCTGTGAGGGGTGCTGGTGCTTCGTGCTGGCCGGGTGAGGGATGATTGGTGTTGGGTGTGGCTGTGATCTGTGCTGCTGGGTGAGGGGTGCTGTGCTGGGAGAGGGCAGAGAGGTTCTGTATGAAGGGTGCTGTGCTGGGTGAGGGGTGCTGGATAAGGATTGCTGTGTGGAAGAGGGGTGATGGGTGTTGTTGGCTACCTCTGTGATCTGTGCTGCTGATTGATGGTTGCTGTGCTGTGAGACAAGGAGAGGGGTGCTGGGTTAGAGGAGGAACTAGAGGTGGTGCTGCGGGTACATAGCACCGGCCTGGGCCCACCGCAATGAAGGGACTGCAGCAGTATAATGAGTCTGACTGACTTATTTTACGCTGTTCACCTCTGAGCTGTGGGCCGTAACAAACGAGGATGCCTGGATATTTGTATATTTTATACATTTGACCAATGTGTTATTTTTGGTGTGTATAAACACTAATCTTGGTGGTAGGATTATCTACTAGGTGGCACCAACAAAAATCTTGCCTAGGGTATCAAATTGCTTAGGGCCGGCTCTGGATTTGGGAGAGGTTTTGCCCATTTATCACCAAGACATTTTTATAAATGTTTGTGATACCTTCATGTGTCAGGAATTTCTTTCTCTTCATTTTTTATTTTTTAGTGAAGATCTAATTGTAATATTTACATTATTAATGCAGCCTCATTGGATTACTCATAGAGATCAGGGAATAAGGATAGGCCCATGAAACATAAAATATATACAATCCTGGAAACTGTAAAATCAGGAAATGCAAATTTGGGGTTTGGCTGTATCATCTTTCACAAATATATTGTAAAGTTTGACTGAAATATTAAGAATTGATGTTTGTCATGATATTGCCACCTACTGGTGAGTTTGAAATGGAGCCTTTACAGAAAAATCTGTATCGCATTGGTACAACATAGAGACAGTTTATGACTACAGATGTGTCCTGCTACACCTTTGCTACATACGCAACAAATCGCGCCACGCATGGCGCGAGGTGTGTGCCTGCGAGCGGATACGCGCACTGTGTTTGTACCCTCCCCGCCATAGTAATGCATGGTGCGATCACAGTGGGTGCCATAGTGTATGCTGCTGCAGGTAATCGTGTGGCATGATGCATGCGCACATTTGTAGTGCAATCGGCAAAGATGTTGCAGGACACATCTGTACATAGGGGTGATGTATTTTGATTTACGAATCTGTAGCGCTACTACCTTGCTTATATAATGTTTTTTGGGCTTTAAATTACAGCAATTTTAGGACTTCGGTAATCATAAATAATGTTTCCTAAAACTTCAAGGTGGATTTTATAATCATTATCATCTAACCAGTTTAGGTTATTTAATTATCATCAATGTGATAATCATCTCTAGAGATTCTTGTACAAAGAAATAGTGTCAAAACTTGGACAAAATATGTTCTCATGATTGCATTTATTGAAATAATTCATATTATAAATTTTCCATGTTGCATTTTATCTAAAATACAGTATATGTTATTTTTTTATTTGTGCAAATGCATGCGACTAGTGTCTGGACAGAGTTATAAATAGATATAAAATTGTATTTAAATATAGCCAAAAATACAAAATAAAAATTAGATACGTTAAACACAGAGAACAATTTCCTTAGTCCAGAGGTTCCCAAACGGCGCATAGTTTGGGAAACACTGCCTTTAAAAATCAAATGGAAACATTCTTAACAGTTGCAAAGCAAATGTTATTATCAATTAAGTAATGCAAATAGATCGGCACAACTTCATATAATATAGCAGCCACACTAATAAAATGTTTATTATAAGTGGTAGGGATCCAGATGAAATCACTCAATAGGAACAAACTCCAGGTTGTCATGATTTTCATTGAGTATTTTCAGCAGCTGCTTCTTCCTTGTTCCCGGCAGGAGAGCTGGCTCTGTCCTGTTCTCTCTTTGACAAGTCACCTGCCAGTTGCATTGCGCAAAAGCAATGTGTCTGGCAGGGCCTGTGAAAAGCACATTTGCAGAAGCAGTGACTTCTAGGGACTGCCTTAGCTATAGCCCTAAAAGCCAGATAGAGCTCACGGCAAGGTAGGAGATTGAAGGCTCATTGGAAGCTCTCTCTCTGCTATTGTGGTCCGTACTAGCAGTCCCAGGTGAAGAAAACACCTCCCGCTGGACCTGCCGGCTTGGCTGTGATTAGCAGGTAGTGCTTCTTAAAGGAACCCAATGCCAGTGCCAGTGAACATTCACTGGTGGTGGCTGAATCCACCACTAAGTATTTTTCAGCCCCAGACTGCGTTAGTGTCCAGGTGTACCATGGTCGCATTTCTGACCACTGTTATTTTACTTTGCATCCACTTTAGTGTCTTTCATTGACCAGATACCATGTTTCACAAACACATTACTGGTGTTTACCTCATGTCAGTAGATTCCTCTTCCTACAGAACCTTGATGATGTAATTTGCATATATTTTGAGAATAAAAAAATACACAATTCTATTGCTTCTATCCATTAAATAGTCACAACAAATTAATATAGATCTGCAGCAGATAAACAAACTCTGTGTGTGTTTGTAATTTTAAGACAAGAAAAAAATCATAATCCAGCTTTGTCTCTACATTAAATCATAAAAGCCGTTAAAAAGTAGATAATGGATAGAATGTATATGAGTTCACAGAATAAATTTTATTAACACTAAGGATGGCATATAAAAAGATCAAATGACATAAATATATATAACAATAAAAATGAAAAGAAAAATCAATTCTAAAAACAGATTGTTACACTATTGCATAGAAGAGTGCAAATGTTGCTAATCTCTGTGATCTCTCACAGCTGGATACAATATATAAACGGTAGAAGATACAATTGCAAACTGAAAAGCTTCCTTGCAAGTACAGTACAAGCTGTTTTGTACTTCCACAATGATAAATTGTTAGAGCTAATAGATTTAGCAGGTGGAAGAACAGGATAACACTGATCCTCGGTGTATATTTAATAAAGTCACGTGTGATGATCAGTAATAGCTCATATGCTTCTTTTTGTTTAGTGTTTGTATGATCTATATACCAGTAACATCTGGCCTGGCTGTGCACTTCCCGGCTTGAACATACAGGATACCGAACTACAGAGATAAGGGGGGCTCCTGTGTTGCTGTATCTATAGTCCATGAGTAAAACAAGCACACACTGTGAGAACGCCGCATGGCATATTGATAATAGACCTGCCTCTGGCGGTGATAGATTCTGTGCCCTGCTTAGAGGCTGCTTTCCGCTTTACTTTATACAGAGACCGCGTCCTTTCTCACATTATTGTATTGGAATCATACCTGGACTAATGCATGTTTCCATATCTTATACCTTTCAATGCAAGGATAATTAAAACTGGGAATAAACCAAGTGCCGGTGATCACAGTACGGAACCGTATAAACAAATACAAAAAGTTCTGTGTATATCAAACATCTGAAGCGTATGAGCTGTTGCTGATCATCATACATGACTTTATTAAATATACACTAAGGATGTATTATCCTGTTCTTCCACCTGCTAAATCTATTAGCTCTAACAATTTATCATTGTGGAAGTACAAAACAGCTTGTACTGTACTTGCAAGGAAGCTTTTCAGTTTGTAATTGTATCTTCTACCGTTTATATATTGTATCCAGCTGTGAGAGATCACAGAGATTAGCAACATTTGCACTCTTCTATGCAATAGTGTAACAATCTGTTTTTAGAATTGATTTTTCTTTTAATTTTTATTGTTATATCTATTTATGTCATTTGAGCTTTTTATGTGCCATCCTTAGTGTTAATACATTTATTCTGTGAACTCATATACATTCCATCCATTATCTACTTTTTAACGGCTTTTATGATTTAATGTAGAGACAGCGTGGATTATAGTTTTTTTCTTGCATAAACTTTGATACTGTGATGTAATTTATCACCAGTATTTTACATTTAGCACTGCTGTGCCCACTAGCATTTATACTAAGTTGTATGCATATGCATACAAAATACAGATGCACTCATAAATACTAAATAGTACTTATAACCTTATACTGAGTCGGAGGTATCTCAATATGTATTCAGCTCTTCATCCATAGGATATGTGCCTGGTTTACATTAAGCATACATTAGATACACTTGTACCTAACTAGATAATAAGCATAAGAAATGTTTTTGCCACTTTTTTGATAGCAATAATTTTGAAATACATTCACTATTGGGTCTGAATTGAATAGAAACCCTCTAAAGACTAAAATACAGCTAGTATAATTTCCTTTTTTCTAAAACACACACACAAAATCATATAATATATGTGTGAGACATGAAGAAAGCACTGTCCACAATCACCCATTCAGAAGCAGCTTTCTAGTGCTTATTTAGTCTTATGATCTCACAAATTCTAATATATCATCTCATAATGTACCATAGACTAAGTGAAGACAGGGTGCAGCCAGGGCCAGTCTGAAAATTACTTAGATTATGCCGACAGGTAGGGTGCCAGCCAGAAAATGGAACTATGCTCCTGCAAGGAACCACCCGGCCAGCAACACCCGATATGCTCCCTGCACTGAGCCACCCAGCCAGCAACACCCACCTTCCACCCTGCACAGAGCTGCCTGGCCAACACCACCTGTCTGGAGAGATATGATCCCGTGGTAGTGCTAATAGCCATCGTTTCCCGCACAGTCCCTGGTGCTGCTGGAGGAGCCTGTGGGGGAGGTGGGAGAGACAGAGACTGTGCGGGAGGTGGGGCCCCCATGTTCTGAACTTGAACCGCATCTATTCATATCGCTGTTGAATATGTTAGCGCTCTTTAAATTAAAGCATAATTATAACAGTTAAAGAGAGATGTATCAAAACTTGGAGAGAGATAAAGTGAAGGCATTGCTCAAAGCAACTAATCACCTGTCATTTCATAAACTGTGCTACTGTAGATATATGACAAAAGCTGATTGGTTGCTGTGGACAACTTCAATGCTTTTTCTTCTCCAAGGCTTGATACATCTCCCCCTTAGAGAGCACACAGAACATACTCTGGTGTGTAGTTAAGTATCACTGACAGAAGACAGAAAACAAGCAAGAAATATTGATGCATCCTGTATGCCTCAGTGACTGAGTTAATTATAGATCTGAGTTTTTGGGGGTTACTGTAGCTATACTCCAAGATAAAGCTTTGCCTTTCCCATTGTAATTTCAAAAGCTAGATTTATAGCCATCCAGAATGTCTTCAGAACTTTTATCGACTGCAGTAATCCTTTATAGAAATATACTGATATATCAGCTATAATCGAGGAAAATTCAGGATTAAAGTTGTAGGATTAAATTGCTTTTAAATTATTTTACATCTATAAAGGAATATGCATGTAATGGCAAGACAATTATATTTCCACTTAACAGTATAGAACATAATAAGTTATTAAATAATTTTTTTATAATGCACTGTATATCTGTGAGTTTATTGCATATTATCGGGCACATGTACAGTTAATAAATATTTATCATTTTTCTGGCAGTGCTACATATTATTATTATTATTATTATTATGCTTAATATAAAACTAAATGCTTTAAAGAGAATATCTAATCATTCACATCAGTCTCTGTCCATGTATAAATTCTCCAACATTGAAATACAGTGTACAGTGGGCTGTGCTGTAAGAAGAGGAAATAGGGAAAATGGCATTTTCTCTGTGCAGTTTTGCTTTGGGCCTAACTCAGAGCCACTCGCTATTTGCGAGTGCACGCTCTGAATCAGGGTGGGGAGTATATATATATTTTGTTTCCTGCCTGCAAGCTAAGCTGTGGGTGCCCACCCACAGCTAGTGCGAGCGGGCAGGAGTTGGTCGTGTTTTCGTGACCATCGGCATTGCGAGGAGACCCTAAGGTAGGGTCTCAGCACTCTCAATGCCGAGTGGACTTCCAGCTCTAATAGAGCTGGGAGTCCACTACTGACATCACGAGTGATGTCAGTAGGGCTGCCCACAAATGGCAAGCGTTCCTTCGGGAATGCCTCCATTTGCTCAGCCACCCCCCCTACCCGCCTACAAAACGGGGCGAGCTGTCAATCAACATCGACAGCTGCCCCGTTTTGCTGCGAGCTCCGGAGTGAGTGAAGATCTCACTCGCTACGGGGCTCGTGCACGCCGCGCATGCACACTGGGCCAACATCGACCCGCTCGCGAGCGCAATGCACTTGCGAGCAGGTCTGAATCAAGCACTGTGTTTGCTGAGGCTAGGTTATCCTGCTGAGCACTCTACATAGCTTACTGCTCTGCTTTGTTTTGCTTTGCTTTACAAATTGTTTCCTGGTAGTTATGGATACTCATTGCATTCAAGCTGTGGCTGCCTACACTGTCATTGTGGCCGCATGTGCATCAACAAAGTAGCGCCAAGCGTGCGCCTGTGTCATAAATAAAGGGCCAGCTGGCTCATCTGTTAAAGGGTGGTGTAACCCCCAAAGTGCACTCCAACAAAAAAAAACATTTTCTTCTGTGTTTGTGAATTGTGTGCACTGTACGTGCATTCTCAAAGCAGCAGCGCCAAGCGTGCGTCTGTCTGTTAAAGGGTGGTGTAACCCCCAAAGTGCACTCCAGCAAAAAAAACATTTTCTTCTGTGTTTGTGAATTGTCTGCACTGTATGTGCATCCTCAAAGCAGCAGCGCCAAGCGTGCGTCTGTCTGTTAAAGGGTGGTGTAACTCTCAAAGTGCGCTCCACAAAAAATAAAAAATTCTTCTTTTTTTCTGTCTTTGTGAATTGTGTGCACTGTAGCTGCATGTGCATCAACAAAGGAGCAGCGCCAAGTGTGCATCTGTGTCCCATAAGTAAAGAGCCGGCTGGCTCATTTCTTAGAGGGTGGTGTAACCCACAAAGTGCACTAGTCTCCAACAAAAATAAAAAATTATTTTCTGTGTTTGTGTGCACCTTAGCCGCATGTATATATCAATATAACATAAATGGAGGACCAAACTTTCTCTGATAAAAATAAAATAGGGAAAGATCAAGAACCACTTCCTACTAGTGCTGAAGCTGCTGCCACTAGTCATGACAATAACATGCCATCAACGTCGTCTGCCAAGGCCGATGCCCAATGTCATAGTAGAGGGCATATACAATCCCAAATGACAAAGTTCAGTAAAATGACCTTAAAAAAACCATTTAAATCATCTGAGGAGAAACGTAAACTTACTAATATGCCATTTATGACACGGAGTGGCAAGGAACGGCTAAGGTCTTTCCCTATGTTCATGACTAGTGGTTCAGCTTCACATGACGATGGAAGCCCTCATCCCGCTAAAAAAATCAAACGAGTTAAGCTGGCAAAAGCACAGCGAAGAACTGTGCGTTCTAAGAAGATACCACAAATCCCCAAGGAGAGTCCAAGTGTGGTGGCAGTTGTGATGCCTGACCTTCCCAGCACTGGACGGGAAGAGGTTGCTCTTTCCACCATTTGCAAGCCCTCTGCAAGTGCTGAAAGGAGCACCCACAGTCCACTTGCTGATATGCAAATTGAAGATGTCACTGTTGAAGTACAACAGGATGAGGATACTGGTGTAGCTGGAGCTGAGGAGGAAGTTGGCGAGGAGGATTCTGATGGTGATGTGGTTTGTTTAAATCAGGCTCCGGGGAGACAGTTGTTGTCTCACGGTCATGCCTGGGCAGAAGACCAAACATTCCACCTCTTTGGTCTGGCAATATTTGTATCCAAATCCGGACAACAACTGTCTTGCCATATGTACCATATGTAAAGATGAAATAAGTAGGGATAGGGACGTTAACCACCTAGGAACATCCTCCCTTATACATCACCTGCAGCACATTCATAAAAAGTTACTGTCAAGTTCAGAAACTTTGGCTAAGACTGTAAGCAGTCCAGAGACACCTAAATCCCTTCGTCCTGTTGTGTCCAAGTGTCTGCAAACCACACCGTCAACTCCCTCGTTGTCAATTTCCTCCTTAGTCAGGATTGGTAGTAGTCCTGCAGGCCATGTCACTGGCATGACTGACTCTCCTATCCGCGATTCCTTTCGGAGCATCCTGCATTGCTACAACTGCTGCTGCTGCTGCTGTTGCTGCTGGGAGTCATTCATCATCCCAGAGAGGAAGTAGGAACACCACTACTTTTACTAAACAATTGACCCTCCAACAGTCCTTAGCGAGGAGGATGAAGTACGACAGCAGTCATCCTGAAGCAGAATGTATAACCGAGGCCTTGGCTGCTATGTTGGTGTTAGACGTGCATCTGGTATCCGCCATTAATGCAGTGGGATTTAGACAATTGATGGAGGTAGTGTGTCCCCGGTTCCAAATCCCGTCTAGATTCCACTTCACTAGGCACACGATACCGAGACTGTACAGAAACGTCAGAAAAAGTGTCCTCAGTGTCCTGAAAAATGCGGTTGTACCCAATGTCCACTTAACCACGGACATGTGGACAAGTGGAACAGGGCAGACTAAGGACTATTTGACTGTGACAGCCCACTGGGTAGATGTATCATCTTATGCAGTAACAACAGCAGCATCACCAGTAGCAGCATCTCAGAAATGCCAGCCTGTTCCAAGGCAGGCTACGTTGTGTATCATCAGTTTCAGTAAGAGGCACACCGCCGACAACCTCTTAGAGAAACTGAGGGAAATCATCGCCCAGTGGTTTAGCCCACTTAGACTCTCCTGGGGATTTGTGATATCTAACAACACCACCAATATTGTGCGGGCATTACATCTGGGCAAATTCCAGCATGTCCCATGTTTTGCTCACACAATAAATTTGGTGGTGCCGAATTTTCTGAAAAGCGACAGGGGCATGCAGGAGACGCTTTGGGTGGCCTGAAAAATTTCTGCCCACTTTTGCCATTCAGCGACTGCGTGCCGAAGACTGGAGCACCAGCAAACACTCTTGAACCTGCCCCGTCATCACCTGAAGCAAGAGGTTGTGACGTGATGGAACTCAACCCTCTATATGCTTCAGGGGATGGAGGAGCAGCAAAAGGCCATTCAAGCCTATACATCCACCTATGACATAGGCAAAGGTGGGGGTATGCACCTGACTCAAGCGCAGTGGATAATGATTTCTGTGTTGTGCAAGGTTCTCCAACCCTTGGAACTTGCCACACGTCAGGCTTTTGCAGAAGCAGCTGGAAAAAGTGAAGGAGGAGCTAAAACGGAGCGATTCCTGCTGAGCATGTGGGACTTGTGGATGAAGCCCTATATTCACTTTGCCAGGATTCCAGGGTGGTCAATCTGTTGAAATCAGATCACTACATTTTAGCCGCCATGCTCATTCCTAGGTTTAAAGCCTATGTGGTGCCTCTCTTTCCGGCCGACACAAGCCTGCAGAGGTGCAAAGAACTGCTGGTGAAAACACTGTCAGCTGAAGCGGAACGTGACATGTTACCAGCTCCTTCTTCATTTTCTCCCGCAACTGGGGCTGCCAGGAAAAAACTTAGGTATTCTAAGCAACCCGCTGGCAGTGATGCAGGGCTGGAACGACTAAGTTTGGACATCTGGTCCGGACTGAAGGACCTGGCAACAATTTCTGACATGTCTACTGTCACTGCATATGATACTGTCACCATTGACCGAATGGTGGAAGATTACATTGGTAACAGGATCCAAATAGGCATATCAGACAGTCCGTATCTGTACTGGCAGGAAAAAGAGGCAATTTGGAGGCCCCTATACAAACTGGCTCTATTTTACCTGAGTTGCTCCCCCTCCAGTGTGTACTCCGAAAGAGTGTTTAGTGCAGCCGGGAACCATGTTAGCGAAAGGCATAGGTGGTTGCTTCCACAAAATGTGGAGAAGATGATGTTCATAAAAATGAATTATCAACTCTTCCAGGGAGACCAGCCTCCAGAATGTACAGAGGGACCTGTGGTGGTGGATTCCAGCGTGGACGAATTAATACTCTGTGAGGATGAGGATGTACACAACACTGAAGAGGGTGAGGAATCGGTGGATGAGGAGGATGAGGACGACATCTTGCCTCTGTAGAGCCAGTTTGTGCAGGGACAGATTAATTGCCAGCTTGTTTTGTGGGGGCTCAAATGAACCAATCATTTCAGCCACAGTCGTGTGGCAGACCCTGGCACTGAAATGATTGGTTTGTTAAAGTGTGCATGTCCTATTTATACAACATAAGGGTGGGTGGGAGGGCCCAAGGACAATTCCATCTTGCACTTCTTTTTTTTCTTTGCATTATGTACTGTTTGGGGCCTAGTTTTTCAAACTGCCATCCTGTCTGCCACTGCAGTGTCACTCCTAGATGGGCCACGTGTTTGTGCCGCCCACTCGTGTCGCTTAGCATAGCCATCCAGCTACCTTGGTGCAACCTTTTGGACATAAAAACACTATTGTGAGGTGTGAGGTGTTCAGAATAGACTGGAAATTAGTGCAAATTAAGGTTATTGAGGTTAATAATAGCATAGGAGCAGAAAAACCCACAAATTCTGTGATTTTAGCTGTTTTTATGCTTTTTAAAAAAAAATACAGATCCAAAACACAAAACCCAGAACCCAAAACACGGAAGGGTGGTTTTGGCAAAACCAATCCAGATCCAAAACACGAAGAAAGATCCAGATCCAAAACCAAAACACAAAACCCGAAAAGTGGCCGGTGCACACCCCTAGTATATACACAGTACCCCACCATTAGAGAATAATTCATCCCGTATCATTGAAAGCTGTGCGTGCATCTCATTAATGTATAGTATCGGGTATATTGTCATAAGAATATGGCAATTACACTACTGTACAGTTATGTACAGTATGTGTACTTATTTGCATCTTGTTCTAAGAGCTTAAGTGATATTAAAAAGATTGGTTGTGCGAACATGCAAATACAGTGCGTGAATGTGATATCCATCCAATTTAACAGTATGGTATTCAGTACATATCACATTAGTGGAGCACTCGCCACCCAGCGGTTAAGCGGTTACCACGGTACTCCAAAGTCCAGCCATCACATAACATTCCATGGCACAACACAATAGCCTGAATGGCATGCTATGAGCAACAAACTAGCTGGGCACATCTGTATAAAGTGGAAAGAGATAAAGCAGTCACCAATCAAAATCAGGATTTTATGTATCAAGCAGAAGTGGGCCAGTGTAGAAGTTGCCCATAGCAACCTATCACCTTCTACCTATCATTTACAGAATGCACTTGTAAACAATAGGTAGAAACAGTTTGTTTGTTATTGGCTAGTTCTCCATTGGGTCATTTCTCTGCACTGCTTGGTGCATAAAGCATCTGATTGGTGACTACTTTATGTCTCTCCACATTATAATTACTCCCTATTGGAATGAATGGTATTGGGGGTCATGGGGTTCTCTTCCGGGCAGATGTACTGCAACATACCACTGTTTATTGCATTGAGGATGGATGTACTGGTTCCTTGTGCAGACTGTGGAGTGTAGAGTGGATGTGACTGGCAAAATTTTAGGATGGAGGTGGTGTAGGCTGAGACTGTAGTGGCCTAAATGTTTGATGCATAGGCCTTGTTGTAAGGTTGGTGTCTGCGGTGAAATCATCACTTAACTCCTTCATTAATGTGATAAATATAATCCGCTCTGTGTGCATGTGCTGGTCTTCAATCATGCAATACAATTTAAAAGCATAGGGATTGCTGAAAGTGTCCCACTCATCCGGGGGCATCATCAGTACATTCTTTGCAGTACTGAGTACTTCACGCTGCAGTAATAAATTGTCCTCTTGAACTTGTGTTTGAGGCTGAGTTGGCCTCTTCCTATGGCACAGTGGAATGGGCTCAGACACTCAGACATGCTCGCTTTCTATGGCCTGGCTGGCTATGGAACTGTCCTGAGACTGCTCTGGAGCATCCTCTGCAAAAGCAGGTGGCTGAAATGAAAAAAGAGAAGTATGACATGAATAGGTTTATAAAAAATACATGAATAGTTGATGAAATGTATAATAATAACACTGACATTTTATTCCAGTTTTCTAGCTCCCGACAACTGCAGATGAGTGGAAAAGTATTGCTGAGGAATTCAGGGCCGCTGGCATTTCCCAAAGTGTGGAGGAGCTATAGATGGAAAGCCCTTCCATATAACACCACCTCCCAACAGTGGATCCTACTTCTACAATTATAAAGGCTTCTTTAGTATACTGCTGATGGCAGTGTTCATTTCTAACTATGACTTTATTTATGTGAACATCAGGAATAATATCAGAGCTTTAGATGGTGGCTCCTTTCAAAAGACTGTATATTACAAAAAAATGATGTCCAACACTCTGAACCTACCATCTATCACAGAAACCAAACATGGACTACTGTTTGTCTTTGTTGCTGATGAGGCTTTTGCTTTACAAGAAATTGTTATGAAGCAATATCCACAAAGGACATTGACCAAAGAGAGGTGGATTTTTAATTATAGACTTTCAAGGGCTAGGCATATTGTGGCGAACACTTTTGGAATGCTAAGTAATAGATTTCGCATTTTTCACACAGCCATTAATCTGCTTGTGGACAAAATTGACTGGGTGGTAATGGTGTGCTGTGTGTTGCACAATTTCCTACCAACATTAAAGGGCCACTGTTTTGCCCGATCAAGTGGAGCATGCAGAGGAAGAGGATAGATACATAATGTACCACTTGCGGCAACTGGAACTCAATCACAGTGTTCACGTACCAGGCAGACTCGGGAGGACTACATGGCATATTTCAATGGTGTGGGTGCAGTGCCATGGCAAGATGAATTTGTTAGATAATTAGCATATGCAATTTAAAATTTTCCGTTAACAAACTTACCATCTCAATGCCGCTACATTCCAAGTCCTCATCTTCCTCCTCTTCTGGCAGGTATTCCGAATTCAAGGAGGCTCTCTGCTCACCTTGGTCGAGTGTAAACTTAATTTTCTTGTGTTCCTTGAATGACACTGGGCCTGATTCAGACCTGGTCGCAGGTGCTGAGCGCTCACAACCGGGTCGATGGTGGCCCAGAGCACATGCACATGACGGAGCTGGCTCCGTCTTGCGCATGCGTGAGACCTGGATAGCGACGGGCAATCCGTGGCTCCGGGTCTCGCACCAAAGGGGGCATGCTGTCGATGTTGAGTGACAGCACGAACCCTTTGGTGGGCAGGTCGGGGGGGTGGCTGTCCAGACGGAGGCATTCCCATGGGAATGCCTACCATTTGGGGGCGGCCCCACTGACATCACAAGTGATGTCAGTGGGAGACTTTTTGGCTCTGTTTGAGCTGAAAGCTCTCTGGGGCTTGCGGCCATGAGACCCTACCACAAGGGTCTCGTCGCAAGCCCGATGGTCGCGATGGTCTTGACCATCGTGACCATTATCCTGGCTGATTGCATTAGCTGTGGGTGGCAACCCACAGCAATGCGAGCGGCCAGGAGGCCGCTCAATAAAAAATAAAGACGCCCTGATTCAGAGCGAGCGCTCTGTCAGAGCGTCCGGCTCTGAATCAGGGCCACTGTTCGGTAACTTTGGATTTTTTGCAGCCCCAATCCGCATCCGCATCACTGTGGTACGGCTTGCTTATGCAGATGAGGGCCTGGATTGCTGCAGCACATTTCTGATTGTTTGATTAAGCCTTGCTTTGGACCTTCCAAAGACATTAATGTTGTCTTTATACTTCAATGAACTCTTTAGTAAATGCATTGTTCTTTTCCAAAGGCATTTTACAAAAAAAGGACATAAAATTGAGTAATACAAATGGTGGCATATACTACACAATACCAAAATGATATACTTTGTTTCAATATAATGTTCAAATTTAACCTGTGTTATTATATTTGAATTAATGTTTCATTTTTGCAACCAGTTCAGTTTCACAATGTGACACTCCCTTAACAGGTGCATCAAACAATCATCTCTGTGCATCTGAATAGTCACCTCCCAGTCACCGCTCAGGAACACCCAGTACATTACCAATATATTTCCGAGACCACACATCTCATTACCAATATATTTCCGAGACCACACATCTCATTTCCGAGACCACACATCTCAATTGACTTTTTAGTGATTTAGGTGCATGAGTAGTTGAAAAACAGTGACCATTTGCGTGATTATCAGCAGAATCAGTCCACTTGCAGTTTGATTCAATTTATTGACTTACATGTACATGTGTGCTTCTTCCTATACAATAGAACAATGTAATGTTATCCAAAAGTTAACTCCTAAATAATTCCCCACACATTTAGAAGCATACAGTTTATGTGTGTGAAGGATTAAACCAAGGTTGCAGAATACAATGAAAGTTACGTCATATTTTTGCTTATAAAATACCATCAGCAGAAGATCTATAAATACACAGAATATGTCAGATTAAACCACCTACTCATGTTTGAAACATTTTATTACTTGAGAAAAACAAAACAGTAACACTTGCTTTAGTGCTTTGTAAGGCATTTATTAAATATTAATTTTGAATGCGACATACTATTATTAATACTTTCAAATGAAATGTTCTCTGTAATTGATGTTAGCAGTAATGGGACACTATAAACAATATGTATGCAAAACAAGCTTTTTTTCTAGTTATTATTAACTGGATGGATGGATTTTTAAAATACAATTGTCGCACGCTGTACATTATAAAGTGGCACACTATACATAAGAAAGTAATTAATGATTCAAAGAGTGTACACTGTTTTCCTGAGTACAAAATAACAATCAAATCTATTTATGCAATTAATGTTATTTTGATTTAAATCATGTGCATTACATTATTTTATATGAGTTTTTTCATTTGTATTGTATATATTGCAACTGCAGAGGTTTTGTGTGTTTGAGCTAGGCCCCCACAAGGTAGCATACTGTAATCATAAAATGTATAGAGAGGTTTATATGCAGAAATCACTATGTGCGAGCTCTTTATTAACACATAAATATGCAGTATACCATAGTATCCAGTCAGCAATTAGCTTGTATCTGTTTATTATTAAAGTAGCCAAATATTTAACTAAGGGCCTGATTCAGACCCACTCGCGAGCGCTGAGCGCTCACAAGCGGGTCGATGTTGGCCAAGTGCGCATGAGGGAGCTGGCTCCATCGTGCGCATGAGCGAGACCCGCATAGCGACGGGCAAGCCGTCACTATGGGTCTCGCACCAAAGGGGGCGTGCTGTCGATGGTGAGTGACAGCACGCCCCCTTTGGTGGGCATGCCAGGGGCGTGGCTGGCCAGATGGAGGCGTTCCCATGGGAACGCCTACTGTCTGGGGCCGGCCCCACTGACATCACAAGTGATGTCAGTGGGAGTGCTTTTGGCTCTGATAGAGCCAAAAGCATACCGGGGCTTGCGGCAGATGAGACCCTACCACAAGGGTCTCGACGCAAGCCCGATGGTGGCGATGGTCTTGACCATCGCGACCATCTTTTTTGCCGCTCGCTATAGCTGTGGGTGGTCACCCACAGCTATGCGAGCGGCCAGGTGGCCGCTCTAAAAAAGAGAAGGAGGGCACTAATTCAGAGCGAGCACTCTGAAAGAGCGTCCTGCTCTGAATCAGGCCCTAAGTTTGAGATTATATAAGCACCAAAGTTTTTTATGGAATGGATCGATAGAAGGTTAGGGATTAATAAAGAGATGGTTTGTTATATTACCAGTGTTGAACGGTAGTATTAGATAGCCTAATAGGTGTTAGTGGGAGGGGTTTTTAGGCTGGGTATAAATAGGCAGGAAGAGCATCCATATTTCTCTTTTCCAGTTTTGATTCCCACTTGACTAATTTAGTTTATATTTATTCTTTTATTTTCATTGGAATGCAATTTCCTTGTGACTTTCAACAAGGGAGGCGCAATGCAATGCTCCTTGGCGGCCTCTTGTAGCACAAGAATGGTTGACTGGCACTCCCCCTTTGAGAGCCGCTTGTTGGTCTCTCTCTCAGGGGAGGAACTGGTCACCATTTCGGGGAGAGGCCAATGCTAAGCAAATTAAGGAGGAGTGGTAACACCTAATCCTATTTTGTGCTGGGTGGGGTTCCACCCTATTTATTTAAATATCTTATTTGACTATGGCCGAGGTTCTCACTGCTTTTTCTGGCCACCCTTCATAACTACAATTGTAATACAATAAATTTGGCTGGGTCCTCCGTAATCGCAATACAGTTGTCCGTGTATTTACAATACATACATATTTACAGAGTGCAGTTAACATAATAATGTAGATAAGACAAATAGAAAAAGGGCCCTGCTCATATGAGTTTAAAATCTAGTGTAAATTAGACAATGATAGCTATAGTATTTGCCGTTGATGGCTATAATTTACTGTGCACTTGGTCTTTTGAGCAATGTCAGTAATAACTGTTTTTAATAACATAGGTGTATAAATGTCACTGCAGCTGCCAGCACCCAATTAGAGTATGTGTGCACAATGTTGTCTTCATAATACCTAAAATGTGAAAAAGACTAATAACATGCATATCTGCATTAATTTGCTAAATATAAGTGGTGCTCAATATTCATGAGGACATTATTTTTTAATTTATTAATAACTGTCAAGATACTATTCTCTCTTGTGTTTATGACACTTCATTACATTATTATTATATTGTGTACAAATAGGGTACTGTGACTTAAGCATTTGCTACTATATACAGATGTGTCCTTTCCTCATACACTGTTGCTCAAGTTGTAGCAAATATCTCCTCTCCGGGCACCAGGTAACACTGACTCGGCCGCGCCGAGCATCTTTGTGTTTCTTATTCACAAATAGAACATCTGAAGCGTCAAAACTAATGGTAAGACAAAATAAAAACTTACTGGAGCTGTTATTGGGAGTGTTTACAATTAAGAAAATGACAAAATGCAAACAACCATAATATTGTGTTTCTGAACAATTATACGAAACACAGCAGTAATATAAAGACAACTAAAATAAGGAACTTTACTTGCATGCACCGATATGCTGCCGTTCGCACAGGATAGTCACCTGTATAGCTAATAGGAAACCCAAATTGTTAAAAAAGAACCAGAACAGCGTAATCACTGTGCAGGCAATCAATTCAAAGGAAGACTGTATGAGAAAATATGAGAGTATAAAAAAATGAAGGGCCCCATTTATTAATTAAGCATAACCCCTTTAGAGCTCACTAAAGGGGTTATGTCTTTTTTTCTGGATTGAGCAAACAGCGGTAATCTAAGATTACCACTGTTTGTCACAGCATTGTTCTTGCCATCTTTAGATGGTGAGAGTGATACGGTCCCAATTGATGATAATGGGGACCTGGCACTGTCTTTATGGCTTCAGCTAACCTTCCAGGCAGACGGACAGTCATGCATGTGCATTACACAAGACCCTTGTTGCTGGCAGCTTTAGACTGCCAGCTGCCAAGCGGAGGACCTTGCAGACCAGGAGGACTTTGCTGGACCTCACCGGAGGGATAAGTATTGGTAAATACCAGTAGCTTTTTCATTGTCACTGGTGTTTACCTTTGTTAATAAATGGGGCCCCGAATGTGTAATAAACACTAGGTCATATATACACATATATATTTCTCAATATATAATCTAAGTTCAAAAAGAATCACAGACATAATCATAAAAGTTCAGAAGAGACATATATAATTATATATACTTCCATGTAAATAGAAAACTGCATACTACTGTAGTAAATATCTTTAAAGTTGATTATGGGGGTATGTATTGAAGTTTCCTTCATGAACAGTCCAATATAATGTAAATGGATGTATGCAAAATCCTGTGAGGTTCTCAATACATACATTCGCAAGTCAGCGAAAACACCAGTAACATCGAGTAACATCGGACTCATACGCAGAGTTGTGGTTGAGCTTGACATGCATCACAGCCTGTGAAGTTTCCTGTCGCCATGTAGAGCTCTGGCTACGTATGCCGTCACTGGGTCTTAATTATGCATGCCCCTGTAACAGCGTTCAAATGCACAGGCAAGCCTGCATTCCTTTGACCACCCCCCCGTCTCCAACCCCTAACTGCACTTGCTGTCAATCATTTCCTTGTGTCTCTGCATTTCCGGTGTGTTCGCATTCATGATCACCACAGTGGGTTCGCGCACGCGCACTGCGGTGCATTTTCATGCACAGAATGCAAACATCGACTGGGTGCGTGTGAACGCAGACCTGTGACCCAAGCTGATTTAGGCCCAAAGTTCCTCTATGGGGAAGAATAGTAAGGAGGTCTGTTAGTTACCTGTTCCACGAGATGTAGTCCATGCAGAGTAGAAATAGATGAAATGATGCCTGATGTTGATGAAGTTTTTCCTGTAGCTATGTGTAGTCTCATATGGGTAAATTTTTTTAATTTTTATGATTACATGTCTGTAAATATTATGATCCTAGATTTCTTTGAATCGTTTGCCTACACATTGAATTGCACTATCATTGTTTTTTCTAAACTGTGCTAAAGTACACTGATCAATGTAATGTGTGACATCTGTACATCTGTGTGTGACTAAGTTCCATTGTGCTTCATCTGCTATTTTGTATGTGTTTAAAACTGATTCCTGCGTGGTTAAAGTCGCATCCCAGTGTCACTAGTACAATTTGAGTGGTGTTTTGCAATGTTTCGCTGTGTCAAAAGTTAAGGAAAAATATGGTACACTACACCTTATACCAAGCCTCTCGTGCTGTATGGTGTAAAGATCTTGGTGTATCAGTACACATCTGTACACTGAAGACCTACACTGCTGTGGAGTGTAACTATATGCACTTGTACTTTTACAGTCTTTACATAAGGATCATCTACAGCATTGACATAGTTTCATCATTCATAAACAGGATTGGATATCTGAGTATAGTTAATGTACAAAAAGAATTATATTATTTTTTTTCTCTTAATAAAAGCACATTTAGGCCCTCATTCAGAGCCACTCGCTAGCGGCAGTACGCTCGTTCTGAGCGATGTTCGCACATCTGCGCATGCGTACGGATCGTTATACGCATGCGCGAACCAGTCAGTGCGGCCAAAATTCATGTGCTCGCAATATAGCGAATGCCTGCTATTTTGAGTGACAGAATGAGGCGTATGTGGGTGGTAACAGGGGAAGGTGCTTGAAAATGGGGAGTGGAGATCCGAACGCAGGCGTGCTTAAAGGTCAAGACGGGCGTTTTATGGGTGTGCATAATTAATACAGCAGCGTCATTGATCACGTCACTGGGTTATTTTATAGCCAGAACTGCTCGCAAGATTGTGGTAGCAAAAACCAACCACAAGAATAGCGAGCAGTTCATACGCTGGTCGATGTACTCGATTAATCTAATAAATAGCGGACATGACGTATGGTGCGTGCGGCCAGGGGGCGTTTTTAACAAATAAACGAGCGTATGTTTTGCTCGCTCATTCAGACTTAGAGGTGGGAACAGACTGCAATTTGCGAACTGATCATTTGAATAGCCACCCCTTGTTTTTGAACGAACGACCGCAAATAGCGAACGGCTCTGAATCAGGCCCTTAGTTGGGCATATTACAGTATGTTAACTTACGGAGGCTGTATGCTTAAGGTGCTTTACAAGGTTTTTCTACATAGCTTGTATTTGTTGTCTTGATTTCATTAATGTAAGAATACTATAAAGTGCCGGATTGAATACATGTTATACTCATCGATATTCACCCAACATATAAAACATTAGGGGACCATTTATCAATGATCACATATGTCATGCGATCTGGGCGCAATATCAGCGCCCATGATTGCATTGCAGTATGCAATCATACCGACCAAATGTAATAAAGAGAACTTGCAGGGACAATGGTCTCTTCAGTTCTGTGCTGGGACTCCAGTGCATGCGCAGTCTACAGACCACGCATGGTGGCAGCCATTGCTGAGGGGGAGGGGGAACCCTCTCCCGGTAATTTTTGCGAAGTGTAGCCCATAGGCTACAGCAGCATGATGCCATCTTTAGATGGCATTAGCTGTGGGGGCCAAACTCTGGAATGTGAGCTTGGTAAAGCCATTTTCATATCCTTTATAGAAACCTATAGGGGGTTTGCGACTGCTGTCAGAAGAGGAGGGACCGCAGAAGATATTGCAGATATAATAAATAATAAATCTGGGGGATACTAAATGTTTGTGGTTATCCCCAGAAAACAGATGTTTCCGGAGAATATGCCACAAATAGTACATAATAAATGAACCCCTAACAGCAAATTCTTTTTACACAAGAAAAAAAATTAAAAACTGGATTTCAAAGTATTATCAAAATTGTTTAGCTCACGTTCTGACATTTTCATTTTGTTTTTTGTGCATTCAGAAAGTCTTTTACGGAAATTTCCACTAAGGAGTACATACAGAAAAGGATTGATACTGCTGCTGGCATAGCTGAGGCAAATGGAGCAATAATAGCTGACATAAAAAATGAATGTGGGTTTAGAAATCTGTAGGTTCACAATCTGTATCACATGGTAGGGTGCTGCACTGATGATGAAAACTCCCACCAGTACCAGAACCATCTTCGTCAGCCGTAACACTCTCTGCCTTGGTAAGCTGTTGTTGTAACTGGAAAAAAACAAGAAATTAAAATATAATGAAATTGACAAAGGTATATACAACATAATAACATTTGTATTCTTCTGCTATGTCAAAAGGAAATTGCTTATAAGTATTCTGTTACCTGCATATAGTAGATGTAGCCATTTTCTGATGCTGAATTCAACCAATAAATTCACTGTAAACTAGTAAGATCATTGAGACATGAGGCAATTTGAAATGCTTCATGAAGTGCCTCACGTCTCAGTGATATCACTATATCATATACATTTTCAGATATACTGGTTTATCTTACAAAATGGCAGCTTACAGTTAGTGCAGGCAGCTGATATACTAGAATTAGATTCAGCCTCCTAGTCCACAACTACATATAGCTGCTAAAGATTAATAAAATCATAGATATTCTGTTCACTCAGTACACATGGTTATGCACCACAAAGTAAGTCATGTTTTATTTCAGCGGTTCCACAAAACTTGGCCTGATGCTCAGTTGGATGGAAATCGGCTGTATGTGCTCCCAGCATTGCCTGCACAAAAATAAATGTGTAGAGATGCCTAATACAGAGCTATATGCATCATATACCTACTCTCCTGGAATCTCCGGGAGACTCACACATTTCCCGGTTAGTCCATTGAGCTGCAGGGTGATGGGAGGTTCTCCCACAAATGATGAAATTAGACCAGCCAAGCCCTGATCAGCTGCCACCTACATCTCCTCTACGGCCTACTCCTAGAGAGGAGATTAATAAAGTTGACACATATGATATGCATCTTGTTGCATGCCTGTTCCCTAATCGTACCTTTGGTGTGATACTAGTCATCGTTATCAGTGCACACTTATACCCCCTATACTTGGTGCAAATTACACAACTGGACACTGTGCGTAGCCTGCGGTTGCATGGACATGGTCTCACTGAACTTTGCCTAGTGAGATGCGATTGAAATATATGCGACTCTGCTTGGTCCATAGTTGCTTACGTACAATTCCTGAGCATGTGCAGTACGAAAATACGCTTTATGGGGGGCATCCACTAGACGATTTTATTCCTGTCCAACCTCTTAACGATTTTAACCTTGAAGTTTCCCTTGAAATATGATCTTCCACTCTGAACGATTTGCAAAAGATATAACAGTAAACTATGTTGTTTTAATCTGTGATTGAGAGTTTTCAGCTATAGTGGGCAGATAGTGGTTCATCGTTTGATCGTTCAGCGTGAACGATGTGTAAACGATGTGTAAACGATTTGTAAGCAATTAAGTGAAATTGACCTGCATGTTCAGTCGATGGAGGAGACGATCAAACGACCAGCGGGAGCGCGCATCGTACATCGTTAGAAACAATTACTGCACGATTTGCAAACGATGTTTGAACGATTATCGAACGATTATCGAACAATTTTATCATTATCGTTCAATCGTTCAACTTTATTGTCTAGTGGATACCCCCCTTTACTAACTGCCGTATGTTTTGCGCTGACTACACTTTTAGTTTAAAATTCCTCTGGCAGCACTGGATACATATTCAGAAAATAGACTATGATATGGACAAGAAAGCATAATTCTGGCCACTGCAGAAGCATTTTTCCATCTATGTTCATGTGGCCCTCAATCAGGTGGAATTACTATAGGGTTCACCATTTTCTGTGCATAAATCACAGAACATAGTGGCTGTTATTCCTCTGTAACAATGCAGCATTCCCCTCAAAATAGATTTGTTTGGATTGTTAATGGATTGACTCTTCCCCTGGGAGGGAGATTTGGTTACAGTCTCATTATCTCATTCATTCACACTGACAGGAGGCTGTTGTGAATGCACGCATTGGCATTACTGAGTAGTACAGTTACCATGTATAATTGTAGCATTGTATAATTAATCAAGGAAAACATATATTAATATTCCCAATAACTGTTTTCAAAATATTTCTTTCAATATATTCAATGAAGCAAGACATAATAAAAAATAAAAACAGCTGATATAATCAATGTGTACAGTAAACGTAAACGTTTATATCAAGGTAATATGAAACATACACATGTGAACAAGGAGATTATCATCCAGACAAAGAAATCAAGCTTATTAGTAATGTCTATATCATACATTTGATGGCAGTGAACAATAAACACCGCAAATTGCCAATTGTTAATAATTAATAACCTTAATCCTTAATAGGAGCAAATACATTGTTTGGTCAATTACTATGTAAGTATTACTACAGAAGGAGTTACCTTGCTTCTAACCACAGTGTATCTGGGTTTTGATTGGAAGAGACAATATTTTGATAAAATTCTGCCAATTCTTTAACAATTTCAGTAACTGCTGCTTGTCTATACCCTGGAATATTGGGGCCCTGTTTGGAAATATCCTGATTGTGTCTATACAGAGTCTCCAATTGTAATTTCAGGAGCACGCAAGGAGAAGTGAAATGAAAATGTATTGGCCGTTCCTGGGCAGTGACAGGGAGGTGTGACACACATCGATGGTCTGTCTTATGGGCATGGTATGTTATGTCCTGGTTTTGTTGTGGGCCCGGGGTGGTGATAGGAGCAGACACAGAAGCAGATTTAAAACAAAACATAGAACTTTTAATAAGTGGTTTGGCAGACATGAACAATGGGAGAAAATAAGTCCAGGGATGGCACTAAAGTGCAAATGGGAATTGAGGTGAATGCAATGAGTAAAAGTCCAGGTAGTGGCAGATAGGAGAAGTCCAGTATCCGGGTCTTGTGAGGGTGGTGAAAAAAGACTTGTCCAGCAGTGTGAGGTTCTGGTTAATAGGGAAATGTCCATTTAATGACAGGCAGGGGAAATCAGGTGTAGTGGTTGAAATGAAGAATGCAGGCTGAGGGAAAATAATCCAGCAGAGTGTCAGTGGAGGCAAGGTGCAGGGTGAACAGAAGACTCAGGTTCTCAGGCAAGGGGAAGGTAATGGAGGATGCAGGGTTGTCCAGCGGGGTTGGAGACAAGCAGGCAGGCAGGTAGCGTTTCACAGGAACAGATGGTGAGCACAGGGAACTCTCTCTCAGCTATGCTGAGAAACACATTGCACTGGCAATGAAGTGAGGCTCTAAACCTCCCTAAATACTCAGTGCTGTGCCGTGACCTGACAGAGAGAGCATGTGACAAACCAGGATTGGGCGATTAGGTCACGTGACCGGAGGCAAGATGGCGGCACCCATGCCGGAGCGGAACGGAAGCACCACCAGGCCTCACCAGCCCAAAGTGACAACATGCCTGCACAGAACCACGCACAGCCAACGCCCCACGCCAAACACCAGCACCGCCGCCAGACGCCCCCCGCCATAGTGACCTCACAGGTAATACCCATCGACCACCATGCCGAGAAACTCTGGTCGCGACATGGTGTAGACAGTGTCATGGGCATGTTGGTGAAAGTGGTTGCATACACAGATTCTTGACCACTCACATAGACGTCTATACTTGGATGAAGAAGCTACACCTGAAATGGGTCTGGTGCAACTGATGGTGGCGTCTAATAATGCTCCAATCGGAATTACTACGTATATGGATGTTGCAAGTTAGAGTATCAGTCCGAGCACATTCTGGCACAGAGATGTACAGAAGGGAAGGACTTTGTGTCGGCATTTGCATAAAGTCACAGATGGGTGACTGCCAATACATGCTGCTGTGCACTTCTTTGTCCACCTCTGAATCAGTCCCTAAATGTGTAGCTATTTTTAGCCACTTGGTAAAAAAAAAGCAATTTATGCTTACTGATATGAATTACACTGAGAATAATTTTCCTATTAGAGGTGGGTGAATACTTTTCGCCAATTATAAAATTGGTCTTAATTTTAGAGATTGGTCATCAACCCTTAGTCACCCTAGAATCAGTCCAAATACAGTGAACAGAATATAAAAAGCTAATCAGCAACCATTCACAAATGTCAATAGCCTTAAAAAAGAAGATTCTGGTCCTTCTTATATTCACTCATCCTAGATTGTATTAGGGGAAACACCATTAGATATGTATTTGTACATATACTCAGATAATACATTGAAATGTCATCTGGTGTAGTATTTACACCATACTGACAGATATAAAAGAGCAGAATGAATCTTACCATTCACTGATAAGGATTTGCCGTGATTTGCACATTTTGTGGCTGAATTAGGGCAAATTTGGGGTTAATACATCTCTCTCCACTAATTTACAGAATAGATAAAAAGTGGAAAATAGCCAAAATAAAAGAGACATTTCTTGACTAAACCCACAACTGTCCTAAGTAATATTTCATATTCTCAAAAGTAATTTATTTGTCTGTTTCTCCTGTTTCATGGTCCTTTGAATATAGATAGGTATAGAAACGTAGCTTTATATCTATATTTTAATCTGTACATTTTTTCTCACATCATTCCATGTCTGCACATGCTCTATTTTTCAATTTCCACTAAAAATATATAAGTATTTAATAAATAATAAAAATTAATCTATATTCTATGGGCATTTTGCACATCAGGACATGTTGGTGTTGTTTGCTATGTTTTATTTCTGTTTTTTGTCATTTTTATTGGAAGCATATCTAAACAGTGTTGTTAACTTTTTAATCAGATTTTATTCCAAAATAAATTAATATTTCTAATTACTTAAACCCTTAAAAAGAAAAATATATTCGTAATGCAGATGCTTCTACTTTAGTTATTCTGATGTAGTTTCAAAATAAATTAACATCTCTATGTACAAGACTTCTCAATAAAAGACAATGTATTTTAATATGAATGTTTCACATTGAAGATCTATCAATTACAAGGTGACAACCCACAGGCTTTTCAGCAGCAAATTTAAGTCCAGTGGTATTCCATACTTCTTAAGCAGATTTTACAATGGCTTTGACATGATCCTTTGCCATGTTCTACAAGATTAAAGCTGAACCTGTGTTGCAAACCAATTTAATGTGTCCTATCCGTATTAAGCTTTCCAATTTGCCTTTACCTGACCTTTTTAGCAAAGATGAATATGGAATTTATATAAAGAGATCTTTGAAATGAATGATTTTGTATCTTTATCACACTTTAAACTAGCAATAAAAATATATTTTTTCCTCTCAGTTAGCAATGAGCTGATATACAGTATGTACCATTCTCTGGTTGTATACTTCACAATCACATTACATTACAGTCTACAAGAAGTATACAGTATAATGCAGAATAAAACAAAAAGGTTTTACGATTCTTTTTGTGAAGCACATCAAATTTGTTTTCTTTTGCATTATTTACACTATTCTATTTTTTTTTGCATTTTTCATTATTAGCTACACATGTAACATATTTCCCTTTTGACTTAGGTATTTGGTAAATATTAATATTTTTGTGACACTTAAAAGCAAACAGATAGTGCCATTAAATGGATGATAATTTTCTTTGCAGTCATGTTTGTTTAAATATTTATTTACATTATAATTACCTATGCTTACATTCTAAAACCTCAAGGCCTATAAACTCACCTGACATGTCAGTGTTTTTGTGGGAGTAATAGCTCATCATAAATAATCAATGTAAATATGCATTTGACTCATTTTGATCACCACACTTATTTTTGGCAAAGGTGCAAACAATTTATCAACTCTTCTTTAAAGGGATTGCAATTTCTCAACTGCATTACAATATTTGTCCAGATTAGTAACAGGACACAACAAACCACACTAGCTATAGCAAACTTAAGTAAATGGTCCCCACCTCACTTTCATGTCCAGTCAGAGCCGTAACTAGACTTTTTGGTACCCTGTGCCAGGATGAGCATTGGCGCCCCCCCAATTTTTTAAATACGAAAATAACACGCCCGAAAAAGGGCCATGGCCTCATGAGGAAGAGATAGGGGAGGCCAGGAGATGCTGTGGGTAAAATATGACAAAACTGTAATTGAGAATTGTAATAAACAGAAAATTGACAAGCCCAACAGTGCCCCCTGCCCTGCACTACCCTAGTTACGGCCATGTGTCTAGTAACTAGTTCTAGAAGTATCCTTGAGGATGAGGCACCACCTATATATTCATTTTCAGTGGTGAGCAGAGTGTTCTTTAATTGTAATAAAGATACATCGCAGTACACTTTCTACTTTAGGTTATCTCTGTTATTTTGTTGAAGAAGCAATGAAGAAGTGTAGGTTCAGTGATCACTTACCGTCCTGCAGTTTTATTTTGATGATACATTTCCCATGTGTAACATAAAATCAAAATGTAGCAGGCCACTATTAGTGGTAAAGGAAAGAAGAATGTAGTGATGGTCAAGTATAATGTGTACCTGTAAAACAGAATATTAGAATACAGAATTAAATTCACTTACATTACTTACTTAATTTAATTTTAAATTGAACTAATTGACCAAAATCTTTAAAATGCATCATGTACAGAAAGCCACAACAATACAACCAGTGCTAAACCTTATGTATACAGTATGAATCTTATTCTTTCCAGAACATTTTTGTTTATGTTCTGCAGATTGTTTCCTAAATATACAGTATATTAGATGGCTGGCTTATGCTGGCAGCGTCACATGGTACAGTATATTACATGTGAGCTTACCTGGCACACGTTGCAACTGGCAGAGTAGATGACTAGCATGTGGCAGGAAGAAGCTTTGGCCGTGATATTAAGGTGGACTGAGAGAAGAAATAGATGATGGGACTTCAAAGTAGGAGAAGGTGCAGCTAGGAGTGAAAGAAGTAAGCCTTCTGCACCACCTTAACAGCCATTGGGTCGAGAAGTGTAAGACTTGTTCAGCTTGTATAGAGTGAGGAGGATGTAAGGAGTAGAGCATTTAGAGATGCACTAAGACGCAAAGGAGGGCACTGTTGATATATAATGAAGTGGTTGAAGGGAGATGTTGAAGAGATGGGAGGTGAGGGTAAGTAGTAATGTTCATGGAAGGTGGTGAGGTGGTAAGAAAGAAGGATATTTGGCATTTGAAGTAAGAGAGTTGAGGGATCACCCCAACAGCCACCAATAAAAAACAACTATTTGATCATCATAAAAAGTAAAAAAAATACAGCAAAACTATACTGGTTTCATTAGTTACAGCTTCTTAAATAGCATAACATGTTTGTAACATTATGTTTTAATTCAATCATTTGATACTTTTTCATTTAAAAATATATATATTATTTTGTTGATTAGATAAGAAAAGCAACAGACAGACTGATCTATATTGAATGTGCTGATATTAGTGCTGGGGATTTTCTCACCCCTGTACTGAGGTCATTTGTTCACATTTTGCGCTTGTCACAAAATCAATATCAATGATTTTCTTTTATGTAATTTCCACACAAATTATACCTTAATTTTCTTCAGAACCTTTGTATTTTCAGAAAATAAATTTAGTATTTTTACTCATTCTGATCAGAAACACTAGTTTGCAGGAATCTATGATCTGCAAACTCTCTTTGTTCTAGGGAATAGGATTGCCACCTAGCAACAGCTGGTGGGTTAGGTGCGAGCCTCCCATTGAGCACTGAGAAGGTAAAGTTAAAGAAACTTTCACTTACCTTCTCCATAGCCAGAAGGGAAATGGGGAATGGGAGACACGCGGGTGCTGGACACCTATGCGCACGTCACAGACAAACGCGAGCATGCTAGGCCAGTACGTGCGCTCAGTATAAATTGGCAAACCATGCCTCCCTGCTAGATTTTATGAAAGCTTACATTTGGCAATCCCGCCTAAAAGAAGAGTCAGGTTGGGAAGGACGAGATCACCCTAAATCCTGTAACTTAATAACAAAGGAGACAGGAAACTATTTTGATGCAGAAACACGTTTACTAAAAATAATGAAACTGTAGTATAAGGTAATCAGGAAACCAACTGGGAATGGTTGAAGAATGATCTCTTATGTTGCCTTGAAATCGAGAACATAATCTAAACTCCTGCAAACTTGCGGTGACTGTCAGGAAAAAGCAGCTTCTTATCCTGCTGCTGCTTCTTCTGACCTTATGGAGCACCTGAAAGTAAAGGATAGATCAGTTATAACTAATAACTGATGTTAGAGTCGACAACCAGTAGACCTAGCAAGGTATAGGGTGGGTTGGGTGGGAGCAGTTGCTAGGTGGCAATCCTATTCCCTAGAACAAAGAGAGTTTGCAGATATATTCCTGCAAACTAGTGTTTGTTCATCAGGAGGCTTGCCACCTAGCAATAGCTGGTGGGTAGACTACCACATATCTGATGGAAGACCTCCAATAGTGTTTAACGAAGGTATGAGTAGACGACCAATGAGCGGCTTGCATTATGGACTGTAATGGCAAGCCCTTAGCGGGTGCTGAAGTGGCAGCAGCACCATAAATAGAGTGACCTTGAAGTGGGAGGTGTTTATCCTGAACTCGGCATGGCAGAACCTATCCAACCCCTGATCATGGAAAGTCTGACAGAACGAAAGGGCTTATGGCAAGTGATAAAGAGGTTAGAAATGTCATCTCTCAGTGGAGCTGTGAGTGTTAGGTAGGTTGATAAGCAGTCGACTATGCAAAGATCCGAATTTGACTGGTCTCTGAGTAGATCTAACTCTGCCAGAGGGGTCTGAATGGAACTGGTCTTTGTGTGTCCTCTCAAAACAATATGAAAACCCATTGGAGTGGGTGTCATCCAGGGTTCAGATATGTGTATTAAAAAAAGGCTGGTCCTTCTGGCTGCAAATGCCAGTGCTAGCAGTGAAGCTGGCTTCCTTGAAAGATTAGAGATGTCAGCAGTGGAAGGTACAGTGGCTAGGAAGTTAAGAAAAAGATTAATGTCCCACTTGGTAGAGTATTGTGGGCATGGAGGTCTAGACAAGAAAATACCTTTAAATAATTTAAGGTATAGTTTATTTTCTGTGAGGCCTGGAATAAGGAGAGCCAGTGCCAAGCCATATGAACATATTGTGGCGGAAGCGAGGCCTGACTCGAACTTAATGGCTAGGAAATCTAGGGCTAAGTTAGCCTCGGAAAGAGAGCCAGAGTGTAGAGTCTGAGAAGCCCACCAGGCTATAAACTCATCTATTATGGACTGGTATCTGGATCTTGCTTGGGGTCTAAGAGAGGCATTTATCAAGGCCATAGATGAGGCCAAGAAGTTAGCAGTGGTCAACAATCAAGCAATGTTACTATCCACATGCAATGGGGAAGATCCTGTAGGAGGACATGCCCAGGGGAAGCTTGGGACCATTGCAGAGGAGGGAGATCAAGGGGAACCAAATTTTAGGGGGCCAGAAAGGGTATACTAGAATAAGTTGAGATACCCTGTCTGCTTTGATCTTGTGGAGGACCTTTAGCAGCATGGCAGGAGGAGGTAAGGCATATGGAACAGTGGCAAATGCAGGATTTCTAGAGGGGGGTTTCCAAAGGCTTGATTTTAGAGTGAGTGTGGCCAATCCATGAAAAGGACATAATTAGCATTTAACCAATTTTAATATGCATCATACAAATTTTATTGTATGTCATAATTCCACCATATACAGGACCAATGATAACAGTAAGCCATTAGATGCAGCAGTAGGGCCATCCTGCCTGAGCAGAATGTTCTTTATTTCACATCTAGGCACCATTCCAGAGCATGGGAGCAAAACGGGAGGAGCAGCAAAAGTGCCTAGAACTGCCCTGGACATCGATGTACATATTGGTCTCCTTATGCACTGGAAAACAATATTAAGAATTAACCATATAGATGGTCTATAGCAGTGCCCCCCCTAACAGTGCATGTTTTCCAGATCTCCTAGTTGGTGTACAGGTGTTTTCATTAGTGGCTGACACATCTGGTGCTAATTATTTCATTTGTGATACTGAGGAGACCATGAGGCACTAGTAAAATTACATTATACAGCATACTTTTCTATTGTGGTCATGGTATGGGCTTGGGGGTTTCCAGGCAAACAGAACCCCCCTGTGCATTTGCTTATGTGGAAGAGCTGGAAATCACATCCATGTGGATGGCCCCTTGAGTCCATATTTTGGAGATGAATGGAACCTGTGTGTTTGATGGCGTTGCAAACATGTCCACTTGTGGTTGACCAAAGGTCTTCACAATGCTGAGAAAAACTTCTGGTTTCAGAGTTGCCCAATCCAGAGTGAGTTTTTTCCTGGAAAAGGAATCAGCTAACTCATTTAGCTCTCCTGGAACATATGTTGGGAAGAGTATGGATCACTCCACCACCCAGTTCCAGATGTCTATTGCCTCTTGGCAGAGAATCAGGGATCGAGTGCCTCCTACTCTGCTGGGATAAGAAACTGTGGTCCTGTTGTCTAGGCAGAGCTGGACCAAGATCTCCCAGGAATTCAGAGGGATAAGTGAAGAAAGAGCTAATCTGGCAGCCCTTAACTCCAAGAGATTGATATGAGCTGTCGACTCTTGAGCGGACAAAATATAGTATTACATAAGGGCACACCTGGATTTGTTGAATCTTGGATGGAGGAGATCTGGCATTATAATCTGCCTCCCGCCATATGCGTATTTACAATGGATGCAGGGTGAGCAATGCACATTGTCCCCTGGGGGCCCCACAATACACACCGTGAACCCATAATGTACAGTGCATCTGGAAAGTATTCACAGCGCTTCACTTTTTCCACATTTTGTTATGTTACAGCCTTATTCCAAAATGGAATAAATTAATTTTTGTCCTCAAAATTCTACACCAGGGGTTCCCAACCACAGTCCTCAAGGCACACTAACAGTCCAGGTTTTAGGGATAGCCATACTTGAGCACAAGATACTTAATTAGTGCCTCAGTTATTTTGATTTAACCATCTGTGCACAGTCATGGATATCACTAAAACCAGGACTGTTAGTGTGCCTTGAGGACCGAGGTTGGGAATCACTGTTCTACACACAATACCCCATAATGACAACGTGCAAAAAGTTTTTTTGAGGTTTTTGAAAATTTAATAAAAAAAAACAAAAAACTAAGAAATCACATGTACATAAGTATTCAAAGCCTTTGCCATGAAGCTCAAAATTGAGCTCAGGTGCTTCCTGCTTCCACTGATCATCCTTGAGATGTTCCTACAGCTTAATTGGAGTCTACCTGTGGTAAATTCAGTTGTTTGGACATGATTTTGAAAGGCATACACCTGTCTATATAAGGTCCCACACTTGACAGTGCATGTCAGAGCACAAACCAAGCATGAAGTCCAAGGAATTGTCTGTAGACTCCTCCTTACTGCTGTGTCTCTTATAAATACTCCCCAGCCCATAAGAGATGCATCTGATGGGATGACTATGTCTGGTGGAGGAGGGAGAAGGGTAGAGGAAGGACTGACCAACTGCAGCTCTCTCTGCGAACTATTGTGTTTAAGAGGATTTTGTCTGTCCAAATCCGACCCTGTTGAAAGAGAGCTAAGAGAAGGAACTGAGAGTGCCTGCATATTAGGGGAGAATGGAAAAACCTGGATCTAAGGATATCATTTTCTATAACTTTGGCCAAATCCTACATCGAGAATTCCTGCTCGAGGGTTTGAGATACGAAGTCTTGAATACGAAGTCCTCCACTTGTCTGGGGGAACTGCTATTGATAAAGAAGGGGGATCTATTAAGAACCCCAGAAAGACGATTGACTGGGAAGGAGTTAACATAGATTTGTTGAGATTTATGGTAAACCCTAGATTCCGTAGGAGTGACAGTATAATCTAATTGTGGAGTAAAGGGAGTTTCGTTCTGTATGAACCACCAGGAGATTGTCCACATAGATTATACAGTGGACATTAATGGAGGTGTGTAACTACTGCCTTCATGAGGTGTGTGAATGTGTAAGGGGCATTGGATAGCCCATAAACCATTACTGTCCACTGATAGAGGACACTCTTCCAGAGGAATCTTAAGAGTCTCCTGTGATTTGGAAGGCCACTTTGAGGTCTATTTTTATATAAAAATAGTTTTTGGTGAGCAGGAAAGGTACGTCTACCAAGCCCTCCATATGGAAAGAACTGGTTAAGAGTCTTGACATTTAAAACTGGTCTGTATGAACCATCCTGTTTCCTTCCAGGAAACAGGTGACTGATCCAGTTTTTCTGGAAAGGGTCTGGCAACTCTATTTTGCCTTGCTGTAGGGCAAAGGATAGGACACCATCTACTAAAGGACTGCAGGGAAAAACCTGGCATGAAATATGGAAAAAGGGGAGGGACAAACCTTATTCCACAACACTTAGCAACCAGCTGTCTTGGTGATATGTCTCCAGGAAGCTATTAATTGGGAAAAGCAAGGAGGAGGTATTGAAGATAAGTGACCCTATCCTCTATCTTTTCTGAAGGAGTATGCATTGCCAGATCCTGCCTATGTCCAGGATAGGCCTCCTCTGGGAGCTCTGGGGTTGCCCCACTGGACTCGGGTCAAACTACTGGCTCCCGCAGAATGACCCTCCTGATGAAAGGGCCATTTGGAAGGCTGGGGGCCCTTAAGTTCTGGAAATGACTTGCAGGCTTTATAGCAGACTTTCACTTCATCTATGAAGTCAGGGCCAAAAAGGTTGGAATCTGTTAAGTTAGGAACGTCTACTGGCCTGGGAGCTAGATTAGTGAGATCTGCATTAGCTAGCCAGTGAGTTCTATGAGTTCTACGTGAATTAGATATGAAATCAAAAGTCTGGCCAATCATTAGGGTAGCCCTGCTTATAGCTTTCAAGAGGGCCATCTTGGAAGCTACCAGGGAATCTAGGGAGCCCCCTGAAACCCCTTCTATTTCCACTTCGTCTAGGACAAATAACAGAGAACTGGCCACGTCCGAAACTTTAAGCTGAATTTTCCTAAGTAATTTATCCATAGAATCACTCTGGGCTTATCCTCAATGAGTGACGTCAGAGCCGAATCAATCTCTGGGGCAAATAGAGCGGGAATGTCAGGAATTCCAGTATGTTTACAGATAACCATCTCATCTACCTTAATGAGAACCATTCTAAAGGCTAATTGGGAAAAGTGATATACCTGAGAACGCTCGTTCAGGGCCCAGTGAGAAGAAGAAATTTTAGACGGGGTATTCTGCCTGCTAATGCTACCTGGGCCATTTGCAAATCACTATACACGTCTCTGCGAGATGACACACTAGTCCTAGTTACCTCCTCTAACTCCCAATCTACTGGAGGGTAACTAGCATCCTTGTATGAATAAGATAGGGGCAGTGGGTGGTGGTGACTAGCCCCCTTAT
Organism: Taudactylus pleione; assembly: GCA_031769625.1. Taxonomy (NCBI): domain Eukaryota; kingdom Metazoa; phylum Chordata; class Amphibia; order Anura; family Myobatrachidae; genus Taudactylus; species Taudactylus pleione. Next base: position 36,233,921 of record JAUIMM010000014.1, read on the forward strand.
GAGCGCACTGTTGCGCAAAACTCCCAGTCGAGGCAGGAAATATGTGATGGCTGTGGGCAGGAGAGAAAGGAGAAAGGTCTGCTGTGGACCTCAGAGGTATTCCAGCTATGGGCAATACCTGGGAAAGAGATGTTTTGTCCTAAACAGGGATCTTATGAAGAATCACGGTCAATATGTTTCTTTTTGGAGGTGTATTTTCTCACCACTGTGAAAATATGCAGGAGGGGAAAGACTCTACAGCCTGACTAATTTCCCCTTCTTCAGAGGTTTCCCTGTTGTCCTCCAACCTGACAGGTTTATTAATTTCCTTCTTTTAAATATTATTTTCTCAACTGAGGAAGGACACGTGCCAGGGCGTGCGCACAAGTATCCTGCAGATGTGCGCAGGTTGTGCCTCTGCCTGGCTCCCCCCCGGCTGTGGAGAAGCTAAGTGAAAGTTTTCTTTCACTTTATCTTCTCAGCGCTCATCAGGAAGCTTGTATCTAACCCACCAGCTGTTGCTAGGTGCAAGCCTCCCGACGAACAAAAGAATAGCAGAATAGCATTATATTACCCACTCCTAAACTGATAAACTAGAATTTAAACAGTAAACTTATAAAATAGTAACTAGGATAGCAAAACTTCTAAGCTTAGATATTAGCAAGGATGATATAAGAAAAATAGCAATCAAGTTAAGTGTCTTTGGATAATTTGGATGTTGAATTTATCTTAATTTAGGATTATAATGGATCTGTTCCCAAAGGTAGCACCATGAACACCATCACACACTGATTTAATCCACTACACTACACTACACTACAGCAGAGAATATCAAATTCCACCATTACAGTCCATGTTTTAAGGATATCCATGCTTGAGCACAGGAAACTTAATTAGTACATCCGGCAGTGCTGGGGTCCGGGTCTGCGTAAGGCAGCGGGTGGGGAGTCCCCGGCGCCCGCTGCTAGTGTTCCGGCTTCTGGTGTCCCCTCCCCTCCTTCCTCAGCAGCTGTAGTGCAGACGTCCACAGCTCCCCCTAGGGGTGCGCACGCGCACCTGAAAGGAAATGTAAAGAGACACGCGCCAAACATGATGTCTCCCCCCTATATAATGGAGTCCCTGGGCACTAGGCAGGTGCCAGAGTATAGGCTCCCAAACCTTACTCCAGCTTCCCAGTGATTATGTTTGCTCGTTGCTGACCTTGGCTTCATTTTTAACCTGACTCCATCTGAATCCTGGCACTATGCTTTGTATTGCGGTTTCGACCTTCGCTTCCCTCCGTGACCTGTTTACGTCTGCTCCCTTTCTGACTCAGCTTGTCGACTATGTGGTATGCCTGCTTGTAGTCCACTCTAATCCAGAAGAACACCAGCACTTGTACAAGGGAACCAAGTCTAAGGGCACCGACCTGCTTGTTTGATGCAACTAAGCCCAAACCTCCTTGTGGGCCTCCCTGGTGAATACCGCCGACACAATAGACTCTGCCTCAGTACTGGGTCTCACCAAAAGTACGGGCTAGCATCCATTATCTGTCCATTAGTTGTGACAGGATGTCCTTAAAACATGGACTGTAATGGTGGAGTTTAGCAACCTCTGCACTACAGATTTCAGATTGTAAAAAAAATTAGATCAATAAGCACCAATCCCATACAAATATTCTAAATAATTATCAGCTCTATGTACAGGGGTAAGTTTGCAGCACTCCCAACTATGAGGTGTCTGTGTCACCACCAAATAAATCAATAGAACAAAAAACAAAAAGTCAGGTAGCGCAAACCTGTTGGTTTGCGCTACCAGAATCAGATTGGTCTTCCCTATCCAGGCCCTTTAGAAATCTATTTAATCTAATATTTTGCAATCATATTTGTTACAAGATGTTCATGTGAAACAGCCACTATAATAGTAACACATGTAACAAACAAATTAAGGAACTGCTAGACTGCAATAACATGTAGCCCAGAACATTTTCAATTTATTTTCAAAGACTGTAAATTTATGTAGCGATGATTTAAGAAAGACAATGCCCCAACAGCACCTCTACTCACTAATGATTTTTCTGTATTGAACAAAAATTAGATTTGTCAGTTAATCACAATATTGTGATCGAGAAATTTCAATCCATGGTCAGTGACATCTTATTGTCTAGGAAAATGAAGAAACAACCTGGTTATCACTAAAGCAACATTTGTATGTGTATCTCATTTTTTAAGGTTGAATTATTAAAAAAAAAAATCCTTTGACACACACCTTAATGAAATGTGCCACTTGTGACCATCAGTAGACCAGCCAAAAAGCTAAAAGGCTTAAAAAAAAATCTTCTACCTGCATCGAATGTTAATAGCCGGCAAACCATGATAAATCAATCAGTCATAGCTCTGACAGAAATGCTAGTGTGGATGGCAGTAAAGTCTTGACCTTAAAGCTAATTTCAAGGTCATTTTGTTGCCTAAAAAAGCCAAATTTCAAAAACATCCAAATATAGGGTCTGTTTCAGTAAGGATCGCTATTGCGAGCGCAATTACGCACGCAGTCTCACTGCAAAGATATGCTAATGATTGCAATCACAATACCATCGCAGCCTAACATAAGGATGCCCCCTTTACCTTACTCACATCCATAATACTTAGCAAAACTGCATAACATCGAGTACAATTGCAGCCTCATGCACACTTGCACAAGGTCTAACCTACTCAGGAATTGCTAACCTCATCACATGCGTTAAAAGCCAAAGCTGCATACGGCATCGCAGTGGATAATTTATGCACGCCCCTGTAACAGCGTTCAAACGCACTGGCACACCTGTGTTTCGCTGACCACCCCCCGTCACCACGCCCAAACAATACTTCCTACCACTCACTCTGTGATGAGACTGCGTAGTCACTGCAATCACTGCACATTATTACAATGTATATCCTTTATACATTGTACTGTATATAACTAATAATATTTATTGTCTTTTCTTGTGCATGATCTGATGACACAATAATCATGAGTGAACATTCCCCTAGAATGACCACCACGAGGCAGCATACTGAATATGAAAAGAAGAATGCTTGTTTTTTTTTTTCAAAGTCAAAGCAGTTCAGACGACCTTCATCAAGCCTACACTGATAGAAAAAAACAGAACCAAACATTTTGCACAACAAAGAAGGAAATTGGGTGACCACAGTTATTCAGAAGTGATGGACAAACTAGATGGTCTGTAGTTGGATCATTTTAACTCTCTCGAAAATTAAAGTGGCACAAATCCGGATATGTGAACAAACTGGGCAAACTACGGAATGAGTGACAAACAGCATTTGTACCATCTACCAGCTCAAACATCACAGCTGCAACAAGAAATTATCAGACAACTATAGACTGGAAGCTCTGTATGTTTTACCAGTCACAGATCTCAAATAAGAAGCTCCACAGTGTAGAAACTACGAATAAATCCACAACACTGAGTGAACGATCGAAATCTGATCCAGTGATGTCCGTCAGACTCCCTTGAGTCAGTGACTTGACGGAGGCAAACACAGCTGCATCACTGTCTGGGATTTACAATTTCCAGAGACAGGCTGTTTTGCTGTATTTGGCCAAAGGTTTCTTTATTTTAGACTCCACCATCTGAATGAGAGGACCCAGAAGAAATATGGAATATTTGTTGGGATTACAATCGTATTGGTCTTTTTTTGTCTGAACTCGCAAATCCAACTATTCACCTAAAACCGTTTCAGTTGTGAATTAAACTGGTTTCAGGAGTATTGCTGGGTTTGCAAGTTCAAGCGAAAAAAGGACAATAGGATTCAAATCGCACATGCCACGATTAGCAGAGGATCACCATTGAACCAAAACCGACAGACAAACACGATTCATAGTAAATTTGAGATATGGAGTGCAAAATGTTTCAGTGGTGTCCAGTGAATCGAGGTCGATGGCAAACATGGTTCTTAGTAAATTTGCCCCTTTGTTTGTTTTTTAGCAAATATACTTTGTTACCATTTATAACTCTTCATAAATGTGATCACCATTGTGTCCTTTTTTCAATGATATATTATCCTCGATTCACTGTGATTATTCATTATTTTTACCAGGTTATGATAATTACTTCTAAATTAAAATGATTATTGTGATTTTTCACGACTACATATTGTATATCAGTAGCCTGTTAGAATGTACCAAAAATTTGCAAACAACTCAAGTCTTTGCATGACTGAACAAATAACTTGTAAAATATAAAAATTGTCTTCAATTTGCAGCACTCTGACTAGCTTACTTAGCTATCATTGGGTATACTGAGACTCCAATTGTTGGCTGACATACTGATCATGTCTGAGAGTGGGGAACTCCTATTGCGCCAAACATGCGGCAAAATGCGTACCAGTAGAGAACACGTAGTCCCAGTCTGTGCATGGATGGGACACTGGAGTGCTGAAGAGAATCCAACTGCATGTCTCCAACTGGCATCACCTGTCTACAGACACCACAGGAGCCACCTACTTTCCACCACACTCTCATCAGTGTGGCAGTCTCTGGTGACCCTGCACTGTCTAATTATCAGATGACCTTTAGCATATTTCGCCCGACAGCAGATGTGATATCTACCTACCTTCATTCAATGGTTAACTGTTCTGCTTTTTCACTATACCGTTCACTGCCAGGCAAATGGTGAGGCAGCAGAGACAGGACAACTATTCCACCTTGAACTTTTATTTTACACAAAACAGACGCATTGGTCTGATCCCACAAATGTATATGTTTTATATACATGCCTGAATGTTACTCATATCCATGTTGTGGTTTTTATATGGATAACAATTACCTATTATCTAATAACAAATATGTGATTATATGTATGTGTCTATTCCTAATGTACAGTCTAGCAATATACTGTATATATTAATGAATCTGTTTTGGATTTTGCAGTCTTGCAATATGTGCATGCATCTGTTTTGAACTGTACATTCTTTCAATATAGGCATGCATCTGTTTTGAAGAGCACAATCTCTGCAATACAGTATATGCTTGTATATGATACAGTATATATCTTATGTTAATAATACAGTACTGCAATAATTGGACTTCTGAGAAAACAATTGGTGCATATAATATGCATGTGTCTGTTCTGAATTGCACAGTCCTACAATAATTGATAAACACTTTCAAATTATTTGTGCTTATTCCACATATGTACATATTGATCCTTTTTAAAGCATGACTTTGTTGTTAGATTTTAGGATGAATTTATAACACCCTGAAGGTTTGTTTTGTGATTATGCGATATTTACTTTGGAACATGCATCTTTGACACCTTATTTGTAAGACTTACAAGCTCCATTGAGTGATGAGCTAATATCTTTCAGAAAATAAGCATGTGATTACCTAATTTAGCATCATCAGTCAAACATGTAAACATTGAGCAAAAATTATTTATTGATGATACTAATATTTCTTCTAGAATTTTATTCTACAAACGATTTATAGATGATTTATTTTTCATCTGGCTTGGTCCTTGTAATGATTTGAAAATGATTTTTGATACGCAAAATATGTCAGAAAGTCATGTCAAATTCTCCTTTAACATGCAATCTGAGTCGATTGAATTCTTGGATGTTAAGATTAATTTACGTAATGCCATGATCGAGGCTACGGTATTCCGTAAACCTACTAATCGCAATACCTCCCTATTGGCTAATAGCTGTCACCCTAGGGGTTTAAAACTGGGCATCCCCTACTCACAGATGGTGAGATTAAGGAGGATCAATAGTAGCAGAGATAAAGCTGAACAACAGATTGATGGGTTGATTTTACGCTTTGTAGCTAGAGGTTATGAATTAAAATTGCTGCTACAGTTGAAACAAAAGGTGTTACTTTTTGAACAGAATTATATTTTATGTAGAAATACTCAGACCGATTCCATTGATTCCTTCACTTGGGTTATACAGTTCAATACCCTGTGATTAATGATATTAGTAAGAAATTATGGCATCTGGTTTAGACTGATGAGGATCTGGGGCTGAATGAACGTCCATTACATGCATGTTATTCTAGGAGTAACAATCTTCGTAATTTACTGGTTAAAACTGACATCACGGGCATGGGAGCGAAATCTGTCCGAAGCTGGATCCTCAAAAGATTGGGTTGCTTCAGATGTTTATGTGTCACATGCAGATATATGCTTTCTAGTGATATGTTTTACCACCCTCATTCTGGTAAGAAGTTGTATATTAAATACCATTTAACATGTGAATCTACCCATGTGATCTACAAAAAGTGTCCCTGTGGCCTTACCTATATTGGTAAGACCACGAGAAAATTTAAAGAAAGAATGGGTGTTCATAGGTCTACCATCAGAATGGCGCTAACTAAGGGTATCAGTGACCAGCCAGTGACTCGCCACTTTATTGAGGCAGGACATAATCTTTCATGCCTGAAATACAGGATGATTGACCATGTCTCTCAACCCATTAGAGGAGGTGATAGGAACTTAATGCTTTTGAAACGCGAATCATTTTTGATTCACTATCTAGATGTCATTGCTCCCAAAGGTCTAAGTTAATTGTTTATTATACAATTGTTCATTATACAATTGATAGTGCATATTATTGCAATGATTATGGCTTTACTTTTGTGTACGCTATATTGTGATCAGTTCTGCTATCTTTGTATGCAGTTTATTTGCTGTATTTCTCTATCTCCTATTCCGTCTGTTTGTTATTATCTGTCTCCATGGTGATGGGTTATGAATTTTTTCACTGACAGAGACTGCATGATGTTGTGGTTGACGCGTCATCAATGTGCGCTCACACCCGCTCTGTGCTGGAACTTGGTGCGCTGTGTGTCACATGCTGGGTGTAAAGCTATAAGGTAAGATGTTTGTAACTTTTCTGTATTACCTGACGAAAATCATATAATTGATTGAAACGTTGTAACTACTTTGCAGTGTTGCATTATTGAACGTTTTCATAGTCCTGAGTGCCGCACTCGTGTTGTGGTATTTATGCTTTTCTGTGGAGGCACAGTTATTTACGTATGTGTGTGAGTGCCGGACCATTGTGGCTAATATATATATATATATATATATATATATATATATATATATACTGTATATATAAGTCCCCAATATGCCGGCACTCAGTCAAAAAAACTGCAACTTCCTCTGATATCCGTCCATAACATGCCATACATCTCATAAAAAATGAGACAGCACTCAGAGATTTGTACAAAGACAAATATACATATATTCAAAAAAGCATCTGGGCGACGTTTCGAGGTATAACCCTCTTTTTCAAGCCTCCAGCATTACAGCATAGACAAACAACACATAGACATCACTTACCCCGTTAAGTAGCTGTGTCGGTACTCCGTTCGGCCCACGCTGCTCCCTTGAGGTCAATACGTTCCACCGTTACCCAGCAACCGCTGTGTACCCTATAGGAATACTTCCTGATTCAGTTTGCAGCCCTTGCATCGGAAGGAGGATGACACCAGGCTGTCAGTTATCTGGCAGGGCTCATTCTGGGAGGGACCTCATATGGGAGTAGAGCTGTGGGTTAAACAAGCTGATCTAGCTGAGTGATTAACCCACCACATCTAAAACAAGTGCATGTTAAAAACAACATGAAATGCATCAATTACACACAACTATTGTCTGTAAAAACACACAAACATGATGCACGTCAGTAGCAATACATATGAATATACATAAATTATACCCAACAATCTAAATCCCTACAGCAAATATATCACAGTTTCTTTAAGCAGACTCATAGAATGTTCCAATTTATTTTATTGTTTAGACCTTTAGGACGTGTCGTATCTAATCTAAATATCCACTGAGCTTCTCTGTTCAACAAAAATTCTTGAGCTGTGCCACAGGGTATAGCAGTGAGTCACGTGCTGAGATTATAGGTCTCCCCGGTGGTCTAGCAGCATCCTTATGGATTTTCGGTAAGGTATACAGGATCGGTACTTTAGGGTGGTCCGGGGGTGGTCCGGGCATAATGTTTTTGCCACCTTTCATGTCATCTCACCTCTATCCACTGCAGATGTCAACATATTTTTCAGCTCTTGCTGGTATCTTTCTGTCGGATCTCTAGGCAGTCTAGTGTACACGTCCAATTCCACTAGTTGTTGTTCAATTTCACTCCTGTAATCTAGAATATTTTGCACTACAATCGCGCCCCCTTTGTCCGCAGGCCGCACTATGTAGGGCAAACCATTTGCAAATTCCGTGAACGGATGGCTTTGCACCGATCGTCCATCGCCCTAGCTGGAAGAGAAAATGAGCAGAAGGTGGCGTGTCACTTTAAAGATGCAGGTCACACCTTGTCGTCTCTTCAATATATGATCATTGATCATGTGAAAGAATCCCTTAGGGGTGGAGATCGCTCCAGAATTTTGTTGCAGAGAAGCTCAGTGTACATTTAGATTAGATATGACACGTCCTAAAGGTCTAAATGATAAAATAAATTGGAACATTCTATGAGTCTGCTTAAAGAAACTGTGATATATTTGCTGTATTGATTTAGATTGTTGGGTACAATTTATGTTTATTGATATGTATTGCTACTGACGTGCATCATGTTGCACGTATGTGTGCTTCGGTTAGTTAATGCTTCTTTAGTTTTTGTATGTTTTACAGACAATAGTTGTCTGTAATTGATGCATTTCATGTTGTTTTTAACATGCACTTGTTTTAGATGTGGTGGGTTAATCACTCAGCTGGATCTGCTTGTTTAACCCACAGCTCTACTCCCGTATGAGGTATCTCCCCGGAATGAGCCCTGACAGATAACTGACAGCCTGGTGTCATTCCCCTCCCGATGCAACGGCTGCAAACTGAATCAGGAAGTATTCCTGTAGGGTACGCAGTGGTTGCTGGGTAACGGTGGAACGCAGGACCAAGAAATGCGTCATGTGGATGGAACTTCCGGCGGATGGACCTCATGGGAGCAGCATGGGCCGAATGGAGAGCAGACACAGCTACTTAATGGGGTAAGTGATGTCTATGTGTTGTTTGTCTGTGCTGTAATGCTGGACGCTTGAGAAAGAGGGTTATACCTCGAAACGTCGCCCGGATGCTTTTTTGAATATATGGATTTTTGTCTTTATACAAATCTCTGAGTGCCGTCTCATTTTTGCTGATATATATATATATATATATATATATATGAGCTATAGGTGAGGTTTTTAGAGAAGGGTATACACATAATGTGATGATAGAATTATTAGTGCTTGTCTCAAATTCTGTAAATAATAAATTACCAAATGCTGTGGCCAATTTGCACTTGTTGGTGTCAGTTCTTGGTGAGTTACAGGTAAGTCACTGTGCGAGTGGACATTAGTAAAAGGAATGCAGCACAGTCATGACATTTTAGTCATATTCACTTTCAGTAATCCTGAGCTAAAGGGCCCATATCCAGTAGCATATATTATATTCATTTTACTAGCATTTCTAAGGTTACTAAAATGCATTAAAACTGGTCAGACGCAATATCCACTGCCATGTTTATAGCATTTCCTTAGTTCTATTTGTGGTTCGGAATGCTTTGTGTTCTATTTTATCTTTTTTACTTTCTTATGTGTAAACTCAAGGAATAGGTCAACAGTGAGCTGGAAAATCAATGAAAATTCTAGTATCAACATATGTTAAATGTCTTTTGCATTTTTAATTTTAAAGGGGGAGATGTACTAAGCTCTGGAAAGTGATAAATTGGAGACAGATAAACTACCAACCATTCAGCTCTTAACTGTCATGTTACAGGCTGTGTTTGAAAAATGGCAGTTAGGAGCTGATTGGAGGGCAGTTTATCACTCTCCAATTTATCACTTTCCAGAGCTTAGTACATCTGTCCACTAAATGGCAGTGTGGACAAGGCTTTACTTGGCATTACACACTAATGAAATAGCTAGACATAAATTACAGTGTTTTGTACATGTGGTACAGAACATTTAATAGACTCACATTGACCATAATACATTATTTTTTCTCTAGCCTGCCCAGTTTGAAAATAATGTGAATTATAAGTTTCTACATATAAAGGGTAAGTGTTCAGCAAAAAGCAATGAATAAGGACATCACATTAAAGAAGATCAGAACCTTTAAACCTTTCTGTAAGCTTTTATTAAAGTATCATTTAATTGAGAGGAAAATTGCTCATTAATTCTTTTTTCCATACCTACCAAAGAACATCATTAGGAGTTGTTAGATCAAATGCACAACTTTCCAATCCATCTTTGAACTGGATGACCTTGGAGTAGACCCAGACAGGGAACACAACAACAAAAGATGCCGCCCACAGAAGTATGTTCACACGAATAGTCTTTGATATTGTCCTCAAGCTTGTAAGACGAAATGGCTGCACAAGAGCCATATATCTGTAACATGAAACAATATTAGTACTAAAGTTAATTGAGAAAGAGCAATTTGTCTTATACAGAAAATGATCTATTTTTTTCCCAGGTGCTTTTTGTGGAATACTTACGCAATCAGGTGCCAAGGCCCCTGTTTACTGCGATCAACATTTAAAATGCGATTGTAGTGTGATATTTTTGACCAAATATGCATTGGGAATTTAGGAAATATCACATGGATGTACTAGCACCCGCATGCAGGGACAGAGCTTGTGATAAAGCAAATCCTGTCCGCACACTTCTCTGTATTTTTCCGAAAAAAATAAAGGGAGAGTGTGTCAGTGCTTATGCCGCCACCGGATAACGCAACCATCGCCCCCCGTGATCCCCTGAGAAAACTGAAAATTTATTTAAAAAATAATAAATGAAAAATGCTAAAACATTTTTAGTACGTGACACTAAAATAATGTGAAAAGGGTGTGAAAACACTAGTTTTCACATTATTTTAGTAAAAATAATGAAAATAAATATAACCCTACTGTAAAAAGAGCTATAGTGCAATTAATGTAAATTCTAGCCTTAGCTATGATTTAATGTCAACATCACTGTGCCTAGATGGCCCTCGCAGTGCATATATACTATCTGATCTTGATAGGTGCAATGTGTTGGTGCTCCTAGCTTTAAGAAAAACATTACATATCGTTCCAATGAAGATTCAGGGCTCTATTTCTTAACATTATTTTTACTAAAATAAAGTGAAAAAGGGTGTTTTCACACCCTTTTCACATTATTTTAGTATCACCTATAGGTATTACAGGGCAATTAGAGTAGAATTCGTAAAATTCTACTCCAACCCCTAAGTATCACTTATTTTTAGTAAGCAAATCGCATTTCCCATAATTGTAATGGGAAATGTGATCCGACCAAAGTTGCTAAAAATAAATTGTAAAAAAATATCAGGGAAAACCCTGTGATAATAACGCCACCCCAGTTACCGGCCTCCTACTTTGCTCTAACGGGCAGAGCAGTGCCAGGAGTCGGTCCCAGTAATCAGCTGTGTGGTCTAAACAGACTGCAAGCTGATTACTGTAAAAAAAAGAAAAAAAAATTGTCAACATTTTTTTTACTTACCTGACTCCAGGGACCGGTGATCAGGCCTCTGGTGATGTCTCCTCTCCGGTCAGCTGGTCTCCCATAGTGCACTGCCGCCCGGTCATCAGGTGATAGGGTCCCAGTGCAGTATGGGATATCAGCTGACCGGAGGCATGGAGGACATCACCGGAGGATGCAGGCAAGGGTATATCTAGTGATCCAAGCGCCCCTGGCAATGTAATGGACTGGCGCCCCCCCCCTATGCAGTGCCCCCAATAGTAATCCCCCAGTAATAATCCCCCCTATGCTGCATTGCCCCCACTAGTAGCCCCCCTATACAGTGCCCCCAGTAGTAGCCCACCTATACAGTGCACCCAGTAGTAGTCCCCCCTATACAGTGCCCCCAGTAGTAGCCCCCCTATACAGTGCTCCCAGTAGTAGCCCCCCTATACAGTGCATCCAGTACTAGTCCCCCCATACAGTGCCCCCCAGTAGTAGACCCCAGTTGTAGTCCCCCCTATACAGTGCCCCCAGTAGTATTCCCCCCCTATACAGTGCCCCCAGTTGTAGTCCCCCCTATATAGTGCCCCCAGTAGTGGCCACCCCCCTAAATTGCCCCCAGTATTGGCCACCCCTATACAGTGCCCCCAGTAGTGGCCACCCCCATAAATTACCCCCAGTAGTGGCCACTCCTATACAGTGCCCCCCAGTAACGGGCACCCCCCCATAAAGTGCCCCAGTAGCTGCCACCCCCTATTTCAGTGCCCCCCCCTGTAGTGCCAGGCTTACACACACAAACACAGACACAAAGAGCAAAAAACAAATTCAACTTACCTGATCCCCGCTCCTGACGCGACCGCCGCAGTCCCGGCCGCTTTTCTCCTGCATGGGAGAGATGTCATGACGTATGACGTCTCTCCCATCACATGCTGCGGGGGGACCCGGCACATGGAGCTAATTAGTGAGCTCCAGCTGGCTCCCTCCGTGGACGATGCAGCAGCTAATGAGAGTCTGTCTGACTCTCATTAGCTGGCTGCTATTACACACACACAGACACCGCTGGCAGCTGTCTGTTTGTAAACTGTGTAGGGCAGACCGCTATCATGCGGTCTGCCCTACACTTGTGGGGCCGGCTGATTTGTCCACCCCTTGGCTACTGGTGGCACTGCCAGACGGTGCCCCCCCTTTGGTCGGCGTCCCTGGCGAGTGCCATCCTGGCCAATGGGTAGATACGCCCCTGCATGCAGGTAAGTGTAATTAAGGGAAAGGGGGTGTTGCGAAGGGGGGTCGCGGGGGTCCACGATCGCAGGGGCAGGTCTTAGCGCTGGGGAGAGGAGCTTAGCGCCAGGGGGGGTAGCAGCAGTCTACGGTCTGCGAATGCGCAGGCACTTTGTCATGGTAATTTTTGCGAAAATACCGTGACTAGTGTGCGGAGGGGATTTGCAGGGACAGAGCTTTATTGCAAGCTCTGTCCCTGCAAGGGATTTGTAGTAAATCCCTGTGATATTGCCTGAATTCGCAATGCAAATTCAGTCGATAATATCACAGTACAATCTGCATTCAATATGCGGATTCTAGTAAATAGAGCCCTCAGTCATTTAAATAATAAGCAAATGACACTGATTTATCACAATAGATTATTGTAATCTTAATTGTAGTTTTAGGGAATAAGGTATTTATTATTTAATTTAAACCAGGTGATTGGTGAATATCTCAACCATTAGCTCGCTGTGAGATACCTATATTATCGATAAATATTTGCATAGTATTATGAATACATTTGTGCTCAGTGTAGATGTGTGGAATATTTTCCGGGATGTGGTGGAGTTTAATAAGCTAAAAAGAGAAATAGAAAAGTGTTTGGAAGCTGCAACCTTAGTAGGCAGTTAGAAAAATGACTCAAGTAATGTTCCTCTAGGTGTGACAGGATTTACAAGCTGATCAGCTGACATTTGGAGCCAGTTCCCAAAGCTATACATGAAATAGGTGGAGCAAGTATGAGAAGAGATCTGACACAAGGATAGCAAGTAAAAACACAAAGTGAAAACTAAGGGGCCTATTCATCATCGGCGGCTGTACGGCCCCCGATGATTAAGTATTCAACTCACTGCAAGGGATATTTAAGTATCTAACTCACAGCGGGGGATACTTTACACTGGAGCAATTCATCATTGCTCCGTTGCGGGGACAGCTGCTCCGAAAAGAAGTTGTACCTGCGATTAGTAGTGCAGTTACATATGTAGCTGCATTACTTACCTCTACCCTGTTGGCCCGTCTACGCATCATCATCTGTCTAAAACCACTCCAGGATCTCAGCTTATCATCATCGGTCTGAAACCGATTCAGAACTTCAAAACTTTTTCATCGGTCTCCAACTGATTCAGAACTCCAGTTCATCACTACCGGTCTCAAACCGATCCAGCTCTTCAGTTCAGCATTATCAGTCATTCCGGCCCTACTCAACAATCCAGCAACATTGGTCCCAACCTGATTCTGCTCATCTATACAGTATCATTATCTCCAGTTCTCATTCCTACTCATTGTTAATAAAGACTGCATATCAGTCCTCGCCTTTGGGCCCCCTCATCCTCTACAGCTTCTCTACTCCTCACCTCATACATGAGGAAGTCTTGGCTTAAGCCTCCCAACTTCATCCATGCCTCCCAAGACTCCACTTTAGCCTTGCACGCCTGTTCCACCCAACTTCAACCCTCAGGCGTGACAGACTAACCTGGCGAAGCAGCACATTAACCAACAACTTTCACTCTATGCCAGTAATGCTCAGCTGTCTTGGCAATATTTTTTGATAAATATTTTTGATTTTTTTAATCAAGATTTTATTGTGATTTAGGAAAAATTAATAACTAGACTCCTATAGATTGCTTTATTTAGTAGCTCCCTAACTTGCAGGGGTGGCACAAGTTTATGGTGCATGACCAGTTCAAATTGTTTATGGTTAATGGGATAGGCAAAACCATTGATAATGACTGACAATCATAGAATATGTCGACAAACACAAGCACAACCCTGACCACCACTATATAACTGACCCTAAGGATGATATATAAGTACAATTTACTTATTTTAATAATTTTTGCTGAATTTCTCAATTTTTGGCCTAGGAGTGCAATGAAAAAAATGCTGATATTCTAGGTTTAATTTATACACAGGGGCAGGGCCAAGGATGTCCCAGGAACCAAGTCACTGCCTATAGACCTGTATCATATTCTACAAGGACATTAAAGGAGATCTATCAATCTTTCCAACAAGGACAAGTAGAGGTGTTGGTCCATAGCAATCAAACAGATTCTACCTATAATTTATCTAGGACATACTATTACTGATAGCTAGAATTGAAGTTGCTATTGGCAACACCACCACATATCCACTTTAGAAGGATTGATAGACAGCAATTATAATTTGGAGTAAAAAGTTAACTGTATCTAAACTGTGATGACCAAAGCTCTGCAAACAAAGCCAATGCCATTTAATAGAAAAACTATCCTGGAATCAGCCCATTCCAAGGGAGGCTGGATTGAAACTTGTGCATTCTGCTTTAGCAGTAGAGGTGTGGAATTCCATATTTTAACATTTACACAGGCCCAGCTGGAATAATCACTGGAGCACAGGAAGGGTTTAAAACTCCCACACACCAGATGCTCTTGATGCCGGACAAACTGGGCAGGTGATAGGCTGGGAGTGGTGGCTAGCATTAAGGTGACAGGACCTGGAGGGTACATAGACATTAGCACAAGGAGTGCTGAGACATTTACTTTTATGTTGTTTGCTTATTTTCTGTTATGTGTCTGTGTGTATCCAGGCCTAACCTCACGTATGCTAAGGTGCAGTGTCTGCTACCATTAAAAGACACTGCTTTACCAAGTACCTACCTGTCTGCAATCCTCATTTCAATACCCTTTGTTACATGTGGTGGCCTGTATGGGGACTCTGCACTGCTGTGTCTCAGATGCCCATGGCGTAGCAAAGGATTTGACAAGGCAAAACCTTCAGTATACGGGAGTATGGTTGGCGAACCAGAAAAAA
Source organism: Taudactylus pleione (assembly GCA_031769625.1). Taxonomy (NCBI): domain Eukaryota; kingdom Metazoa; phylum Chordata; class Amphibia; order Anura; family Myobatrachidae; genus Taudactylus; species Taudactylus pleione. Next base: position 36,249,374 of record JAUIMM010000014.1, read on the forward strand.
CACAGTTATATTAAGGACATTGTGTAACTTATTCTGCAAAAGCTGTTTATGTGTACTGAGAAAAAAAGTTACTTTGCTTTGTTTTTACTAAGGTGCTTGAGATATAACAAATGCTGATTAGTATTGTCACCAGCTAGTATGCTGTCTAATTAAGCTCACCTGTTGACTGAACAAGAGCAAGACAAACATAATTAAGCATTGCAGTGCTGGAAGAGAAAAAGCCAGTTTTTTTTCCTGTGTTCTGTTTAACCCCTGCATGGCTGCAGGAAAAAAAGCAGTGTTTTCTTTTTCTGTGTTAAATGTGAATTACAATTGAAAGAGATATATTTATTTGTGTAAACTGGATTGTTATCTAAAAGCACCTAAAGTTTTTTGCACTATAGTAAATTTGTTGGTCTCTCACCAAAACACAGAAGAACAAATGTTACTATTAGTGACCCAGTCAATGGGCATACCAGGTGCTGGGCATTCGAAGAAAATGTCTGCCTCAGATGACCCAGAGGCATATTTGCTGATATTTGGGAGGGTGGCACAGTGTTTAAAATGGACAGCAGATACTTGGGCTGATAGACTAACACCCTATCTCACTGGTGAGGCTCAGAAAGCCTATGCTGATTTGTCCTCTGCTGATGAAAAAGTGCTATTCTGGCCAGGTCAGGTATCACTCCTTCTTCTATGAATGGGCCCTATTACCAGGAGTCCCTCCTCAAAGAAACACCACTGGAGATGCCAGGGAAATTTTCTATGTGTGCAGAGAGCCAGTTCATATAAGGCAGGACTGTCCCAGAAAACAGAGTCTATGGAGTGTGGGATTGCTAGTATGGGTGCTATGTACCCTGCTTTTTGCATGATGGTACCACTGGATTCCAGACCCCTGTTAATGTGGGAAACTGTGTTGCTGAATGGCCGAGAGTTCCCAGCTATTATAGACTCAGGGAATGAGATAACCCTGATCTTAGAGGCTGTCCTGCCCAGGGCAGTAGAAAAGGTGCCAGGGTTAGTTGAAGTACTCTGTGTTCATGGATCCACAGAAAAGTTTTCCTGAGTGCCAGTGAGCCTCACTATAAAGTAGAACACCTATAAGGTGGTCGCTGCAGCTGGTCCTAAGCTCCCCTATCTTATCATATTGGGACACAATTTCCCAGGATTTGTTGAGCTCATGAAGAAAACACAGAGACAACGACTATGTAAAGTCTCCAAGGCCCTACCTTGGAAAAGGTAGAAGAGTGGAAAAGCACAGCCAGTCTTCTTTGGAGAAGAAACGTCTGACTCACCAATATTAAGTGAGAATAGCCCCAGTCCAGATTGGGATACGCTGCCACCTGACATAGACCTGTGAAGTTTTGCCTGAGATCAACAAAACGTGCTGCCCTAGGGAATGTCATGGCTAGTGTCATAGAAGTTAATGGCATTGTAAAAACTGCCTACCCACTGGAAGGCACTCCATATTTTGTCCTTAAAGCCGATCTACTATATAGAGTCAAAGTGGAACAAGAGAAGAAGATTGAGCAGTTGGACAGTTGTTGGTGCCCAGGGTACATATACCACTAGTGTTGTGAGCCACTCATACACATCTTTGGGAAGGTCATCTTGGAGAAGAGAAAACACTGGAATGTATTCTGCTCTTATTCTTTGGACCAGGAATCACGGCTGAAGTAAAAAGATACTGCCAACGGTGTCCTGTGTGGCAGAAGACCAGCTCAAGGCCTCATTTCAGTGCACCATTAGTGCCAATGTCTATTGTTGGGGTACCATTTGATCACATTGCAATGGAGCTCGTTGATCCACTGGAAAAATTAAAGCGGGGTAACCAATTTGTTCTGGTGATTTTGGATTACACCACATGTTATCCAGAAGCAATAGCCTTGCAGAATACCAAAACAACTACTATTGCCAGGGAGTTGATGCTCTTCTTTTCTCATCTTGGGTTCCCTAAAGAAATCCTCACAGATCAGGGGACTCCATTTATGTCCCAAGTAATGGCAGAACTGTGTAAGAAGTTGGGAATAGTACGACTGCATACCTCAGTATACCACCCACAGACGGATGGGTTGGTGGAAAGATTTAACAGGACCTTAAAATCTCTGATATGCTGGGCTGTCCTAAATAATAAACGGGAGTGGGATGAAGTACTCCCTTACCTCATGCTTGCCATACGTGCGGTACCCCAATCCTCAGCGAGTTTATCCTTTATGAGCTCCTCTTTGGAAGGCAAGCAAGAGGCATCCTAGACATCTTGATGGAAGGCTGGGAACAGCAGAAAATAGAGGAACCAAACGTTGTGGAGTTTGTTAGAAAATTATAAAAATGGCTATATAAAATAGGGTCCATTGTTTGAGAAAACCTTAGAGGCCCAAGCTCATCAGACATTAGCACAAGGAGTGTTGAAACATTTACTTTTATGTTGTTTGCTTATTTTCGGTTATGTGCCTGTGTGTATCCAGGCCTAACCTCACGTATGCTGAGGTGCTGTGTCTGCTACCATTAAAGAGACACTGCTTTGCCAAGTACCTGCCTGTCTGGAGTCCTCATTTCAATACCCCGTGTTACTATATATATATATATATATATATATATATCGATCACATCTCATAATGGTTCATCATCATTGGGGTGCAGTCTCCAAAACCAATATTATGGTCCTAATATAGATCCAGTGTTATTTCCATAGATATGGAGAAGGACAGAGGGCACTCACCAAAAGCAGCACACGTATTAAGTTATTGTCAACATCATAGTCAGAGCCAGGTTGTTGTCGTCAATGTTTCAGTCCCGTAGGACCATTGTCAATACTTCAGCATAACAACTAAATACCAATATGTATGTATATCAAGCACCATCACCGTCACCAATAGTGGACTATTGGTGACGGTGATGCCGCTTGATATACATACATAATGGTATATGGTTGTTATGCTGAAGTTTTGACAAAGGCAACGGGACTGAAACATTGACGACTACTACCTGGCTATATATATATATTTTAAATATATATATATATATATATATATATATTAATGTAACTTTGACAAAAGGGCTGTATATGACCTGAAACGTTGGATTAAATATCATCACTGCATTTAAGACCTCCAGTGCCGCCTATATTACTTTCTGTCAGTGCCGCCTATATTACTTTCTGTATTCACCATCCCAAGGAGGTCACAGAGGCTATTATGTATTAGAGGATTAAGAGTGACAGACCATTTCGATCCTAATATATATATATATATATATATATATATATATGTAAGAGCAGCGGCACTCACGGGACTTTCAATAAGGAATACTGGACACACAGCAGTGTAGTTCAATGTTTCAGACAGTGAAGACGTTTATCAACGTTTCAGTCTTCACTTACTGAAATGTTGAACTACACTGCTGTGTCCAGTATTCCTTATTGAAAGTTCCGTGAGTGCCGCTGCTTTTTCTTTTCTACAACTAAGGCTACCATACCTCGGATGGCACCAGAGCAAGTATTATTATATACACTGTGGAGTGCCAGCTGATATTGACATATATAAAGTAAAAAAGAAGAAAGGACAAGCTCCCAATAGTGTGGTATCTCGTGATACAATTGGATAAAATAGAGAACAATTAGCTATTGCCCGTACCCTATGTACGCTTGTTATATAAGCGCATAATGCAGAATCCCATCGTCCAAACACAGTTCAGACTGATGAAGTGATCTCGGGGAACCCTCAGACTCCAGAACGCCCCACGTGTGCCCTTGGACAGCAACCTTATGAGTGAATGGTGTCCACAACGTGATGTAATTAGCATCCAGTTTTATTCATATAAATGTGAAGCACAAATATTACATATGGTTTAAAATGAAAAAAGAAAAAGGTTGCTTATATGAAAGGGGTGGTGTCTGGTCTTGCAGGGGGTACCCGTAGGTAAGTAGTGGTAGTTGTAGCAGAGGGGCATTAATACCCTATGCGTTTCACCAATATAGGCTTCCTCAGGTGAGGGATGTGTTCACAGAGACTCCTTATATACTAGTAATAGGCCTCAAGCCTGTCCAGTGCCGTTCTGGTGCCAAAATGACGTTACTTCCGGATTTTTGGTGCCAAAATGACAATACTTCCGTTTTTGGCACAAAAATGACATCACTTCCGGTTTTAGCAGCAAAATGATGTCGCTTCCGGTTCGCGGCATCTGAAAACCGGAAGTGACCATTATATGGAGACTACAGGCTCCTAAAGGTGCTTTTACATGAGGGCATAGTGCCCAATGTTCACTAGAGCTAAAACTGCTCTGGAAACGAAAGCTAAACTAGAGCTAAAACTGCTACATGGATACTGCCATTATATTCATATATGTCTCCTTTACAATCAGCGCCATTTTGTTGGTTAGATAAGGGGACTATACATACTATGAATGTTTATATGTAAATATATAAAGGGATATTACTTTAACTCCACATAGAGACTGTCTGCAGCATAAATCTATATTCTATTAATGTCCATTCATGGAAATCAACAGGAAGAAGCTTGTCTAATATACAATTAGATCATGGCTAATAAAACCACACTCATTTTTTAAATAGCGCACCTGGATATGTACAATAAGAACACGGGGTATACAATCAATACAAAGGGTTAAAACAAATCTAAAATACTTAACTCAAGTACTGAGGACAAGAGTTTGGAGAATCCACCAGCTAGACCTTTCATTGCCGGTATGGACTCACTAACAGTACCACTATCTAAATATGTGGATGCTTTCTTGAATCCCTATGTAAAGAAACTCACTTCCCACCTTAAAGATACAACCAGTGTTCTTAAATACATGGAGGAGATCGAATGGAAGGAGACGTACAAGTGGGCCACAGTGGACGTATCATCATTATACACATCCATAGTCCATGATAAAGGGATAGAGGCATGTAGAAGAACCTTGGAACAGGACTCCAAACTAAGTGGCTCTCATAAAGATTTTATTTGCATCTTAATCAGATTTATTTTAAGTTCTTGGATCACTTTTACTTGCAGGTATGTGGGACTGCGATGGGCACGATTTTTGTTATGCCAAGTTGTGCTAATATTTTTATGGGCATGTGGGAGGAGGAATATATTTGTAACAACAACCCACATAACGACAGAATTCGGCTATATAAGAGGTATATTGATGATATTATCACTATATGGGATGGAGATGAGGAAGATTTTAAGGATTTTATATCTTTTATACACCAAAATGATTTTAATATAACGTTTACATACAATTTTATTGTATTGTATTGTATTGTATTTATTGTTGTCATCAGCAAAACAAGTTTGACAGACGAAATTACATTGCACTTTTTTAAAACAGTGAATAGCAATCCATGGTAAAGGTTATCACAAACAATTTCACAAAAATAATAAAATTAAAATTAACTAAAGAGATACAATCATAGCATTCAACATGCGCACAGCAGATGGAAGAAAACTAACCCTCAAGCGACTCGTACGTGCCCGAAGTACTCTAAACCGCTTTAAAGATGGGAGCTTATCAAAAAATTCATGAAATGGATGGCTTGGATCCGATATGATACCTTTGGTTCTCTTTAGAACCCTAAGCCCATAAACATCATGAATAGTTGGCAACTGCACGCCAATGATTTTGCTGGCGGTCCTAACAACCCGTTCCAGTGCACTTCTTTCACTCGCTGTGCAGTTGCCATACCAGATAATGATACCAAACATCAGAATGCTCTCAATTGAGCATCTGTAAAAGTTTAGCATAGTTACTTTGCTAACTCCCGAGGCCCTCAAACGTCTTAGGAAAAACAAACGCTGTTGCGCCTTTTTAATTAGGGACAGTGTATTTAAAGACCATGTCAAATCTGCCGCAACCTGGATACCCAGAAATTTAAAAGACTCAACTATATCAACATCCTGGTTGTTAATAGACACTGGCAATTTCTGCTCTAAACATCTCCTACGAAAATCAATTACCAGTTCTTTTGTCTTGTCACCATTTAGGAGCAAGTGATTATCACCACTCCAAGAAACCAAATTTTTGATCTCTTTCCTATAATGGGACTCATCATTCCTGCTAATTAACCCAACGACTGCAATATCATCAGCAAATTTGATGATTTTCACAGAATCAGAAGTCGACACGCAGTCGTGGGTAAATAGCGAGTATAATAGGGGGCTGAGAACACAACCCTGGGGAACACCAGTCTTAATCAACACTTCCCCCGACACAGCACCTCCAATTCTAACTACTTGTGGTCTATCAGTTAAAAAGTTTAAAACCCAGTTACAAATAGACCCACTTAACCCCAAGTCAAACAACTTAGATGTTAGTGAGACGGGAATAACCGTATTAAAAGCAGAACTAAAATCAACAAAGAGTATCCGAACATAAGAATCCCTCACTTCCAAATGAGCTAAAATAGAGTGAAGTGCTGTAAGTACCGCATCATCAGTGCAACGATTTTTCCTATATGCAAACTGAAAAGGATCAAAATCTACTGGGAAAAAAGATTGAATATGTCCTAATACCAGCCTTTCAAAGCATTTCATTATCAATTAAGTTAGTGCAATTGGGCGATAATCATTAAGGCATTTTACTACCCCCTTTTTTGGAACTGGAACAATATTTGCCTTCTTAAAACATCTCGGCACTACACAATTAAAAAGGGACAAATTAAATAAGACCGTTAATATCCAACTTAACTGGTCTGCACACCCCTTGAGGACTTTACCGCTAATCCCATCCGGGCCGGCTGATTTACACAAATCAACCCGACGTAGACATTTAATCACATCATACTCCTCCAACATAAGAGGAGACTCCCCCACCCGGGGAATTTGGGGCGTAACAGAAAAACTATTCTCTTGATCAAACCTAGAGTAGAACAGGTTCAAATCTTCAGCTAATAGATTATTGTCATTGCTAATCACCTCCTTTTTTATTTTACAACCAGTAATATCCTGGATCATCTGCCACAGGCTTCTCGGATTCCTGTTATCATGACTTCTAGCTTCAATCTTTGCGGAGTAACTAATTTTAGCCCTCCTAATACCTTTCTGCAATTCACACCTGGAAGATTTCAACATTTCTAAATCACCAGATTTAAACGCTCTATCACGAGCCTTGAGTAGAGATCGAACTTCCCCGTTCAACCAAGGCTTCACGTTGGGAAATATTTTAATACTCTTTGTTACTGTAACACTATCCGTACAGCAACCGATGTAACCTAATATCAATGATGCTAGAGAGTCAATATCTATATCGCCATTTACCCTACTCTCATCAATAAACAAATCCCAGTTTGTGAATTCCAACATATCCTGTAATCTAGTCAGTGCGTCCTCCGGCCATATAGTTACCATACGTCTTACCGGTCGCACTCTCCTAACTAATGACCTGTAAACAGGTATGAGAAACAGGGACATATGATCGGATCTGCCAATATGGGGGCAAACAACAGTTTCATAAGCTGACTTGAGGTTTGTATACACCTGGTCCAAGGTACGCATGCCCCTAGTTGGAGCCGATACATTTTTATATAACTTAGGCAATACTTTCCTCAGGTCAGCTTGATTGAAATCACCTGCTATAATAAAAACTGCCTCAACATACACAGATTGTAATTTCGCAATTTCCTCGTAAAGAATTCCCAGGGCAATTGTCACATTAGCCTGAGGGGGAATATAAACGGCAATGATAATTGCCACCGAAACTTCTCTGGGCAAATAAAAGGGTCTACATTTGACAGACAGATATTCAATATCCACTGAGCAATGATTACCAATACAGATAGCATCAATACACCAGGTACGCAGGACATACAAACACAGCCCCCCACCCCTACTTTTCCCTGATGAAGAAGTTCTGTCTGCTCTGAACAGAATCCTGTTTCCAAAAGAGACCGCAGTATCCAGAACTAAGTCATTTAGCCAAGTCTCGGTAAAAATTAATACAGAGCAGGACTCCAGATGCTTCATGTATGAAAGAACTGCATGTAATTCGTCCAGTTTACTAGTCAGGGACTGAACATTTGCTAGAAATAAGCTAGGCAAAGGGGGTTTGATAAAACATAAATTGAGCCTGGCTCTAGTACCAGCTCGTTTACCCCTTTTTTGCCTCCTCTCCCTCCTCCGATGCCTCTTCCAACCCTGCCTGTGTCTCCAGGGATAACTGAGTCTCCAGAAATGCCCCCCTCCAGAGCGCTGCCCACCCCCATAATCTCTACTTCCATTGCCGTGCACATGGCTCTTCTCACAACTCCAGTCTCCAGACCAGCCACCACTCACCACCCCAGCTGCGACAGACCCATCCAGGGCCGCCACGCTTGCAGGCACAGTAACTCCAGGGGCAGCAGACACACAAGCTCCAGAAGCGGCAGCAATCCCAGCCACCCCCGCTCCACCCACAATGCCTGTGGCTGAGGGGTTACCCGGGGCTGTACCTCCCTCAGAGACCTGCACAGCCTCTGCGCCGGACCCAACAGCTCCTGCAAGCGGCTCCACTCCACCAGCTCCGGAACCTGCCACTCCACTCCAAACTCCAGTCAGGCGGAGACCAAGGAGCACCTCGCGGGGGTATGTGATCCCACACCGGCCGCCGTCACCACACAGGACTCCGACAAGCAGGAACAGGAACAACCACACCACATCCGGAGCGCGCAACACACGGACACCCGGACCATAGGAATCGCCATCACCGGCACCAACGGTAAGTGCAGCCGCAGCGTATACACGCGCCGCCATTTCCAGGCACAGCAGGGATCTGGCAAGAGTCCACGAAAGACAGATAGGTTTTCAAGTGTCTCTGAGCAAACTCCCTGTCTGCTCTCCCATACTCACAATGCTGAATTCTTGGACTTGGTCCTTTCCAATGAAGACAACAAGATTATAACCAAAAACTTTATCAAAGAAGTAGACACAAATAGCTACCTCCACTACCGAAGCAATCATGCCAAAATGTGGAAAAATAACATCCGTATTCACAACTTTACTGTATCAAAAGAAACTGTTCAAAACAAGAGACCTATCATGAACAAGCCAAGATTTATGTGGACAGGTTCAGAGAGAGGGGTTACCCTGAGAATATCCTGAGAGAGGCACTATCCAAAGGGGACGAACTAAATAGGGAATCTCTCCTGACAGATAACCACAAGAAGGATCAGACAAATAATAGAAGCACAGAATTCATCCCATTCATTACACAGTATAACAATGAAGAAGGGAGAATTAAGAAAATCCTCAATAAACATTGGAATATCCTGAAAATGGATCCAGTTCTGGGAAACTTACTACCCACAAAACCAGATGTGGTATTCAATAAATCCAAAAACCTTAAGAACATCCTAGCACCAAGTAGATTGAGGAAGAAAGATAGCCCAAAAAAGAAGGAATCATTTATAAGGTGTGTGGGCTCTTACAAGTGCAGACATTGCAATGTTTGTAAATTTGTTCATCCAAACAGAAGGTGTTATCATGATTTTAATGACACTGAGGAATATAAACTTAAACAGTTTACAAACTGTAACACTACCTCAGTCATATATATTATAGAATGTGGCTGCAAAATGAAATACATTGGAAAAAACAAAAAGACAACTAACATTAAGGATCCAAGAACATATATGGAACATAAAGAATAAAGTGGAGAGTCATCCACTTTCAAGACATTTTTGCACCCACCATAATTCCTCAACAGACAGTTTCACATACAAGGCTATTGAACAAGTGAGCTTAGGACCTAGAGGTGGAGACCTGCTAAAACGCCTGTCGCAACAAGAAATGTCCTGGATTTATGAACTGAGGGCCTGATTCAGAGCCGCTCGTAAGTGGCTGCTCGTTCGCTCGGAGCGATGTTCGCACATCTGCGCATGCGTATGGGTCGTAATGCGCATGCGCCAACCAGTCAGTGCGGTCGGAAATCGTGTGTTCCCAAAATTGCGAGTGCCTGCTAATTTGAGTGACAGGATGAGGCATTTGTGGGTGGTAACAGGGGAAGGTGCTTGAAAACGGGGAGTGGAGATCCGAACGCAGGCATGCCAAATGGTCAAAATGGGCGTTTTAATGGTGTGCATAATTAACAAAGCAGCATCATCGACCACGTCACTTGGTTGTTTCTTAGCCTGAACTGTTCGCATGATTGCGGTAGGAAAATCCAACCACAAGCACTGCGAGCAATTCAGACGCTTTTTCGATGTACTCGATTAATCTAATAAATAGCAGAGATGACGTATGATGCGAGCGGCCAGGGGGCGTCTTTACAAAATAGCGAGCGCATGTTTCATTCGCTCGCTCAGAAATAGAGGCGTCAACAGACCGCAAAGAGCGAGCGCTCAATTTAAATAGGCGGCCCCTTTTTCTGAACGAGCGAGCGCAAATAGCGTCCGGCTCTGAATCAGGCCCTGAATACGCTATCCCCTTTGGACACAATGAGAGCTATGAAATAGCACCATTTTTATAATCTCATTTATCTGAACCTCTTTTATCCCCTTCCTCCAGGCTTATGATGCGCTTTTATCTGGTTATATCATGCCACCTATTTTATATACCACATGAGTTTTAAACTTATTTTATACAGTTTTATAATTACAGTTTTATATGTATATATTTTTATGGATTATTTTAATATTCCGGATTATTTTAATATCTTGCATACTTTTGTGGTTACAATATTGTTGTCAGGGCCGCAAATAGGGGGGGGCTGGAGGTGCACGTGCACCGGGTGAGCCGCTGTACCTGGTGCCAGTGACCTCCAGCCCCGCGCTGCAGAGAGGCTCCAAGCCGGACGTCCGCTGGTAATATTTATTACCAGCGGGCGCCCGGCTCCTTCTCTGCAGTGACGCGGTGTAGCAGGAGCCGGAGGCTGGAGTTCTCTCCCGAACCCCAGCTTCCGGCTCTCCCCACGGGCACTATGGGGGAGACGTCATGACATCTCCCCCATAGTTCCAAGGAGCAGCCGGCGGACCGGACGTGACGCTGGATGCAGGAGCGGGGTTCAAGGTAAGTATTTTTTTTTTTTAATAAGCTGCATTACAGGGGCATTATTATGGGGGCAGGGGCATTACCACAGGGGCATTACTATGGGGGCATAGGCAATAAGGGGCATTAATAATGGGGCATGAGCACTACAGGGGCATTACTATTGGGGCATGGGCACTACAGGGGCATTACCACAGGGGCATTACTGTGGGGGCATGAGCACTACAGGGGCATTACTGTAAGGGCACTACAGGGATATTACTATGGGGGCATGGGCAATACAGGGGCATTACTATGAGAGCATGGGCACTACAGGGGCATTACTATGAAAGCATGGGCACTACAGGGGCATTAATATGGGAGCATGGGCACTACAGGGGCATTACTGTATGGTGGGCACTACAGGGGCATTACTACATTACTATGGGGGTATTAACATATGGGCATTACTATGGGGGGATTACAATATGGGCACTACTGCAGGGGGAATTACATGAGGGGCGCCAAATTACTGTCTTGCCCCTGGTGACAAAAATCCTAGTTTCGGCCCTGTTGTTGTTATGATTTCACTTACATTGTCCTCAGTACTTGAGTTAAGTATTTTAGATTTGTTTTAACCCTTCATATTGATTGTATACCCCATGTTCTTATAGTGTGTATCCGGGTGCGCTATTTAAAAAATGAGTGTGTTTTTATTAGCCGTGATCTAATTGTATATTTGACAAGCATCTTCCTGTTGATTTCCATGAATGGACATTAATAGAATATAGATTTATGCTGCAGACAGTCTCTATGTGGATTTAAAGTAATATCCCCTTATATATTACATATAAACATTCATAGTATGTATAGTCCCCTTATCTAACCAACAAAATGACGCTGATTGTAAAGGAGACATATATGAAAATAATGGCAGTATCCATGTAGCAGTTTTAGCTCTAGTTTAGCTTTCGTTTCCAGAGCAGTTTTAGCTCTAGTGAACATTGGGCACTATGCCCTCATGTAAAAGCACCTTTAGGAGCCTGTTGTCAGCTTATAATGGTTACTTCCGGTTTTCAGATGCCGCGAACCGGAAGTGACATCATTTTGCTGCTAAAACCGGAAGTGATGTCATTTTGGTGCCAAAAACGGAAGTATTGTAATTTTTTTTTCACCAAAAATCCGGAAGTAACGTCAGTTTGGTGCCAAAATGGCACTGGGTGGGCTTGTGGCCTATTACTAGTATATAAGGAGTCTTTGTGAACACATCCCTCACCCCTGAGGAAGCCTATGTTGGTGAAACGCATAGGGTATTGATGCCCCTCTGCTACAACTACCACTACTTACCTGCTGTGTGCCTACGGGTACCCCCTGCAAGACCAGACACCACCCCTTTCAGATAAGCAACCTTTTTCTTTTTTCATTTTAAACTGTATGTAATATTTGTGCTTCACATTTATATGAATAAAACTGGATGCAAATTACATCACGTTGTGTACACCATTCACTCATAAGGTTGCTGTCCAAGGGCACACGTGGGGTGTTCTGGAGTCTGAGGGTTCCCCGAGGCCACTTCATCACTCTGTACTGTGTTTGGACGATGGGATTCTACATTATACGCTTATATAACAAGCATACATAGGGTACGGGCAATAGCCAATTGTTCTCTATTTTAACCAACTGTATCACGAGATACCACACTATTGGGCGCTTGTCCTTTCTTCTTTTTTACTTTATCCCTAGATTATACCGCCTAACCTAACAGTGACTAGGACTGAGCTGCCACTTCTGATAAGAAGGATTCTAGTGTGAAATACTAATTGTTTTGGAATACGAAACCGGAATTAGGATCAAGCGCCACAGTTCTATCTTTTATCATTATATATATATATATATATATATATATATATATATGTATGTATTGGGAAACATACAGCTGCTGTTGCTTTGAAAATGGGTTTGATTAATAGGCCCCCACATCCAATACACTCATATATTCTGTAGTTCTCCATATAACTAAAACAGTTTGATATGATTGAGTGTGTCAGTGGTGTTTAATGGTGTTTTAGATACGACCACTGACATAAGGTCCATTGCCCAGTAAGATTTATAGAAGAGATTGTGTAATATGTAATACCAAATATGCAACAATTTTGAGATATAATAACAACACTGAACATTTACATAAATATAAACATTACAATGCAATTACTCAATGAAAAATGATTACTAAAAAAAATATTATTATTATAAATTGACTTTATTGTGTGATGAGTTTTGGAAATTGAGGCTGAACATTATTCCCCCAGAGAGATAAGTGTTATTAAATAAAGAACAAGTTATTCAGATGGAGGTTTGAGAACTGTGCAGTAGCCATTTGAACGTGGGAGGTTGACAAAAGAAGGATATATTGTATAAACAAGTATCATCATTACTATATGAAACCCAGATTAAAAAGTATTACTCAATAGAGACAAGTACCTGTCAACAAAACATAAGCTGTGCAGATGAAAATTGAAGACGTCTGTAGCAGCTGAATGAACGTAGGAGGTCAACCTCTGCGATTTCAGCGTAAGAAAGACACATTGTGTACAATATGTTACAAAAAGTATACTAAGCAAGAAAACAACACTACAACAAAGACTGCTGTGGCTAATATATATGTGCTTTGAGGAATAAATATAAGGGCTGCAGACACGCAGATATCCTATGTTAATTTAAAACTGGAAAAACACACATTTTAAATTATTATCTAAGGTTCATCCAAATATATATTAGAAATGACTGAACATCTGGGTATAAGACTCTGAAGAAATAATCCTCCCCAGATACTAAGCAATGTAATTCCTTTCAATATAAGAGGAATAATATAGACTGGACAGCGGCAGTTTAAGAGAAAAGGGGGCCCGTGTGCAGACTACTCCATGCGGGCTCCATCCTTTCTGTGGTACAGTAGACTCTGGCATTGTACTATGCATTCGCAGGTCTCCAGTAACATGGCGCCCACACCATGGTCCTGGAGACACTTTACTGCGTGTGCGCAAATATCCGGGGAATAGGCCTCCGCGCCATTTTCCAGGTGATCTGTGCTGCAGCACCGAAGCGAGGTAGGTATTAATAATGGGTGCCGGGTGTGTAGTGTGGACTCACTGCACCGCACACCCTGCACCCATTATAGATATATACGCCAGTGAGACTGGAGATACAGTATCTGACTACATTTAGTTTATGTTTTCCTTCTATACATTATCTATCTGATTGCTATAGTAGATTTAGGAATATTTTAAAATGATTTAATAAAAGGTATGTAACCCAACCTTGGGCTCTCTATCCTTGTGCTATTACACAATAATTAGTGCCTCCACCCAAACTATACCTATCGTGAACGATAAGTAGAGCCTTCTTGGATAAACCCTAATTAACACCTTTAACTTCTACCAGTTTTAATTTTTATGCACAAAACTATAAGATATTTACAATATATACTGTACTATCTTTAATAACGGGCACCGTACCAGGGCTAAATAGCGCCCTGTTATGGCTGCGGTAAGTAAAAGTGTTGATTGGAGTGTACTGTGAATGCTCTCATCAGTGGTACAACTGAAGGAAGCCTGCTAGGAACATCTAAAGAATGCTCTAGTGGTGCCGCAGCAGTAATCCTGGCTGCAGGTGCCATTCTAAGCACCCTGCTAGCAGACCGGATTAACAATGCGGCGGATAGAGCTGCAGCTCCTGGCCTCCCATGTAAATAGGCCCACACCAGCATAAAGTGCTGGCCCACCGGTGAGAGTGTTAACAGGAAAAAAAATATTTTCCTGTCATCACCACCAGTGTCGCACGCATGGTGCAGATGGCCAACTGTCCTATCTGCATCCCGCCGGGGCCAGAACAAAGAGTGTGGGCCTGGGCCAGTCTCCCAGAGTGCAAGCAAAGCCTGTGTGGGTGATACCACAGCCACACACCATCGCTGCTATTTTCAGATGCAGTGGCGATGCGGCAACACATCACGGATGTCATGAAGTCGCAACGCTCTCTGTATGCCAGTTTCAGTCAGACTCAGTAGAGCTGACCCAAGGAACTAAGCTCTGAAGACCAGACCAGCGGCTGCAAGGGGAGACACTTGAGAACAGACTAGGAGGGGCACAATAATGGCTGTACATGGGAGGAGGAAGGGTGGCACAATAATGGCTATACATGGGAGGAGGAAAGGGTGGCACAATAATGGCTATACATGGGAGGAGGAAAGGGTGGCACAATAATGGCTATACATGGGAGGAGGAAAGCGTGGCACAATAATGGCTACACATGGGATGAGGAAAGGGTGGCACAATAATGGCTATAAATGGAAGGAGGAGACAGTGCACAATAATTGCTATACATGGGAGGAGGAAAGGGTGGCACAATAATGGCTATACATGGGAGGAGGAAAGGGTGGCACAATAATGGCTATACATGGGAGGAGGACACGGTGCACAATAATTGCTATAAATGGGAGTTGGAGAGGGTGGTACAATAATGGCTATACAGACTTGGAGGGGTGGTGGGCACAATAATAGCTGTTCAGGGGAGGAGAGGGTGGCACAAAATTGGCTATATTGGGGACGATGCAGGCACGATTATGGTTATACAGAGGAGAACAGGGGGAGCACAATAATGGTTATGCAGAAAAGAGCAGAGGGGGCACAATACAGAACATACAGATGAGGGGAAAGCATAGTACAGAGCATATAGACAATACAGAACATACAAATGCTGAAAGGCACATACAGACATATGTAAGGCCATAAGACAAGACAAAAGGAAAAAATATAAGGGGGAGATTCAATTAGGCTCAGTGTTTGCCCTGTAGCTAATTGAATGCATTGCCCAATTCAATTATCTGGGGGATCCCACGCGCTAAGCCTCAGAGGGTAGATTTTTCCTCATTGCCTCAGGAGCTGCAAGGAAAAATCTGCATTGAAATGCAAAATCTGCATTTTAACGTGTTGGGAAACCCATAGGTTCTTGCACTTCACACGGAATCTATAGTTTAGCGCGCGTTAACTCATGATTTAAAATGCGGGGAAATGCAATTAATTGAATAGCTCCGGGCGTGAGACCTGGGCCTATTCCCAACGCAGTAAACCGCACGCCAAGTTGGATTCCCATGTAAAATGGAAAGTATATTCTAAATATACTGGCCCTTATTCAGCAGTGCACGCTAGTGGATGCAGCTCAGATAAGTAATGCATGCAGAAGGTGTGATACCTCCTGCTGCAAGGACGGAATTGCAAAGCTACTTGCATGCAGCTTTGCAATTACTGTATGTCCTGTGCTGAATCAGGACCACTATTTATTATGATTGTAATAGTAATGTTAATATAAAGGATATCTAAATATATTAACCTCAAAATAACTTACAGAGAACATAATTTGGGACTGTAGTCAAAATAAATAATTGACAATAACTTGACCCCATTTACCTTCTCTTTATAATGTTTTGAGGTTTATATATTTGAATAAATAGCCCTTATACTAACATTACTATTGCAATAATAACATATATCCTATTTACATGTATGGGTCAGAATGTATACATAAATATTTAATATTATTTATTATGTAATATATATTTGCTCCATTTTTGTTTTTTGCTTTTTTGTGAACCCCCATAGAATGGTCTGCCAGTGTTGGAATACAGAAACAGCCTCAGACTGAGAAGAAGCTTATGAATAATACAGTGGGTGCGAGGAGGAATGCATAGCATTGGGTCTGTTGAGAGGTAGGACAATTAACATTTTTTTTGTTGTTGTTTTGTTTGTTGTTTGCCACTTTTTGGAAAGGGTATTTGTGTGTTAGTTTTGGGGTCAGGGCATGATTTTTAGTGAGGGGTATTTCGGGGGTTGACGTTTGGTGTCAGGGCATGATGATGAGTGAGGGGTATGTCAGTTGGTCAGTTACGGGGTCAGGGAATGGTTGTGAGTGAGGGTTGTTTCATTTGTGAGTGGGGGTATGGGATGAGAAGTGATAGTGAGGGGTGTTTAAGTTGGTGAGAGAGGGTTATTTCATTGGGGGGGTTGAGAATGAGAAGTGATAGTGAGGGGTATTGTCAGGTTTGGGGTAGTAGAATCCGCTACTGAGGGGTTGTGGTCTAGATTTTGGGAAGAACTCGGGGTGAGAGGCCTGGATACAAGAGCTCCCCATCCACGACCTTGGACGTTGGCGAGACCTGTCAATGGTGCGGATCTAACCTGGAGGGAGGTGTTCGCCAGTGACCCTCCAATAGGGATATAGGCTTAGCTGCACCCTGCAGGCAGGTTGCGGTCCTTTGACCAGGTATCCAAGATCCGTGGGAATAGAGACTCGAGATATCAGTGGCACGGGGAGAGTGCCTAACCAAGGCACTGTTACACAGAGAGATGATACTTGAGAGTATTCCTGGAATGAAGTACTGATGCACTTTAGCACATCTGGTTGACACTAGAGAGGTATTTGTAGTAATACTGAGAGGTTCACTGGAATCACACCTTAAGAGGTACACTGGGAGTGACTCTTGAGAAGACACAGGGAGTGATATGTGGACGCCCTTTGTCACACGGAATGGCACTAGAGGAATACACCAGAAATGCTGTGCAGACGCACTTTAGCAAAACAAGTTAACTCACAAGAGATACACAGGGAGATGGCGTGTGGACACACTTTGCACTGTGGGGTGGCACACGATGGAAACACAAAGAGAGGTGTGCTGACGCACTTTAGCACCACAGGTAAGACACAAGGGATACACAGGGAGATGGAGTGTGGACGCACTTTTGCAACACAGGGTGGCACAGGTGATATATATATACAGGCTAGGATGTAATTGCTCTGTAACTCACAGGAGACACTGGCAACTAAATTCACAGGCAGGGATGTTGGTCACTCTGCTGCTCACTGGGAAAAACTAGAACTTAGGCACACAGGCAGAGAGGTAATTAGCACTGCTGCTTACAGGGAACACTTGTAGCTAGTAAACAAGGAGAAGATTGCACAGTGGTGCAGCTGTGAGGCACACAGGATAAACTTGTAGTTTGCAATCACAGGAACAGCATGCACAGGCAGGGATGTATTAGCACTGCTGCTCACTGGAAAATACTGGAACTAAAGGTGGCATACATCAGGCACTGGACTTTGCGATCCGGTGATGCTTTGGGAAGTGCCGGCATTTCTGGGTGGAAACCCCGACCTCCCACCATCGATGTTCTGCGATCGTCACCGGATCGCAGACATTTTCCATGTTAAATGTCGGCGATTTGATGATCGCGATCATTTTTTGATCGCAATCGTCAAATCGGGAAAATCCAACATGTTGGACTTCTGCGATCATGCGATGCCGGGATGCCACATCGCGGGATAGCGGCAATCCATCGCTGATGGATGGACCCCACTAGGCACACAGGCAGAGATGTAGGTCGCACTGCTGCTCCATGGAAAACACTGGAACTTAGGCATACAGGCAGACATGTAGATTGCACTGCTGCTCACTGGAAAACACTGGAACTAGGCTAGGAATCCAAGGGAGCCTGGAACAGACCTCAACTAAAACACTAGGAGTGCCAATTGTTGATCAAGCAACTTCCTGGAGTTCTGTAGGTGGATTTATACTCAGGGGTAGCAGATAATTGGAGCACAGTGTCAGCTGACTGAGATCATGCTACCATTGATTAGGATGACTGTCACATGAGAAGAACTGTCATGGCGGCACCCATGATGAGAACTCCAATCCCCAACACACACAGCCGACCATGGAAGTCCACAGAAAGCACCTAAGGCAGAATACTCATCATCTCATCCATCACTGCACCAGACGTCTGACCACAAGGAAGTCAGGGGAAGCTGGCATGGAGGTAAGATATAGCCAATCCTAGGCTGAACCCTGACAGTACCCCCTCCTTTCAGGGTGGACACCGTACACCCATAAAGGCTCAGCTGGAACTCCTCAGAAAGACACATAAAATACTTGAAAACACAGGAAACTCAGAAATCCGGCTTGAAAACACAACTACCAGATGGTCCCTCAAACTTCAAATGGGACTAATAATTGGAAAAACGGTCAATTTGTCATAGAAAGGTTGGTCACCAGGAAGTCATCGATTCTTCTTCTTTTTCCGAGATTTTTTCGAACCACTTGAAGAAGACTTAAGTTGCAAAGGGTCTTTCACGTGCACTACTGAAAGTAGTTTTTCATAGTACTCAAGATCGTAGTCAGAATCTGTATTATATTTCATCATTCTAATACCTCTCCTCCTTCTGAATTGGCTGTCCTTACACCGGATTATTATGGGAAAGACTCAAAGAAGTGCTTCTGAGTTTAATGGTGGCAGATGGTACTCTAAGGCTAGGGACTTCATTGAGGTGATTGTATATGGGTGAACTGCCTGGATAAGTTGGACTAAATTCTTTAATGACTGCTGCACTAAAAGCTACTAAATCAAACAGCATTGGATCCTTTGAATCATAAATAGGCTCAACCCAGTCCCAAGCTTTACCTCAGAAAGATGAAATTATAAATTTTACTACATTAGTAGGCTTGATTTCAGAGCATGTAGAGTATTTCATAATAGCGATGAAGTGATCCATCAAGACATAATACTGCATTATATCTCCATAAAAAACAATGGGCATAGAAACATCAGAGGGATTCTGAGTGATACCTAAAGATGTAGTGGTAGCATCATCTTGTGAACCTCTTAACTGATGGGGCACTAGAATGTTTGACTTTGACACCACACCAGAAGACTCTTTCTTGAGCGAAGAACCGGAGACATTTTCTTGGTGCAAGAAATTTGAGATCTTTCTCTGGGATACGGATTTTGAAACCCCCTTTTGGGATGCAAGAACAGAGACTTCCTCCTGGGGTGAGTGACTCAAAACCCACTCTTGAGGTATGAACCTTGAAACCCTTTATAGGGGCATAACACTTGAAACGAAGACCCTCTCCTGGGGCATAAGACTCGAAATGAAGGCTTCCCCTTGAGGCGTGAAACTTGAAACTAAGTCCCCCTTCTGGGGCGTGCAACTCAAAATGAAGGCCCTTTCTTGAGGCCTGAAAGTCGAAAACGTGGTTTGTAAAATGTTATTAAATATTTGTTATTAAATATTTGTGCCATTCCCCCTCCTGGGGAATGGCACTGGGAACCCCCTCCTGGGGTGAATGACTTGAAACTTTAATTTGAGTAGAAACTCTTGAGGTCCTCTCCTGGACTGACAGACTTGAGATCCCCTCCTGGGATATGAGATTCGAAATAAATACTCCATCCTGGGGTGTGAAACTTGTAACCTCCTTTCGGGGTGTAGTACTTGAAAATCTCTTCCGGGGAGCAAAACTTAAAACCCCACCTTTGGATATGTCACTGACTTTGGGAGGACGACCTATTCCTCCTATTCTCCCTACACGAGGGAAGAAACATCTAGTAGCCGGACCCCAATTATAACCTTCTTTGGCAAGCAGGAAGGGCGAAGAATACAGTCTCTAATGAAATGATCACCAGAGCCGCAATATAAACATAACTGTAGTTCTTGGCGGGCAATCTGTCGCTCCAGGTCTTGCACCAAAGGGAGCAAGACCTGGAGCAAGACCTGGAGACCTCGAGTTGTCGATGTTGAGTGACAACTCACCCCATTTGGTGGGCGGGCCGGGGGGGGTAGCTGCCCAAATAGAGGCATTCCCGAGGGAACGCTTGCCATTTGGGGGCGGCCCCACTGACATCACGAGTGATGTCAGTGGAGAGCTTTCGGCTCTGTTAAAGACGAAAGCTCTCTGGGGCTTGCGATGAACAAGACCCTACCACAAGGGTCTCGTCGCAAGCCCGATGGTCTCGATGGTCTTGACCATCACACCCATCATCATGGTCACTCGCTATGGTCACCCACAGCTATGCGAGTGGCCAGGAGGCCGCTCTAAAAAAAAAAACACCCTGATTCAGAGCGAGCGCTCAGTACGGTACCTTGACAGATTTAATTAATGTAATTTATTGTATTTTTGTTTCCTGATATTATATGTAATTTAATAATATATTTATATTTACGTATTTATTCATTTTTTAAATATTGTTCTATTAAAATACATGTATTATCAGACTTAGTAAACACTCCTATTCTTTCTTGGTTTTCCTACAATAGAGCACATAACTAATCAGCTAAAAACTATGAATGAAAAAAAAAAGAACCTTCCGATCCGGAGAGGGCTCTTGTGTTGAAGATGCAGCTTGTAAGGAAAACAAATGACAAATAAGGACAGGGATTACATTACAAACACAAATATTTAATAACATTTCACAAACCAAATTTTGATTTCCAAATTGAGTGAACCGGAGAGAGTATGATGCAGCTTGAAAGAGGTAAATTAACTTAAATTTTAATTGATTTATTTTAAATAACAAACTTTTAGAAAATCATTGCTTTGTAGATCTTGTCATGTTTCTTTAAATGTCTATCCTTCATCTCAAGAGGCAAAGGAAGTAATTGTTTAAGTTAGATAGTGAAAAAGAAGAGTATTATGTGTCTGTTTCCTAAAATATTAATCAGCATAACAGTTTATGCTGAGTACCCAAATCCCTTCACTCTTACCTAGTCCTCCCCCTATTCATTGTCAATTCCTATGTTCTTTTGTATTTTGAATGTTCATACTTTGAATCTCATATCTTCATTAGTCCATTAGCTTTAACCATTCTGGTTTCTGATAGTCATCAGCCTTACCAGTACCATTCCTAAGAAGCATTGCACTTTTTTTAGCCCCCTAGCACTTTGCCAATTCTAATAACTTTGCCCCCATTTTTCAATAGTTTCCTTCCAGGTCACTCGGGATTGGGCCCACTTTAACTTGCAACCAATCAGCAGTTGCAGAAAGGGTAGAGGCATGTTCTCTCATTTCCTCCCAGTCCCTGCGCAGCAATTTCAATACAAAAATGACAATAAAAAAAAAATATGCCCGAAAATGACAGGAGGGGCAAGTGACTGTGTGACCCTCGCCTGAATCCGCCTATGGCTCCACATGTCAGCATTTCTGGGGATAGGCAGGTGCCACAGCAGGGCTCTGGGGCAATAGCTGCTGGGGACAAGCAGCACAACAGGGTTTTACATGGTAGTATTGCCGGGGGAAAGCAGGCGGAACAGTGGGGCTCTGGAATTGATGGGGCTGGATGGCACAGCAAGTCTCTTCAAGTCACCCTTGGTGGGGTGGGCCAGCAGAGCTCCAGAGCATCAGCATTGCCAGGGGCAGGAGGAAGGGCAGGTGGCACAGCACGGCTCTGCATGTTAACAACACGTGGGGCAGGCTTGTGGGCGGCACAGCAGGACTCTAGAGCACACAAAAGCTTTCCCCGCTTAGCACTCAAACCACACCTCTGCCCACCTACAGTCTGTGGAAGCTGAAACTATAAATAAAATGTAGTGCTTGAACGAAGTGCCAGTATGTCGTACCGTTGCACACCAGCACAATTCGAGCACTGGTTTTGCCAAAATCATCCTCATGTGTACAGGTTTTGGATCTGGATTAAAAAAAAAAAAAAAAAAAAAATATATATATATATATATATATATATATATATATATATATATATAGGAATGGGGTATGGAAAGAACATGCGCCTAATAGTGTAGTATTTCAAAAAATATTATTAGCACGTGCTCGAATATAAATGTGCGTACCAGAAAATAAATCTTTATAGCTTATCTGTGGTTGTTTTACTGGAACCTCATATGGTGAAATGGTTTCACAACTTCAGGGTGACCAGGAACCTTAGATAGAATTAGCTCATGTCGAGCCAAAATACGCATACATAGTGTAGTAATTTTGTGTCCCAAACAAATAATATGGTGAAGTAGTTATAAATGCGTACCAGAATGTTACTTGAATTAATGCGTCAAGTACTAAGTCGCCTCATCAAACTTGTACAATGGCCCCAGTATTAGCATGTGCAGGAGGAGTAGGTCAACTTAAATCAAACAGAAAGTGACTCTTACTCAGGGGGGCTTACATCAACAAGTGGTTTAATAACCACTGCAGCTCCTCTCCACATTATTGATTATGCAGATAAGCATCCTTTTATCTTATTTCTATGTTTTTTAACCCTGTCTGTACTGTGTATTCCCCATGTACTAAGTATTATTAAACCACTTGTCAGATGATAGGGAGAGATTGAGGAGGTGGGGAAGAAGGGAACAGGCAGAGGGAGACAGGTAACAGAGGAGACAGGAAGGGATATCGTCAGGGGGGAGGTGGAAGGAGGGGAGGACCAGATGAGGGCCATGACTTCCTTTCCAGAAACAGGGGAGAAGGATGTCAGAGTTGTTGAGACAGAAGGGGAGGAGTGGTCAAGGAAAGGAGGGGCAGGAGTGCTGAGGGTCTGATCGGATAAGATGTCTTCACGTATGGAGTCAATTTTAGATGTAAAGTAGGTGGCAAAGTCAAGGGCAGAGAGCGAGGATGGGAGGCGAGGAGGAGAAGGGCACAGGAGGTAGTTGAAAGTGGCAAAGAGACACCGGAGGTTTGCGGATTCGGAGGAGATGAGTTTCTTGAAATATGATTGTTTGCAGAGGGACAGGGCAGCCCTGTAGGATGAGAGAATACATTTGAAACGGAGGAAGTCAGCCAAAGAGCGCAATTTCCTCCACTGGTGGTCAGCAATTCTTGAACACTTCTGCAGGTATCTGGTGCATTTGAAATGCCAGGGTTGTGGTGTGGATCTGCGAGGGTGAGTAGTTATTGCCGGAGCACCAGAGTCAAGAGCAGAAGTAAGGGAGGCATTGTACAGGGAAGTGGCTTGTTCAAGACAGGAGATAGAAGGGATAGGTGAAAGAAGCGAGTCCAGCAGAGAGGAAAAAGCAACAGTGTCAATAGCCTCAATGTTACGCTTAGTAATGGTAGCCTTAGGAGGTAAAGGAGGGGAAGGAGAGAGGGATAAGTTAAAAGAGAGAAGATGATGGTCAGAGAGGGGGAATGGGGAATTGGAGTAATCAGAGATATCACAACAGTGAGTAAAGACCAGGTCTAGTGAGTGCCCACTCACATGGAAGGGTGATGAGGTCCATTGGGCGAAACCAAAGGAAAAGGTGAGGGTATGGAATTTAGCGGCAGATAATTCTGTGGGAATGTCAATAGGAATATTAAAATCACCTAGGATAATGGAGGGAAGATCTGAGTAGAGAAAGTGAGGGAGCCAGGAAGCGAAGTTATCAAGGAATTTGGAGGGAGAGCCAGGGTGACGGTAAATGACAGCTACTCTGAGGTTTACTGGTTGGAAGAGGCGTATAGCATGAACCTAATGTAAGGGATGGTTCAGAGGGTATTAGCTGGTAGGAGTAATTGGCAGATAGAAGGACCCCAACACCACCCCCACAGTGACCCCCAGACTGGGGTGTGTGGGAGAAGGTGAGGCACCCAGAGGAGAGAGCAGCAGAAGAAGTGGTGTCAGAGGGTGAGATCCAGGTTTCAGTAATGGCTAGGAGATGTAGGGAGTTGGAGATGAATAGGTCATGGGTGGGGACCAGTTTATTACAGACTGACCTTGCATTCCAGAGGGCACAGGATAGAGAGATAGTGATTGTGGGGGAGATGTGAATAAGATTATTTGGGTTGCTGTAATGTGGAGGTGAGATTAATTTGGGGAACCGATATGAATAGAGTTTAGTGATGGTGCGGATATATATATATATATATATATATATAATATATATATACATATACAACTGAAACCATGTAATTTGGGCCCGTTTTTGTTCCTGCAGTATTATTAATCTCAATAACATTAATTTCCAGACATTTCCAGTCAGCTTTGATCACCTCAGAGCATATACTTTGTTCACCAATATTGGGCTAAGGGTGGCTGGCTAAACTAAGCAACAGAGGAGTGACACAAACACACATCAGTTTAAAAGAATACAGTGCATCTATAAAACATTGTGGCACAGCAGTGGCAGACATGATGGCAGTTTAATAAACTATACATCCCATAGAAAGAATGGTTTCATTAACAATTAACTACATCAGAGGCCAGTGGCCCTGATTCAGAGCCGGACGCTCTGACCAGAGCGCTCGCTCTGAATCAGGGCCCTCCTACCTAAAAATGGAGTGGCTTCCTGGCCGCTCGCATAGCTGTGGGTGACCACCCACAGCTTATGCGAGCAGCCAAAAAGATGGTCGCGATGGTCAAGACCATCGCCACCATCGGGCTTGCGATGAGACCCTGCGGTAGGGTCTCGGTGACTGCAAGCCCTGGAGTGATTTTGGCTCTATCAGAGCCAAAATCACTCCCACTGACATCACTAGTGATGTCAGTGGGGCCGGACCCAGACGGTAGGCGTTCCCATGGGATCGCCTCCGTCTGGCAGCCATGCCCCAGGCACGCCCACCAAAGGGGGCATGCTGTCAATCAACATCGACAGCATGCCCCCTTTGGTGCGAGACCTGGAGCGACGGCTTCCCCGTCGCTCCCCAGGTCTCGCGCATGCGCATGACGGAGCTCCCTCCATCGTGCGCATGCGCACTAGGGCACCATTGACCCGCTTGCGAGTGCTCAGTGCTCGTGAGTGGGTCTGAATCAGGCCCAGAGGACATTACAGGAAAATAGAGGTGGAGTGTGCATGTCTATGCAGTAGAAGAGAGGTAAATGATTGATTTTCATTGATCGATTTATTAATTAATAGATTAAGAAAAATTAATTTGAGAAGTGGCCTTGTTTTGCAGCAACTGAGAAAAGGCCATAAAAGAATACAATTTATCTTGCCTTGTTCATATGACTGAATAATACTAAAGTAAATACTGTATGCTCCATAATTTTTGTTTTTTTAGATTTTGCAAGGCACCACATATTTCTGGTTGAAGATGTTTCAAATTATTAATGTATTAGAGCAATAACCAATAAAAATGTTTGTCTATGCAAAAATACCATCACCAATGTCCCCCCAAAATTCTGCCCATAATGAAAAGAAAAGTGGTGATGGATTTCTTCTTGGGACTTCCCATCCACCTTTATGTTGTATATTAAAAAGGACATGCAGTTTAACAATCCAAGCACTGCAGCACCTTTGTGGCTGAAGTGCTTGGTGTGAGGTTCTGAATTTGTTGTGGACCCAGGGTGGTGATAGGAGCAGACACAGAAGCAGACTTAAATTAAAAAGTGGGGTTTATAATAGGTGACTTAGAAGACATGGGAATGGCAAATGAAAAGTCCAGGTATAGCACTAAAGTGCACTTGATAACTGTATTGGGGGTTAATGGGAAAATGTCCAGATAGAGACAGGCAGGAACAGTCCAGTAAACAAGTATGGTGAGCTGAAACAGAATGCAGGTATGATGAGCTGTAACTGAATGCAGGTGGAGGTAATTCAGTCCAGCTGGGAGTGAAGGGAGGCAAGGTGCAGGGAACAGCAGGTTCAGGTACTCAAGCAGGTAAAAGGTATGTGGAGGGTGCAGGGTAAATCCAGCAGATTGGAGCAGGCAAGGTTCAGGCTAGTAGCGTAACAGACAGGCAAGCAGGTAAGGCATAGGTACTCTCTCTCAGCCGCAGCTGAGAAACACGTTGCACTGGCAAACGAAGGATGGCTCTGGACCTTCTTAAATACTAAGTTCCGAGCTGTGACTGGCTGGAATGAGCACATGACCTACCAGGATTGGACAGCTGGAATCACATGGACGCAGGCAAGATGGCGGCGCCCATGCCAACGGAATGGAAACACCGCCAGACCTCACAAGGCCTAGTGACAATGTGCCCACACAGAACCACACAGCCAGTGCCCCTCGCCAAACACCAGCACCACTGCCAGAGACCCCCTGCCATAATGACCTCAAAGGTAATACCCGGTGACTACGATGCTGAGAAACCCAGGCCGTGACACTTGGTTTGTTTGACCCCCACATAACCAATTACCAATAGGCTTGAGGTGGCTAACATTATTGTTAATCATCTCTATATTGGTAAAATGTCATTATAATCCTCATCCTCTTCACCCTTATTAATGTTACCATTAACATCACACAATATTAGCTCATCCCTACTGGAATCCACTGTTATAGAAGTCTATGTTGTTCACTTGGTGGTAAAGGTCTTCCTCATAGAATATGTAGTTAATTTTTATGAACATGAGTTCATGAGGAAGTAGCCTCCTACACCGATCACTCACAAGGCTCCCGGCTATGCTAAACACACTTTCCAAGTATACACTAGAGGGTAGGCAGCTTAAGTACACCAAAGTTAGTTTGTACAAGGCGTTCCAAAATGTTTTTTTCTCCCAGTAATAAAAATCACTGTGTGACATGCTAATTTGTACATTGTTATTAAAATAAATCTCCACCATTCTATTGATGCTTAGCATATTAGATTGAATTACTGTAGAGGTGTCAATAGTTATTGTCAATTCTTTTAAGCCTGACCAGATGTCAAAATGATGTTTCACTTTGGTGTGCTGAGTTGATTCATCAACAACACCCCCAGTGGATCTTTTGGAAAAGGTCAGTTTTTTTTCCTGGCAGCAGCACTTTCAGGAGAAACTGAAGCAGGAGATGTCATTGTGCCATGTGCCATTTGAGCTGGCAACTTACTGTCAAGGAGCTCTTTGCAATTAACATCTGTGTCAGTTGGAAAGAAAGACATTACATACGACTTAAACCTACAATCAAGCATGGTTGCCAAAATAGAAAGAAAAATACCTAGCGCTAAAATAGCAGGAGGAGCAAGTAGTGACGCAGCAGTATAAAAGGAGGTAATTATCAATCTCCCATAAAATAAATATTTAAACAAGGAAATGCTGCACACCAAAACCTATGCTGGGACACTGATGAAGCACACATCAATTGGAATAATAAAAATAACAATTTATTGATAAATGTAAAATCAAATAGCTGCACATACAGTATAAGATGAGAATGCATAATACTGACAATAAACATGAGAATAGCAATTTACAAATAATATAGCCAACAGATAGAATAGTTGATCAGGCTCTTATGTTCTAATAATAATAATAATAATAATAATAATAATAATAATAATAATAATAATAATAATAATAAATAAATAAAATAAACAAATAAATGGTAAATAGGTTGTTGAATGAGCAAAAAGTAAAAAACTGTCAAGCAAGGCTTATCCAGATTAATTAAGCCAGTAGGAGATACAAGTTGTAATATTGTATCCAAAGAGCTGATCCAAATTAGTATCTTAACAGTGGTTTTCCCGGAGATCCTCTTCAGAGAATGATGTAAGTGTAACAATTCTCCAATATCCTTTTCATGTAGCAAGGACCCGACATGAAGATGTGTAAGGGTGTTTAAGTATTCATCTGTATCAAGTCACACGGACATTATGTCTCTAGAACAACTGCTGTGTAAACAAGTCCTGTGCACTTGTGTGAGTGCAATAGCATGGAAGCACTATCAGTGAATGACACAAGGGGTGGAAAGTATGGATTTTTTTTATAACAGCGATCGTGGATGCTACTGGACAAGAGGACAAAATGGCTATAGGGAGTGAAGGTAAATATTGTTGTGAGTGAGTGAGTGTGTATGTGTGAGTGAGTGTGTGTGTGTGAGTGAGTGTGTAATAAATCAAACTTATAAATAAGATTCTGCGCTGGGGAATAAGATACAATATATTTATTGCAAAAATTTATAATAAAATAAAATAATAATAGGCATAAAAACATTAATATGCATAAAATACCTATAAAGAAAGAGCGCTAACCATATAAATGAACACAGTTTAATAATATCACATAATAACACTATATAAGAAAGATAGTAAAAGTGAAAATAAGAAAATATGTCAGCTGTCAGACATAAATATATATACAAAAAATCAATCAAACAATTTTTTTAAAAAAAATCATGTAATCCTGTTCAAATGTACACTGACTGCACTGAGAAAAAGGTAATTGACAATAATCCACTGGTGTTAGTTCTCCGATCCAAAGGATTATGATTATAAACGGAACCAATCTGGGATATGCTGTATTTTTTTTATATAAACCTTAGGTTGATTAAACAACCTCAATCACCTGATATTGTAAAGAATCCCTTTAGAAAAGGTAGGTTGCATGCACACAATAATATTCTGTAAATGGCAATTGAAAGCTCTTATAAGCCAGATGTATAGACTCATGCAGTCTTTCCTTTCTCTACCAAGCAGCAGTAAATTAATAGCAAAATTAAATCCTTTTAAGGTTGATTAGTAACAAACAATTCATAATGTTTCAATCAGGTAGTAGCAATAAATAACATTTCAAATAACAATAACAAATTAATAAGTAATAAATAATAACTACAACATAATCTTCAACAAGGAAGATAATTATATTTGACACAGAGAATAACATATAAAGTTATTTATTTCCTATGAAACAGACTCAAATACAAATAGTGTTATACAAGGTTACTCCAAATTAGAAAACAACTCCAAGGGTGCTGTACAACATAATTCTTTATGAAGAGATATAGAAATAATTATCTATTGGAGAATAACATTTGTGAGACAGGGAGACACATTGTTTTTAATCATTTGTGCACCAAGTAAGAAACTCTTTATTTTATTTTCCTCAGGAAAATAAGAAAAATATGTCAGCTGATAACAGTTCACAATTCAGACATAAATATTTTAAAAAATAGAAATCAATTAAACATTTTTTTTACAAATCATGTGATTCTGTTCAAATGTACACTGACTACACTTCCCGAGGTACCCCACCCTCAGCTGAAGTAGGAGATGCTAAATGCTTAGGCAAGAAGACCCAGTGAAGTGTGTCGCCCTGCTGTGGCATTACACCCCCGATACAATGAGCCTGGTGCTGGTTGTGTAAAATACAGGGGACCCCTACATCATAATCACCCTGTATTTTCACACTGATCTGTGCAGGTTTCTGAAAAAACGCTGTGTGCTCAAAATTGACTGAAAATTACTGAAAATGAATGTTACTGAGGTTAATAATACTGTAGGAATAAAACAGGCCCAAACTATGTAATTTTAGCAGTTTTTTTTTATCAATTTTCGAAAAAAAAATACAGATCTAACACCAAAACCAAATTTTGGTAAAACCAAATCCAAAACCAGACGACGAATTAGAGCCAAAACCAATTCACGGGAGTCGGCGCACATCTACTGTATAATGGTTATGTCACAAAGCAGGTCACAGCCCTAAATAAAAAATGCTGAGCTACTGGCAACCATTCTGTAGTGACATTTTGTCCTACATTAAGACAATCTGAATAGTTACTGCTACTGCGACTTTGGGTAATGACTACTGATATGGACTTTGGATTACATTTTCCAATAATGTCCTAAACAGCCACATCTTCGGGAAAAAAAAATCTAAATAACATATTCAGGTAAGGACAATATACCAAATTTTGACCTGTCACCTTTACCCCTTCAGACACCTCCCTCAATTTCTCCTGCAGTTTTTAATTTAGAAACAATGGATAAAGCAAATAATTCATCTCATGTGTTGCTGCATGACTTAAGATGGGTACACACTTGTCCAAGTCTCCGGGGATCCAACTCCAGACCAGACTGTTGGCATAATCCTACTGGAGACCTGGGTGCAGATTTATAACCCATTATAAGCCACCACACTTGTTCAATATTGCTGCAGTTCTCAGATCTGCATCTGCTAATAAAAATCTACTAAAAAGTTTCTGTCACCTTTCATACTCTTCCAATATCTGGCAGACCAATTGCCACTCACAGGTAAGAGCATAGCTGCAAAGAATAGGGCTGCTACAGGGCCCAGGCAACCTCTGGGGCCTGGCCCTTTTTCTGCACTGATTTACACAACACCTAATATATGCCTCCACACCTGTCCAATTTCACAGCAGATCTCAGATCTGCATCTGCTAAAACAAACTTCTGAAAAGATTTTGTCAGCATACATGCTCTTCTAATCTTTGGCAGAAGCTGCCACTCACAGGCAAGATGTAGCTGCAGTAGGTGCAAAGATTGGGGCTGCTACAGGGCCAGGCCACCTCTGGTGCCTGGCCCACTTTCTACACTGATTTACACTGTCATCTCCCATGCCCCATCTGTTCTATTCTCACCAGAGAGCTGCTGCAGGACATATAGGCGCAGAGCTGATCTAAGCTACAGGGGCATTTTAAGAGAGGAGGGGGCCCATGTGCACTACTCGTGCGGGGCCCCCTCCTCTCTCCCTGGTGGCTGGCAGCCGACTGACGCGGCTGGCCAGCCACTGGAGCATTAGTAGACTCCGGGCACTAGAGTGGGGGCCATTTTCCGGTGTTCTGTGCATGTGCAGTAGACTCCGGGCACACTCTAGTGCAAGGAGTCTACTGCGTATGCGCAGAACACCAGAAAATTACCGTGGCGGCCATTTTTCTGGTGTTCTGAGCAGCAGTGACACCCGACATAGGACCTCAGACAGGTAAGTTTAAAAAAATATGGGTGCAGTGTGTGCGGTGCGGGGCCCCCTGGACCCGGGGGCCCGTGTGCCCCACACACACTGCACCCATTATAGATACGCCACTGCTACAGCCATCTCTAGCTGCTGCCTGCATGCATTGTGATGTCACAATGCAGGTCATAGCCCTATATAAAGGCTGCCCAGCCACTGGCAGCCATTTTGTGGTGACTTTTTGTCCTACATTGATAATCTCTGAGTAGTTACTACTTTATTTAAACATTTTTGGATAATGACTACTAATATGGTCTTTGGATTACACCTTCCAATAAGGTCCTAAACAGCAACATCATCAGAAAAAGAATCTGAACAACATTTTCAGGTAAGGACTATAGGACATGCTTTGATCTGTCATCCTTACACCTTCAGACACCTCCCTCCATTTTATCTGCAGTTATTAATTTGAAACAATGGATAAAGAAAACTATTCATTTGATATGACTCTGCATGACTAATTATGGGTACAGACATGTCCAATCCTCCAGGGATCCAACTCCAGACCAGACTGTTGACATTATCCTACTCGAGACCTGTATGCAGACTCAACACCCAATATATGCTTTCACACCTGTCCAATTTTTTACTGCATTTTGCTAAAACAAACTCCTGAATGGATTTTGTCAGCATACATGCTCTTCCAATCTTTGGCAGATGAGCTGCCACTCACAGGCAAGACGTAGCTGCAGTGGGTGCAAAGATTGGGGCTGCTACAGAGCCAGGCCACCTTTGGGACATGGCCCTATTTCTACACTAATTTACACTGTCATCTCCTAAGCCCTGATTTTTCTATTCTCACCAGAGAGCTGCTGCAGGACATCTAGCCCAGATCTTATATAAACTACAGCCATCTCTAGCTGCTACCTGCAAGCATTGTGATGTCACAATGCAGGTCACAGCCCTATATAAAGGATGCCCAAGCTACTGGCAGCCATTATGTGATGACATTTTGTCCTATATTGATACTCTATAAGTAGTTCCTGCTTTATTTAAGTGACTTTGGATAATAATAATAATATGGACTTTGGAGTACATCTTCCAATCAAGTCCTAAACAGCAACATCTTCAGAAATAGAATCTGAACAACATCTTTAGATAAGAACTATATAACAAATTTTGAACAGTCACCCTTACCCCTTCAAATACTTCCCTTCATTTTATCTGAAGTTTTTAATTTAGAATCAATGGATAATGCAAACTTTTTATCTGATATGACACTGCATGACTAATTATGGGTACACACTTGTCCAGTCCTCCGGGGATTCAACTCCAGACCAGACTGTTAAAACAATCCTATTGGAGACCTGTATGCAGACTCAAAACCCAATATATGTCCCCACACCTGCCTAATTCTGCAACAAATCTCAAATCTGCACATGCTAAAATAATCTACTGAAAGGATTGAGTCAGCATACATGTCCAGAGCTAATCTAAATTACAGCCATCTCTAGCTGCTGCCTGCATGCATTATGATGTCACAATGCAGGTCCCAGCCCTATATAAAGGATGCCCAGCTACTGGCATCCATTTTGTGGTGACTTTTTGTCCTACATTGATAATCTCTGAGTAGTTCCTGCTTTATTTAAGCAACTTTCGATAACAAATACTGATAAGGATTTTTGGATTTCAACTTCCAATAATGTCCTAAACATCAGCATCTTCAGAAAAAGAATCAGAATAACATCTTTACGTAAGGACTATATACTATATAAGAAAATTTGTCCTGTCACTCTTACCCCTTCAGACACCTCCCTCCACTTTCCCTGCAGTTTTTAATTTAGAAAGAATGGATAAAGCAAATAATTCATCTGAGTTGACGTTGCATGACTTAAGATGGGCACACACTTGTCCAATTCTCTGGGGATCCAACTCTAGAGCAGACTGTTGGTATAATAATACTGGAGACCTATACGCAGATTCAACACCGATTATACGCCTACACATTTGTCCAATTTTTCAGCAGTTTTCAGATCTGCATCTTCTAAAAAAGCTATTAAAAGGAGGAATCGGTATTTAATGCTGGCGGCTGTTTAATGCCGGCGGCTGTTACACCGACAGCGGGAGGCCGGAGGGTCGAAATCCCATCAGGGAAAGGTAAGTAACCTAACTCTCCCCTCCCCCACAAACCCAAACCCTCCTTTAGGGGTTCCTAACCCAAACCACCCCCCATAGTGCCTAACCCTAAACTCCCCCAGGGTTGCCTAAACCTAACCGCCCCTCCCAGCACCCTAAACCTAACTCTACTGGGGGGGTGCCTATCCCTAACCTCCCCCCCTAGTACCTAACCTTAACCCCCCCTTCCCCTAGCATAACCCTAACCTTCCCCGGGGTGGGGGTTGCCTAACCCTAAGTGCTCCCAGGGGTCCCTAAACCTAACCCCCCCATCCCTGGGCTAAGCGTTCTACTTACCCGTCAGAGGACGATTGGGATGGCGGGGTTTGGCGTTCCGGGTTTCGGGATTAAGATAGGCATCGGCGTGTCGACGCCTATCTTAAGTCCCTTGTTGGGCAGGACAAGTCGGGATTTAGACCGGTGGCATCACGTCCGCCGGTCTATTAGCTACATCCTTAAATGGATTCTGTCACCTTACATATTCTTCCAATATTTGGCAGAATATTGGAAGAATATGTAAGGCAAGAGTGTAACTGCAAAGAATTGGGCTGCTACAGGGCACAGGCCACCTCAGGGGCCCAGCCTTTTTTCTGCACTGATTAACACTGCCATCTTCTGTGCCCCAGATGTATTCTCACCAGAGAACTTCTGCATGACATCTAGGCCCAGAGCTGATCTAAGCTACAGCCATCTCTAGCTGCTGCCTTCATGCATTGTGATGTCACAATGCAGGTCACAGCCCTATATAAAAGATGCCCAGCTACTGGCAGCCATTTTGTTGTGCCTTTTTTGTCCTACATTGATACTCTCTGAGTAGTTCCTGTTTTACATTATTTAAACAACTTTGGATAACAACTACTGATATGGGCTTTGGATTATAGCTTCCAATAAGATCCTAAACGGCAACATCTTTAGAAAAAAAATCTGAACAACATCTTCAGGTAAGGACTATATGACATGCTTTGGCCTGGCATCCTTACACCTTCAGACATCTTCCTCCATTTTATCTAAAGTTATTAATTTAAAACAATGGATAAAGCAAAATATTCATTTGATATGACTCTGCACGTCTATCTATGGGAACACATTTGTCCAATCCTCCAGGGATCCAACTCCAGACCAGACTGTTGACATTATCCTACTGGAGACCTGTATGCAGACTCAACACCCAATATATGCCTCCACACCTGTCCAATTTTGCTAAAAATATCTACTGAAAGGAATGTGTCAGCATACCAGCTGGCACTCACAGGCAAGACATAGCTGAAATAGGTGCAAAGATTGGGGCTGCTACAGGACCCAGGCCACCTCTGTGGCCTGACCCTCTTTCTGCACTGATTTAATCTGTCATCGCCTGTGCCCTGGCTGTTCTATTCTCACCAGAGAGCTGCTGTAGGACATCTAAACCCAAAGCTAATCTAAGCTACTGCCATCTCTAGATGCTGCATGCATGAATTGTGATGTCACAATGCAGGTCACAGCCCTTCATAAAGGATGCCCAGCTACTGGCAGCCATTTTGTGGTGACATTTTCTCCTACATTGATACTCTCTCAGTAGTTCCTGCTTTATTTAAGCAATTTTGGATAACAACTACTGATATCTTCCAATACGGTCCTAAAAAGCAACATCTGCAGAAAAAGAATCCATATAACATCTTTAGGTAATGACTATTTTTCAAATTTTGGCCTGTAAC
This sequence comes from Taudactylus pleione, assembly GCA_031769625.1. Classification (NCBI taxonomy): domain Eukaryota; kingdom Metazoa; phylum Chordata; class Amphibia; order Anura; family Myobatrachidae; genus Taudactylus; species Taudactylus pleione. The sequence continues at coordinate 36,284,520 of JAUIMM010000014.1, forward strand.
CCTTACTCCTTTAGACACCACCCTTCATTTTATCTGCAATTTTTAATTTAGAAACAAAGGATAAAGCAAGTCATCCATCTGATATGACATTGCATTACTTAAGATGGGTATACCTTTGTTTTCGGGGGTCCAATCAGACTGTTAAGGTCTGTGGGGGCCCCTGGGAAACAAACGTGTGGGGGCACCTATCCATAAAAGTTGTATATAGACATATATATATATATATATACACACACACATGCTTATATATACACACATATGTGTATATGAATGTATATTTTATATATATATATATATATATATATATACATACATTTCATAGACAAAACCTTACTGTTTCACATGTCCCATTAAGGCTGCTTAGACATGATCTGTAAATTCACAAAACCTATTGAATTTCTGCCGCTCAAACTCCAAAGAAGCAATGAAATGACGATAATTAAGGCTGACTCCTTAATGGACGTGTTCCTTGAGTAATACCGATATGGTATGCCATGACACCATGTGGTTAACTGCAGATTCAGCACTCTCACAGAGTGAGATTGCTGTCACTCAAAAAATGGTGGAGCTGCTAACTAACAGAATTGTGTGCTCATTGGAATACACACATGCAGTTTATGCAACCGAGGTCTAAGCAGTTATGTGACACACACATCCCACTCAGTGCCCACAATTTTCCCATTTAGTCATGACAAAGTTCCAACATCCTTCTCACTCCATACATCCATCTCATTAATTATACACATTCAGCTTCCCAATTGCTAAAACTGTCATACTCTGTCTATACATGTACACTATCTTTGCCTCCATGCTGCTATAACTTCCCCAATCCCTACAGCTGTGTGTTCTCCAAACTGTGCTAGTCTGCATGCCTTGATCCACACCAATTTGTCTTTCCCCATGTGCACCGCCCTGTCTTCCTGCATCCGTGCCCCTGTGTTTCTTTCCATCTGCACCACTGCCTTGCCCCAGCCACGTCACTCTGTCTTCACCTTATCTCTGCCACTCTTTATTCCTCCATGTGCACCACTCTGTCCCTCCCAACCGTGCAACTCTGTCTTTCCCCTCCCACCCATACCACTCTGTCTTCCCCTCATCTCTGCCACTCTTTCTTACTCCATCTGCACCACTCTGTCCCCCCAACCATGCCACTCTGTCTTTCCTCTCCCATCCGCACCAATCTGTCATCCCCAATCTCTATTGTTGTGTGTTCTCCTATTGTGCTAGTCTGTATTCCTCATCCACAGCAATCTGTCTTTACCCATCTGCGCTGCTCTATCTTCCCGCATCCATGCTACTCTGTATTCCCCATTCATGTTGTTTTGTTCCTCCAAACTGTACCACTCTGTCTCCCCCCATGTGCACCACTGTTTTCAACCCATCTGCATCACTTTGGCTCGCCCCCATCTGTACTGCTTAATCTTCCCCTCTACACACCTTTCTGTCTGCCCCATCCACAACACCCTGTCTTCTCCCCCCATCCATCATACTCTTATCCCATCTGCGCAGCTTTATATTCTGCTCAGATCTCAGGGCCTAATTCAGACCCGGTCACAAGCGCTGAGCGCTCGCAATCAGGTCGATGGTTGCCCACAGTGCATGCACACAACAGAGCTGGCTCTGTCGTGCACATGTGCAAGACCCGGCTAGCGATGGGCAATCCGTCGCTCCGGGTCTCGCACCATAGGGGGGTGAGCTGCCGATGTTGAATGACAGCTCACCCCCTTTGGTGGGCGGGCCAGGGGGGTGGCTGCCCAAACGGAGGCATTCCCATGTGAACGCCTGCCATTTGGGGGTGGCCCCACTGACATCATGAGTGATGTCAGTGGAGAGATTCCGGCTCTGTTAGAACTGAAATCTCTCTGGGGCTTGCGGCCACGAGACCATACCACAAGGGTCTCGTCGCAAGCCCGATGGTCGCAATGGTCTTGACCATCGCGACCATCAACCTGGCCACTTGCTATAGCTGTGGGTGGTCACCTACAGCTATACAAGCAGCCAGGAGTCCAGCTCTGAATCAGGGCCTCAGTTGCATAGACTGCATGTATGTATTCCAATGAGCACACAATTCTGTGAATTAGCAGCTCCACCATTTTGTGAGTGACAGTAATCTCACTCTGTGAGAGTGCTGAATCTGCAGTTAACCATATGATGTCACGGCAAACCATATCTGTATTATGAAAGGAACATGTCCATTAAGGTGTCAGGCTTAATGATTGTAATTTCATTGCTTTTTGGAGTTTGAGCGGCAGAAATTCAATAAGTTTTGTGAATTTTCAGATCATATCTAAGCAGCCTTAATGGACATGTGAAACCGTAAGGTTTTTTGTCTATGGAATTTCATAGCTTTTTTAAAATGTATTAACTATCAGGGTTTGGATGAGCAAACCAAGCCACCTGCAGGTGAGAAGGGCAACAAAATGGTACACTAATGCAGGTGGAAGAGGAGCCAGCACACAGGAGGTGGTTTGGGAGGTGCAGAGTGCAAGACAGCTGCAGGGGCAGGCTGTAGGCATGCTGGGTAATGGCAGCAGCGGTGGTGTAAAGCAGTGGCAGCAGTGCAGTGCAAAAGGGGCATCAGCGGGTGACAGAGGGCTCACTGGTAGTGCGCATGCACCTGAGAAAATAAAATCAATAAGTCACAGATGCACGAACACAGCAGTGAGATCCATCTACGCATCTATGTTAAAAATTAAATGTGTAAAATAAAAAAAGGTGCCCCCTCAAGCACATCCAGCACCAGGCTTTTAACAGCCAGTCCTGGTTATGTTTAAGCACAGGGGAAAAATGATGTAGGGGTCCCCTGTACTTAAGCACAACCAGCACTGGTCTAGTCAGAACCAGCCCTGGTTGGCAAAATACGGTGGACAAATGATGTAGGGGTCCCCCGTATTCAGCGCAAACAGCACTGGGCTCTGAGCCAGCCCTGGTTCTGGAAATATTTGTGGAAAAATGCATAGAGTCCCCCTGTATTTACCAGAACCAGGACCGGACTCTTTCAAGTGGGGGGGTGATGCCACAGGCAGGTGAGCCCTTTCACCAGGCCCCCCAGCTGAAGCATCACCCCTGACCGCTAGTCAGCCCAGGTCAGGGATCCCTGGGGAGCAAGGGACCCCCCAATAAAGGGGTCCCCCTCTCCAGGGCACCCAAGGCCCAGGCTGATAGACCGGGGCTATCCCCAGCACCCCTGGGCGGTGGGTGCTGGGTTGATTGTGTAAAGTGTTCTGTGGCCGGGATGCAGGGGAGAAGGGGTAGGGGTTAGCTAGCATTAGCTGTGGCCAGGAACCGGGGACAGCAGCGGGCGTTAGCAGCAGCGGTGTAGCATGCATTAGGACCCAGGGAAGGTTGCAGAACACAGATGCAGGCTCGGATCTGGAATAATCATAATACCTGTATCTGTGTTTAAAAAAAACAAACACAGAAGCAGGGACGGGTCAGTGAGACCCATCTGTGCTTCTGTGTTTAATAAAAAAAAAAATCCCAGTGTATGAAAAAAAAATGGCGTGACCCCCCCCCCAAAACAACAACCAGCACCGGGCTATGGAAAGCCAGTGCTGGTTGTGCTAAATACAGGGGAAAATTTAAATAGGGATCCCCCGTATGAAGCACAACCAGCACCAGGCTTTTGAGATCCAGTCCTGGTTGCCAAAACACGGGGGACAAATGACATAGGGGTCCTAATGGGGTCCCCCTCTCCAGGGCACCACAGGCTCAGGTTGATAGCCCGGGGCTATCCCCAGCACCCCTGGGCGGTGCGTGCCGGGTTGATTGTGTTGTGTGGTGCATATGAAAATATAAATATTGTCTTTTGCAGTAGTACTAAAGGTCCCAGCAGGTATCCCCGCATACTGGGACTTGGAGAATCACAAATACCAGCAGGTGGGGCACTAAGGGCCTGCTGGTACCCATAGAACCCCTGCAAAAGAAAAATGTAAATAAAACAGACACCACTTTTTTTAAAAGTAATTTAATTTGGCTGCACCTTCACCTAGGGTGCAGCAGCCTTTAAGCTCTTTCTCATGGCTGCTGCTCCCCCAGGACTTCTATGGCGTCTTGACCTGGAAGGCGGCGGCCATTAAGCTCTTTTTCCGGGCCGCTGCCCATCCAGGGCTTCCACATTGTTTTCTGTCTTTGGCAGCTCTTCTCTGCTGCCTCCTGGCTGACGACTAAGTGGACGGCACCTCGCGCTGGCTGTATTTAAGCCAGCTGAGGGGGTGGGGCAATGACAGGTCACGGCAGCCATCTTTGAATTTCAAAAAGGGCACTCTCGGTTTTCACCATTAACTTCGATGGTGAGAACCGAGTGTGCCCTTTTTAAAAATGGCACCTCAGCGCCATTTTTGAAATTCAAAGATGGCTGCTGCGAGCCAATCACTGCTCGCGACGTCGTCGCCCCACCCTCTCAGCTGGCTTAAATACAGCCAGCGTGAGGCACCGTCCACTCAGTCGTCGGCTGGGAGGCAGCAGAGAAGAGCTGCTGAAGACAGAAAACACTGCGGAAGGCTCGCCTCTCTCAGCCAATGAGCGCTCCACATCGAGATTTCTGAACTGAAATGCCGGGCGGACCTGTCATTCGGGTAGTAGTGTCCTTAGAGGATACTACTAATGTCCATGGGCTTGCGTAATTGCGTTTTGTTTTTTTGCCAAGACCCTGGATTGCCTACTTTGGAACGAAGAGGACAGATCCATGCATAGGAGAAGGTGAGTATGGAATTTTTCTTACAGGTACTCCATTAGATTGTCTACTGGAAAAGAGGACAGAATGGCTACAGGGATACATAGTTGAGTATGTGATATAGTGTGTGCATGTGTGAGTACATCTGTGTGTGCATGTATGTTTTAATATAATTTTCCGGTGCAACGGTGTGTGTTCTTGTTTTTTTAATATTGCTTTTGCTGTGGAACTACAAGTACCAGCAGGCCGTAATACCCCACATGCTGATACTTGTGGTTTTTCAAGTACAAGCATGTGGGGAAGGCTTCCTGGGAACTGTAGTTCCACAGCAAAAGACAATATTTTACCTTTACTTGCACAACACTACACAATCAACCCAGCACCCACCACCCAGGGGTGCTGGGTATAACCCTGGGCTATCAGCCTGGGCCTTGGGTGCCCTGGAGAGGGAGACTCCTTTATTGGGGGGGTCCTCAGCTCCCCAGGGATCCCCAGTCTGGGCTAACTAGTGGTCAGGGGTGATGCTATGGCTGGGGGGCCCGGTGAAATGGCTTCCCTGGCTGTGGCATCACCCCCCGCTAGAATCCGGTGCTGGTTCTGGTATATACAGGGGGACCCTATGCATTTTTTTCCCCTGTATTTCCGGAACCAGGGCCAGCTCAGAGCGCAGTGCTGGTTGCGCTGAATACGGGGGACCCCTACGTCATTTGTCCTCCATATTTTGGCAACCAGGACTGGTTCTCTAAAGCTTGGTGCTGGTTGTGCTTCATATGGGGGGACCCCTGTGTAATTTGTCCCCTGTTTTTAGCACAACCAGTACTGGCTTTCCAAAGCCCGATGCGTTTTGTTGTTTTTGGGGAGGGGGCCATGCCATTTTTTTTTCATTAAACACAGCACAGATGGGTCTCACTGACCCGTCCGTGCTTCTGTGTTTGTTTTTTTTAAACACAGATGCAGGTATTATGGATATTCCAGATCCAAGCCTGTGAGTTCATTGGGTCCTAATGCCTGCACCACCACCACCTGCACTGCTGCCGCACCACCGCCGCTAACACCTGGTACTGTCCTTGGTTCCCGGCCACAGCTAATGCCCACTAACCCCTAACCTCTCTCCTCCGCATCCCTGCCGCAGCAAACGCCAGCTTCCTTCCCCCCGGACCTGGCCCCCACTACCGTCGCAAACAATGCCCATCTTGGTACACCCAAGGGAAGCCACAGTGAATACACCTGCTGGAGGCTCCTACTGCGGCTGCGCAACAAGTTGAAAAGTCCTATCTATTCAATGGCGCATTCTTGAGGTAATAGTTTAAAACCTAACTTTCTAACATACCTGAACTGCAAAAGCACGTACCCTGGCACAATAGCTACTTAATAAAACAAACCCCAAGTCTAAATTTGCCCCTACCCTGAATTATGCCTTCCCAAAAAACCGCCATAGACTACAGCAGAAAAGTGGTCCTAATTGAGAATGTCAGAAAAATGTGACAGTTCGAACTTTAGATTACTTCCAAATCCTCCTTTTATGTTTTTGGCATGAAATTTGGCATGCAGCAGCCAGCGACAGTTCTACCCACTCATGCCAAATTTCAGCTTGGTGCCTCCAATAGCTTTTGAGGTGTAGCCCCTTAATCACCCTGCCCCCACCTCCGAAATTCTCTATGGGAGAATTGCAGTTTTTTACATGCAGCCTTAATATAAGGACACAACTGTGCCCTTATAATACATATACATACACATACACCGGGCTACCTGTCTGATGTCCAATGTCCCCTGTAGTTGTGCCCCTTCTGCAATGCCCCCTGTAGTTGCGCTCCTTCTGCAATGCCCCCAGTTGTTGTGGGTATTGCCCCTTCTGCAATACCCACAACTACTGGGGTATTGCAGAAGGGGCACAACTGCAATGCCCCCAGTTGTGCCCCTTCTGCAATACCCCAGTAGTTGTGCCCCTTCTCCAATGCCCCAGTACTTGTACCCATTCTATAATGCTCCCAGTAGTTGTGCCCCTTCTCTAATGCCCCCAGTAGTTGTGTCCCTTCTACAATGCCCCCAGTAGTTGTGCCCCTTCTGTAATGCCCCTAATTGTGCCTCTCCTCCAATGTCCCCTGTATTTGTGCCCCTTCTCCAATGCCCCAGTAGTTGTGCCTCTTCTGCAATGCCCCAGTAGTTGTGCCCCTTCTGCAATGCCCCCAGTAGTTGTGCCACTACTCCAATGCCCCCTGTAGTTGTGCCCCTTCTTCAATGCCCCCTGCCCCTGTAGTTGTGTCCCTTCTCTAATGTCCCCAATAGTTGTGCCCCCTGTAATTGCGCCTCTTCTTGAATGCCTCTTGTAGTTGTGCCCCTTCAATGCCCCCTGTAGTCATGCCCCCTAAAGTAGTGCCCCCAGTACTAACTCCCTCACCCCGCTCACACCTCTGTGAGAAAACTTACCTGTCTTCGCTCCATGCCATCAGTGCTCCCAAGTCCCACCATCGCTGCTGCTGCCACCTCCTGCTGGATTTAACTGGCTCCTCTCATATTGGGTGATGTCATGACATCACCCGCGCACTGCATCACTGGGAGCACTAGCTTCTGAAGCGATCAGAGGATTCAGAGGCCAGCATTCCCAGTTACCTTGAGTAAGTTGGTCGCGATCTACTGGCAGGAGCTCTGCGAGATTTCAGTAGATTGCGTTCAACTTTTTCACCGAGCCTGATCTGGGGCATGAGGCCAGGGGTTGGGGACAGTGTTTGGGGGCCCCGGGATGACCGCCCCCCCCCGTCACCCTGCCTATAATCCGGCCCTGGCTGACACACTCCTACTGAAGACCTGGACGCAGATTCAACACCCTTTATAAGCCTCCACACCTGTCCAATTTTGGGTCACAGTCATTCGTGGACACTAACTGTAGAGCAGCCTCTGATGGGCTGGCAACCCTGGAGAATGACAGAAGCCTCCCGGCTTCTGTCATACCACGATGTATAGATGTATGTGATAACACATACATCTATACATGTTAAATGGACCGGGTACTCAGTTTGTTATGTTGCCAAGACTCCTGGACCCTACTGGACAAGCGACGCCAAGAGGTAGGTGAGTATTGTTTTTTTTTTTTTTACAGGTAAACCCATAGGAATTCTATTTGGACAAACGGACGTGAACATCTGTCAGAAGGTAAGTATGTATGAGCGTATTAGGTGTGTAATAAACTTGTAAAATCTACAGTGTGTGTACTGTTTTTTTTTTTTAATTTTAACAGTGAGGGTATGGGTGCTGGCTGCCTGCTGGCACTTGTAGTTCCACAAGTGCCAAAGTAAACCCATAGGAATTCTACTTGGACAAACGGACGTGAACATCTGTCAGAAGGTAAGTATGTGTGAGCGTATTAGGTGTGTAATAAACTTGTAAAATCTACAGTGTGTGTACTGTGTTTTTTTAACAATTTTTTTAACAGTGAGGGTATGGGTGCTGGCTGCCTGCTGGCACTTTTAGTTCCACAAGTGCCAAAGGGCAGGCACAGTGGCACTTGTAGTTCTGCTTTAAAAAACAATTATACTCATCCATTCTTTATACTATTACCCAGGCACCCACAAGTGAGGGGTGCAGGAAAGAGCCCAGGCTTCAGCTTAAGACTGGGGTACTCGGGAGAGGGAGGACCACTTTATTTGGGGGCTCCCCATCTCCCCTGAGAATCCTGGTTTGGGCTGACTAGTTGGGGTGTTAATGCTTTGGCCGGGGTGACACGGTGAAAGGGTCCCCTGGCTGTGGCATTACATGCTGGCTAGAATTGAGTCCGGTGCTGGTTTTAAAAAATAGGGGGTATCTCATACATTTTTACCCCTATTTTTAAAACCGGGACTGGCTCTGGGAGCCCAGTGCTGGTTCATAGAATACAGGGGAACCCTATTCGATTTTTTGCCCGTATTTTAATAACCAGAACTGGGTCTGGAGTCCAGGGCTGGTTATGCTTTTTTTGGGGGGACCCTACTTTTTATTTTTTTTACATTAACCATTTAGATACTTATTACAGACAGAAACATACAAAGATCACACAGATCTGTGTATGTTTCTGCCAAACTTGCAGCTCAGGGGGTAATCTATTTGAAACTTCTGGAAAATGGGGTGTAGAGGAAAAGCGCCCAATAGTGTGATAAAATTAATAACAAATCTGCCCGTGCTCAAATAGTGATGTGCGTACCAAATAGTAAATCTTTAAGGCATATCTGAAGGTTCTGTTGGATGATTGTGGATAATGCTGGACCCGGATTTCTGGTACCAGAGAGGACCTTAGTGGAAAAAAGGCTCAGAGCCAGATAGGAGAGAAGAATAATATAGTGTAGTATTTCTTTTTATAAACACGCTGGTATTAGTAAATCTGCATACCGGATATGTTCTTGTAAAAAGGTATATATAAGTCCTTGATTGGCCATCCAAATTCCCCTTTTTTCCTCCTGCCCCAAACGTCTCCAAAGGTGATGGGCTTCAAACCAAAAAAAGACCCATCATCAGTGGTGGTATTTAAAAAAAGGGGGGCTTTATTACATATCACAGGGGAAAAAAAACAACAATAAATACAAGGAATAAATATAAAGTGCTTATCTGCAAGGTAGTTTCAAAAGAGTCTTTTTGTGAGAGGCTGGCAGTTCCCAACTCGTTTCGTCCTTTGGACTTCCTCAGGAGTAAGGGTAGGGGTTCAGGAGTACCCCTTTATATACTCTAGGTAAGGTAATCTAAAGAAAATTAATTTGGCGCCAATCGCCGTTTTGCGCATGCGCAGTACGCCGCGGACATCTTGTTGACGTCATCCATGGCATCAGATGTATCCCAAGATGCCGTGCGTCCTGTACCGTGCATGCGCGAATCGCGCCCAGTGTATAGCGGCACATATCGGTGAATGCGGCCGCTTGTGCCAGTCACAAGCACATTGTATAGATGCAGGGCATACAATATAACTAAAGCTTAACCACAGGTAGCGGTGTATCGCTCCTGTCAGCGGGTTCTATGAACAACGGCCATTTTGTTGGTTGTCTAGCATAAAAATAGCAGGTGCGGCCATTTTGTTGGATTTTAACAAACCCATAAGGTGATAGAATTAGGCGGTGGCCATTTTGTTGGTTGTATACCAGCTTTCAATGCAGTATGAAATTATGAATTCTCCTACGGATCTCTAACTTGTCATGAGGTCCTAATAGGAGAAACTTCTATTTAGGTCTGTATTTGCTGAAATTACACCTGTGATTCCAATCACGATTCTTGATAAATTCCCGTGTTGTATTTTTTCCATGAAAAGTACAGTACTTGCAAGTTTGGCCGATGGTGTATTGACTCGTGTTTGCATTCTCACCCGAGTTTTCCTTCAGTAAATTTGCGAGTTGGAAAAAATGGTAAAACACACCCAAGATTGCAATCATGACCAAACATGAATCTTAGTAAATTTACCCCTTAGACTCTCAACAGGGTTTTGTGAACACACAGTTTGTTCTTCCACCTTAGCTTTGTTTTGGTGAACTGATTTGCCTGTTTTAAAGATGACACATGTAGACCTAAAGTGAGACGTTATTGCACATAAGTTTTCAGAAGATGCCTGATGGTGTTGGCCCTGACTTCCGTAATAAGCATTTTAGTACATGAAACAGCAGTAGCAGGACCACTACTCACAAAGGAAGGCCATGGTTCACCTGGACCACCTTTAGTAGATGCTGAAGTACTGTCAAGAACTAGTACTGGGTTGCTGCTCTTCTATAGACTGATTCATGTCAATTCACAGCGCTACTAGTATAAGGGTGGCACCCTAATGATGTTATTGTTTAAAAGAGTGACTGAACACACAAAAGTTTGATTTTCATTTTTTTTTTAACAGTCTCTGAACATACACAGCGCTCCTAGTAATGGCACCCTAATGAAATTTTTTTAAACACGGTGCCTGAATACACAAACATTTTATTTTCATTCTTTTAACACAGTGTCTGAACACAGAACACAGTGCCTCACAGTGCTTCTAGCAATGGCACCCTAATTATGTTATTTTTTTAGACACAATGCCTGAACACACAACACAGGGCCTGATTCAGAGATGGATGTTCACCTGAGGATGAACCTAACGGGTCCTGCAATCTCTCTTGCAGACCTTCCTAACCGCAGCATTATTGACATGCTGCAGCGTTTGGTGGCTTGAGCGGGGACTTGCCTGGGTGCCGTTCATGGAAATGGAGGCATGTAGCCTCCATTTTCTGGGAGGGACGAGGCCACGGTCCATATCGGCGGTTGCAGATTCCTGGCCTCTTGTGTGACCAGGCACCGGCCAGGTTGCAAGGAGGTTTCAGCTCATGCAGCCTGACCAAAAGAGCAACCCTCATGACCAGTGGTCACAGTGCTGGGATCTCAAATTCAGCAAGAAGGTGTCTGACACCTCGTTCTGCATTTGCATATGAGATGGATTGATATGCACAGCTGTGTGTGTGCAGCTGTGTAAATCCGTCAATCTCTGAGTCAGACCCACAGTATTTAGCCCTGAGTATACAACACAATACCTCACAGGAGGCAATGGAGGAGCTGCTTCAGCTGTGCACCGCAATGCCAGGAGAAGGACCCACTGAACAGTGAGTGTAAGAGAAAGACAGCAGCTACCTGTCCCTGGCGGAGTTGCGGGGGGCCAGTCAGCTAGCTTTAAGCTAAGCTATTATATCAATTGCAAACAAATATAAAGGGCCAAATGTAATTGGGTGAGAGATTATAAAATGTGAGAGTAAACACTCACATTTTTAAACTCAGACAATGTAATAGAGTCTGAGGACAAGCAAACTCTCATGTTTTTGAGACTCAAAACTCTCACGATTTAAACTCTCATCCAGATGTTTCCCAGTTTTGAAAACACAATTCAACCAATGTAAGTAATAGTGTGAGAGTTTACTGTAAAACTCCCACATTTTCTAAACTCCCACCCTATTACATTTGACCCAAAGAGTATAAAATGGTAAAATGTAGAAAAAAAAAGGTCTGGGAGGGGGTTTCTTTAACATCTTTTTATTGAAGCAATAAACAAGATTAGGAGAGATACAGGAGTCAAATCGCTTATTTAATCAACATATTAAACATTACTTTTCAAAATATGAAACAATGCAAAGAGACATTCCAATAGGAGGCACATATTTAGTTTAAAGTGGGGCACTGAACACCCTAGCAACTGCCTTGCTGAGAACCCCAAAGTTCGGGTGTGTTCGGTTTCAATGGATGCCAAACCGCACACTTCTGTTTTAAATATCTGTTAATACTGATCAGCATAGTATTTATTTATTCTGCTTATTGTCTAATAACATCTATAAACACTGTTTAATTCATCTGTTAATGTACTTTTTTTGGTCCAGAATCATCTTGAATGATACAGTTTTCTACAGTATAAACATAAATTGGATGTGGTGTAGTGCTGTATTTATTTTCCACATAATTAGTAAGACTTTTTAGAAGGGATAATGTAAACTGAGATATACTACAGACATTAGCACTGTCCTGTATTATAATTACAGAAACTTAAACACAAGGGATTCTTAATGCGCACGTCCACTTGCCGACTAGTGAAGGACTGGCCGATAACGATATTGTTATCATTGAGTTGTACCCCTTTTCCACCTAAATTCCGGGTCTGACCCGGAGTTGGAACAAAGTTCCTATGAGGATCAGACCCAGAATTTTTCTGGCGCCGACTCGGGATATTCCCGAGTCAGCGCCGCTCACACCGCAGTCGGGTCTGCATAGACCCGGCTTTTGCGGAGTGAAAGTGGTCGCTTGGAGATGACGTCATCTCCAAGCGCCACTGAAGCTGGACCAATCGGCCGGCTAGCAGCATACTCCATGTCATCGTGACCCGGAGTGCGCTGTTCTCACAGCAGGGTTTCACTGGCTACGCCCGTGTTAAACCCTACTAGTTACCTGGGTTGGATTGCCGGGTCACTCGACCTGGAGATCCAACTCTCTGCCCTTTTACACCAGGGAGCTGCATGGGTTAACCCTTCAAAAACACGGGTTTTAGCTCCGGTGTAAAAGGGGTATTAGTAATCAATTTTGATTTCAGCTATGTTATATAAAATGAGGTGCAATTGTAAATGCTTGAAGTTCCAAAACGTGATTTGCAGTGTAAAAAAAAAAAGGGATAGCACATATATGTCTATCCGGACCCAAGAGACACACCACACTAAATATGGTATTAAAAAAGTGTATTATTACTAAACACATGAAATTAATGTCATCTCCAATCTCATACAATTGTATTGATTATGTATCCATTCATGTGTAAATACACATGATACTATGCATGTAAAAATGCATCCTTCTTGCAGATAGTGTCCGTTTTGGGCTGAGTTGTAATAATTCTTTTAGTAGGAATCCGTAACACTTGTGCTTATTAAATGTGTCCAATTGCTACTACATGCACAGTGTTAGCATTAGCACGTCTGAAGCAATAATTGGGACAGACAATTGAGTCAATGTGTCCCTTGCTAAATATAGAGAAGGAAAGGACTGGACTTGTTAACCCTCCCATTGCCTGCCTGAGATGGTTGGGCTAGGGGATGTAGGCAGGTGTACTGCTCACCTGATATTCTGCTTTTCGTGTCCTGCCAAACATATAGATAGCTGTGCCGGAGTAGCTGTGGGCTATGTAGCATCTTAGCTGACAAAGCGGCTGTGGACTTGTGTGGGGTCCCGTGTCCGCACTTAGTTGGATGCCTAATTACTCAGCACCAGATGGCAACTGGTTTGTAAGGCGGCTGGTGACGCGTGCTGAACCTCAGCCGCGATGAGCTCAAACGGAGGCGCTCTAAATGAACAATTCAACTCCGGAGCTCTCGCGGCCACATCAAGAGTCGACAATGAAGTCCCAGCTCAAATCAGTCTCCAAGGTGGAACGGATCTCTCCAAAGGTTTATGACAGGTCAGGAATGCAGGCTTCACTCCAGGGACACCCTAACACGTTTCTTTCTCATTGGAGAATTTCTTCAGAAGGATGTAATTTGCAGTGTAGGCTTAAAGGTTTGCAAATTCAGGAGTGATCCTTGGAACCATAGCCTTTCTTGATCCCTCAGGACTATTGACCCCATCCCAGGTCACTTTTGGGTGAAATCTCATTTCAACCTCTCCAGACAAAGGGATGTAGTATATTTACTAAAGTGAGAGTTTTTAGAAGTGGAGATGTTGCCCATAGGAACCAATCAGATCCTAGATATTATCTTCTAGAAGGTACTTGTTTAAAGTTAAGTAGTATCCGATTGGTTGCAATGGGAAACATCTCCACTTCTAAAAACTCTCACTTTAGTAATTATACCCCTTACTGTCTAACCTCCCTCGACTTTACAACCCTGACTGTCACATACAGAATCACAATGTAAGGAATGTTATATGCCTCCTGGTGAAACTCAAAAATTGTAAGGCTCGAATTTTTCTTGGCAAAAAAGTCTGATACTTGTTTTCCTGGATAAGGGTTTTTTTAAATACCTCGGGACACCATTGTAAAAAACTAATTTATATTTAAACATGGTCTTCCCCATGTGTTTTACCTCACCTCTCCTGGATCTATCGTCTTCAGTACATATTCAGCAGCCCAATTCACTTAGATATGGGAACCCTGAGCGCTAAGCCCCAGTGGGTGGCTTTTTCCTCACAACCTCAGGAGCTGCAAGGAAAAATCAGCATTAAAATGCAGACTCTGCATTTTAACGCATGGGAAAAATGCTTGCGTTAACACATGGTTTACCACATGGGGCAAATTCTTGAATAGCTTTAGGCATGAAACCTGGAGCTTTTTGCGATGTGGTAAACCCAGAGCCTAATTGAGTTCCCTCTTAGATGCACTTTGTGATGATGTCTGCATGCATCACTATGGGGCCTATTCATCATGAAAATAATATATTTTTTTAATTAAGGATTCAACTCTCCATGAAAGAAAGCTAGTTTGATCTAAATATCAGCATTCATCATATCTCATTTACTTAATCATCACTTCAGAAAAGCTGCTCTTTTAGCGGAGACAGTTTTCCTTGCTGCTCCGATCTTCCGATAGTATTTGCAGCCTGTCTTGATACTGCGCATGCACCTTTAACATCTTGTGCATGTGTGGACAGCTGCACAGTCAGAGGTGGTCTGAGCTGTCAGTGATACAGACCCCACTCCCAGATCCAGGGGTAATTACAAGATCCAGCCGGATAATGAGGAACTTGGTGTGAGGTCCATTGGCTGAGGGGCCCAAAGGGGGCTGTACTGGCGGCCTTCGTGGGGCTCAGCAGCTCTACCTCTGGACAGAGGGGGGTCAGAGTTACCCCAGTGTCCCACAATACTATCGTAGGAGAATTATAACCAGGAGATATCAGTGATACTGTTTCTCATGTGTTACATACTTAATGGATGAGTTTGTAATGCTGGATAGTCATTAGACGACCTGTGCATCCAGCTGACCCATGATACGAAGGAAGACACTTTGAGCGGTCCGTACAGACTACATGATCTGGTGAACAACTGTATTGTATGTTGTTCACTAGCCACATCCAAATGCATGGGGTCGTTCATCAAATTGGCAGATTGAGCAGCATGTACACTGGATCTGTCGATGTGATGGATGACCTTGCAGGAGCATGCATGGTCCCACATAGTGGGTACACACTTACTGATAACTGATAGAAAAAACAGACTTAAGTGATAATGAATAGGTACAGGCACCGAGATGGGAAGCAATCCGGAAGCCGACTGCCTATAATACTGGCAGCCGGCTTCCCGACTGTCTTATCCCGGCAAGGGTGAAATGCCGGGTGTCTAGATGTAGACGCCCGCATTTCTCCGACACCGGGAGACCGGCGCCCGGCATCACGATTGTAGTGATGCCGGGTGCCGCGAGCGGACAGCCGCGGGGGGGAGGGTTAGGTTTAGGGCTCCCGGGGGGGACTTAGGAGGGTTAGGGTTAGGCTAGGGGGAGGGAGGGTTAGGCACCCCCGGGGGGGACTTAGGGTTAGGCACCCCCCCGGGGGACTTAGGTTTAGGTAGCGGGGAAGGGGGTGGTTAGGGTTAGGCACTTAGAGGGGGGATTAGGGTTAGGCACTTGGAGGGGAAGTTAGGGTTAGGCACCCCTAAGGAGGGTTAGGGTTAGGGGGGTTAGGTTAGTGGATACTTACCTATCCACGATCAGGATTTCCAGCGCTGTTGGGCTTCCGCTGCGTCGCACTCTGCTCCTGTCGGGCTGCCGTTGTATTTCATACCCATTCCACCGAGAGGGGGAGGGGAATGAGTAACAAGTACTCTGGCCTGGATTTACTGGAGGAGCCCAGTGGGGGCCTGGGTCAGACTCTGCCCCCCTCCCTCTTACCTGACAGCAGCCCAGTACATGCTGCTGCATGCTGGGCAGCAGTGTTAAGCTGCTTGCTGTTGCTGAGCAGCAGTAGTCTCCTCTGACTGTGGAGGGGGGAGCCATCACACTAATTGCGCTCCCCCTGGATTTGTGCTGGGCTAAGGGGCTCACATCGCCCCCCTCCCCAGCTCGCAGCTACGCCTCCCACTATTAGGTCACGCCCTCATTCCCTTGGGCGCAGGCTGGCTCTCTACGGCACTGTGAATAGCTGCCTAAATCACTGCTCAACACAATAACTGACTTATAGCATGTGAGTAATAAGCAATTGAGTCTCCAGCTAAGTACCATTAATAATATTGAACTCCAATAAATTAATTGTATGTATTGTACAGTATATTGTGAATTGCTTTATCTTTGTATTCCCCTTCCCATATGCCTCTTTCCATTCTGTACCCTACACTAAAACCCCACCTATTTCAACTTGCCTTGTAAATTGTTTAATAAAACATCAATAAAGAAAGTTAAAATAAATAAATAAACAGAAAGAAAAGAGATCTTTCTGAAAGTTCAGCAAATTCAGGAAAAATACTTCAGTCTCTGAGTTTGTTGTATTATTTACTTTCATGTTCTGTCTCTTTCATCTTTCTTTTTGGAATCACAAAAACTAATCTCAGCCAGCAACAGGTGATGAAATGAATACTCTACTCTTAGTCAAATATATAATCCTGTCATTTTTATCTCGAGTCTTAGGACAGCTTGAAGCTATATCAGCAGTCTGCTGCCTACATCCATATTAAGATTTATATTTCTGAGTTTTTCATCACTCTGTATTTTCTATTTTCATAATTCATAATGTTATGATAATTTTAATATGTTCAAGTACTTAAAAAAACATACCTTATCTTTAAAACATTTATATTTTCTATAGGGATGAGCAGTTCAGATTCTGTGAAATGCTGTTTGGGTGTTCCCCGCCTGACTCGGATCCTCGCAAGGATCCGAACGTCATCCTTCTGACGTCGGATCCTCGTGAGAGGATCTGATGTCAGGGCTCCACAAGTGTAGGGCAGACTGCCCTTCACAGTAACAAACACACAGCTGCCAGTGGTGGCTGTGTGTTTGTTATAGCAGCCAATGAGAGTCAGACAGACTCTCATTGGCTGCTACATCCACGGAGGGAGCCGGCTGGAGCCTACTCATTAGCTCCGCCTTCCGTCTCCCCCTGCTGCGGACGGCAGGAGCAAATGGCAGCGGTCATGGCAGGAGCAGGGATTCAGATAAGTTGTTTTTTTTTTCTTTGTGTGTGTGTAAGGGGCCACTACAGGGGGCAATGCAGCATAAGGGCGACCACTAAGGGGGCAATGCAGCATAAGGAGGACTACTAAGGGGGCAATGCAGCATAAAGGGGACTACTAAGTGGGCAATGCAGCAATTAGGGGGACTACTAAGGGTGCATTGCAGCATAAGGGGCATTATTAAGGGGGCAATGCAGCATAAGAGCGACTACTATTGGGGCAATGCAGCATAAGGGGGGCTACTACGGGGGGCAATGCAGCATAGGGGGGGACTACTACTGGGGGCAATGCAGCATAAGGGGGCCTACTACTGGGGGCAATGCAGCATAAAGTGAACTACTACTGGGGGCACTGCAGCATAAGGGGGACTACTACTGGGGGCAATGCAGCATAGGGGGGACTACTACTTGGAGCAATGCAGCATAAGGGCGACTACTACTGGAAGCAATGCAGCAAAAGGGGGACTACTACTGGGGGCAATGCAGCATAAGGGGGACTACTACTGGGGGCAATGCAGCATAGGGGGGACTATTACTGGGGTCAGTGCAGCATAATGGAGACTACTACCTGGGGCAATGCAGGATAAGGAGGACTACTACTGGGGACAATGCAGCATAAGGAGGACTACTACTGGGAGCAATGCAGCATAGGGGGGCTAGTACTGGGGGCACTGCAAAGGGGGACTACTACTGGGGCACTGCATATGGGGACCACTACTGTAGGCACTGCTGAGAGGTGGTCTAAATTGACTGTAAATGACTGAAAATTAATGTTATTGAGGTTAATAATACTCTAGGAGCAAAAAAAGCCCAAATTATGTGATTTTACCTTTTTTTGAAAATTTTTGTAAAAAAAATCCAAATCCAGTCACTACGGGTTTGGCAAATCCAAATCCGGATGACGAATCAGAGCCAAATCCAAATCCAGCAAAAATGGTCCAGCGCCCATCCTTAATTTTCATGGACACCATGCTGTGTAAAACTGTGTAGAAATGATTCTCTCAAGGCTATTTTAATAAGTAGAATACAACAAATCAAAAAGTGTCCAGTGGTATTGAGCAATAAGTTGCTTTGTATATGTTACTAGCTGAAGTACCCAGCATTGCCCAGGTTTAAATCTTCAAGTTATTAAGTTATGCATCCTAGACATGGGGTAGCCAACCTTGTTCCTCGAGAGCTACTGACATTTCACGTTTTCCAGACCACCTAGCTTGTGCACAGGTGTATTCATTACTCACTAACATATTTGAAAAGATCCACAGGTGGAGCTAATTATTTCGCTGGTGACTATGTGAGGAAACCTGGAAAATATGCACTGTTGGTAGCTCTCAAGGACCAAGGTTGGCTACCCCTGTCCTTGACCAATTGCCACCCATTTGTGAAGTTTTCATACAAATCCATACAGTGGAAGGCTGAGAACAGGCTCCCCGGGTCAAAGTTCTGCCCAGTGTACACCAACAAGAGGTCCGACCGGGACCTCAACCCCCTAGTATGTCTTCTGGGATCTCATGTTACCACTCTGTGAAGTTTTCATCCAAATCCATTCAGTGAAAGACTCAGAACATGCTCCCTGGTCAACATACTGTACGTACACCAATGGGAGGTCTGACCAGGACCCTAACCCCCCTAAAACCTGGCCAGGAACCAACTGGACCACCTCCCATTGCTTTCATCCCAATCAGTGCAGGGGTATCCTAATTAAAGATGAGTGGGTTCGGAACTCAGAGATCCAAACCCACCCGAATTTTGCAGATCCGAGTTGGATCCAAGCCGGTTCGGGTTTCCCGCCTGACTCAGATCTCAAAGCGAGGCAAAATGTCATCATCCTACTGTCGGATTCTCACGAGTGTTGAATTGTATAAAATATTCCACGCTCGCCGCCATTTTCATTCCAGCTGTGGAGAGTGAAGAGGAAGCAAGAGAGGGGCTGTGCTGTTGTTGTCCATAGCGGCTGTGCTGTGCTTTGCTGACTTGCTGTGCATAGGGGCTGGCTGCTGTTGTCACTTGACATAGGGGCTGGCTGATGTCCACAGGGGCTGGCTGTTGTCCATAAGGGCTGTGTTGTTGTCCACTCTATAGGAGCTGTGCTGCAGACAGAAGAGGGGGGCTTCAGTGGCTCCTGTGTCACTGCATTCCATAAAGGGATGCTGCTGTGTTGTATAGGAGTTGCTCTGTCCATCAGGGGTGATCTCACCCCCAGTGTAAAAAAAATAATGAATCAAAGTGTTTTTTTTCTGTGTGTGTGTGTGTGTGTGCACATTAGCTGTACTTATCAACAATGTAGCTATGCAGGGGTGCTGCCTGTGTCATTTATCGAGGGGCTGCTGCCTCGTTCAGGGGTGCTCTCCCCCCCAGTGTAAACTCCCCACATTTTTTTTTATCAAAGTGCTTATTTTCTCTGTGTGTGTGTGCGTTAGCCACACTTATCAAAAACGTAGCTGCACAGGGGTGCTGCCTGTGTCATTTATCAGGGTGCTGCTGCCTCATTCAGGGGTCCTTACCCCCCCAGTTTAAAAAAAAAGAAATTAATAAAAGTATTTATTTTCTCTGTGTGTGTGTGTGTGTTAGCAACATAGCTGTACAGGGGTGCTGCCTGTATCGTTTATCAAGGGGCTGCTGTGTCCATCCAGGGGCTGATGTGTCCATCCAGGGCAAGGGCTGCTGTGTCCATCCAGGGGCAGGGACTGCAGGGGTGTATTCATAATAAATATTGTCACACTGTAAGTGCAAAATGCAGTGTAAGGCTGTGAATTCGTAAAAACAATTGGCACACTGTAAAGCGGCCCATACACGTGGCGATTTTACACACACAATATGCATGATTTTGATCGATCACAACGATCAATCGTGCATATTGTGTGTGTTTTGTCATGCTGTACGATGGAGATTCGTGTCCCTGGCATCGTAGATCTTATGGAAAAACCATAAGATCTGCGATCTATCATGCTGTTAAATAAGTAAATGAAGCATCTTGTAAGATTCATCGTTTACCATTCACAACAACATGCGATGCATCGTGCTGAATTTGAAAACGTACCGAGGTGTCGTACGTTTTCAAATCGCACTGTGTATAGGTCGCTTAAGTGGAAAAGGCTGTGTATTCGTAAAAAAAATTGTCATACTGTAAGTGGTAGAGCAGTATGTTATTCTTTTCTTATTCATAAAAAAATCTTGTGACACTGTAAATGGAAACTTCACAATTTTACAATTTAATAACACACAGTTAGCATTAAAAATGCAACTTTTCACTTCTTTACTAAATCATGAATAAATGATTAGTCTACTCTACATGCTGACTACAAGACCACAACAAAGTGCTAAATAGTGTGCATTATATATTAAACATAATGACATCACAAATGCCTCAGCTGAGATTCACATAAACATTTTCAAAAGGTGAAAATAGTACATGGTTTAAAAAATAGAATAAAGCAGCTAAAACTGCGTTCTCTGATTATAGTGTCCCTACTCCCTACCCATGGCCCCTCTACCTGAATTTCAGCGAGTCAGAGGGGCAACTCCATTCACCCATATTCCAGAGTGCAGCTTCTTCTCCTGTAGCCCAGGTCAGAAGATGTGTAGGGGGTGTGGTGATATGGACTAAAATGGAGCTCACATCCACTAAAGTGGACAATGAATCCCCAATCTAACAGGGAGTGCAGATGTAATTTATACACAACACAGGATGGGATGACGATATAGGCTTGGGTGATGTTATAATCTGGGGTGATGTATACATCATCGTCCTCACACAAAATTAATTTGTCCCCACTGGAATCCACCATTACTGGTTCCTCTGTAATTTTCTCACATAATTGATGGTAAAGGTCTTTCTTGTAGAATTTGTAGTTCATTTTGATGGACATAATCTTTTCCACATTTTGGGTAAGTAGTCTCAGGCCGATCACTGACAAGGTTCCCGGATTTGCTGAAAACTGTTTCTGAGTACACACTGGAGGGTGGGCAACTCAAGTAAAGCAAAGCCAGTTTGTTTAAGGGCCTCCAAATTGCCTCTTCTTCCTGCCAGTAGTCCTTTACATCTCTTCAGATCTGTGTCCTTTGGGAAGACAAAACAATGTCTTCATCCCTTCTGGTGTGAAAATCCACTCCTAGCAGCAGGCATGGCACTCAAGAATTCTCAAGAAAGACACAATGTAAGACTTAAACCTTAAATCTGAAATATTGCATTTGATCTGTTCCACTTGTCCACATATCTGTCACAGATTCTGTGTTGGTTAAGTGGACATTGGGTACAATGGCAGTTT
This sequence comes from Taudactylus pleione, assembly GCA_031769625.1. NCBI lineage: Eukaryota > Metazoa > Chordata > Amphibia > Anura > Myobatrachidae > Taudactylus > Taudactylus pleione. Next base: position 36,306,056 of record JAUIMM010000014.1, read on the forward strand.
GAAGGCCACTAACTAACTATGTTTTTTTTAATGTCCCTGTACAGGTTGGGAAAAAGTTTCAAGTGGAATCTTTGCAAAATATTATTTAACAATCAATTGTTTTGGAAAACACTCTTCTTGGTCCCCTTCTGGGATGAAAATCCACTCCTAGCAGCAAAAGCAGGTGCAGGATTCTCAATAAAGAAGGAAATCTTGCATTTGCACTGTTCCGCTAACCCTAACCTCCCCCAAGTGCCTAACCCTAATCCCCCCTTCCCCGCTGCCTAAACCTAAGTCCCTAAGGGGGGTGCCTAACCCTAAGTCCCTCCAGGGGGTGCCTAACCCTAACCCTCCCTCCCCCTAGCCTAACCCTAACCCTTCCGGTGGGTGCCTAACCCTAAGTCCTCCCCGGGTGCCCTAAACCTAACCCTCCCCCCATGGCTGTCCGCTCACGGCACCCAGCATCCCTTCGATCGGGATGCCGGGTGCCGGTCTCCCGGCGTCGGGGAAATGTCAGGCGTCTACATCTAGACGCCCGGCATTTCATCCCTCGCCAGGATATGACAGTGGGGAAGCTGGCTGCCTAGTATTAAGGCAGCCGGCTTCCCGATTGTATCCCATGGGTACAACAGCAGTTTGGAGGAGGCCATTAACTAACTATGTTTTTTTTAATTTACCTGTACAGGTTGGGAAATGCTTTTCATGTGGAAGATTTGCAAAGGATTATTTAACAGTCAATTGTTTTGGAAAGCACTACTAGAAGTCTTCCTGGTCCCCTTCTGGGATGAACAAAATATCCACTACCAACAGCAGGCATGGAGCTCAAGGATTCTTTTGGAGCAAGGTCTGATGTGAATGAGTTAAATATTTTTTTGTAAATGCCTCCCCTCCTCCCCTCCCCTTCTCCCTCATAAATTTACTTCAAAAAATGTAATTAAATTTACTACCAATCAACCCTTCCTGTCCCTGCCTTTAACTACATACATACTCCAACTCCCTCAGGCCTCTCTTGAATAAAAACATTTGTTTCCAGATGTGCCATGTTGGAAGTTGAACTGCCATGTTTTTGTGCCGCCCACTGTTGCCACATAGCTTAGTTAGCCAGCTAGCTTGGTGCAAATTTTGGGCCTAAAATGGATGAAAACAATATAGTGAGCTGTGAGGTGGTCAAAATTGACTGGAAACAAGTGGAAATAAATGTTATTGAGGTTAATAATACTGTAGGAACAAAAACAGGCCCATTTTATGTGATTTTAGCTGTTTTTATGATTTTTTAAGAAAAAATCCAGATTTAAAATCCAAACCAAAAATCAAAACACGGAGGTGAGATTTTGACAAAAATAATCCAGATCCAAAACTAGGGGAGATCCAGATCCAAAACCAAAACCAAAACACGAGGGTCGGCGCACATCTCTACTTAAAACTAACCCATACAAGATCAAACAGTTATATTGTTGATCTCGTGGACGCTGACTGATCCAAATTGTGGTCTAATACCTATGCAGCATGGACACCCTACTCAGTTGGACACTGCCCATCTGATTATATCTTAAAATACTATCCCAATACGTTAAAATATCTACATAGCTCTTTATTTCCTGGAAACTCACATTAAATTTATTAACAAAGCGTATATATATCTCCAGCACAAAGAAGCCAATTTGTAACAGAGAGCTAACTTTTACCAATGTTTTTGGGGATGCAGGAAAGTTAAATGCTTTTGGAATAAAATTCTGAATTACATAAATGAAATAATGCAACTACGGTTGCCTATGCATATTATTACTATGCATTTTTGCAACTTTGATATATGGATTCCTTCTATACAGAACCATAACAAATCTGAGATGTTTCCTTTTTTTACTGTTATACTGACAGTGGCAAAGAAAATGATTCTGCGAATATGGTTAAAGCCGGTGGCCCCCTTACTCTCTGTAGTTCAAACTAATCTGCTGGAAATTCTACATTTTGATAGATAGAAAAATTCTACATTTTGACATAGAAAAAGAACTAGAGAGCTTCTTTAGAAGATGGGGAGTTTTTATTCAATACTTAAATAGCTCATTACAATCTGACATAATGAAACTCTTTGAAACTACTGTATGGTCTTTGACCTGAAAACTGTCTGCCTCACCAACGTGGGCAGATGAGTATATCTTCTCCCCCCCCCCCCCCTTACATTAAATGGATTCGCTTACCGGTCTTGCCAGAATGTGTGGTAATCTTCATAATATACGGGTATACGATTACAGATTTTACAGGTTGCGGAAAGGTATGGTAGGAGTGTAAGTTAGTGACCAGATGGGACCTTTCCTTCCCTCCCCCCCTCCCTTTTTTGACCCTTACTTTATCTACGACTCTTGGAAATTTTGGCAATTTAACTGAGTTTATCTTGCTCTTTGAAGTCGCTGTGTCTCATTGTACAATTCAATTCTGCTTATATATATATAAACCGATGTATGTAAAATTTTGCAAAAGTTTAATAAAAAAGATTTAAAAAGATATATATTTTGTGATCGATCATGCCTCCCCTTTTTGAGAGTTGGGGACAGAGCTAAAACACTATTGATCAAAGAAGCTCAGTGGATTGATACCATTAGTCCTACTGTAGAGGACTTAAAGATAAAATTAACTGGAATAGTTTCATTTAAGTGGTACCACGATTGTGAATGCCTACACATGAGCATTAATAGATCTTTTGATTTCCCATAGAATTGTATTTCTTTATTGCATGTTATATGCCTATTTTATATGTTTTTCTGCTAAGCATGAGAATAGCTAGATATTCACTTGAAGTATACTAGGGTATAAATGTACTGGATATGTACACTCCTAGTGACATTTTTTATGTACTGTATCACCTATGTATGTGTATGCTGGTTGTGGAATTTGATTATAATTACAATGCTTCATGACATCCTCCCATTGGCTACAGGTCTGTTATCGTTGAACCCATATCTGCAGCTGCCAGTGGAGCGCAGAGGGGTGGAAGGTGTGGAGCACAAGCTGTGCATTACCTTGGCAACACTCTCTGCAGATCCCAGAAGTGCAGCTGCAGCGCTTCCGGTGGGTGGTAAAGGTGAGCAGAGTGGAAGTACGGATGTCTGGAATTTGAAGGGGTACTTAAGGGGGTAAGTGTTGGTGTGATGTTTGTTATTGTATGTGGTCCTGACGAAGGGGAGCTGACCCAGAAATGTTGATATGGAAATATACTGAAAATTTGCTGATTTAAGTCTCCGAGTGCCGTTTATTGCTGGAAAATTGTATTTATCTCTAATGGGCACCGGAGCTGCTTATCACTTGTCCCATCCCAATGAGTGCCGGCAGATCACGGAATTTTTATATTATATATATATATATATTAGGGGTGATCGGGTTCGGATTTCAGAAATCCGAACCCCCCGCAGCCCCCCCGATCCAAGGCCCATCCGAGTCAGGCTCGACTTCTCCCGCCGGACTCGGATCTGAAATCGAGGCAAAACGTCATCATCCTGCCTTCCGGGTCTCGCGGGTTTTGGATCCTATATAAGGTACCCACGTCGGCGCAATTTTCTCACTCAGCTGTGGACAGTGAAGAGGGAGGGTGGGAGTTAGGGCTGGCTGGGCTGTGTAGTGTAGTGTAGTGCAGTGTAGTGTTGTGCTGTGCTGTGCTGCGCTGTGCTGCTGTTGTCCATAGGGGCTGTGTCCACTATTTCAAAGTCCATAGGGGCTGGCTGGACTGTGTTGTGCAGTCAGTTGTCCATAGGGGCTGTGTCCACTCCAAAGTCCTGTGCAGTGTCCCAGTCCTAAAGGGGTGCTGTAGTGTTGTCCAGGGGGTGCTCTGTCCGTCAGGGGTGCTCCCCCCAAGTGCTAAAAAAAAAATATTTTTTCTGTGTTTGTGAATTGTGTGCACTGTGGCTGCATGTGCATCAACAAAGGAGCAGCGCCAAGCGTGCGCCTGTGTCGCATAAGTAAAGGGCCGGCTGGCTTGTCCGTTAAAGGGTGCTGTAACCCCCAAAGTACACTCCAAACAAAATAAAAAAAAATATATTTTCTGTGTTTGTGAATTGTGTGCACTGTGGCTGCACGTGCATCAACAAAGGAGCAGCGCCAAGCGTGCGCCTGTGTCGCATAAGTAAAGGGCCAGCTGGCTTGTCCATTAAAGGGTGCTGTAAACCCCAAAGTACACTCCAAACCAAATAAAAAAATATTTTCTGTGTTTGTGAGTTGTGTGCGCAGTAGCCGCACGTGCATCAACAAAGTAGTGCCAAGCGTGCGCCTGTGTCATAAGTAAAGGGCCAGCTGGCTTGACCGTTAAAGAGTGCTGTAACCCCCAAAGTACACTCCAAACCAAATAAAAAAATATTTTCTGTGTTTGTGAATTGTGTGCGCAGTAGCCGCACGTGCATCAACAAAGTAGTGCCAAACATGCGCCTGTGTCATAAGTAAAGGGCCGGCTGGTTTGACCGTTAAAGGGTGCTGTAACCCCCAAAGTGCACTCCAAACAAAATAAAAAAATATTTTCTGTGTTTGTTGATACACATGCAGCCACAGTGCACACAATTCACAAAGGAGCAGCGCCAAGCGTGCGCCTGTGTCCCATAAGTAAAGAGCCGGCTGGCTCATTTCTTAAAGGGTGGTGTAACCCACAAAGTGCACTACTCTCCAGCAAAAATAAAATAATATTTTCTGTGTTTGTGTGCGCCTTAGCCGCACGTATATATCAAATCGATATAACATAAATGGAGGACCAAACTTTCTCCGATAAAAATAAAATAGGGAAAGATCAAGAACCACTTCCTCCTAGTGCTGAAGCTGCTGCCACTAGTCATGACATAGACGATAACATGCCATCAACGTTGTCTGCCAAGGCCGATGCCCAATGTCATAGTAGAGGCCACATACAATCCCAAATGACAAAGTTCAGGAAAATGACCTTAAAAAAAACATTTAAATCATCTGAAGAGAAACGTAAACTTGCCAATATGCCATTTATGACACGGAGTGGCAAGGAATGGCTAAGGTCTTTCACTATGACTAGTGTGTGTCATACTAATATGACTAGTATGTTCATGACTAGTGGTTCAGCTTCACATGACGATGGAAGCCCTCCTCCCGCTAAAAAAATCAAATGAGTTAAGCTGGCAAAAGCACAGCAAAGAACTGTGCGTTCTAAGAAGATATCACAAATCCCCAAGGAGAGTCTAAGTGTGGTGGCGGTTGCGATGCCTGACCTTCCAAGCACTGGACGGGAAGAGGTGGCTCTTTCCACCATTAGCACGCCCCCTGCAAGTGCTGAAAAGAGCACCCACAGTCCACTTGCTGATATGCAAATTGAAGATGTCACTGTTGAAGTACAACAGGATGAGGATACTGGTGTAGCTGGCACTGAGGAGGAAGTTGGCGAGGAGGATTCTGATGGTGATGTGGTTTGTTTAAATCAGGCTCTGGGGGAGACAGTTGTTGTCCGTGGGATGAAAAAGCCCATCATGGTCATGCCTGGGCAGAAGAGCAAACTTTCCACCTCTTTGGTCTGGCAATATTTGTATCCAAATCTGGACAACAACTGTCTTGCCATATGTACCATATGTAAAGGTGAAATAAGTAGGGGTAGGGACGTTAACCACCTAGGAACATCCTCCCTTATACGGCACCTGCAGCACGTTCATAAAAAGTTACTGTCATGTTCAGAAACTTTGGCTAAGACCGTAAGCAGTCCAGGGACACCTAAATCCCGTTGTCGTGTTGTATCCAAGCGCCTGCAAACTACACCATCAACTCCCTCCTTGTCAATTTCCTCCTTAGTCATGATCGGAAGTAGTCCTGCAGGCCATGTCACTGGCATGACTGACTCTCCTATCCGGGATTCCTCTGGAGGATCCTGCATTGCTACGCCTCCTGCTGCCGCTGCTGCTGCTGGGAGTCGTTCATCATCCCAGAGAGGAAGTAGGAACACCACTACTTTTACTAAACAATTGACCCTCCAACAGTCCTTAGCGAGGAGGATGAAGTACGACAGCAGTCATCCTGAAGCAAAACGTATAACTGAGGCCTTGACTGCTATGTTGGTGTTAGACGTGCGTCCGGTATCCGCCATTAGTGCAGTGGGATTTAGACAATTGATGGAGGTAGTGTGTCCCCGGTTCCAAATCCCATCTAGGTTCCACTTCACTAGGCAGGCGATACCGAGACTGTACAGAAACGTCAGAAAAAGTGTCCTCAGTATCTTGAAAAATGCCATTGTACCCAATGTCCACTTAACCACGGACATGTGGACAAGTGGAACAGGGCAGACTAAGGACTATATGACTGTGACAGCCCACTGGGTAGATGTATCACCTTACACAGCAACAGCAGCAGCGTCACCAGTAGCAGCATCTCAGAAACGCCAGCTCGTTCCAAGGCAGGCTACACTGTGTATCACCGGTTTCAGTAAGAGGCACACTGCCGACAACCTCTTAGAGAAACTGAGGGAAATCAACGCCCAGTGGCTTACCCCACTTAGACTCTCCTGGGGATTTGTGATATCTGACAATGCCACCAATATTGTGCGGGCATTACATCTGGGCAAATTCCAGCACGTCCCATGTTTTGCTCACACAATAAACTTGGTGGTGCAGAATTTTCTGAAAAGCGACAGGGGCGTGCAGGAGACGCTTTGGGTGGGCCGAAAAATGTCTGGCCACTTTCGCCATTCAGTGACTGCGTGCCGAAGACTGTAGCATCAGCAAACACTCTTGAACCTGCCCCACCATCACCTGAAGTAAGAGGTTGTGATGCGGTGGAACTCAACCCTCTATATGCTTCAGAGGATGGAGGAGCAGCAAAAGGCCATTCAAGCCTATACATCCACCTATGACAGGCAAAGGAGGGGGTATGCACCTGACTCAAGCGCAGTGGAGAATGATTTCCGTGTTGTGCAAGGTTCTCCAGCCCTTCGAACTTGCCACACGTGAAGTCAGTTCAGACACTGCCAGCTTGAGTCAGGTCATTCCCCTCATCAGGCTTTTGCAGAAGCAGCTGGAGAAAGTGAAGGAGGAGCTAAGATGGAGCGATTCCGCTCGGCATGTGGGACTTGTGGATGAAGCCCTTCATTCGCTTTGCCAGGATTCCAGGGTGGTCAATCTGTTGAAATCAGACCACTACATTTTGGCCACCGTGCTCGATCCTAGGTTTAAAGCCTATGTGGTGTCTCTCTTTCCGGCCGACACAAGCCTGCAGAGGTGCAAAGACCTGCTGGTGAAAACACTGTCAGCTGAAGCGGAACGTGACACGTCAACAGCTCCTTCTTCATTTTCTCCCGCAACTGGGGCTTTCAGGAAAAAACTTAGGTATCCTAAGCAACCCGCTGGCAGTGATGCAGGGCAGGCCAGACCAAGTTTGGACATCTGGTCTGGACTGAAGGATGTGGCAACAATTTCTGACATGTCTACTGTCACTACATATGATACTGTCACCATTGACAGAATGGTGGAGGATTACATCGGTGACAGCATCCAAGTAGGCATGTCAGACAGTCCATACCTGTACTGGCAGGAAAAAGAGGCAATTTGGAGGCCCCTGTACAAACTGGCTCTATTTTACCTGCGTTGCCCCCCCTCCAGTGTGTACTCCGAAAGAGTGTTTAGTGCAGCCGGGAACCTTGTCAGCGAAAGGCGTAGGAGGTTGCTTCCACAAAATGTGGAGAAGATGATGTTCATCAAAATGAATTATCAACTCTTCCAGGGAGACCAGCCTCCAGAACGTACAGAGGGACCTGTGGTGGTGGATTCCAGTGGGGACGAGTTAATACTCTGTGAGGATGAGGATGTACACAACACTGAAGAGGGTGAGGAATCGGTGGATGAGGAGGCTGAGGACGACATCTTGCCTCCGTAGAGCCAGTTTGTGCAGGGACAGATTAATTGCCAGCTTGTTTTGTGGGGGCCCAAACGAACCAATCATTTCAGCCACATTTGTGTGGCAGACCCTGGCGCTGAAATGATTGCTTTGTTAAAGTGTGCATGTCCTGTTTATACAACATAAGGGTGGGTGGGAGGGCCCAAGGACAATTCCATCTTGCACTTCTTTTTTTTCTTTGCATTATGTACAGTTTGGGGCCTAGTTTTTCAAACTGCCATCCTGTCTGCCACTGCAGTATTACTCCTAGATGGGTCACGTGTTTGTGCTGCCCACTCGTGTCGCTTAGCATAGTCATCCAGCTACCTTGGTGCAACCTTTTGGACATAAAAACACTATTGTGAGGTGTGAAGTGTTCAGAATAGACTGGAAATTAGTGGAAATTAAGGTTATTCAGGTTAATAATAGCATAGGAGCAGAAAAACCAACACATTCTGTGATTTTAGCTGTTTTTATGCTTATTTAAAAAAAAATACAGATCCAAAACACAAAACCCAGAACCCAAAACACGGAAGGGTGGTTTTGGCAAAACCAATCCAGATCCAAAACACGAAGAAAGATCCAGATCCAAAACACGAAAAGTGGCCGGTGCACACCCCTAATATATATATATATATATATATATATATACACATTGAATTAATTGATATAATACATTTTTTTAATAATTTAATAATATATCAATTCAGATTAACAAAATTATTAAATGACAACACTGGCATTACATATAATGGAGTGAATTTAAATAATATAATTACTGAGAAGAATATAAATAATATATGAAATATATGTAAATAAAAATATTTAAAAATCCATTGTAATTGGGATATATTAAAATTACATTATTTAATTCCCACACACAGGTCATTCACCCTCGCCAGTTCTTGTTCGGGCAGTCTCCATGACCTGTTTTCTAAGTGCTCTGTGAGTGGCTTGCTGTCATGGTTGTTTTTGGCAATGTTGTGCATTGTTAAAATTAACCCTATGATTCAAAATATGTGATGTGTGGAGTGTCATTTGAATCTTGAATGTGCCGAAAGTGAGACCTGCCAACAAATATAATTAATTACAGCATGTGTATGGTGATGTGAGACAGCGGTGTGAAATGTTTCTGCTACATGCTCCTTCCTCCCTGTCTACCCCTTCTGTGTCACACCTGTTTGTCTGCCCCTCCCCTTTAGACTGTAAGCTCTTATGGGCAGGGCCCTCTACCCTCTTGTGCTTCTCCTTACTTTACTTTAATCTACTTCTTACTCCCCACTAGGGCATCTAACACTTGGTTGCTTATGCTCTGTTGCTTATCTGGGTGTTATGGTCGCTAATGTAGCAATGTATATTATCCTTGTCCTCTTCCTGTATTGTATTGTACTGGTCAACCTATTTGTTTATGTACTTTGTAAGGCGCTGCGGAACACTTGTGGTGCGGGCTGGGTATGAAAAGCCATCGTTTCAAATCCTGACCCTGGAAGCCTGACAGATCATAATACTGAAGCCGGCTGATAAGTATATTTTACCGTCTCCCCCCCCTAACCCTCCCTTGGGGGTACCTAACCCTAAGACTCCAGGGGTGGTGCCTAACCCTAACCCCTCCTCCCCACACCCTAAACTTAACCCTCCGGGGGTGCTGTCTAACCCTAAGTCCCCCCGAGGGTGCCTAAACCTAACCCTGCCCCCGCGGCTAACAGGTCGCAATGTCCGGCTAACCTACATTCGGTATGCCGAGCATCGGGATTTCGGCATGGGGCTAATGATAGGCATCAGTATTTAGAGCCCATCTTTAGTCCCATGCCGGGCTTTCAGTGTCGGGATTCTGGCGGTCGGCATTTTCATCCGCCGGCATCCTAACTACATCCTGTGGTGCCATATAGATAAATGATAATAATAATAATAATAATAATAGATAAACATGCATTACAAAGATTGTCTGGGATGACCATCAGAGTTTTCGGTGAAGTTTTTTGATCATCCACCTCAAAGTCTGGACCTTGCTCCAAGGAGTTTTCACCCTTTCACTAAGCTCAAAGAGTTCCTGGATGGAAATGTTCTGGAAGCGATGATCAGTTGAAGCTTGCAGTCCACAACTGGTTCAATGGACTGGAGACAGCTAAGTACAACAAGGGAATTTTAAAGTTCATTGGCAGATATGATAAATGCTGAAATGAAGAAGGTGGTTATGTGGAAAATAGGCAAATGTACTATGTGTTAAAATAAACATAAAAATTAACAAAAATAGTTTTCTTTTTTCGTTTACAGGCAAACAGTCTTTTATTTCTTTATTTCCCTCATATATTTGTACCAAGTGATGCATATATAATATTGTGAGATATATTGATGATCTGGAGACCAAGATTATTAATATGTAATAGATTATGTGTAGAGTATGGTGTTGAATTGTATTAATAATATAAAGGGTAAGATTATGAAGTATTAGCAAGGCGGTCATAAGCCATCATGAAAAGATATAGAGTCTCACATACTGTATAAGAGATGAATTAGGAAAAAACTAGAACAACAATAAAAAATTGGATATAATTTAAGAGGAAGAAAATGTAGACTACCTACAATAATTGATAGAATTAATTAAGAAGTAAGGAAGGAACCAATATGTATGGATTTATTAGGACCCTGAAGGTCCAGGTGTTCAAATCAAAATGTCCATTCTGTTTCTTCTGTAGACATGTTCAATGTGAAAATGTTCCTGTGGACTTCTCTAGGGCACATGCGCAAATCACCATGAAAATGCCCGCTGCGCCACATTCCCGGTAATTTCAGTCTGTGCCACTGATCTTTCATACACTGGGTGGCACATCGGCGTACTATATTGTAGCAACGATAATGATGTGGGTGCATAGAGCTCCTGTCATTTACCACTCAACCCCACATTAATACATGGGGAGAAGCGGTATCAGCGCACATATTGTGTGCTACTAATACCACTAAACCCCCATATTGTCGGTTTGTAGATCTCCACCTCATTGCTGTCACTCACATGGTCCTGGGCCACCTTGTGTCTTCATGTGTGTGTATAGTACAGTTATGGTTACCTAGCAACCCGGCAGCCTATCCATTTACAGGGATAACTATCTACCCCCATTCAGCTGTAACTCCTGGTAGCCATTGGGCCAACAACAGGCTCAGGAGGAGCTTTGTTAGTAGCAGCTATCAATTAACTATTTGCCTCCCTTTTGGGATACCTAAATGATTACTTTGCACTAGCATATTTGGGCCCTGAGAAAAACTGGCAACAGTTGAAATGGACTGTTGGGCACCCAGTGAATACCACCTCAGGATCTATACCCATGATGCATATATGTGAATAGAGCTTCTTCATTGATTCAAGTGAGTGCTGGCTGTGCCTTATTTGGATTGCGTGAGTATATACTGTATATATATATATATATATAAACAAGAAGGCGGCACTGAGAGACCTCTCAGTGTAATACAAACAGTGCTGTGGTTTAATGCCAAATTTCAGGGCATAAACATAAACAATGAGAATTTGGGAGTAATCTAAAGCTCCAACTGTCAGTTTTTTCTGACATTCTCAATTAGGAAGCCTTTTCTGCTATAGACTATGTTTTTTTTTTGGGAAGGCATAACTCAGGGTAGGGGTGGAATTTAGACTTGGGGTTTGTTTTATTAGGTAGCTATTGTGCCAGGGTAGGTACTTTTGGGGTTTAGGTAATTGAGAAAGTTACAGTTTTTAAACTATTACCTCACGAATGCCCCTTTTATAGATAGGAAGATTCAACTTGTTGCGCAGCCTCAGAAGCCTCCAGCAGGGGGAGTATGTGGCTTCACTTGGGTGCACTAAGATGGCTGCCATTTAGCCTGTATCCTGTGCCATCATAATAAGATAAAATAGATGCTCCCTCTCCTGATGCTCTTACTACTGCTGCTGCTGAGGGTTATGGGGCACATGTCTGGTAAGGAAGGACTCGGAGTGGGAGGCTGGGAGCACGTCACACACTACTTGTTAGAAGTTTAATGTCCCGTCTCTAAGCTCCACCCCTCCCATCTTTAAGCTCCACTCCCTCCCATCTTTAAGCTTTGCCTTCCCTTTCTCTAATCAAGTGGCCAGGGTAAAGATTGCCTCCTTTTCATGTGCTCTCTCTGCCTCATTTACATCGCACTGCATACACAGCACTGCTGACAGGTATGTGTGTCACCAGCCATCCAGTGCTAATGTTACATGTGGGTCATTACACACATATATAATATCATATACAGCCAGTCTGATTGCACTGTCACATACCTCCCTACATGACCCTCTCCAGGAGGGACACAATGCTCTGGTCCTGGACTTCCCTGGTAAGAGGTGGGATTGCAGCACAGTTCAAAATTCAAATAGGGGAACCACACCAACTGTCATTTCACACGCTGCCAAACATCACTGGCTGGGACTCACTGGCAGTTGGTGTGACTCCCCTATTTGAATTTTGAACTGTATGGCAGCCCCACCCCTGCAGCTGCTGCCAATCATAAATTACCAGGGAAGTCCAGGACCAGAGCATTGTGTCCCTCCTGGACAGGGCCATGTTGGGAGGTATGCTGTCAGTTGAGACTGTCCTGCTCTAAATTGTAGCCATCTTATAGACTAGCATAATCAGCTCACCTCTCACACAGAGCTGGGCTGCCAGCTAATGCTGCTGCTGCTTCTGAGGTTACATAGTAGACAGCATTTCCAGGAACTCTTGTATGCTATCTGCAAGTGTCCCAGCCCCTCCAGGGAAAGAAGGACCATCACAGAGGGACAGACAGGTGGCAGAGAGACAGACAACACACAGACCTGTGACAGAGAGACAACACACAGACCTGTGACAGAGAGACAACACACAGACAGGTGACAGAGAGACAGGTAGCACACAGATAGGTGACAAGATATCTTAGGGACACAGATTTCACAAAGACAGGTGTCAGAGAGACAGATTTCACAAAGACAGCTGACAAAGAGACAGATAGCACACAACAGGTGATGAAGAGACAGACAGGTGACAGAGAGACACACATCACACTGACAGGTGCAGATAAATAAATAGGAGACAACAAAGACTGAATGATCGATCTAGTTAGACAGATCTATCACCAGATAGATTGCTCTGTTATCTACATTTTAAACATATTTCTATACAGTTTGCATGCACATATATGTATAAAATCACAATGATAACTACACTGTAAACAAGACTCTGTGTTACCTGCATATTCACTATAATCTTAGGCTAAACAATTGTGGCAAGTTAATTAAATACGAATACATGGGTCATCATTATAGTGATAGAGGATACAAGACAATGGCATAGCAATCTGAGCAAGATATTTTATGTGATGGCCTATAACACCCTGCTGGACAGAAATGTATTTAATGAACTGATAGATCCCCTGCACCAAAGGAGACAATATATACAACATCATCCCGGAGCCCCACCACATCCCAGCACTGTACATATTGCCGTATATGTAATGTATGAAAGACCAAGTCATACATAGCCTCCCCCGGCTCCCAAGCGTCAAAAGGACAAATGATTCCACAAATATCACACATCCTGTTACTAGTCACCTATGGCCCCAAATATGTGTGTATACTTATCTATACTCACAGATAGGTAGTTGTGTGATCTATCACAGTTTGTGTCTTAGTTTATAGTCACATACATCCTTAATAGCAACTAATGACTGTGTTCCACGGAGGAGCTAGTGGGGAAGATGTATTATAGCGGCACTTAACGTGCAGCTATATCGCTTCCTGCTTCGCCTCTTTACCAAGACGAAGCAGGAAGCACTAATGATGATATGTATAAACATCTCATCGGCCAGAGCGGGAGAGTGATAACTCCCCCCTCCGGCGCTCCCCGCTAGAGACCACAGCGCATCAGCCTAGTGCTGATGCACTGTGTCTCAGTCCCGGTCGGCTCCACTAAGCATGTGCGGGATCTCGCAAGTATCGTGAGATCCCCATGTGCAGTCCTGGAGCTGGCAGCCACTGCAGCAGGTACAGTGCTGTCCCTGCTGTGGGGATAGGGCATCACCAGGCTGTAGCTGTCGACAGGACCGTAGCTAGGGTAGTGCGGCCTGTGCCATCGCACAGGGCACCACGGGTCAGGGGGCGCTATTTGGGCCTCTCAAATTTCTATTTACTATCATTCTTGCTTGTAGCTTCCTCTTATTTCATTCCCAGCATCTCCTGACCTCTCCTATCTCTTCCCTGGCCCTTCCCCATGAAGCCATGGCCCTTTTTTGGGTGCATTATGTCCCTTTGAAAAATGAGCGGGCGCCAATGCTCTTTCTGGCACAGGGTACCAAAAAGTCTAGCTACGGCTCTGGCTGTCGATAGCGACAGCTGCTGTGGGCAGAACAGTCAGGCGATCTGACCATTCATACATGCCCTGCCGCTCAGCGCTGCTATCTTGTAGATAGCAGCGCTGATAATGACTGGGGCACTTAGCGCCAGTGTCATTTACCGCTCAACCCCCCGATCATACAATGGGGAGAAGTGGTATCAGTTCACGTAATGAGCTTCTTACATTTTCCCCATTGACTTTGAGAGAAAATACTGGTACTGCAGCCCTTCTCGTGCAAGACAGAGCTCCTTTCCAGTCCCCACCCAGACGGAGTACAGCGCTATAAGCCTCAAAGCAGTTATTGGAATTGTGGCCCCATAGGAAAACCTGTAGGATATGGAGGGGGAATATGGGAACTAATTTGTCCGGCTTGTAGAGTATGGAGTCAAAGTTGAAGGAGAGATCTGCACCTCAGTGGCCACAGGCAGGGCCGGTGCTACCATTAGGCAGCTGCCTAAGGGCGCCGGCCTCTGGAGGATGCCGGTTAGCCCACCTAACAAATAACAAGACAGGAAACAAATATTTTCCTCTTACAGCCTGATTGCCAGCCCCGCCCACCAAAACCATCACCCTCTGCCTGCCAGCCCACCAGCGCTTTATGTAACACTATGCCTATTAATAGTGCCAGCGCAGTTGGTGGCTTCTTAAGCCTACCTGTTGTGATACACACAGTTGCTCGGCGCCTCTTCCGTGACATGTGACGTCACGCTGTGTGACACCAGACAAGTGCTGCCGGCCACACCATCACGCCAAACAGAAGCTAAGCTCAGCAGCCCTCATCTCCATGAAGGCGGCCCAAGCCGTCATCACTATGCTGATCGGGGACAATCTGCTAATGCTGCTGATTGAGGAAGTGGAGTCCTGGAGTCCCAATGTAATGTCTCCCCTCTGTAAGTGCACAGCCACTGAACAAAAATGTTAACAACTGTTTGTAATGTATGTGTGTAAGTATATATTATAATGGCACAGTCGTGCCCTTATATTAAGGCTGCATCTAAAAAAAAACGGGTTTCTCCATAGAGAATTCCGAAGGGGGGGCAGGGTGTTTAAAGGGCTACACCTCAAAAGCTATAGGAGGTGCCGAGTTGAAATTTGGTAGGGGCGGGTAGAATTGTCGCACGGTGCTGCATGCCAAATTTCAGGGCACAAACTTAAAAAATTAGGATTTGGGAGTAATCTAAAGCTCCATCTGTCACTTTTTTTTGACATTCTCAATTAGGACAACTTTTCTGCTGTAGTCTATGGGCTTTTTTTGGGAAGGCAAAACTCAGGGTAGGGGTGGAATTTAGATTTGGGGTTTGTTTTATTAGGTAGCTATTGTGCCATGGTATGTGCTTTAGGGGTTCAGGTAAATTAGAAAGTTACAGTTTTAAAACTATTACCTCAAGAATGCACCACTGTAGAGATAGTACTTTTCAACTTGTTGCGCAGCCTCAGTAGGAGCCTCCAGCAGGTGCAGTCATAGTGGCTTCACTTGGGTACAGCAAGATGGGCGTCATTTGCGGGCGGTAGTGGGGGCCGGGACCGGGGGGCAGGAAGCCGGCATTTGCTGTGGCCGGGATGCGGGGGGAAGGGGGTAGGGGTTAGCGGGCATTAGCTGCGGCCAGGGATGGAAGTGGCAGCATTAGCGGCGGCAGTGCGGGCAGCGGTAGTGCAGGCGTAGTACCTGGGCGAGGTAGCAGCACAACAGATGCATGCTCGGATCTGGAAGATCCGTGATACCTGCATCTGTGTTTAAAAAAAAAAACACAGACGGGTCTCAGTGAGACTCATCTGTGCTTCTGTGTTTAAAAATAAAAACAGTGTAAAAAAAAAATGGCGTGGCCCCCTCCCCAAAAAACTAACCAGCCCCAGGCTATGGAGCCCCAGTACTGGTTGTGTTAAATACAGGGGAAAAACGATGTAGGGGTCCCCTATAGTAAGCACAACCAGCACCAGGCTTTTCAGAACCAGTCTTGGTTGCCAAAATACGGGGGACAAATTACGTAGGGGTCCCCCGTATTTAGCACAACCAGCACTGGGCTCTGAGCCGTTCCTGGTTCTGGAGCTACAGGGGGAAAAAATGCATAGGACCCCCCTGTATTTCCGAGAACCAGCACCAGACCCTTTCCAGCGGGGGGGGGGTGATGCTACAGCCAGTGGAGCCATTTCACCGGGCCCCCCAGCCACAGCATCCCTGGGGAGTTAATAAAGGGGTACCCCTCCTCAGGGCACCCCAGGCCCAGGCTGATAGCTCAGGGCTGTCCCCAGCACTCCTGGGCGGCGGGTGCCGGGTTAATTATGTAAAGTGTGGTGCATATGAAAATATAAATATTGTCTTTTGCTGTTGAACTACAGTTCTCAGCAAACCTCCCCGCATGCTGGCACTTGGAGAACCACAAGTATCAGCATGCGGGGCATTACGGGCTTGCTGGTACTTTTAGTTCCACAGAAAAATCAATATTAAAAAAACAACACACCGTAGAAAAGTACAATTTTATTAAAACATACATGTACTCACATACTCACCTTGTATCCCTGAAGCCATTCTGTCCTCTTCTCCAGTAGATAATCCAATGGGGAGTACCTTTAATAAAAATTCCATACTCATCTCCTCCTATGCGTAGATCAGGTCCTCTTCACACAATCCAGGGTCTTGGCAAAAAAAAAAAACCGAGATACCCGGACTCTTGTACAGTAGTGTTTTCTAAGAACACTACTACCTGAATGATAGCTTTGTCCGGGATTTCAGCACAGAAATCCCAGTGCGGAGTGCTCACTGGCTGAGAGAGGCGAACCTTCCGCCTTCCAGCCAATGAGCTGTCCTCACCATTGACTTCAATGGTGAGAAGTGAGCGTGCCATTTTCAAAAATGGTGCATCAGCGCCATTTTTGAAATTCAAAAACGGCCACCGTATATCAATCACGGCTCGCGATGTCATCGCCCTGCCCCCTCGGCTGGCTTAAATATAGCCAACGCGAGTTCCCATCCATTCAGTCGATGGCCTGGGAGCTGGAGAGACCAGCTGAAGCATGAAGACGCCACAGAAGCCCTGGATGGGCGGCGGCCATGAAAAAGAGCTTAATGGCCGCTGCGCTCCATGTGAAGATGCCGTAGAAGTCCTGGGGGAGCGGCTGCCATGTAAAAGAGCTTAAAGTCTGCCGCCCACAGGTGAAGGTGCGACATAATAAAATACTTTAAAAAACGGTGTCTTTGTTTTATTTTAATATTTCTTTTGCAGAGTACTATAGGTGCCAGCAGGCCCTTAATGCCCTGCCTGCTGGTACTTGTGGTTCTCCAAGTACCAGTATGCGGGGATACCTGCTGGGACCTGTAGTACAACTGCAAAAGACAATATTTATATTTTCATATGCACCACACTTTACATAATCAACCCAGCACCCACTGCCCGGGCTATCAGCCTGGGCCTGGGGTACCCTGGAGAGGGGGATCCCTTTATTGGGGGGGCCCCCAGCTCCCCAGGGATCCCCAGCCCGGGCTGACTAGTGGTCAGGGGTGATGCTGCGTCTGAGGGGCCCGGTGAAAGGGCACCCCTGGCAGTGGCATCACCCCCTGCTAGAAGGAGTCTGGTGCTGGTTCCAGTAAATACAGGGGGACCTTAAGCATTTTTTACACCTGTATTCCCAGAACCAGGACCGGCTCAGAGCCCTGTGCTGGTTGCGCTAAATACGGGGAACCCTACGTCATTTGTCCGGCGTATTTTGGCAATCAGGACTGGTTCTGAAAAGCCTGTTGCTAGTTGTGCTTCATACAGGGGAGCCCTACATAATTTGTCCCCTGTATTTAGCACAACCATTACTGGGGCTCCAAAGCCCAGTGCTGGTTGTCTTCCAGGGGAGCAGGGCTATGCCTTTTTTTTCTCTTTTACAACCTTTAACAGATGCATAGATGGATATCACTGCTGCATTCATACATCTGTGACTTATTGATTTGATTTTCTCAGGTGCATGCACACTACCAGTGAGCCCTCTGTCACCTACTGATGCCCCGTTTGCACTGCACCGCTGCTACTGCTCTGCACAACCGCTGCTGCTGCTACCCCACATGCCTACAGCTGTCTCGTACTCTGCACCTGCCAAACCAATCTCCTGTGTGCTGTCCCCTCTTCCACCTGTGTTAGTGCACCATTTTGTTTGCTCTTCTCCCCTGCAGGTGGCCCAGTTTGCTCGTCCAAACCCGGTTAATACATTTTAAAAAAGCTATGAAATTCCATAGACAAAAAACCTTACGGTTTCACATGTCCCATTGAGGCTGCTTAGACATGATCTGAAAATTCACAAAACCTATTGATTTTCTGCCACTCAAACTTCAAAAAGCAATGAAATTACGATCATTAAGGCTGACGCCTTAATGGACGTGTTCCTTGCGCAATACAGATATAGTATGCCACCCTGTGGTTAACTGCAAATTCAGCACTCTCAGATTGCTGTCACTCACAAAATGGTGGAGCAACTAATTCACAGAATTGTTTGCTCATTGGAATACACACATGCAGTCTATGCAACTAATTTCAAAGCAGAAATAGAGCTGTGCAGATTGGATAAAAGTGGTATGAATGGGGGGAGGAGACCCAGCAGTGTGGATAGATGAGACACAAAGGCATGTAGAGGAGGGAAGATTAAGCAGTACAGAGGGGGGGGGGTAGCCAAAGTAATGCAGATGGATGGAAAACAGTGGTGTGGATGGGGGGAATCAGAGTGGCATGGTTTGGGGGGGACAGTGACGTGGATGGGGGTAGAGAGTGGCATGGACATGGGAAGACAGAGCAGTGCAGATGGGTAAAGACAGATTGGTGCAGATAAGGAAATACAGACTAGTACAAATAGGAGAACACACAACAGTAGGGATTGGATAAGACAGATTGGTGTGGATGGGGAGGAAGACAGAGTGGTGCGGGTGCTGGGGGGAGACAGAGTTGCACGGTTGGGGGACCAGAGTAGTGCAGATGGAGGAAGAAAGAGTGCCACAGATGAGAGAAAGACAGCAACCTTGCTGTGGAGAAGGCACGGATGCAGGGCAGTGTGGCTGGGGAAAAACATTGGTGCGGATGAGGGAACACAGACTATCACAGTTGGGAGACCACACAGCAGTAGGGATTGAGGAATATATAGCAGCATTGAGGCATATAGGAGAAGAAAGTGTACATGCATAGACAGAGTATGATATTTTTAAAAATAAGGGAGCTGAACGTGTATTCTATATGAGATAAATGTATGCAGTGAGAAGGATGTTGGAAGCCAGTGAGATTGTTTTGGTGAACAAATGGGAAGATTGTGGGCACTGAGTGGGACGTGGGAGCCACATAACTGCTCAAACCTCAGTTGCATAGACTGCATGTGTGTATTCCAATGAGTACACAATTCTGTGAATTAGCAGCTCCACCATTTTGTGAATGACAACAATCTCATTCTGTGAGAGTGCTGAATTTGCAGTTAACCACAGGGTGTGATGGCATACCATATCTGTGTTGCGCAAGGAACACTTCCATTAAGGGGTCAGCCTTAATTATCTTAATGTCATTGCTTTTTGAAGTTTCAGTGGCAGAAAATCAATAGGTTTTGTGAATTTTCAGATCATGTCTAAGCAGCCTTAATGGGACATGTGAAACTGTAAGGTTTTTGGTCTATGGAATATATATATATATATATATATATATATATATATATTTGTCTATGAGCATTAATGGGCTTTTCTTGATTCACAATTGATCCACAATTGTTTCTAAAGTACCAGATTGGCTTGTCAGCCTCCCACCCAATAATAATATTATTGTTAGTTCTATTATTCTTCAAATTATTTATGTATATAATTGGGCTTGCATTGGCACTCTAAAATGCTGATTTTGTGGTCATGCTGGATAATGGATGTACCATAGTCTTAACCTGGTAGGTGCAATTCTGAAGGAATTTATTTATGTAAATGAAAGAAAAGAACAATTCCAGGGTGAAAACAAGTATATCTTTATGTCTGCTCAGAAATAGCACACACTACATTTTAAGTGGTAATCTTGGAACTAGTACACACAAAATATGTTTGGAGCACAGCTTTCAGCACTTTGAAGCAATCTAAATAGAAACATTCATGAAATATACATGAAATACAAACTCTTTTTCTCTTACTTTCCTGAATTTATTCATATATTTAGATGAAATGATTATCTAAACACTTGTATCTTGGCTAAGTTGTTTTAATGGCAGAGAAGTTCTGTAGAAAACAAATACATAAGGCACTGAAGATTAGCATCAAACAAGTCACAATTGTAGACAGCAGAAAATCCAAATTTCTGTATTACGGACATGCAGTATGTATGCACATAACAAGTGCAGGAACACAAAGGTAGACATAGAGTTTTGCACTGCATAGAGTTTTGTTATTTGTACTGGAATTGTATTCCCTTCCCCTCCCAATTCTTTCTGTCCCATCCCCTCCATTTTTGGGGGGCAAAAACATCAACAAAAACGTTATTTAAAAAATAGCTAGTATTTTCGATCTTGTATGCAAACCCACATTTATAAACTAGTCCATTTCTTTCTTTGTGTGAATCTTTCGAACGTGTTTCGTATACTGATTTCATGCATTTTCATGTATGTATTTTAGGTAGTGCAATATGTTAAAAAAACAAAAACTTTTGTTTACCTGTCTAGACTCATTGCCGTCATAATGGCAGTACACGCAAACTGATTGCAGGTATCCAGAGATGTAATTATAGTACAAAGAGGGCTTCCAAAGACCCATTCTCCTCCCCGAGCCCACTGATGGATTAGAAATGGCATTCCAATTATGTGAACAAGATCTGCCACTGCCAGATTACAGATGTAGATGTCAGGTATAGTTTTTCTTCTAGATCTGGTGTTAAAAAGAAATAAATAAATCAATAATACATTTTTGAAACACTAATGCTCCAATGTCATTTTTACAGTAGGATGATATTTACAGTTGGAGACAGATTACATAAAAAAGTAACTTTAGTATTAAATATGCCTTTCTATTTGGCAATGTAATATATGGGATGTTAGATAGTTTTGTTTTTTAAACATATCACTACATCTCCCTGAAACTTAAATCAAAAAGAACTGCTGTTTTCTTTGGGGTAGTCAAACATTATTTGGATTTGCAGTGCGCTTTCTTACATTTCTTTCCATATGACCTTTTTTAGTAGTAGAGGATGATACATTATTAGTGCCACTACTAGTACTAAGTTACACCTGGTCCGTAGACTGATCCATGATTGACCGCAGGAGTAAAGCTACTTGACACAATAAGATAGGGAAAGAAGGGACTGTTTCCTTGCAATTCAAAGCAGACTTTACCTCCCCAGTATCGTTTATAACTAAACATAGGTTGCACAAAGTAACCCAGCAAAATCTGGCAATATGCTTTTCTAATACTGTATGCTGTACCTGGCTTTGTTGTTTCAACAAGAATTGTGTGCTTTATTGCCTCACATAGGATCTTCAATAACATACCATATAGTCTATTTAAATGACTCGTCTACATGTGAGATTTTTTTCTAAAAAAATAAAAAAAAATAAAAACTCACACTGCAGAAGATGGGCGCACTGTCGAGCCCCGAGATTAGGAACTATAAGTGGTTCATTCATCTTTTGAGTAGAATATTTTGTTATCCTTTTAACAATGCTAAATTGAAGATTATCTACTCTGCAAATTTCACCCCCATCTGCATGTTTGTTCGTCGGGAGTCTGGCAACCTAGCAACAGCTGGTGGGGGTAAGGGGCAAGCCTCCCAACTACGCTGAGAAGGTAAAGTGACAGAAACTTCTACTTACCTTCTCACACAGGCCGGGGGAGCGGATAGCGCCGAACCGTGGGACTCGCCTGCGCGTCACGTGCACATCCCATTCACGGCTCAGGCAGGTCACGTGCACATGCGCAGGTCACAGTAGCACTGAGCCCCTTCCCCAGAGTCAGAATTTTCCTCAGTGTGGATAATGGATAACACAGTGTCTTTGTTTGCCACATACACTTTGGTGTTATCTCCATCCCACAGTAAAAGAGTGAGACAGCCCTCTCAGGGTTTGTCTCAGTCAGCAGGCTCCTCTTCTGAGGAGGAAATACTGTTTAAAAGAAGGAGGTTAATTAACCCTGTCAGGTCGGAAGACAGCAGGGATACCTCTGCGGAGTAGGGAGTCAGTCAGGTTGTGGAGTCTCCTTCCCCTCCTCCATTTTCTCATAGAGTGGTGAGAAACTGCACTTCTAAAAAGAAGCACATAAATGATGTTTCTTCAAGAGATGCTTGTTCAGGAAAAAACATCTCTTTCCCAGGTATTGCCTGTAGTTGAAATACCTCCAAGGTCCGCAGCAGACCACCTTCTCCTGCCCACAGCTGGCACCCCTCCCTGCTTCCGACAGGTATTATGCACAGCAGCGCTCTCATAAAGGGGCTAGTAAACTTTGTTCATTTTCCCCCACTCATTCATATAAAGATAACAGTTACCCCTCCATGGACTGGGAGTCGGAGTAGGTCACGAGAACCAGTGCGTCCTCTCGCAGAGGCGAATACAGTGACCTGCAGATGGCCCAGGTTCTCTTAGCAGGTAGAATGCAACCTTCCTAATTATATATGTCCAATTGGGCTCTCAGCGAGCACTCCCAGGTATATCAGTTCAATTGGCCTTAGAACTGCCCTCATTAAGGAGGACGAGATGATTCTTCGCAACTATACTGGCATTCCAGACATTCCTGCCCTGTTCGCTCCGGGGATCGATCCGGCTCTTGCATCACTAGTCACTAGTGTTCAGATTTGTGGATGGGTTCTCTGAATTGATCCCTGGTGAAATCAACTGTCATTTAATGACCTGATAACTCCAATCAAGATTTGGTTGGAGGCACTGCATCAGAGATGGATTTGAGGATGAGATAATTCACAACGCATACATTCCCACAAATCTCAGGAAGCTGCCATTCCAGTGTGCTACAAAATCTTCACATCTAATCAATAATCTCACAGATGTTATAGGGAAAGTTAACTGTTTTTAGGAAGCATGAGATAAAAAAAGAAAAGGAAAACAGGGAAAAGCATGATTTACTTCAGAGATTAATCTGCTTTATGTCCATAGTAGGTAGATAAAAAAAATGAAATATGGCCTGGTTATCTTGTTAGAAGGTTACTACATGAGTACTGGTAGAAAATCAATTCTCTCTTTAATCAAAGTTGGTATCTTTGGGTATCAATTTAGAACATGTTATTTCATATAGAACAATAAGTTGTGAACATTCTTTTCCCATGAGCATATAGTTGGTCAGAAAAGTGCCCCTAGCAATAACACAGTTGCAGTTGTAGGCTTATAATGCAATACATTTTTTCACTGCCATTCTTGGGATTCTGACTGTTAGCATTCTGACCGTCAGGATCCTGTACCCAACTCATACTAACACCATGAAATTTGAATTATTTTTATAACATAAGTAAATTATTGTTGTAAATGTAAATATACATTATTTACATATGCAATTATTGATCAAAGGTAATAAATGGAATAATACTGTACATTTGATGAATTTATTAATGAATGACCTATTGGTAATGTAGGCACTGGGGTTTAAGTGTGTAAGAGGTTATTTCCTTTCAAAGTCCTAAAGGACGTGTGTTCATTTCAATGGTTAATTACTTTAAAGTAATTACTTTTAAAAGTCCAGGGGCCAAATGTAATAGGGTGAGAGTTTGGAAAATGTGAGAGTTTAGCAGTAAACTCTCACACAATTACATTGGTCCAGTTGTATTTTAAAAATGGGAAAACATCTGGATGAAAGTTTAAATCATGAGAGATTTGCATGTTCTCGGACTCTATTACACTGGCCGAGTTTAAAAAATGTGAAAGTTTACTCTCACATTTTCTAAACTCTGACACTATTACATTTGGCTCCAGGTGTGAAAATTCTCTTAACCAAAAGGGGCCAGGACAAGAAACTCCTGATGTATTATATCCTCTGACAGGATACATTTGTCAGGTCAGAGCATTTATGGTTGACCATATTGGTCAGCCAGGGACAAATATATAATTTGTATATAATCTATAATTCTTAGGTTATATCTTTAATTAAATGCAACCATTTATATAATTATTTATTGTGTGTGCATGTGTGCGGTGGGCAGGGGTGGAAATAGAGATGAAAAACTGTATTCCCAAACCCCCGCCGCCCTCCACCCACCAGTTTTAAAACCTAGTGCTTTTTTAAAGGTGATGTCAATTTGGGAAAGTACTGTATATCAATATATTGATTTTCACCTTTTGCTATTACCAGGCAGAGGCTACGTGACTGAAATATAATTTAAATAATCTGGTTTATATCCTTTTTTTCTAGTCAAAACATTTGCAACGATTACTGTGTGTCTGTTTCTGTTATCTATTTTCAATCTGACTCTTTGTGACTATTAAATAACATTTAATAAATTCAGTTGTTGCTTAAATGTATTCATGCATGATGGAATACATAATTATTTTGGTGATGTTATATTTTAAGGCAGAAATTGTTAGAATAACAGTAGATCTGATTAAAGAAGTTGAGATAAGTGTGGGCAAACTGTAGACTTTCCAGACATAAACAAACTAATTGGGAACTTAGGACCTGATTCAGACCCGCTCGCTAGGATGCGTTCGCTTGTAGCTGGCGGATATTTGCATTCTGCGCATGCATACACATCACAGTGCATGTGCACGAACTAGTGCGAGAGATCGGGAAGCGTACGCTCGCTGCGCATAGACAGCCCAGCAGAGTGAGTGCCTGGAGAAGCCGTTTGTGGGTGGTGACAGGGGCTGGTCATTTAAATCGGGGGTGTGGAGGTGCAAACGCAGGCGTGCCTGAGCGTCTTAACGCCGTTTCAGAGGAAGAGGCAGAGTCATAGTACACGTCACCTGGCTGGTTTTTACACTGAAGTGCTTGCAGTGCTTGCGGTAGGATATGGTCTGCCTCAAGCACTGTGATCGAGTCCGATGATACCCGATGTACCGATGGTTGCATACACTTCCTGGACATGACAAGCGCAAGTGCACATTTACATTTATATGCTAACTGAAGCGTATGAATGTTTTTTTCTGTAGTGTAAAGTTAGGTCATTTTGCATACAGTATAACTCAGCATCAGGCCCAAAGAGGATGGCAACAGTGTCTACAATCACCAATGTATCATGGAAAGTTCTATATACAGTAATGTACTCTGAAAGAAAGACTATTGCAAAATAAAAAAATTGTTACACTGAAAAAAATCTCTAAAGACACATTAGCACTGGCAAACATTTGAACAATGTTGCCTGTTACTGTAAATTGGATATTTAAAAAGTTTGAGTTTAAGGTGTTTCATATGACTAAGACTACAGTGAGATTATTAGGAGTCGGTTCAAATCCCGACAGCGGAAGCTCGGCAGTGAAGATCCCGACAGGTAAATATATTTTCTATTTATTAACCTAACCTCCCCCCCAACCCTCACTTAGGGGTACCTAACCTTAACCTCCCCCCCAAGTGCCTAACACTAACCCCCCTCTAAGTGCCTAAACCTAACCCCCCGTTCCCCGCAGCCTAACCCTAAGTATCCTGAGGGGGGCCTAACCCTAACCTCCCCCCAGGGGTGCCTAACCCTAAGTCTCCCAGGGGGGTGCCTAACCCTAACCTCCCCCCAGGTTTGCCTAACCCTAACCCCCCCTTCCCCTTGCCTAACCCTAACCTCCCGGGGGGTGCCTAACCCTAAGTCCCCCCCGGGTGCCCTAAACCTAACCCTCCCCCCCATGGCTGTCCGCTCACGGCACCCAGCATCCCTTCGATCGGGATGCCGGGTGCCGGTCTCCCGGCGTCGGGGAAATGTCAGGCGTCTACATCTAGATGCCCGGCATTTCATCCCTCGCCAGGATATGACAGTCGGGAAGCTGGCTGCCTAGTATTAAGGCAGCCGGCTTCCCGATTGTATCCCATGGCTGTTCGCGTCCGGCGCCCGGTTTACTTTCGATTGGTAAGCCAGGTGTTGGGCTCCCGGTGTAGGTCTAATGACAGGCATTAGGATTTTGTCCGTTGGCTTCCCAATTATTATTACCTCCTAACAACACTATTAGTCAAAATATTCCCAACCTAGTCGTTGCAGTTTAAGAAGCTGTACACAATGGCCCTCATTCAGAGCCGTACGCTCTGAGCAGAGCGCACGCTCTGAATGAGGGCCGCCCTCCATAATTATGGAGCGTCCTCCTGGACGCTCGTATAGCTGTGGGTCACCACCCACAGCCTATACGAGCGTGCAGTTTGATGGCCGCGATGGTCTTGACCATCGCGACCATCGCCACTGCGAGCCGGAGCCTGCGGTTGAGTTTTTCAACCGCAAGGCCCGGAGTGATTTTGGCTCTATCAGAGCCAAAATCACTCCCACTGACATCACTAGTGATGTCAGTGGGCCGGCTTCTAACGGTAGGCGTTCCCTTGGGAACGCCCCCGTCTGGGAGGCACGCCCCCGGCACGCCCACCAAAGGGGGCGTGCTGTCAATCAACATCGACAGCATGCCCCCTTTGATCAGACACAACGAGCGAAGGAAAGTCCTTCGCTCGTCGCGTCTGGCGCATGTGCACGACGGAGCTCCCGCCGTCCTGCGCATGCGCAGTGCACAACATCGACCCACTTGCGAGCGGACAGCCGCTTGCGAGTGGGTCTGAATCAGGCCCAATGATCGCAGAATGCACTGATTATATACTAGGTACTCAGAAGACCTAGAATCCAGCCCCACAACTTAACTCCTATTCCAACCCATGACGCTGTGCTCGTAACATGGTAACTTAAATATGACATTAATTAAAGAAATGTTTTCTATTCCTTATAGATATTCTGTTATTTATATATATATATATATATATATATGTATATATATATATATATATATATATATATATATATAAAGTCACAGAAAGGGGAACCACTCCATGATTTGTAAGAAACACAGCAAACTGCAAAGACCTGCAAGTCTTTGCAGTTTGCTGTGTTTCTTACAAATCCTGGAGTGGCTCCCCTTTCTGTGACTATATATATATATATATATATATATATATATATATATATATTATATATATATATATATATATTTAAGAAGAGCATATTATATTTATGATGAAATTATAAATCACTTTTACTATTTCTGCACCACAGTGTCACTCGCAGAATCTTCTCTCAAAATCCGCTCCAACGACTTTAGCCTTGCCCCTGACTGCTGCTGGGCTGGCATGCCCCTTAGACCACCAAGCCCCATAGCAAGCGCACCCCTTGCACCCTCTATAGTTACGCCAGTATCAGTAAAGAAACTACTCTGGGTAAAATATAGCCCAGGTTATGCTGCTGTTCACAATCTCTATTTCTAGTAGTTAACAATTGGAATGTGGATGGCGCTAGTGTGTTTGTCTCTATAATCTGAATACATATGTTGCAGCTGTCTATTAGAGTTTTGTGCACTCTTCCCAAAATGGAAAACTAGTACTGAAACATTATTGCTAAACATTGCTACATGTTGCATAAGCATTTGAACAGATACAACTGACTATGGGCCTGATTCAGAGCCGTTCGCTATTTGCGGTCGTTCGTTCAAAAACAAGGGGTGGCTATTCAAATGATCCGTTCGCAAATTGCAGTCTGTTCACACCTCTAAGTCTGAACGAGCGAGCAAAACATACGCTCGTTTATTTGATAAAAATGCCCCCTGGCCGCTCGCACCATACGTCATGTCCGCTATTTATTAGATTAATCGAGTACATCGTACAGCGTATGAACTGCTCGCTATTCTTGTGGTTGGTTTTTTCAACCGCTATTTTGCGAGCAGTTCTGAGTTAAAAAAAACCAAGTGACGTGGTCAATGACGCTGCTGTATTAATTATGCACTCCCTTAAAACGCCCGTTTTGACCTTTAAGCACGCCTGCGTTCGAATTCCACTCCCCGTTTTCAAACACCTTCCCCTGTTACCACCCACATACGCCTCATTCTGTCACTCAAAATAGCAGGCACTCGCTATATAGCGTACAAACGATTTTCGGCCGCACTGACTGGTTCGCGCATGCGTACTAAAAACCGTACGCATGCGCAGATGTGCGAACATCGCTCGGAACGAGCGTACGGCCGCTAGCGAGCGGCTCTGAATGAGGGCCTATGTTTCCAATGAATGTTGCTATATAGGACCTGTTACATTGTTCTATACCAATCTAATGCTGGTGATTACATTTTTTTTATATATATCACATATTATTTTTTATTTTCAATTTCATCCATTTTTATTCTATTTATTGTAATGGATTTAATGCTGTGACCCTTGGGAATTTCTACACACAAAATACTAGGAAATTGTGTTTATGTAGAATTTTTTCTTAGACAGTATATAGGTTTTAATATATTCATTTTAATTAAAACATGTTTTTATAGACCCATTAAACTTGTTGGCTCTGAATATTCTTCGAGTGCGCAGTCTATATTTTCTCATATGCTATCTCTATTTCTAGACTCTAATAAAATGTCATTCTGCAGATAATTTAAGGTTTTGCATTTGAAATAGAAACTATATTATTTTTAGAATGCTGCAGGTGTAGGAAAATTATTATCTTTTGCTATAGGACTTTGTAGATTGAAGGATTAAGTTTTATTCATGCATATTCTTACTGTGCATAGACTATATTTAAGTCAAAGTTTTGTTTAAGTCAAACTTGATAAGATTTGATTGGTACAGAACAGTTATCAATTGTGTTTTTATTTCTTATGATTATCAGTGCTTATTATTCAATACTGTGATATCTTCTGTAGAATTCATCATCACTAACTCGATGGAGTATATTTACTAAAGTGATGGTTTACTGAAGTGGAGGTGTTGCCCATAGCAACCGCGGGGACAGCTGCTATTCAGAGCAGCTGTCACCGTACCGGAGTAATGATAAATTACTCTGGTGTCAAGTTTCCCCCGCTGCGAGTTGGATACTTAAGTATGCCTCGCAACGAGAGCATTACTTAATCAACAGGGGGCCATAAGGCCTCCGATGATGAATAGGCCTCTTTGGGGTAAATGTATTAAGATCCATATTTGTCCCGATTTGCATTTTTGGGTGACATCACTTTTTTGCAAATTGGGAATTTAAAGTCAGGTGATTTTTTCAGGTTGAAATTGGGTGGTTTAATGCCGCAAATTCGGCCATTTTGAACAATAGAAATGATATTACCATTGGCTCAAATCGGAAGTACTTTTCACTTTCTTAATAAAAATCAGGAATTTACCATTATTCGTTTTACCATCACCCGTTTTACACTCAAATCGGGGACTCAATAAAGTTTTATATGCACCACCTCCTGAGCTGAGAGTTGCCATCGAACATACACAAATCATTGTGATTTGTGTATGTTTCAGAATGGCAAGTGTGTTCTAAGGGTTAATTAAAAAAAAAAAAAGGCTAACCAGCCCTGGACTTGCCAGCCTGTCCTGGTACCTAAAATTACGGGGAACAAAACGAGTGGGGTTCCACCGTAAATTAGGTACCAGCAACAGGTTGCAGGGCCAGTCCTGGTTTTAATTATAGGTGGAAAAAAATGCATAGAGGTCCCCCTATAATTAAAACCGGGACCAGACCCTTTCTAGAAGGGGGCTGATACCACAGCCAGGGGAGCCCTTTCACCGGGCCCCCCAGCCACAGCATCAGTCCTGATCAGCCCAGGCCAGGGACCTTGGGGAGTTGGGGACCCCCAATAAAGGAGTCCTCCTCTCCAGGGCACCCCTGGCCTAGGCTGATAGCCTGGGGCTATCCCCTCCACCCTAGTGCGGCGGGTGGCGGTTTGATAGTGTATGTAGTGTGTAAAAAATAGAAATATCAACATTGTCTTTACAGTGGAACTACAGGTCCCAACAAGAATCCCCCGCAAGCTGGTACTTGGAGAACCACAAGTACCAGCATGCGGGGTATTACGGTCTCGCTGGTACCTGTAGTTCACCTGTAAAGAAATGTGTAAAAAAAACACAAAACACACACACCGTGAAAGTACAGTTTTATTACATACATACACACACACATACTCATCTACATTACCAGGAGTGGTCCCCTTGTCCAAAGTAGGCATCCAAGTTCTTCCCAAAACAAAAAAACGAAAATCGCAATCTATGCAACAGATACCAACCAGGATGGTTGATATCTCCCGAATGAAACATTCAGACACAGCTTCTGCCTTTATAGAGTCGTATCTGAGCATTCATTGGCTGAGAGAGGTGAGCCCCACCTCTCTCAGCCAATGAACGGCTCCTCCATTGTAGTCAATGGAGAGCTACAGGTTACTAAAGTTCATTCTGTGGTTCCCACCATTGACTTCAATGGAGGAGCCGTTCATTGGCTGAGAGAGGTGGGGGCTCATTGAGGGCCAATGAATGCTCAGATACGGCTCTATAAAGGCAGAAGCTGCATCTGAGCATTTCATTTGGGAGATATCAACCATCCTGATTGGTATCTGTTGCGTGGATTGCGATTATAATTTTTTTGTTTTAAGAAGACCTTAGATGCCTACTTTGGACAAGGGGACCACTCCTGGTAATGTAGGTGAGTATAAGTGTGTGTGTGTGTAATAAAACTATACTTTAATGGTGTGTTTGTGTGTGTTGTTGTTTTTTTACACTTTTCTTTACAGGTGAACTACAGGTACCAGCAGGCCTTTAATGTCCTGTGTATTGCCCTGCACTAAGTGTCTGACAAATTTGGAACAGCCAGCATAACCAATACTCTATTACATATACCAGTAGTGGCAACCCCCCGAAATTGCCCCCAGTAGTGGTCACCCCCTAAATTACCCCCAGTAGTGGCCACCCCTATACAGTGCCCCCAGTAGTGGCCATCCCTCTAAATTGTCCCCAGTAGTGGCCAACCCTATACAGAGCCCCCAGTAGCAGGCACCCCCATAAAGTGCCCCCAGTAGTGGCCACCCCCTTTTTCAGTGCCCCCAGTAGTGGCCACCATTATAGAGTGCCCCCAGTAGTGGCTACCCCTATACAGAGCCCCCAGTAGTGGGCACCCCCCCATAAATTGTTCCCAATAGCGGACACCCCCTATTTCAGTGCCCCCCCTACACACACACACAAAGAAAAAAAATACAACTTACCTGATCCCCGCTCCTGACGCGACCGTCGCTGTCCAGTCAGAGTCCCACCCGCTCTTCTCCTGCATGGGAGAGACGTCATACGTCATGACGTCTCTCCCATCACATGCTGCGGGGGGAGCCGGCACACGGAGCTAATTAGTGAGCTCCAGCCTGCTCCCTCCACGGACGAAGCAGCAGCAAATGAGAGTCTGTCTGACTCTCATTAGCTGGCTGCTATTACAAACACACAGCCACCGCTGGCGGCTGCGTGTTTGTAAACTGTGTAGGGCAGACCGCTATCACTGCGGTCTGCCCTACACTTGTGGGGCCGGGGGACTTGTCCACCCACTTGGCTGCTGGTGGCACTGATGGACAGTGCCCCCCTTTGGTCGCGCCCCTGACGGGTGCCATCTTGGCCAATGGGTAGATATGCCCCTGCACATCTGTACCCTGCCCTGATTTGCTTTCATCTCTGCATCAGGCCCACTATGTTTTATATCTTTTATTCAGAGGTCTTTCTGTGCTGGACTTTATGGCATACAGTATCAACATTTTGCATCAAGTCAATGGGCCTGATCAGCAAGGATCGCAATTGCAAAGCTTCACGCAGGCTACAGATATACAGTCAGGTGCATAAATATTGGGACATTGACAGAATTTTCATATTTGGCCTCTATTCACCACCACAATGGTTTTGAAATGAAACAAACAAAATGTGCTTTAACTGCAGACTTTCAGATTTAATTTGAGGGTAATTACATCCAAATCAAGTGAACGGTGTAGGAATTACAATGGTTTCTATATGTGCCTCCCACTTTTTAAGGGGACAAAAGTAATGGGACTATCAACTCAAAAGCTATTCATGGACAGGTGTGGCTATGCCCTCATTATTTCATTATCAATTAAGCAGGTAAAAGGTCTGGAGTTGATTCTAGGTGTGACATTTGCATTTGGAATCAGTTGCTGTCAACTCTCAATATGAGATCCAAAGAGCTGTCACTATCAGTGAAGCAAGCCATCATTAGGCTGAAAAATCAAAACAAACCCATCAGAGAGATAGCAAAAACATTAGGTGTGGCCAAATCAACTGTTTGGAACATTCTTAAAAAGAAAGAACGCACCGGAGAGCTCAGCAGCACCAAAAGACCCGGAAGACCATGGAAAACAACTGTGGTGGATGACAGAAGAATTATTTCCCTGGTGAAGAAAAACCCCTTCACAACAGTTGGCCAAATCAAGAACACTCTCCAGGAGGTAGGTGCATATGTGTCAAAGTCAACAATCAAGAGAAGACTTCACAAGAGTGAATATAGAGGGTTCACCACAAGATGTAAACCATTGGTGAGCCTCATAAACAGGAAGACCAGATTAGAGTTTGCCAAACAACATCTAAAAAAACCATTACAGTCCTGGAACAACATCTTATGGACAGATGAGACAAAGATCAACTTGTACCAGAGTGATGGGAAGAGAAGAGTATTGAGAAGGAAAGGAACTGCTCATGATCCAAAACATACCACCTCATCAGCGAAGCATGGTGGTGTTAGTGTCATGGCGTGGGCATGTATGGCTGCCAATGGAACTGGTTCCCTTGTATTTATTGATGATGTGACTGCTGACAAAAGCAGCAGAATGAATTCTGAAGTGTTTTGGGCAATATTCTATGCTAATATTCAGTCAAATGCTTCAGAACTCATTGGACGGTGCTTCACAGGGCAGATGGACAATGACCCGAAGCATACTGCAAAAGCAACCAAAGAGTTTTTTAAGGCTAAAAAGTGGAATGTTATGCAATGGTCAAGTCAATCCCCTGACCTGAATCCGATTGAGCATGCATTTCACTTGATGAAGACAAAACTGAAGGGAAAATGCCCCAAAACAAGCAGGAACTGAAGACATTTGCAGTAGAGGCCTGGCAGAGCATCACCAGGGATGAAACCCAGCGTCTGGTGATGTCTATGTGTTCCAGACTTCAGGCTGTAATTGCCTGCAAAGGATTTGCAACAAAGTATTAAAAAGTGAAAGTTAGATTTAGGATTGTTTAGTTCGTCCCATTACGTTTGGCCCCTTAAAAAGTAGGAGGCACATATAGAAACAGTTGTAATTCCTACACCAGTCACCTGATTTGAATCTATTTACCCTCAAATTAAATCTGAAAGTCTGCAGTTAAAGCACATCTTGTTTGTTTCATTTCAAAGCCAGTGTGGTGGTGAATAGAGGCCAAAATATGAAAATTCAATCAATGTCCCAATATTTATGCACCTGACTGTTTCATTTATGCATGCAGGCAGCTTTGCAGTTACAATCCTTGCTATTATGCAAATGCAGCAGGAGGTGTATGACATCCCCTGGTGCATTTGCGATCCCAGCACTGCGATAGAGGTCGCAAGCTGGCATTACCATCCTGACCATTGGTGGTTGATGGTCGCGATGGTGGATGGCGCCGACCTCCGGCCAGCTGAGTAAGCCTCAGCTGTAGGCTTATACCATTTGTGATATTGCATCAGGATTTTGAACGAGTGCTAACTGATATTACACTATATATGCTCACAAATATATCAGGCTGCCAGTTAGATGGAAATTCTATGTTATTTGTTATACTGATTTTATATGTGAATAATAAGCCTGTTATACTTCTCTGATATGTGAATGATAAACCTGAAAACTTGGTACTGTATCAGGCGTTCGGATTATACCACCTGTGTTATTGCATCAGGCTGCAGAATGAATGCTAACTAATACTATATTATGTATGTAGTAATTGTATGATTAATCAGAACCATTGAGAGTTATCGGAGCAGTATGCAATGCTTGAGGTAGACCCTACCTCGCCGCAAGCACTGCGATCACTGCAGACTGAAATACAACCAAGTGATGTGTACAATGACGCTTCCATGCTAATTATGCACACCCACAAAACGCCGTTTTGATGCATAGACACGCCTGCGTTCACAGCAGGACGCAGTGACTGGTTCACGCATGCATATTTTTCCGGATACGCATGCGCAGATGGGCGACAATCAGCCATAGTGTGCGTCCGCGGCTTACCGTCCGGGTCTGAATCAGGCCCTCAGTCTTTTTCAGTGCTGTTCATGTACTTTTCCTCAGGTCTAAATTGTACGGTTTTTTTTGTATGCTTTTGATTATCTGTGGTATCACACTATGTATTAACAAACAAATCTATTATATGTGCCTATGTATTACCACATAAAAACACCTACATTTTAGTATTGGTGTTAATAATAACAAAAAATATTTTCGCCCATACATATAATATTGGGAAATCATAACCATTATTAAGTGGAATCAAACTGTTTAATTGTTCATTTAAAGGAGGATATTTATAAGGCCTCTCTGTGTGTCTCCTTGATCACCAGAAAACTATTATATGTACTGTACATTTTTTAATTTCTATTTTAACGCATATCTAATAAAAAATGTTTATTTTAAATAGTATTATAAATAAGAGTGCCCCCAAAAAAAGGTTTTCTTTTTTGTTTTGCTCCCTTGTCAAAACCTACCTGTATAGTCTGAAATATAAGCCATGGGGAGCACCACCAACACAACATAAGTTATAATTGATATTGATCCATTTGATTTTGCTATAGTACTGTTGGTATATACTGAACGATTACTGTTATTATTTGTTACATACTGTACTTTAGCGTTTGGTGCAGGATCACCCCTTTCCCTTTCTATAAACCTCAGCTTACTCAGGCTGGCCGGCTTGCGAGCCCAGGACACTGCGTTGATCAATGCAGATCCTGGGCTGGCCACTCCTGGAAAACGGGGCGGACACGTTTCCAGGCATGCCAGCTGCCCCCACACCGCCCCTTGAATGCCTCTGCCTGTCAATCAGGCAGAATCATTCAACAGTCTGCGTGCGATTATGCAGGACCCATTCTACACACTCGCAGAAAGGGTCTTGCACATGCACAGATTCCCGATAATTGGGAATCTGCGACCAGCAATGCACTTGTGTGCACTGCTGAAGGCCCTCAGTACAGATCACAACTGCGATGGCAATATCGTTTACACACACAGTCTCACTGTGAAAATATACTAATCCTCTGCGATCGCTATGCCATCACAGCACAACATAAGGAAACCCACCTTACCTTACATACATCTGTAATACTTTGCAAGTCTGCGAAAACATCGGCAACATTGAGTACCATTGGAGCCTCACGTACACTAACGCTAACCTCATCACACACAGTGAAAGCCCAAGCTGCATATATTCCGAAATACGGAATATTTTTGGCATGACTGAGATAGTGAAACCTTTGATTTTTCATGGTTTAATGTACACAAACTTTGTTTAAGGCACAAAATTATTAAAAATGTTGTATAAAATGACCTATAGGCTTTGTGTATAAGGTGTATATGACATATAAATGAATTTCATATATCTACACAAACTTTGTTTGAGCCACAAAACTATTGAATATATTGTATAAAATGACCTGCAGGCTGTGTGTATAAGGTGTATATAATACATAAATGCATTCTGTGTTTAGATTTTGGCCCTATTCCTAAGACATTTCATTATGGTATGCAATTATTCCAAAATACGGAATATTCCAATATCCAAAATACCAAGCATTTTGGATATGGGAGACTCAACCTGTAGTACTAACTACGAGTGACGGAGGATAATGCTGCACAGTTAGCTGTTTAAATGGTACCAAAGCTGTAAAGACTAATTGAATTAAAAATCAAATACTGGAAAGATAGAAAATCTATCTAATTCTAATGATGAAAAATTGTTTGGTGCTTCCTCATCTATGTGGCCTCCTGCTGGAGCCAGTGGTTACGCTGCTTACATAAGTAGCGTAAACTGGAGGAAATACCATTCGGCCCCTTGTGGGCTCGCTTCGCTCACCACGCTGCGGGCACGGTGGCTCGCTTCGCTCACCACATGGATATATTCCTTCACCATGCCCACTTGGATGGTAGGGAATGATGTTGGACACTGGCTGATCTTTACGGTACTTACGTATCTTCAGATACGATCAGCCAGAGTCCAACGTCATTCCCTACCATCCAAGTGGGCATGGAGAGGGAATATATCCATGTGGCGAGTGAAGCGAGCCACTGTGCCCGCAGCATGGTGAGCGAAGCAAGCCCGCAAGGGGCCGAATGGTATTTCCTCATCTTTACGCTATTCCGTATCTTCACTGACGGCTCCAGCAGGGGGCCGCAAAGATGAGGAAGTACCAATTGTTTCCATCAACTATTATAATAAATGACTTAGGGCCTCATTTATTTACGAGTTTTATCACCAAAACGAGTGACAAATTTCACTGTGTATGATAAATGGTGCTCGAGCCAATCAGCTCCCAGCTGTCATTTTTCTAACAGTTGACAGTTGGGAGCTGATTGGCTGGAGCACCATTTATCATACACAGTGACATGTATCACTCGTTTTGATGATAAAACTCGTTAGTAAATGGGGACCTAAGGGTTCTATGTACTAAGCCTTGGAGAGAGAAAGTGGACAGAGATAAAGTACCAATCAATGAGCTCCTGTCAATTTTCAAACACAGGGCCTGATTCAGCACTGGTCGCAACTGCAATTGACAATGGATTGCAACTGTGAAAATATGCTAATGCTTGCCAAAGCCTAGCCGGCATAGGGACTCCCACTTCTGCTTTCTCATATGCGTCCAATCTTGCTTTTCTGCGTATACATCTGTACCATCAATGCACATTGGCCCATCATTTACAGCAGGTCTGATCAGATACACCATTTACAGCAGGTCTGACCAGATACAAAAACTGCAAGACTCGTCACACGCAGTGAGTACTCAACCTACGTATGCAAACGCAGTGGCAAATTTATATACGTTCATGAAACGGTGTTCAAACGGACAGGCATGTCTGCATTTTTCTGACCACTCCCCAGCCCAAAATGCTGACAGCCTGTCACTCACTTTGCAATGGATTCCTCTGTGCGTCCATAACCACAATGCAATGGCAGCGCATGCACAATGTAGGTTATGCGTATGCGCAATTGCAAACAATTGCCCGATCTGCATCCATATTCGCTCTTGCGATCGGTCTTGCAACTGAATCAAGCCCACAGTCTGTAAAATGACAGTTAGGAGCTGATTGGTTGGTACTTTGTATACGTCCACTTTATTTCTCTCCAAGGCTTAGTACATATGCCCTTTAGTCTATTTAAACCATAGATCTTGAAACATTATACTGATAGAAAAGTGTGCTCTAGCAATGCATGTTTTTTTGTGTATATTTGCAATTAAGTTATCATACCTTATAATAGTGACCAATACTAGGATATTTCCAACTAATCCAGTGCAGCAGATTATTCCAATAAAAGAGGGAAGAATAACAGTTTCTGCTGTATTAATAAGATGATATTCATTTCTCATACTCCATGATTTATTGAACAAGTCTCCAGTACTATTCCAGGAGGTGATCTGCATTTCATTCATTATTATGCACTTCCTCTGTCTTAATCTGCAATAACAAAGGACATATTTAGTTCATGCATTGATGTCCTTCACATAACAGGCCCTCTACGCTATTCCCAGTGCCAACACCAGTCGCCATGGGAACAAATGTGTAAACTGAAAAGGCAAAATCAGAGGATGTGGTTTTCCCATCAAAGAAATTCCCATGAAATATCTTCTAAACATAAATCATTCGGGAACCCAGTAAAACTCTAACTTAAAATAAAAGAACAAACAAGAATATGTAAATTCACACTTACTTAAAATAGCCTTTTCCCTTGTCAGTGTTACTAGGAATACATGAATGTACTAAAATAACTATATTAAAACAGATTAATTTTGAAAAGGTATAGGAATAAATTTTAAAAAATGCATAAATGATTACTATCACAATAGAAATTGATATTAATATACACAAAAATCTAGTCGTGGGATTGTTAAGAGAGGAGGGGGCTGGTGTGCAGTGTCTGGGACCCACTCCTCTCTACCCAGCAGCCATCATCGCACTGAGCCCAGCAGTAGACACTGGGCACTAGTAGACTCTAGTGCTGTGCCAGAGTCTACTGTGCATGTGCAGGACACCGGGATGGTCAATGGTGGGGCAGCTAATTTCCTGGTGATTTCCCTATTTTGCATGGGCAAAACACTGGGAAAATGTCCGCCAGGTCATTTTGCCGATGATTTGTAGAGCGCTGCTACCGCAGGACTCTGGAGAGTTAAGTATTTAATAAATGGGTGCAGGATGTGCAGTATGGGCCCACTTGGACCCATGAGTCTATGTGCACCACACACCCTGCACCCATTATAGATACGCCCCTGAATCTAGTTCAATCTAGTTCTAAATTGTGCTTTTACACACCAATTTCAAGGTACAGGTACAGCGCTGCATAATGTGTGGTCTCTGTATGAGTAAATCCACAATAAAATGCTTAGATCATTACCATCCAAAAACTGTTACAATGCAAATGATAATGTAAGGGCTCTAACGCACAGATTTGAAATAAATGAGTTTAATGCTGTCACATGAGTTGCATTTCTGTGAATGAAATTTGAACACTAAAGAATTCAAATTTGCGTTTGATGCCATATTGCTTGCAGACTTGCTGCAAGGCAAAATAGAACCTGCAGACCCTGCAAGAAAAGGCTGGAAAAGCAATATTTTCCTGATCTTAAAACAGGACGGCCTAGTTCGTCCAGTGTAAAATGTAAAGGCTCTGAAGTCTGAATGATTTTCTGAAACACAAACAGTTCAGTATAGAAGGGTTGCAGCTATTCAGCCCACTTGCTGTTGCTACATGGCAAGCCTCCAGTTAATTGTTCTGGGGAAAAGGATTGCCACCTAGCAACAGCTGCCATCAGTACCCGCTCTGTTGCTATTGCTGTTGGTTGTCTTTGCTATGGTACTTTGGTTATACAGTAGTACCTCTTTGTTATTGCCTTTTCCTTTAGACTCTGCAAAAGACCAGATGAAGGAGCAGAAACTGGTCCAGAAGGACATTAGGAAGAGACTCTTATCCATCCTTCAAAGTCCTGCCATGATTCAGAATGGATTTTTGTTACAACTTTTGCGATACCCCGCTGCTATTAGTGAGAATAAATGGCATGTTTATGTGAAACCTTACCAAGTCAGAATGAGTCTCTTAGTACTTCTTAGTGAATCAGAGAGGTAAGGAGGAATATACTGGCATAGAAAACAACTCTTTTGTTTCCAAACCACAGTTTAAATTTATTGCAAAGTTGTTTTCAAATAGCAAGGAAACTAATGAAGGTGAAATGACAGCTCACATTCTACAAGGTTACCATTGATACATACAATAATTATACACACAAAGCACACAAATAACATTTTATTTTTTTGGAACTGGCTGGTAAGTGAAATGTCATCCAATGGAGTCAATGGACACCAATTTACTTACTTACAACTAACACTTTTCACAAGGGATACTGTTATCTTACCATAGGTGTCAAAGTGGAATATATGCAGGAAACAGTAATATAACAATAAAATACAATATACTCTATATCACATTACATGTTAAACTATCAGAGCAAGGTGAGAACAATTACCACACATTATCACAAAACAGTACCTGCAAAATGTATTTCTAACTAGAATTCCCTTCCAATAAGATATATCTTATACTGCCAGTAAATGTTTGTCATACATGCAGTTCAGCGCTCTCTGTAGAGGTGGTGCACTTTCTGTTGTCCAGAAAGTGCCAATGGGTGAAATACCGGCGCCAAATTCCCGACAGCGTCAGTGGGTCCAGGCACCAGAATCCCGACCACCGGCATCCCGAAGGTAAGTATCGGGCATTAGGGGGAGGGTTAGGGTGGGGGGTTAGGGTTAGGCATTAGGGGGAGGGTTGGGCCCATTCAATTGTAGGGTTGATATGTCGGCCAGTGTGTACCCAGCATAACATGTACAGTCCACAGACTTCATGTTTGTGTATTTCTGAATTTATTGTATGCCGTACTGTACATTCTTTTGTAAATACAATGCTAGCTTTATTATGTTATTATATTACATCTTGCATCATACAAATAAGCAACTTTTTTTTTTGCTTTACGATACAAATTACATTATAAAAATGTTGTATCTTGGAGGCTGATTGCAGCAAGTTGGATTCTTTTTTCTTTGCTTTGTTACAAAATCCAGCATTTGGAAACCCCATCTACAAATCCGATAGTTGCCCCTGATAATGATTCTCAACTGTCTATAGGCAGGATAGCTGCCTAATTTTAATTAAATTGAGTGTCGATTCAGAATAAAAGGAAAAAGCAAACTATAATAACTAAAAGATCTTGTTACATCTTATAAAAAATGTACTTTATTGTGGCATTAACACTATATAGGCCTACCTTAACATAAGAAGTGGTAGAAGTGGCAGAAGAGTGACAATTAATGTTGTAATGTACAGTATGCTTTATTTCTTTTAGGATTCATTTGTATAACTGCCCACAAGATCAAAGCTTGTGAACCACATGATCTGACCATTATATGTAAGATTTAATTTATATGGCATTCAGTGTAAGACCTTTTACTGAGAACTTTCTTCAACAGCTAGACAAGGTAAGTAATACTAGGCATTGGTATCTATGGGCCCGATTCAGAGATGGGCACAAATCCCATTGTGACTGCGATTCCATAGGCAGCAGACTTGTGACAATATGCCAAGTCTGCTGCCATCCTATGCACTGAAATGCCCACCGCCGGTGTCTGACATCCGCCACTCAATCACAAAAGTGGAAACATCAGAAACATCGGTCGCACATACAACTTCTGAGTAAGCCTATGTTGTCTCAGGCAGAGCAGCTCTCCAAAGACGCTGTGAACAAATTTGCAGAGCCTCACTAGAGCATGCCCAATAAACAGTCCTGGCGCCTGCATTTCTCTAGCCACCCCATTACCTCCCCCAAATAATGACTTCCTGTCACTCACTTTGCAAAGAAATCCTCTCTGTGATCGCCGTAGCTAATCCATCGTTGAACATGCGCAGTGAAGCTTTCACACATGCGCAGTGGCAAAAATCGCTAAACTGCGTGCAACATTGAAATTACATCCATCTCTGAATCAGGCCCTATGTCTTTGTACATACATCTGTATCATTATCTTATTGTGCAAGACTGTGTGCATGATTCAGAGGTGAATGCAGTGTCAATGGTGCACGCAGTTGTCCAATATTTTACAGCAATCCTCACTGCAAATACAAAGTATGGCATTTT
This sequence comes from Taudactylus pleione, assembly GCA_031769625.1. Lineage (NCBI taxonomy): Eukaryota > Metazoa > Chordata > Amphibia > Anura > Myobatrachidae > Taudactylus > Taudactylus pleione. The sequence goes on from JAUIMM010000014.1 coordinate 36,347,532, forward strand.
GTTTTATTAAACACTTATAGACTATCCCCATGAAAGAATTTAGCCTGGAAGACAAAGCCCACGTTTTAAGACATTTGTTTTCTGTGTAGTAGCTGAGCAGACATTATAAAGCTTCATTTAAAGAGTGCAGACGAGGAATTTCTCATCCATCAGAGCATCAGAGAACAACTGACTGTAGCACACTATTGTGTACTCATACATCCATTACAAGAGGCTCCTGATGTTATTTGGCACACATCTCAATCTGAATATAGCTGATGACACGATTTTGTGTTATAACAGAAGGCTCAGGTTTGTTTCCTGACACTTTAATATAATGTTACCAAATGTTACATCCTCTCAGAAGTGATACAATAATCTATATGTCAATCATCAAACAAGCAAATGTATGAACGTGTAGAAAATGCTGACAGTAGTAAAAAAAGAAAACTACTGATAAAGGAGATGCAGCTAAACAGAGATGCTTTATACAGGTTGTGCATTGGGAGATCGCACTCACTGAAGATACCACAATAAAACTTTACTTGCTTAAATGTACAAGATACCGACATACGAGCAGTACATACATATATACTTGTGGAAAAGGCCTTAGAGCATTGTTAAAAGTTCCCTATGGATACAGAAGTGTGTGAAATGCAGCAAAGCTGGATGCGCCATCACTGGGGGTGTGCCATTGAATGTAGCAACCACTTCCATTTTTCACCTATACAGTAGCAACACATTTCCTCACCTCTGTAGCAACACTACCCTATAGCAACACATCCTCCTGCACTGCCACTCTACAGTACTCTTTCAATTGTGATCCCACTCCTGTAGGGGCAGTAGTGGTGCCACAAAACAGATGCTGTCCCGAGGCTTTTAGAGAATAATTGCGCTCACTGAGACATTAGTTTTAGAAAGATTTTTTTGCTTCAGACATGTAAAAGAATGTGAGTGAAGTTTGCATTAAAATCCTAGTCTGGCTCTGACTATGAGAATAAAAATAAATTAGCCAAAATTCTCTAAAATGCAATAGAAACCAGACATTTGTTGTAAACAGACAATTAATTAATTCTCTGTAATCACTTTACTTTTGCTTTGTATAAAAAGATTGCTAAATTCATTATCTGAACATTTTGGTACATTCCATAATGAAATGTATCATAACTTTAATAAAGATGAAGTATGTTGATCCATTAACAAAATATACTTATCTGGGCTAGAAGCTGTCTATCGGAGTAGAATGAGAGTAGTGAGTGAAAAGCCCTCCGTGGAAATCTTGCAGTTTAATGATTACATTATCAAGACTGAGGGCCTGATTCAGCAAGGATTGCAAGTGCTAAAGCGTACACTGATGGCCGATCGTTTCTCGCTGCGCATGCATCGCACTGCGCGTAGGCACCACTGCGATCGGGTCTGCGATCACAGTGACTATGCAGACCCATCGCAGAGTGATGTTTGGGGGAGGTGACGGGGGGGTGGTCGTAGAAATTCAGACGTGCCAGTGCGTTTGAACGCCGTTGAAGGGGCGTGCATAAATTAGCCACTGCAATACCATACGCAGCTTGAGCTCTCACTGCATGCAGGAAAGTTATCAATTTAATTGTAGGGTCAGACCTGTCTTAAATGTGCAAGTGGCTCCGATGTACTTCGATGTTACCGATGTTTTGGCTGGATTGCAAGGTATTACAGATGTACGAGAGGGGAAGTGGGCGTCTACATGTCAGTGAGAGTGCTTTGCGATTGCAATTATTAGCATACTTTCACAGCAGGACTACATGTGCATTTGCTACCGCGATCGCAATAGCACTGAGAGTTTTGCAGCCATTTCTCTGCAAAGACAGATGCATGACAGGTAATTTGATTGGCTGCCAAGTTGCCTGTCACAGACTTATCTTTGTTGAGTCACACCTCTCTCCTTAGTGTAAGGTGCAGAAAAAAAAGGTAAAAAAAAATCTTTCCGTTTAAGAAAAAAGATAAATAAACACCACCAGAGAGGCGGACCTGACTTGGGGGAATGGGTATGAAATAACGCCGGCTGCATGGCCGGCGGTTCGATCCCCGTCAGCGGCAGCCCGTCATGAGCAGAGTTCGAAGCAGCGGAAGCCTGACAGCGCTGGAAAACCCGATCGTGGATAGGTGAGTATCTACTAACCTAACCTAACCCCCCTAACCCTAACCCTCCTTAGGGGTGCCTAACCCTAACTTCCCCCCCAAGTGCCTAACCCTAATGCCCCCTGTAAGTGCCTAACCCTAACCACCCCCTTCCCCGCTGCCTAAACCTAAGTCCCCCGGGGGGGTGCCTAACCCTAAGTCCCCCCCGGGGGTGCCTAACCCTAACTCTCCCTCCCCCTAGCCTGACCCTAACCCTCCCGGGGGGGTGCCTAACCCTAAGTCCCCCCCGGGAGCCCTAAACCTAACCGCCCCCCCCCCCGTGGCTGTCCGCTCGCGGCGCCCGACATCACTACGATTGGGATGCCGGGCGCCGGTCTCCCGGCGTCGGGGAAATGCGGGCGTCTACATCTAGACACCCGGCATTTCACCCTTGCCGGGATATGACAGTCGGGAAGCCGGCTGCCGGTATTTAGGAAGTCGGCTTCCCGATTGCATACCGTCTTGGGCTCTCACCAGAGGGCGACATAATGAGTGTGAGGTCCGCATGTGGCTGTGGGGCTGCAGGTTGTGAAAGGCTGCTTTAAATCTTACCTTTACACATACAAACTTATGCACCAACAAATTCACAAACAGAGGGCCCGATTCAGAGATGAAAGCAGTGGTAATAACATATGCAGATCGAGCATGTGCAGCATTCGCAATACTTTACGGACACACATAGGAATCCATTGCAAAGTGAGTGATAAGTGGATAACGTTTGGGGGTGCTAATCTCCTACACACGAGAGCCCTGTGCGTGTCAGGAGAGCAGCCGAATCTGCGGCAGGTCAGACCTGCCATAATGTTACCAATATTTACTAAGGTAAGCAACATTGTACGCATGTAAGAAAGCAGCAGTGGGTGTCCTTATGCTGGCTGTGCTTTGGCTTGCATTAGCATATTTTTGCAGCTGCGTTGCTTATGAAATTTCAGCTGCGATCGCATTAGAGTCCATCTCTTAATTAGACGCAGAGCTCGCTCTGCCATCTCTTACACCAGTAAAATTTTACAGTTCACCTTATTCACCCTGATGCCTAGTTTGCTTTTTTATGCTTTGTGATAGAAGCACTGCTAAAGTGCTAAATGGCATATATATTTGTGCAAGGTTTCTGATCTATGTATTTTAAACCCCCAAGAAATGTCTTTCTGCTTGATTAGAGTTTGGGCTTTAAGTAAAAGCCAGATAATGGGTCCTGGGGGTATGGATGTGAGAGAGAAGGGAGGGCTCCATCCACAAGGCCATTTCAGGTGTTGATGCCTTCAGCTGTGAGAGGCTAATAAAGGTTTTGTCAGGGTTTGGATCAGTGTCTCATACCTGGGGAGAGCAGGTAGTCAGGCTTGATGTACTACTCGTAAGTACTGTGCATATGCCTATGTTTGTGGTGAGGACAGTAGGCCCTGCAACTTTGAGAGAGATAATTTAATGTTTAGTTAGTGCCCAGATGAACTAGGATTTATTTTTATGTTTTCCATGTTATACTGCACAATAAAAACTAGCTGCAGCTAGCTTGTATGAAAACCCTGGACTGGTGTGCTGTTTCCTGGCTGCTGTGTGTTTGGAGGTGTCCATCTATCACAGTAGAGGGATATCCTACCCCAATTTTATTACAATTGGTGGAGAATGCAGGCAACACACTGAAAATTGCAGCAATAGGAAAAGTTGTGCTTTTGAAATTTAAAGTGACAGGCACCAATCTGTTGTTTTGGACATCAGCTTGTGTACGGTGAAATCCATGGTGGTGGCATCGACAGATGCTTAGGGAAGCCAGATTCTGCTTCAAACCTACACCCAAATATAACATGGAGGACATTGTTAAGGCCTTGCTACAGGCTAAGGCAGCTCCGCAGGAAACTAACAAAATTCAGCAAGAATCCATCAGGGCTCAGCAAGAATCCACCAGGGTGCAACTATTGGCCTTTGAGGCAGCCCAGAAGCAACAATAAGCGGCCAGAGAGGAAACTCGCCAGGCCTTTAGAGAGGTGGTACAGCAGCTTGTAGCCTGGTCTGGAGATACTTCCACTGATGTTCCAACTAACACTCACTCTATATGGGCCAGTCACTTTCTGCAAAAGATGTACCAGAGTGATGATTTTGAAGCGTATCTTACTGCTTTTGAAAGAACAGCAGAGAGAGAGAATTGGCCTAAAGATCAGTGGGCAAGTCTTGTGGCACCCTTCCTGTATGGAGAACTGCAAAAACACTATTTAGACTTGTGACTGACTGATGCTAAAGACTATGACAAATTAAAACATGAAATCTTAACTCGGTTGGGAGTCACAATCTTTGTTCATGCCAAATGAGTCTACCGCTGGGAATACCAAACAGAAAAGCCTCTCTGCTCTCAAATGCATCTGACCACAGAATGGCTACAGCCAGAGTCTCTAACAGGACCACAGATCATGAAAAGGGTCATTATGGATCGATACATGCGGTCTCTAGTTACAACTCTGCGCCAGTGGGTGAGCCATGCGGACCCTAAAACAGCAGACCAATTGGTAGAAATGGTGGCTTAGGAATTATTAAGTGTACCCCACTGAGCCCTAGTTCCACAATGGCGATCTCCTGTGACCACTGGCAAGACTGTTCCAGGGGAGAAGGGTACTGGATGATGGAATGAACCTAAGCCTGTGGGTTTGGAACCTGGAGGTAGCTCAGCAGGACCAGGAAGGTTCCTACCCCATAAAAGACTTGATAACTATCCGATACAATGTTTTCGATGTGGTGGCTTGGGCCATATTGCTGCTAATTGTTCACTTACCTCTAAACCTATGCAATGTGATACTGCTTATGTCAAGTGTTCAACCAGCCTGTACTGCTGACCGACAGGCTGAGGGCCTGATTCAGAGCCGGACGCTATTTGCGATCGCTCGTTCAGAAAAAGGGGCCGGCTATTTAAATTGAGCGCTCGCTCTTTGTGGTCTGTTGACGCCTCTATGTCTGAGCGAACAAAACATGCGCTCGCTATTTTGTAAAGACGCCCCCTGGCCGCTTGCATCATACGTCATCTCCGCTATTTATTTGATTAATCGAGTACATCGAAAGGCATCTGAACTGCTCGCAATGCTTGTGGTTGGATTTTCCTATTGCAATCATGCGAACAGTTCAGGCTAAGAAACAACCAAGTGATGTGGTCGATGACGCTGCTTTGTTAATTATGCACACCCTTAAAACGCCCATTTTGACCGTTTGGCACGCCTGCGTTCAGATCACCACTTCCCATTTTCAAGCACCTTCTCCTGTTACCACCCACAAACGCCTCGTCCTGTCACTCAAATTAGCAGGCACTCGCTATTTTGCGAGCGCTCGATTTCCGACTGCAATGACTGGTTGGTGCATGCGCATTGCGACCCATATGCATGCACAGTTGTGCGAACATCACTCGGAGCAAACGAGCGGCCGCTTACGAGCAGCTCTGAATCAGGCCCTGAGACAGATAAGCAAATGTGTATAGTTTTTATAGAAGGCAACCGGGTAGAGGTTCTGTTAGATTCTGGTAGCCTGGTTACTCTTATGAAAGTTGAACAGGTGAATTCCTTAAATCATAAGGGAAAAACTGTTGGTGCGACTTGCATACATGGGGATACTCAGTATTGTGTTACTGCGGAAGCGAACATAAAGATGCATTGTGGTTCTGCTGTAATCTCCATTTGGTTCCTGGCTTGATGCATGATGCAATATTGGTGAAAGACTTTGCCCACTCCTGGAAGTTATGGTAAAAGATGATTTGTTATAGAAGTAAATAACCCTGACCCATTTGAGAACTTTACTGGTACAGTAGCTATGGGTGTGTCTTCAGTCTTAAACGTTCCTTTTTTCTAGCATGTTTGGTGGACCAGAAAATGCTGAGAGCAGTATGGGTCACCGAATGATGTACCTTCCACTGACATAGGAAATGTTATTAAACCAGTTGATCGTCTGCCTGATCTTGAAGTCAAAAAAGAGATCTCTGCCTTAGAGCAGTTAAAGACCCTACTCTGGTAAAAGCTAAAGAGAATGTAAATTGATGGTAAACCCATAGACCCTGATAGTCAGTTGTCATTTTCACTTGGCAGTGTGCCAGGATTTTTTGTATCAAGTGATATGTTTGTTGTTCATTACATAATGTCATAAAGGTTGTGTTAGCTGTAATAAGGTCAGGGTAGGAGGTCCCTCTCCTGGGGTAGATGGAAACCTTCAAACACACAGCAGCCAGAAAACAGCACACCAGTCCAGGGTTTACGTGCAAGCTATCCGCAGCTAGTTTTTATTGTGCAGTATAAAATGGAAAACCTAAATATAAATCCTAGCCCTTCTGGGCACTAACTAAACAATAAATTCTCTCAGGGCTGTATTTATTAACATTATTTTTACTAAAATAAAGGGAAAAAGGGTGTTTTCACACCCTTTTCACATTATTTTAGTTTCACCTACAGTTACTAAAGGGCAATTGGAGTAGAATTCATAAAATTCTACTTCAACCCCTAAGCATTTCCTATAATTGTAATGAGAAATGTGATCTGGCAAAAGTTACTAAAAATAAATTGTGAAAAAATACCAGGGAAAGCCCTGTGATAATAACGCCACCTGGAGGTGGCATTATCCAGGGTCTCCCCAGTCACCGGACTCCTGCTCCACTCTGACGGGGAGAGCAGAGCCCGGAGCCGGCCCCAGTAATCAGCTGTGTGGTCTAAACAGACCACACACTGATTCACTGTAAAAAAAAAAGGAATCGGAGTTCAGGGCTCCGGTGATGTCCTCTCTCCAGTCAGCTGGTCTCCCATGCTGCACTTGCGGGCCGGTCATCACCTAACAGGGTCCCAGTGCAATATGGGATGTCAGCTGACCGGAGGACATCACCAGAGCCCGGATCATGCAGGTAAGTGTAATTAAGGGAGAGACGGGGTTGCGGGGAGAGGGGGGGTTACAGGGGGTCCGTGATCGCGGGGAGTGGGGCTTGGTGACGGGGGCAGGGCTTAGCGCTGGGGGGGTAGCAGCGGCGGCCAGTCAGCGCATGCGTGGGGCACTTGTCATGGTATTTTTTTGTGAAAATACCATGACTAGTGTGTGGAGGGGATTCGCAGGGACAGAGCTTTCTCGCAAGCTCTGTCCCTGCAAGGGATGTGTAGTAAATCCCTGTGATATTGCCTGAATTCGCAATGCAATTGTAGTAAATAGAGCCCTCAAAGTGGTAGGGCCTACTGCCCTCACCACAAACATAGGCATATGCACAGTGCTAACAACTACAAGTAGTACATCACAATGTCCTTCATATTTTGAAAACGACTCTGTACAGTTTGTGAATTCACTGTAGCATTATACTGTCCTTTTTGTTTTCAGCTAAGCCTTGTGAATGTCCTTCTATGGAAATGCACTACTTAAAGCACTATAACCCCTATATTTGAACATCAGAGTACCTGGCATAAGGATTTAGTAGCTTTGATTCAAAATTATGCACCCAGTAGATATGACCTTGAACCACCAGCAGCTACAGTTGGGGACCTAGTTCAGATGCAAATTAAAATACTTTTTTGAATACGATTAACAAGCTGATAAAAATAGTACACAGAAATGCATGAAAATGCCTTCTGAGGTAAATTACCTGAGTATCTAAATTTATCTATATGGGGGAGATGTACTAAGCCTTGAAAAGTGATAAAGTGGAGAGTGATAAAGAACATACCATTCAGCTTTCTAACTTTGCATGCTGTGTTTGTAAAATGACAGTTAGGAGCTGGTTAGTTGGAACTTTATCACTCTCCACTTTATCACTTTTCAAGGCTTAGTACTGTACATCTCCCCCATAGCCAGTTTATTGGGACATAGTTATTAAAGCCTTCAGAGGTAATTACCCATGTGTCAATAATCAAATTTGTGCAGTGATATACAGAACAAATTTGATATTTGAGATCATGAAGCAAAAATAATAAATACTATGTACAGATGTCACCCGTAGAAGCCATTTTGGAATAAGAATCCATTTTGTATGCCATGTATGCATGGAGGGTATGTGCACAGGACAGGATGGAGTTAATTCATTGTACAGACCCTGTCATGTGTGCACAGAAAAGCATATGTACACATATGGTAAGGTATGCGATTCCAATGTTTAAACAGCACCAGATGTGTTACACGGAACCTATAAATGTGAGTTGCTCTGTTAAATAAAGCGGAGAGGTGGATATGCTTGTGGTTACATATACACATTCGTGTCCATGTCTCCTTTCACACATGATCATATGTAGCCTTTAGCAAACAAGACCCTGGGGTGACCAATAAAGGACTAATTCAGTAATCATAGTTATTGTCCAGAGTCGACAACATGGAAGTTCCCACTGAGATGCCCAGCAGTATTGACCACTGGAAGTGAGATCATGTTCAGGGGATGGAGTTGCCAGGAAAATTTCCAAGGTGAGTAAAAAACAAAATGTTTTGCTCTCCTGGCACCTATATCCCTTTTGCATCTAATGTTCTGTCCTGGGATCAATCCTTGGGTAATTATTGGTCACCCTAAAGGTGTTGTTATTTAAAAATGTTATAAGCTGTTGTTATATGTTATATGTTCGGTGAATGATAGGTAAATGTTTAAAGTCTTGTTTGTCTGTTTGTTATGTAACAAACCTGTCCTAATTGTGTTTTTAGAGTAACTTTGATAAAACTCACTGATTTAAACTTTAGAAGAGAGCCCCACATGGTGATTTGCTATGAAATAGGATGCCATGAAATTCCATTAGATTTAGAAAAGTACGCCACAAGGGTACTAGGATTGGATGCATTTACAGAAATGTGCTTTCATTTATTAGTGTCTGAAAGAACAGAAAGGGAGACCGTGTCAGACAGTGTTTTCAGAAATAGGAGGGAAGTTACATCCAGTCAATAGTGTTAATAACTTAGGCAGGAAAAGTCAATGCGTGGATGTGCCTGTAGATAAACATTTGATATTCCTGTGCACAGGATTAATAACCTCTAAAAAGAGGGGGGCCATTAGGTCTGATTTTAGTCATAAGGGATTTTGACTAAGCTAGACAAGGGAATGTTCTAGCGAAACTTTATGGGAATCAGAAAGCAGGATATTTGATGAATGTTTAAAAAGGGCTGACATCCCAGAGACTGACTGGTTTAAACCTCACAAAATGAGATATGAGAAGCAGAAACAGATGTTAATAAATATAACCTAGATGACACACTGAAAGGTCTGATTGAGAAATGTAATAAACTTGAGTAAGAATATAGAAATGACCTCCAGATGCCCACTTACTTAATTATCACTGCAGAGGAATGTTGCATTTTATATAACTAGTGTATTGTTTGTTTTGTTTTTCTTTCCTGCTCAAAATGTATATTTCATTGGTATTGTGAAGGCATGCTGTGATAGAGGTGCTTTGCTGATCACAATGGAATGCAGGATGTCACAGAAAATTGCTGCCATGCTGAAGTTGAATGTTTGCTTGTGAATGAGATGGGCCCATGTGTAAGTGATAAAAGAGAGCTGAGTAAGCTTATGAGAAAATAGAGTTGTGTGGAACAATTGTGTTGATCAGATGTGACGTGTGAATGATTGTGCGTAGTGACGGTGTACTAGGGAATTGTGGAGAAGTTGTGCAGGAATTGAAAGGATTAATGTGTTAGTGTGAGTGAGTTGCCATTTTTTCATGGGGACGCCCATAAATAAAAATTGGCATTGCAAGATTGGAGAAAGGATTGATGTTGAATGCATTAATGATAAAATGCTTTATTTGATATTTTCTAGGAAAACTGATATTGTAACTTGTGAGATCAAGAGAATGCAGACAAACTGTAATTCTATAAAAAAAGAAAAAGAAACTAATTATATTTGATTACTGTAGAAGGGATTAATAGTAAAAGTGATGTATAATTTCCCTAACAAAATGTTTTATCAGTTCATGATTTCTTTAAACTGTTGAATGGTGTATGCTTACAAATTAAGATGTGAATTGTTTTAGACAAACATGATTTTACAAATCTAAGAATATAGGCAGAATAGGGCTGTTGTTTAGATATGACTGGACTGAATTAATTAGAAGCAGCCCAGGAATGCATATTGCCAATACAGTTGCGCAGGTCAAGTAAGCTTTAAATGAATAGAAGAAAATCCAATTATCCACTCCAGATGTTCCAAGTTCTGGAGTGTAAGGGAATGTGGTAATATACCCGTTATACAAGAGAAATTATCCTCAGTTGTAAAATATCATGAGAAACTGTTAAAAAAGACACAGATCAAGGGATTGATGGATTGATAGGTACTATCACCCTTGGACATGTCAGGATGTTGAAACTAATTTTGTTTACAGGCATGCAACTATAATTACACTGACACTACTTAAAACATGCCGGATGTTTTTTGTATGCTTCTGACTGATTTGATTAAGATACTCAGATCAGTATTAAAGAATATTAGGATTAAGTAAAATAAATAGGAACAATTCTTGGTCCAAAGCCCCAGGCTGGCTTGGCCGAGAGGGTGTATCTGGTCTCCAAGGGGGGATAGGAAACAAGTCATCCAAAGAGTGCCAGTACTAAGGATATTTAAACAATTGAAAGGATTTTTAGGTCTTATTGTATATTGTATTGTACTTAAAATGTGATAGACAGCAGGGATAATTGATATTCACAGAACAGAAGGAATTTAAAAGTACTGTAACTTAGTTCTTGTGTTAGCTCTGCTATATTACAGCAGTTAGTTAAGATTTAATCGAGATGTCACTTCGTTTCTCATGTATTCAAGAGGGAGGAAATGTACTATGGGGGGATGATGCTGGCATATGAGAGAAAATCTAGCAGCACAGCATCTGCAAATTGGAAGGGTCTGAGCCTGCACATCCCTAATGCTATATATAATTCAGCTAGCAACCACAGGGGACTAGTGAGACACAGGAAGACAAAAATTATGATTACCTTTTTTATTTTTCATCTTTCTTTAATGATAATGATTGTTTTGAATTAATGAAATCTTTTTCGATAAGTTATATTATTGTAAATTATAGATAGATTATACATAGTTTGTATTAGATTTTTTGTTTGCTGCTTTTCAAATGCTGACAAATTTAGTGTTAAGTAAGGTCAAAAGCACATATCAGAGAAAATACCCCAGAAGAAGCAATGCTCCAGCAAACCAAGATAGCCAAATAGGCTACAGTAATATAATTATCTGATATTGGTGACCAGAAACAGCAGAAACATTGAACCTGATATTGTTAAACGTTGCAGTTACAGGTTCCTCAGAAGAAGTATAAACTTGGAAAGACTAGGTGCGTGGCTTCGGGTAATGGATGGATGGATGAGCACTACCTCTGTCTGCGACGTGCACTGTTCTCAGTCTGAGCCCAAATACTTCATGGAAGCACTCATCAGTTTAGAGATGCTATGGTAAAAATAGCCAAGAAGCACTGGATAGCCCCAGACTTCAGTTGGGCTGCATAAGCCTATCCCTAATCATTGCACAGCCCAGTAAAAGTGATCAAGGTACTAGAAGAAGAAAGAAAGGAGTACCTCACATATGTTATTCCTTCCAGAAACTAAAGATTGATTTTATATAGTTAGTTAAGTGTAGGGTATGTTCTGTGCTCAGGCCTGTTGTCAAATTGACTATGGTTTTGCAAGGTAGCAAACACAATAGAAACAATTGGGAAAAGGGAAATAAATGACAGAAGTAATTTGTACAAGTGAAGTACTTGAGGTAATAGAAAGTGACAAAGGTACACATTTTATTAAAAACATTTTTAGAATGTATCTTGGAGAATCTGAGAATAAATAGGCCCCAAAGCAAAGATAGAGTGTAAAGACTGAATTATACAGTCAAAATTAATAGCTTGTTAGAATGTTTATTTTTAATATGATTGTTAGTCAAGAACAGTCCCAGTGTGAAACGTAGGATGATTGCTTATGGAATATTATTTAGTATAGCTGTTAGAACAAGATATGACTTCCTACAACAGTTACAATATGAGCATGGTGACTTGATTAGTTTCTTTTATATATGTGATGCATATATAATAGAAACTAACCAAAGTCCACCACCATGTGTTCTCTTATGTTCTAGATCCCAATTCAATTGCAGCACCTACAAACTGCAACCAGGTGATTGGATCGTGATAAAGAAGCATCTAAGGAAAAGTCCTAGGACCCAGATACAAGGTCCTTATCAAGTTTTCCTAACTACTCCGATGGCAGCAAAGGCGGCAGAAAAGAAAATTTGGATTCGCCTTACACTGCAAGATTTTTATACAAGGTTTAAAGCGTTTAAAGAAATATCAAAGACAACTATGATCCTGCTTCATGGACATACCCAGAACATTTGTGCAGTTTGAAAGACAAGAGAACCATTGCTTGGCAGAGACTTATGTGAACAATGTATGGCAATAATTGAAGGCTTTTACAAGAATACGAATGAAAAGAAGATACAGGACTATAGGAACTGAGGGACTCATCACCTATGTGGTCTTGAATGGGCACTGCCCCATGCAGCTACCTTGTTAGGAGGGATAACTTGTTGTGTGAAGTAGGGACCAGATATGTAGGGGGTGGGCCATGGCTAGGTAAGCTAGAAAGACAATAGTATGTAAAATTTGAATCGAAAGGAGGGAAATGTAGAAGCCATTTTGGAATAATAATCCATTTTGTATGCCATGTATGCATGGCGGGTGGGTGTACAGGACAGGATGGAGTTAATTCATTGTACAGACCTGTCATGTGTGCACAGAAAAGCATCTGTACATATTTGGTAAGGTATGCGATTCCAATGTTTAAACAGCACTATAGTCTCACTGCACATAATGAACAACAGATGTGTTACTTGGAACCTATAAATGTGAGCTGCTCTGTTAAATAAAGCAGAGAGGTGGAGATGCCTGTGGTTACATATACACATTCGTGTCCATGTCTCTTTTCACACATGATCATATGTAGCCTTTAGCAAACAAGACCCTGGGGTGACCAAGAAAGGACTAATTCAGTAATCATAGTTATTGTCCAGAGGCGACACACCATACACCTATCCTCAATACCTCAATACACCACACAACACTAGACACCCAGCACAACTGAGCCACTCCAAGATGTGAAGCATACCCTCTATTTCTTTAAATTTAGCATCTTATTTGCATCACAGACAAAGTGAAACACCACACAAAGTGTACTACAGATGCTGGGCTGTGACTAACTAGACAGGAATTAGTTTTAAACAAGTACAAAGTCGCAGATGAAGCACAACTGAAATTGACATGAGAAAAAAAAGAGAGGTTCTTTCCCCCACAAATGGGGAGAATCCAATACGGCTGCCATGTCTGACATGCAGGTTGGAGACCTGCATGAAGAAGTTGTCTCCCCTCCATTGCCACATTCCTTTGATGGTCCTGTCACATATGTGGGTGTTGTAAGGGCCATACAAGATACTATGGGTCCCATAATGGATTCACACGCTGTCAAGTTAACCCAGGCTGTGCAGGACATTAAATCTCAGATAAAACAGAAAAAACTCTCCCAGAGAGTCACAGCCGCAGATCATAGAATAGGAGATGACCTAGAGAACAGATCTAGGAGGAATAACCTCTGCATTGTAGCTCTACCTGAGTCTCTTAAAGGGGCAGAGCTATATAAGTTTCTTCATACTACATTGCCTGAAATACTCTCTGCACAGGTCGCTTGTAATGATATGGTGGCAGAAAGAGCTCACAGATTGTGGCTGATTCATGAAAACAATGAAGGAAGGCAGAGGAAGGTGATTTTTCAGTGCTTAAATTATTTACACAAGGAAGCTTTATGGTCTGCATCCAGACGTCACCGGGACCTTAGATGGGAAGATTCTAACTTACACATATTCAAGATTATTCTGCAGATGTGACTCTTGCTTGTAAGGAATTGTCTCCACTCTGTGCCCACCTGGTTAAGGCCAATAGACAGTTTGCTCTACTGTATGCTTCCCGTTTTCGGCTCTTTCAGGAGGACTCATACAAAGATTTAACAATGGTAGCTGATGCTAAGGGTTTTTATTGGAGGAATCTGCTTTCCGCTAGAGTTCACCTGTGGGCCAACTCACTAATGACATCTAAGACTCTGTATGCCCATTGAGAGGCAGTGTTTTCTTTTTCTTCATATTATTTGCACAGTATGTCAGCATTTGTTCTGTTATGCTGCACTCCCTCCACCATGATTTCTAGTGATTCCGGGACATTTATAGGGAGATGATGTTGATGATTATTGACTATGCACATTTCTTTATGTATGCTCCTTTTTATTTTATATTATTATCACTATGATTATGTTTTCACTGCTGCTTTATATTGGAAGTTTTTATTTGATATGCTTCACGGTTATTAGGATACCCTTTTTACTGCCTGTTCCTATGTTATTATATTTTATTTTTTATTGTGAGTATTTCTGTTTCCTTATCCCTCCATTGTGTTTCTTGTCTTGTGCCCCTATGTTTGTTCTCTTTTACTGTAAGTCCTATTGGCCATTGGCAGATGGTTTGCCAAACTAATGTGATATGGCACTTATGACTATTTGTAGTGTGCTATTTTTGCTGGTTATTTATAGGTTATATTCCCCTGCTTCCATATTATGTCTAACCTAACGTTTGGTACTTGGAACATGGGTAGTATTAAAACGTCTGCTAGGAGGAAAAAATTCTTCCATATTTAACTAAACTCAGGGGCATATCCAATTAGCCGCTGGATAATTGTCGCGCTGGATGGGATTCAATTAGCAGGGATTCCACGTGTGGGTGTCCCTGAGACCCCGCGTGCAAGACCCCGCTGTTTGACTTTACCTCACACCTCATGTAGGTGTGAGGTAAAATCAGCATGAGGCCACCCTAATTGGCCTTGCGCAAGAGGGTATTACACACTGATTCCGCAGTTCTCGTGGAATCAGTGTGTTCTCGTGCGGGAGTCTCAGTCTAATGACGCAGGGAATTATTTTATTGAATAGCTAAACACCCGCGTCGCGGGACTTTTGCCTGTCAATTAGCCACGAGTGAAATCCCGCGGCTAATTGGATATGCCCCTTAGTGTTTATATTGCTTTCATACAAGAAGCTCATCTTCTCTCGCCAGAAATTTTAAATCTGAATATGTTTCGATGTCCATCCTAGCCGTTGCTCCATACAATTTTATGGTCAGAGGCAGGGGCATATTTATAATGAGTACAGGGTGTGCAGTGCACTCAGGCTCCTCCACATCGCACACCCTGCAGCCATATTTTTTAAAACTTACCTATCCGAAGTCCCGTGTCGATTGTAGCGCTGCACAAAACACCTAGAAAATGGTTGCCACGGCCATTTTCCCTGCATTCTGCGCTTGCGCAGTAGAGAAATTGCTGGGATAATGGCAGCCGCACCATTTTCCTGGTGACCTGCGCATGGCCAGTACACTCTGGGCAGAGACTATTGCCCAGAGTTTACTGGTGCAATCAGTGCGCAGCTGGCCGCTGTGGAGAGAGGAGGGGGCCTCAGACAGGGAATGCACATGGGTCCCTTCCTCTCTTAATATGCCTCTGGTCAGAAGAGCTATTATTTTGATTTAAAGCTGCTTTCCCACTACAGTACATTCTGTAAATGGCTGACCCTCAGGGTCGCTATATGATTGCTGATGTTACTGTTGATTCTTCTAGGTATTTGTTATGTAATATCTATGCCCCTAATCTATACTCCAAGGTATTTTTTTTCATATCTGCTTACTAAACTATATGGCCCTTTAGACCCATCCATTGTTTTTGGAGGAGATTTTTATTTTGTTTGTTCACCAACCATGTATAGGAGCTCCTGCTCTGCTGCTCTTGCCACGGGTTGGAATCCCCTACATACCCCAACAACTTCATGTAGTTGATGTATGGGGAGCTTACTACTTACTAGATCATGATTATGCTTGTTTCTCTGAAGCCATTGGTACTCTTTCTTGCATAAATTATGTATTAGGGGTACATTTAGGGATGTAGTCAATGTACCTACGATCGGGATGTGGCAGTCGAAATTCTGGCGCTGGAATTCCGACATCAGTTGAGATGCCAATGCTGGAATCCTGACAGCCAGCATCCCGATCATAAGTATAGCTGGCCGGGTTAGCTGTTATCCACGGGGGGCGGGTTAGGTTTAGGTACCATGGGGGGGTTAGGGTTAGGCTGCATGAGGGGGAAGTTAGGGTTAGGCTGCGGAAAGGGGGGGTTAGGGTTCAGCACCACCAGGGGGGGGGTTAGGGTTAGGCACTAAGGTGGAGGGCACTAAGGGGGGAGGGTTAGGTTTAGGCACTAAACTGGGAGGGTTAAGGTGCGAGGAGGTTTAGGGGGTGAAGGGGGGAGGGTTAGGATACTTACCTAGCCCCTGTTGGGTTCTGAGCATCGGGATGCCTCTATCGGTCTTTTGACAGCCGGCATCCCGACTGCCGGTCTCCCGACTGCCGGTCTCCCATACCCATCCTGTATATTTACTAAAGTGAGAGTTTTTAAAAATGGGAGATGTTGTGCATAGCAACCAAACAGATTCTAGCTATTATCTTCTAGAAGATGCTAGTTAAAAGTAGAATCTGATTGGTTGCTATGGGCAACATATCCATTTCTAAAAACTCTCACTTTAGTAAATAATATATCCCTTACTGTCAGAACATTTATTTCCTAGGGTTATTGACTCTAAAATAGAGCCTATATGTATTTCCAAACATGCTCTGTGTTGAGTAAAGTTATCTGTTCATACTGATAGAGGGCTGATTCGACAGTGGCATTTCCATTTATCTAACTCTATAACATTTCGAAGCATGCTTGAAACTGCATGAGTTGAGTATCGACACAGTAACTTGGATTGTGAATGAGATGCGTCACTGCTCTTTTGGCAAGCCTCCAAACTGATGCTTAGGGGTGTGATTATGTCTTTTTGTAAACAAAGGGATCAACAGTTTGGTCAGAAAACTTTATTTGATAATATGTTTTCAAAGATGGAATTGAAATGATCTGTTTACAAAGATAGTAACTATTATAGATTTGGCAATAAATCTAGCAGACTCTTATCTAATTTATTGAAGAGTCACCATCCACCCACTATTATTTAATCTCTCTGTAGTCCTGATGGCATTTGGGCACTATCAGGTGCACAATCTACTTAGATTTTTAGATCATTTTTATGCACAATTATAGTCAGACCCCTTGGTAGATGTGTCAAAGAAGACTACCTCTTGGGCTAATCTCAGATTATCACAAATAACTGATGATCAAGCCTCCTCATTATTGGCTCCTGTTACTACTTAGGAAATTGGACTGGCTATCACTGTTTTGAAGTTGGGTAAAGCACGAGGTCTGGATAGTTTTACCAATGATTTTTATAAAATTAAATACCCCAAAATATGTGAACCCGTTAAAGAGGTTTATAATGCTATTCTGTTGAGCCAGAGCCTTCCACCATATTTTAATTAATCAATCCTAAAAGTATTACCTAAACCTGGCCATGCTCCGGACCCTCCTAGTTCCTTTCAGCCTGTATTTTTGTTAAATACAGATTATAAAATCTTTACTTAAATCTTATCAACTGAAGCTCATTCTTCCCTCTATTATTCATAAAGATCAATCTGGTTTTATCTGAAGAAGTAATTATTTTGTGGATATTAGAGAGGTCCTTTCAGTTATGTAATGGCTGGAGTCCTCCGGTAGCCCTGATACCAATGTTCTTTTGTCACTAGATGCTAAAATTGCTTTTGACTTAATCAATTGGGCTCATTTATATGAGACTTTGTGTAGGTTTGGGACTCCAGAGGATTTCATCAAAATACTGGTTCTTCTTTGCACTAACCCCACCTCCCAAGTAGTAAGTAATGGTTAGTTTTTCACTATTTTTTAATATAGAGGGGCACTCGGCAGGGATGCCCATTATCGCCACTACTTTTTGCTTTGGCATTGGATACCCAGGCAATTCGTATTTCTCCCCTCTTTACTGGAAACCATGTTGGCCAGCTTGAGGTCAAGTTAGCATTATTTGCTGATGACATTTTATTATTTGTGTCTAATCCATACACCTCGGTTCCTGCTATAATATCTCTGATAATTTTGCCTCTTTTGCTGGATATAAAACAAATTTTCAGAGCTACTACTTCTTACAGGAAATGTATCCCACTTTTTTCATCATCCTGTTTTATCACAATTTCTTATTGTTAATGCCACACTCAAATACCTGGGTGTTTTGATCCCTAAATCCCTTAATAATCTATACTCTATGAGTTTCGCTTCAGTTTTGACATCCCTATCTAGACTCCTTGCTAACTGGATGCCTCTTCCTCTGTCTCTTTGGGGCAGAGCTGCAGTTATCAAAAGTATAGCTTTTCCAAAGCTTTCTAATTTGCTGCAGATGCTCACTCTTAGTCTATCCAAGAAAGATATGTCCCACGCTGACTCTCTCTTCTACAAATTTTTGCATGCCAGTAAAAAACGGGATAGCTTATGCAAAACTCAAATGATCAAAATCTGATGGTGGCTTGGGTATTCCAGACCTGGGGCATTTTATAGAGCGGTCTTTACAGATACATTACCAATTGGTTTTGGGGACAATCTATTTTTACAAATCACGAACTATAACTACATTCCCCCCAAAAATATGTTGGAGAACCACAGTACCAGCATGCGGGGCTTTAAGGGCCCGCTGGTACCTGTAGTTCACCTGTAAAGAAATGTTTAAATAAACACAATACACACACACACTGTGACAGTATAGTTTTAATACTTACATACATACACAATCACTCACACATACTCACCTACATTACCTGGACTGGTCCTCTTCTCCCTGTAGGCATCCTTGGTCTTTGTAAAATAAAAAAATTAAAAAACCTGACCCATGAATTAGATACCAACCACGATGGTTGATATCTCCCTAATGAAGAGCTCAGATGCGGCTTTTCCCTTTGTAGTGCCGTGTCTGAGCATTCATTGGCTGCGAGAGGTCAGCTCCCGCCTCTCTCAGCCAATGAACGGTTCCCACCATTGAAGTCAATGGTGAAAGCCGCAGGGTTACTAAAGGTGATTTTGCAGTTCCCATCATTGACTTCATTGGTGGGAGCCTTTCATTGGCTGAGAGAGGTGGGGGCTGACCTCTCTCAGCCAATGAACGCTCAGGCACAGCACTACAAAGGAACAAGCTGCGTCTAAGCTCTTCATTCGGGAGGTATCATCCGTCACGTATGGTACCTAATTCGTGGGTTGGATTTTCAATTTTTTTGTTTTACCAAGACCTAGCATGCCTACAGGAAGAAGAGGACCAGTCTAGGTAATGTATGTGAGTATGTGTGAGTGAGTATGTATGTATGTATGTAATAAAATTATACTGTCACGGTGTGTGTATTGTGTTTATTTAAACATTTCTTTACAGGTGAACTACAGGTACCAGTGGGCCCTTAATGCCCTGCATGCTGGCACTTGTAGTTCTCCAAATACCAGCATGCAAGGGAGGCTTGCTGGGACCTGCAGTTCTACTCATAAAGACAATGTTTACTATTCTCTTTTTACACTACACTTACACTATCAACTCGGCACCGGTGCTGGGTGATAGCCCCGGTCTATCAGCCTAGGCCTGGGGTTCCCTGGAGAGTGGGACCCCTTTATTTGGGGGTCCCACACTCCCCAGGGATCCCTGGCCTGGGTTGACTAGTGGTCAGGAGTAATGTTTTAGCTGAGGAAACCGGTGATTGGGTTTCCCTGGCTGCGACATTACACCCTGCTAGAAAGGTTCTGGTGCTAGTTTTGGAAATTACAGGGTTAGGCACTTACTGGAGGAGGGTTAGGCACTTACCCTGATGGTTAGGGTCAGGCACCAGGAGGTAGGGTTAGGGTTAGGTACCAAGGGGAGGGTTAGGGTGAAGATTGGGGTTAGAAAACAAAAACAATCATGAGTCAACCATTTTTGTGTCAACCAATTTTGTGTCGACCTTTTGACCCTGTCGACCATTTGTGCCCGTCGACTTTCTTACATGTTGACCTTTTGTCCCTGTCAACCTTTTGTCCCAGTTGACATATTGACTGTCTAACATCTGGTGTCTATCTAGACACTGTCAACCTTTTTACTGTCTATCTGTTAATCCACAGCAAATATCTCTTCTATTGCAACTCCTGAGGTGCTGTTGGAGCATTGCCATACTACACTTAAATATCTTCATTCTGTGACCTTGCAAGAAGCGCCTTTTGAAGTCCTGTTCAGGGCATACCTGTATATCTCAAGCTCAGAAGCAACATATGGTAGCTGTGGAAACGGGTCAATGTCCCAAGTGCACTGTGCAGAGAGCCTCTTGTTTCTATCATTTTTGGCAGTGAGGCAAAAATGGTATATCTTGGAATAAAGTTATTACTTTTATTAATCAGGTATTTACAAGGCATAACAAAAACCCAGTAGCATGCATCTGTTCTACTTTTACTGACTAGACTGTTGGCCCTAGCAAAAGGGAAATTAGTCCACATTTAATGATTATTTTTGTAGTTGCAAAGAAGTTAATTTTGAAATATTAGACAATCAATCCCCTCCCTCTTTGACAGTGGTTAAAAATATGCTTCTTCTCATGCTTTATACAAGTACTGTCAAAGGATCTTTCATTATCACCAAGTAGTAATATGAATAGACTTGAAGTAGAGAAGGATTTAAACCTTTGTGTTCATAAGATATTACTTAGAAAACCTATGCTACAAAAACTACTAACCCAAAGAGAAAGCCAAATGAATTTAAGACACCAAACCATGATCTGACAACTATAAACGATGACCAACATGACATTTAATTGGATAATAATGACTTAGAAGCCCTAGAAATCCTATAACTAGATAATGAACAAGTCCCTAACAACCGAGGACTGGACTCTGGAAACAGACCACTTACTCTATGTAAAATATCAACTTTTCTACCTAGTTCAACCATATGCCCTCAAGTCAAAATATATACAGATTTAGTTTTTAATGATTTGGACCAACTATTCATTAATATGAATGAGAAGAAAAGTTCAAATCTCACAAAAGCTGAACATGAAGCTTTGCAAGACACTGAAGACTGGGGGGACATGGAAATAAAACAATCTGACAGGAATGTGACTTAGACACCTATGATGGTGGATGCTCTCTGACTGAGCTCTGACAGTACATGAGACGGTTTACCTGCATTCCTATGAATCAGCCCAGAGCATTCATCTGATGGACTCCCTCATTGAAGAGTTGGAGCTTCCATTTTGCTTCTCCTGGCTGCTCTGGTCTATTTTGATCTCTGAGAATGGGGCTCCCTGCGACTCCCCTGGAGGCAGGCACCACTTTGGAGTATTACAGGCTGGCTCCTCACTTCTGAGTGTACCAATTTCCAGCACTGCAGTACCCAGCATCAATTCCAGGTGGGATCCTGGACCCCCATCACAATCTTAGCCCACTGAATGGTACCTGTTACAGATGCCAGTTATCTCCCCTCCTGTTAATAAAACCCCTGGCTTCTCCCAGTCGATTGAACTCAGATGTTTCTGGTATCTCTGTCAGATCTCGAGATCATAAAATTGTGCTTTATGCTGATAAATCAGAAATTTTGGATCTGAATATTCCCCCTAACACTCTTTGTACTCTAAAAACCAACTATGACTTTCGGTGGCAAGCCCATAAAATTTAATATCTGGGGATATATTGACTAAACTCTATTCATAAATTTATTCTTCCAACTTTCCTAGACATCTATAAAATCGAATCTCACCAGGTGGCAGTCAAAATGATTGATCTAGCTTCCAATCCATATTCCCAATAAAATGCTTAGACACTTACAAGAAGTTATTTCAGACTTTATTTGGGCAGAGAGAATACCTCATGTTGAAATAAGAGTCATCTACAGTAGATGGTGGCATAGGCTTTTCCAATTTAGTTAAATATGAAAAGGCCTTGCATTTATTTCAATATGCTCCCCCCCTATATGCTATAGAGACTAAGGGGTCAATTTACTAAGATGGGCGTTCTATTTAAGAAGTGATGTTGCCCATAGCAACCAATCAGATTCTACTTCTCATTTATCTAGCACCTTCTAGAAGATAATACCTGGAATCTGATTGGTTGCTATGGGCAACATTACTTCTTAATAGAACTCCCATCTTAGTAAATTTACCCCTAGGACTCTCACTCAATGTTTGTTATGGTATTCACCTTTGCTCTGAACGCCTATATTCAAAACTAAGGATACTGACTTTAAACCTATATACGCTCCTGCCTATACCTTCTAAAATCCTGCCTATACCTTCTAAAATTGATGATATTTGCGTATGCAGTCATACAGTAAAATAAAGACTTCAGACCCAGACCTTGAACATGTGTTTCCAAAGCACAAAGTATTATTCAAGCAAAGTACAGATCGTTACACGCTGTGATCTAAGTACAATTTAGCGCAAAGAAATTATACAGACCCAAGATACAGTTATACATACGCATGCGCTCTGGGACCAGATTCCGGCATCAACAAAAAACCTCCATCAACAGCATCAGCATGAAGACTGACTACTGGGGTCAGAACACACATATTTATACCCTTACAGAAATAGACTATACAATAGAGAGGTTCGTTGCAATCCCATTGGTTCCCCATCATGGTGCTTCTGTTACAGGACATTTAACAGGTTGATTCAAATGGACACAGACCAGCCTCCGACAGCTGGTTATCTCAGTTTTCCCGCCTCATGCAAATCTAGGCTGTTGGTTTTACAAAGTACATTTTGGTGCTTTAACTTTCTACGGTCCATAAGTTGAGAATGCATGTTGTGATCTTCACACCGATGATACCGGGAAGCTGTTGAGAAAGTGCAGATCAGTATAACACCAAACACGGCTTACTTATCATGTATTAAACCTTAGATACCAAATAGCCTTTATTTCACAGCGTTAATACTAAATGAATAAAACTTGAATCTTTATACCTTTAAACTATGGAACCTTTTATGTGAGTGTGCATTGTGTAAGTATTAGGGGTTTGGGAAAAGACGCTGGTTAACTTGGGGCAGATGCATATGCATAAAGCTAATAAACAGCATTCGCATGCGGGGTATTATGCATTCGCTAATGTGCGACATGTTAACAGCGCAACTGTGTGTATTAATGTGTGTATGTGATATGGTAAAATATGCGATTGCCTGATGCTAATAATAGCATCGCCATATGTACTTAAGTGTGAGTTTAGTTAAAATGGCATCTTGCAGATCTCATTTTCAAGATGGTATCTTGTGGCCAGTCGCAAGATGGCGTTGTTTCCATCTAATTTTAAGCTGATCTTGTCTCAGCCAATTATCCAACTTCGACAAAACCTTTTTCATAATCCAGATTTCTCATTCTAATCACTGCACCCATTACTACCATTTACTTTGTGTCCACCCGCTTTTGACTCCCTTAAGGAACAATCCTGCCTTTCCTCCAGACTTGGACAACAAATATTTCACATCTGGACCAGACATAACCTTCTCTTCCCTCTTGATCTATCTCTACTTTTTTTTTACAGATTTTGCAGGGCTTAGTTCCTGATTTGACCTTCCCACTACCAGTTTCTTTCAATATTTGCAAATTTGCAACTTTTATCACATCCTGAATGTTCCTCATCCCTTCCCACTATGCTTCACTTTGCTATCAAGATTTGATTTCTAAAGGCTTAATCCATTCTTTAGAATAAGTGTAAAGAAGCTGTGCTAGTTTATTGCACATAAAATGATGTACTGTAATTACAGGTTTCTGCTATGGGAATAAGAAGTGGGGGTGCACTAACCAAACCACAATGATCATATACCAAAAAAACACTAATTCATAGCACATACCTTACAGTATAAGTATATATCCAAATCGTTAGATTCATAAAATTAATGACTCAAAGTCTCAGTAATCTAATATGAAATTTATTGGAGATAAAATCTACTAAAAAGAATCTTTGGATTTAATAACAATTAGGTAGGTTCATAAAGATATAAAATTTGAACACTTTACTAAAAAATATATATAAAAATATGTAAACACGTGTATCAATTCGTTAAAAACTGTATCTGAAGTGCAAACAACTAATACCGGTATACAAAACACATGAAATTACCACATGACAACATATATCATGTTAACATAAAAAAATGCCACATTGGTACAACATATAACATTCAAAATCCAGATATGTATGGATAACTTCTGTGTATACTGGAATAACCCCATTTGTAATAATGTCTTTCAGGGGATAATGTCCTTATGTATAAAAAAATAAAAAAATATCTGGTGGTGACATGCTGAGTGCATTTTACTCACCCCAGTAAAGGTGTCTTTATGATTTGCTCCCAATGGTAGTATTTAGAGGAAAGGGACACTGTATGGTCATGTGCGCAATATCATGCCTCTGAAGGCTGGTCAGCTTTAGTTCCCTTGATTTCCAGGTTCCATCTGGCTACTGATGTACAGGCGCTGCAGTCACGCAGGTGTATTCAGTAAGCCGGGTGTGCATGTTCCGCTATGGTGGTATGTGGAAGGGTCTACCGGCAGACTTACCTGTGTCTCCATCTCCTGTGCATAACAGTTTATGGTGGTAGATGCAGGATCAATATGTTCCACTTGCTTCAATGTTTCACCTGATCACAGGCTTTGTCAGGAATGTAGAGTTGATCGAACCTTCCCTCCTGTACCGTCCAAATAAAGCGGTCAGTGGCTATGAGTCCTTGCAGAGTCATTTCCATCCTTATGGTGCTGGTGTGGGGTTTTATCCACCCTGACTTGTATTAGGGAGAGTTATGCTCACCTAGCTGTTTATGGGGATGGTGCATAGTCCTGCATTGATGGTTATATAAAATGGCATTGAACGAAACACAATTATGTGACAAAAGACTACTTATAATACTGATCTCAACAAAACAGAAATATGTAAATGTATGCAAAAAAAGGGGGTTTATTAAGAGAATAGGGGGTTTATAAAAGAATGTAGGAACATTACATACATGAATGATGGTAATGATGAAAGAATCAAGTAGTAGAAATGGTACTAATAATACTTGGGAATAGTGAGAGTTAAGAGTGTACAAAAAGTATGAGGAACCTATAACTCATATTCATGTATTTGGCTTGTGTATTGAGATTAAAATGACCAAGTGATGTTCCATATAAGTATTTGAGTATCTAATAATAGGGATATCCGATGGCATAATAGAAGAAGGATGTGGTTTAGTAATTCGGTTGACCCAGATTTAATCGAAAGTTGGGAATATAATGTCAATGGGACTGGTGCAGAAATGCTAGGTGAGGAGGGGTAACCATGGCTAAATTCCTATATTACTTTTTTGTTTATGGCTTGACCCACATAAGATTTAGCATTTGGTTGGGAATAGTAAAGGAGTATCACAATGATATAAGACAATATTAAATATGTAAATATCTAAAAAAGTACAGACATTAATTTAAAAAGGTACAGACATAGTTTAAAAAATAGATACAAGTAAAAAGGAACTAGTGTATGTAGATGTGATCAATCTGGTCATATAAGACATCATATCATAGGGAAAAAGGTGGTCTTGAATGTCAGGTTTTTGTGCTGTTACACGTTATCCAATGAACTGCTGCCAATGTTACTATCAATCATCAAGGACGGCGGGTTACTTCTAAATCGATATTTAGTCCTTTTGGTTGTCTTATTCCTAGCATGTAGATCATCTCTGTTTCTTTTCTTGCAAGAGCTTTGTCCATGTTGTTTTCTCTCCAATTAGTTGTGACTTTCTTTAGACCTATAAATTGGAGGTCTGAGGGATCGCTATTATGTTTCTCATAGAAGTGTACTGGAATGCTATGGTTGTCTCTTTCATTTTGGATATTGCATATATGCTCTTGCATTCTAACGTGTAAATTTCTTTTGGTCATCCCTATATACTGCAGTCCACAAGGGAAAGTCAAAAGGTAAATGACACCTTTCGTATTGCAAGTAATGCATTCTTTTATTTTGTATTTTCTTTTATTGGACAAAGATACATCTTTCACAGGTTTCTGGGATCTCTTCTTTGTTTTCTTACATGCTGTACACATTTCGCATCTGTAGAAACCCTTTAGTTCTAGGTTGAGCCAAGTTCTTTCAATTTCTTTGTTTTTATTTTGGTAGTGGTTTTACCTAGGGTCGATCTTATGGTTGGTGCTCTTCTATACACTACTCTAGGGCAGTTAGGTAGGATGTCTTTCAGGTTGTCATCTGCTTGCAGGATGTGCCAGTGCTTCCGCAGGCTTTTCTCCAGCAGTTTGCTCTGGGCTGAGAAAGTTGAGACAAAAAGGAGTTCTTTTTCCTTTCTTAAAGGGCATTTTTTGTAAGTTAGAAGATCTTTACGGTCCATGGACTCTGCTTTTTTGCATGCTTTTTCTACTTCTTCCTTTTGGTAATTTTCTTCCATGAAATAAGTTGCCAGGTTTTTGGATTGTTCTATGTAGTCTTTATTTTTGGAATAGTTTCTTCTTATCCATCTGAAATGTCCCCCTGGGATGTTTGATAACCAATTGTGATGATGATTGCTCTTCGCGTCCAAATAACCATTACAGTCAGTGGGTTTTGTAAAGGTTTTTGTTTCCAGTTTACTGTCTTCTATGTAAATTGTTAGGTACAGAAAATTGATCCTTGTTTTGCTACTTTCGTTAGTGAATTCCATATTTAGTGTATTGTCATCTAGAGTATCTACGAAAGCCTCCAGTTCTTCCTTTGTGCCTTTCCAGATGATGATGTCATCTATATACCTCACCCATAGTTTTAAGTTCTTTTTGCATTTCTCATTCTCCCATATGTTATCTCATCCCACTATGACAAAAACAGGTTTGCATAAGATGGCACAAATGTGGTACCCATGGCTGTACCTTTTTCTTGCAAGTGGAAGCTATCATTAAACCAAAAATAGTTATGTTTCACAATAATCAATTGCCTCCATAATGTAGTCTATTTGAAATGCTTGTTGGTCTGAATCTTCCTTCAGTCTTTTACTTACATACTCACATCCTGCTACATGGTCAATGCAAGTATACAGTGACTTTGTGTCACATGTAGCTAGCATGAGGTCTTCTTCCCATACAAAGTTATTTAAAATGTTTAAAACTTGTGTTGTGTCTTTTAGGTGTCCAAGTTGCTTAACCACTATCGGCTGCAGAAATGTGTCCACATATCCTGACAGTTTTGCTGTCACAGAGTCTATTCCTGCTACTATTGGTCTACCCGGAGCATTCACAGGGCCTTTGTGGATCTTCGGTAGGAGATGGTATACCGGGATGGTGGGATTTTTTGGGTATAGGTAATCATATTCCTTTTTAGATAATATACCTGTTTCAAATCCCTTCCTTAGCCATGGAATAAGGATTTTTGTGTATTCCTTAATTGGATCATTTGTAAGATGTTTGTATGTTGTCCTGTCATTCAGTTGTTTGTAGGCTTCTTTCTGATATGTTTCTTTGTCCATTTTCACGAAGGTACCTCCCTTATCTGCAGGTTTAATAATGATGTTCTCTGTTTCACTGAGTAATTTTAAAGCCATTTTTTCTTTTTGTGTGATATTCCATATCTTTTTGCTCTTTATTTCATAAGGTATATTTTGAATATCCTCTTCAACCAATTTTTGGAAGGAATCAAATATCCTTTCTCATGGGATGGATAAAAATCTGTATGTTTAAAATTTGTGTTTTCTGAATTATTTGGATGGTACAGGAGGGAAGGTTCAATCAACTCATACCGATCCCACATCTACCACCATAAACTGTTATGCACAGGAGACAGAGATACGGGTAAGTCTGCTGGCAGACCCTGCCACATACCACCATAGCGGAATATGCACACCCGACTTACTGAATACACCTGCATAACCACAGCGCCTGTACATCAGTAGCAAGACGAACCTGGAAATCAACTAAACAACTAAACTAAAGCTGACCAGCCTTCAGAGGCATGATATTGCGCACATGACCATACAGTGTCCCTTTCCTCTAAATACTACCATTGGGAGCAAATCATAAAGACACCTTTACTGGGGTGAGTAAAATGCACTCAGCATATCACCACCAGATATTTATTTATTTTTTTATACATAAGGACATTATCCCCTGAAAGACATTATTACAAATGGGGTTATTCCAGTAAACACAGAAGTTATCCATACATTTCTGGATTTTAAATGTTATATGTTGTACCAATGTGGCATTATTTTATGTTAACATGATATATGTTGTTATGTGGTAATTTCATGTGTTTTGTATACCGGTATTAGGTGTTTGCACTTCAGATACAGTTTTTAATAAATTTATACACATATTTACATATTTTTTTATATATCTTTTAGTAAAGTGTACAAATTTTATATCTTTACGAACCTGCCTAATCATTATTAAATCCAAAGATTCCTTTTAGTAGATTTTATCACCAATAAAGTTCATATTAGATTACTGAGACTTTGATTCATTAATTTTAAGAATCTAATGATTTGGATATATACTTATACTATAAGGTATGCGCTAGGAATTACTGTTTTTTTGGTATATGATTAATCTCTTCTTTATTTTACCTCCTCCTCACCCATAATCAACTAGTCAAGGAGGCTCATAAATTAGCCTGAGAAAGTGACATGGGAGAGACTCTGGACCCTGATGAATAACTTAAAATAAAACCAAAGCTATCAAATCAGAGTTCTATCTCTGTACATAACAAAGATAACTCTTTAAAATATACTGCCATTGGTATGTGGTTCCCACCAGGCTATCCTCCATCTTTCCTGCACCTTCTGATCTCTGTTAGCATTCCTGTTTGCAGGGACTCCCTGCTGCACATCTGGTGGTCTTGCCCCAAAATCCATTGGAAACGCATTTATGAATATTTTCTGTCAGTTACCAACATTTGTATTCCAGCTATCCTGTTGTATTCTCTTCTCCTTTGACCTATTTTACAGATCTCTAAACCTACAACAAAACTTATCAAACAAATGATAAATGTCCCTAAATGTTAAATTGCTTCTCATTGGAATAACTCTGCCACATCTTTTAGTTTAGCTACCATTAATGCTATTGGTGAGTTTATCACATGGAGCACATAACTTCCACTCTCCATGACATTCCAGATGCTTTTGTTAAAATTTTGTCTCCATAGGCTGATTTTGAGGCCAAATTGCCTTTACTAATCATTTCAGACTTGCTTAACTGAACTCCAATATTAAGGCACAGCAGCACCCCTCAACTCCTTCTTCTCATCCCCTAATTTTTAATTGTTTCCTACTTTCCTCTTTCACAACAGGGCACACCCCACATGTTTCTCAATTCATTTGTTTTATTTCAATGTACAATGTGGCATTCTGCTTATTTGACTCTGTTAAGACATAACTATGTTGCTTCTCTTTTCTCCTATGTACAGTACCTCCCTTTTTAAAATCTTAAATTAAAAATATGATTTACTAAAAAATTGGACAAAGGTGAGAATATTGTTCTTTGTAACTGTTAACAGTATGTTAAAGAGAATTATAGACAACTTAATGATAAAGTTAATTGTTGGATGGAACCTGCGATTTGCTCTATGTTTATCTAATATAGCTGCAGATGTACAGCAGAGTTGATCCCAATCTCTGTTGAAAGGCAAAGGCAAATGGAAAAAAACAGTATTGTGTTGAAGTTACTGTCACTTGTGTTTTATTAATTAAAAGCAACTATTCACATGCTAATACTGGCAATGGGAATTGTTCAAGCTTTATAATGTGTGAGTGGGAGATAGATAAGTGGTATCTGTGAAATAGTCTATGCCAGCACCAATGTCAAAACTGTTATATAGAAATAGAATAAAGTATTAGTGAAACAGGCTGCAATGTCCTGCACTTGTATAGTCTGTTCCTCCTGTGTGTCCATGATTAAGTCCTTCACCAGGAGCCTGGGAGTTGCAATATTCGATGTGATAGATTGGGGATAGTGCCCTGTGGTTTCCAGTCCTTTTCCGTGGTCCTGTATTCTGGTGGAGCACAGACAGATGCTCACTGGTCTGGTGCTGGCATGACCTGTACTGACCCCCCAAGACTTCCTGCTTGCAAGTCTCATGACACTGCTCTGTGTGCTTAGTAACAGATGGCCATCTGGTAATTGCAGTATCTAGAATGTCTTCATCAGTAGGTATATGGCTGTGTCTAAGTCTGACGTGTAGCGGCCTTATGGCCTTCCTCAATGTACATGTTTGCCTCTCCTCTTTATCTATGTGCAGTTTTTGTTACTTCATCCACCCCCTGGAGTCCCGGTTGCTATGGTGATATGACGTATTTCATAAACAATGTCTCTGCTTTGTTACTGGTTCATGAGCATGAATCCTCCCACTCACTGAGTCAATATCAATCTTTGTTAGATATTAATAATGTTCTTCCTCATGGTTTTTAAAGCAAGGATAATGCTTTGTGGACTTGTCATATATTATACTATATATCAAAATAGTGTGTGCGGTATTTGATGGTATAAACCAATACACTTGTGTGTATAGCAGGATCTCATTCCATACCTATTACAACCTGATCTCAAATGTTGTGTATACCAGTTATTTCACGTATCAATATGTGATAATTGACCTGAGTTGATTGTCTAGTTTTAAGCCTGAAGGCGCTAATGTTTGTAAGGTAAATATCCATTTTAGATTTTCTTTGTTAATGGTTTTGCCAAAATCATCTCCCCTCCAGTTTCATGTGACTTGTTTGATCCACATATACAACTTAATGATGATAAGTACTACAAAATATTAATAAATAATCCTACAGCAATATTTTGCTGTGAATACATTAAGATAATCAAAGTAGCCTACTCTAATGGTACTATTACAAACACAGAGAGATTATCTGGAAGTGCCAAGCCCCAAGATATCTACCATATATACACTCTAAAGTGCATAAAACTAAAACACAACTGACAGGAAGACCTATTGTGTCAGACATAGATAGTCTAATTTAAAAAGCAAGCACTTTGTTGATTTACACCTATAAAAGAATATATAAGAACTCCCTTCATATATTAGAGACCAGTTTGACATTTTGGGGAAGTTTCAGAAACTGACAGTTAATGCCAATACTTTTTTGTGTACATGTGATGTTGAGTCATTATATACCAGCAGCAATCATAATGCTGGTATCAATTTAGCAAGATACTTCCTGAATATGGGGAGAGGAAGTTAATTTAAAACTTTATCACCAAATTATTAAGACTTATTCTAATGAAAAACTATGTCACTTTTGTTTAAAGATTTTTTCAATAATCCTGAAGTACAGCAACTGGCTCAATGTAAGCACCCACCTATGCCAACCTGGACGGTGGGGAAAAGAAAACATATTTAACCCAAAAAATTATCTATATACTGACCATGTCATAGCATGGTATGGTATACAGATGACATACTCATCATCTGGTAAATTGAAGAGAACATGCTGAGACAGTTTATAAGATCATTAAGATCATCAAATTTACATCAGAAATAAACAAGTAATCAATATCCTTCCTTGATCTTACCATTCAAGTAACAGAAGTTGGGAGATACATGACAGATATGTGCCATAAAACAACAGTTACAGTACAAATAGCATTTTACACAGTAACAATTCCCACCTGCCAGCCACCATAAAGGAAGACCCAAGAGGTGAATTCTTGAGGACCAAAATAAACTGTTCTGAACAACAAGTCTTCAGAGATAGAGATAAAAAATGAACATCTACAGTAGATTGAAACAGAAAGGCTATAACAGAAATCAATAATTAAAGCTAGTAAAAAATCAGAAATTATTATTATTATTACTACCAGTTATTTATATAGCGCACACATATTCCGCAGTGCTTTACAGAGAATATTTGGCATTCACATCAGTCCCTGCCCCAGTGGAGCTTACACTTTATATTCCCTATCACATGCACACATACACACTAGGGTTAATTTGTGTTGGGAGCTAATTAACCTACCAGTATATTTTTGGAGTGTGGTAGGAAACCGGAGCACCAGGAGGAAACCCACGCAAGCACAGGGAGAATATACAAACTCTGCACAGGTAGGGCCGTGGTGGGAATCGAACCTATGACCTCAGTACTGTGAGGCAGTAACGCTAACCATTACACCATCTGTGCTGCCCCAATGACTGTTAGAGAATTATTCATCAACTCCATACCAAATAAACTTAAATCAAATGATTCCAAGGTTATATATGGGGGTACCTTCTGCCAATAGAAAATATACTTTGCAAAAACATATACCAATCTTAACAAATGATAAGGACCTTGCAGGAGTTTGTTGGAAATCACCTAGCCTTAAATACAAACTTGTTCATAGTAATTACACCAAGGCTAATACAATAGACAACAAAATCACAGGTTGTTTCAAATGTGCTCGGTGTAAGGCATGTAATACGTTTCTGCAAAAAAAGATTTCACAGACAAACATTACAAAACAAGAAAAATGCACTTCATTAACTATAACATTCAAGGATTGATTTATTGTATCATCTGTCCATGCATTAAATATTAAGTTGGAATGACATCTAGACAACTAAAGACCAGAATCTAGACAACTAAAGACCAGAATCCTTGAACACATTATGTAGGCAGTATTAGAAATGCCACCTTAACAAGTGTAGCAAGGCATTTCTTCTGACATCATAATGACAATCCCACACACTTGACACCTTATGGAATAGACAAGATTCCAATAGGATTGAGAGGTGGTAATCTAATCAAGGATAATCTCAAGAAAGAATCAAAATATTTTTTTCCTGAACAGTGTGGAACCACACAACATGAATGAGAATAACCAATTTTATTGTTTCTTATAGAAATAGCTGAATCATATGTGAATTACAGTAACAAATCAATCATATATTTATCATACCCTATAACTACCTTTTTTGTATACTTGGATACAATTAGAAATACAGTATTGCTTCTCTTATTTTTTTGTTCTTAACTTTTTCATATATAATTTGATGAAACAATATTATCAATTGTGCTTTATATTCACTACAATATTCATATTCAATACAACTTCTCTATTTAGGTTACGGTTTTAAAAAGTTTTCCAATCCTTCCACACCTTTTGTAACATTAATCTCCCTCACACTGTATTTTCATATGATATAATCAATTCTTAACAATTGTGGATAGAAGTATGAAGTACTATTTCCAATAATATAAAATATAATGTAAGACAAATTTATACTACCTTACTACAGGGGTGTATTTATAATGGGAACAGGGTGTGCGGTGCACATGGGCCCCTGAGTCCAGTGGGGCACACACCACATACCCTGCACCCATATTTAGTTTATACTTACCTTTCCGCAGTCTTCAGAGTGCTGCTCTGCAGCGCCAGGCAAAAGTCACAATGAAAATGGTGGTGGTCATTTTCCAGGGGGCTCGCACATGCGCAGAAAAGATGTCCCTGGGAATAAGGCATGGGCACCATTTTCCCAGGGAGACCCACGCATGTCCAGTAGATTCTGGCATTAACACAGAATCTACCGTGCTCAGTCCGCTGCCAGAGAAGAGGGGGCCCAAAACAGAGGCTGCACACAGTCCCCCTCCTCTTTTAAAATGTCCCTGCGTTACTATTAATCAATTTTCAATTCAATAATATATAATTTTTCACTCACTATTATCACATCAAAAAGTATTAATACCAACAATTTTTGGCACTACCATGACTTGTTTTTAATTTTTTCATGATCACTATATTCAGCTCATCACACTATTCCTTTTTTAATTTATAGAAAATATATATAATATTAGTATTAGTATTAGTTGCCTAGCAGTAGGATTTCCTAAAGTCAGTGGTCTCTAAGTCTCTGGTTATGTGAGCTGCAGTACTGGTACATACTAGGGGTGCTGCTCTTTAGACTCTGTTCTGTGCCCAGTGTCAGGTATTAATGACTCAATTACCAGCATGGACTACACCTGACAGCTGGCTATTTGATCTGATGAGACCGGCAGTCATTGCTGAGTCATTAATGTTTCATGCTTGGTTTCTGCAGCACCCTGTTTTCCAGTCTGTAAGAACTTTGGATTCCAGTGCAAGTTTTGTTCCTGCAAGCTCCTCTTTCTGTTAATCTAAAGCAGGGGTGGGAAACTTTTTTCTGCCGAGGACCATTTTGATATATATAACTGGTTTAGGCCATGCCCTCTCTGTATGATGTCACATGGGGGTGGGGCCACAATTGCCGATGATTACAGCAATGGCCGTAGCATCCTGAGGATGTTCCATATACATCAAAGGGCAGCGGTGTGACTGTCTGAATCATCCTAAGGACGCTCCAGGTGGCACTGCTGCATAGACTCTGGCTGCAGGGTGCCAGTCTAGGCACCCTGCTAGCCAAATGAGGCTAGCAGAAAAAAACTCAGAGGGTCAGACCAAATGATACTGAGGGCCTTATAAGGCCCCCGGGCAGGAGGTTACCCATCCCTGCTATTTATCCTCTGTTCTATGCCTGCTAAGCAAAGGAACTTCTGCTATGTCTCCAGTTACCTTTCTGCTGTGTGCTTAATAATTCTGATTGTTTCTACCATTTACTGTATCACATTATCTTCCTGCCTGGACTCTGTTTGCTTCTGTCATTTATTGCAAGACTCATTCTGTACCAGCATTCAATATTCCTGCATTATCATGCTTGCCTGTTTTCCCCTGCTATTGTATCATCCCTCAATAAATATCTTCATATGTTTCATCGTACTCTGTGACTTTTGGTTTAACTGCACCCAAGGGCTTCATAACACCTTTATAAAAAAAAAACATATATAGTATTAAGAAACATCAAATAATCAAATACATTTTTTTCAATTCATTGAATGCAAAATAAATGTACAACAAATCATTTTTTTTTTTTTTCTACATTTATTTTGCATTCAAAAAAATGTAACTGATTTGCCGATCATGATCAACATATGATCGTGATTTGCAAACAGGTGAAATTTAACATGGAGAATTTCACTGATTCTCTGACGGATCGCTGAACATCGATGGTGTTCCGATTCAATCGCAAGATTGTGGAACCTGTCAGTAGGTAGGACTTAGGAAAGCAACATTCTAATAATCAAATTGATACATTTAGTTACTGTCTTAGACACATTGAAGCAAAGCTAAGTCAGGAACTATGCTGCTAATACGTAAGAGCCTTGCGGCTGTGCAATACCATCCAACAAAAGGTAAATGCAGCAGGTGGTGTCTATAAGAAAGCTGAGACAATGGACATGAACAGGACGTCTCTGGGCCTGATTCAGCAGTGCATGCAAGTGCACTGCTGATCACAGATTCCCGATTAACGGGAATCTGCGCGTGCGCAGGACCCATTCGATGAGTGTACAGAATGGGTCCTGTGTAGTCGCATGCGGGGGCGGCCGGCATTCCCAGAAATGTCTGCTTCATTTTCCGGGAGTAGCAAGCCCATGGACTGCGTCATCTGACATAGTGTCCTGGGCTCGCAAGCCGGCCAGCCTGAGTAAGCTGAGGCTTACTCAGTTGGCTAGTGGCCTGGTGCCATCCAACATCATGATCATCGACCACTGATGGTCACAATGGTGATCCTAAGCTGCATCCTCCGTCACAGTGCTGGGATCACAAATGCAGCAGGTGGTGTCATATACCACCTGCTGCATTTGCATAATAGCAGGGATGGAATTGCAAATCTGCCTGCATGCAGCTATACAATCAATATATATATATATATATATATATATATATATATATAAGTTCCAATAAGGCAGCACTCTTCACCATGCGTGTAATTGTTAAATGCAGGTGCCCTCCAAACAATGAACCCACGAGTGGGTCAGGGG
The DNA here is from genome assembly GCA_031769625.1 of Taudactylus pleione. Taxonomy (NCBI): domain Eukaryota; kingdom Metazoa; phylum Chordata; class Amphibia; order Anura; family Myobatrachidae; genus Taudactylus; species Taudactylus pleione. Next base: position 36,383,404 of record JAUIMM010000014.1, read on the forward strand.
TACAATATTTACCAAGCGGTGGCACTCACTTGCAGGTACAGGAAATGAGATGCGTGGTTGTTTACCAATGTTTCAATGTTTAATCACAACCCAAATAACAAAAAACGTAAAAGAAAACTATAATCAAAAATGTACAGTATGACACCTATTAAAACCCAAAACAATCATATAGGTGTATAGATGCCTGAATCCAAAAATGGGAAAGAGGAAAATATGTCTTCTTGTCTTCTGGCATGAGGAGAATGCCACCGTGTCAGCCGCCAGTCCGATTGCCGCCGTGTCGACTGCCAATCTGAGCGCTGTGGTTTCGACCACCAAACTGAGTGCCCCTGTCTTTGGGCAAGAGGTTCAGCATAAATATGGATTCTAAAGTTAAATTTTCTGTGTATTTAAACTCATTTTCAGCAGCCAATATATTTGGGACACAATTAAAAGGCATGAAAAGCCTTCTAAGGTAAAGTGCTTGTGTGTCTAAAGGCCCCCATTCACCAGGCAACATATTTTCTGATCCTGCAATGGGATCGAAAATGCTAATCCACCGGTCAGAAATGCAGACCGGCTACCATTGATGTTCTCTGATACGTTGGAGGATCAGTGAAATTATACATGTTAAAATTCGCAGATTTGCAAATCACGATCATATTTTGATTATGATCTGCAAATCTGTGAAATCCAAAATGTTAATTTTCACCGATCCTCCGATCCGGCATCTGGGGATTGCCACATCGTGGCGATCCGTTGCTAGTGTATAGGCCCCTTAAATTTATCAGTAGTAGCCAGTATATTGGGATATAATTATTAAAGCCTTCAGAGGTGTCAATAATCACATGTGTCAAAATCAAATTTGAGCAGTGATATACAGAACAAATATTCATTCTGATTGAACGTGGTGTGTGAGATACTTGATATTTTAGAGCATGAAGAAAAAATAATAAATGCTACTTATTCAATAATATTCCTAGTATGAGCTAAATATATAATCCAGTCGCATTGTCAAAATATATGCCCTTTAATATCCTTAATTTGAGCTATATTTTAAGCAGGATTAATGAACATAGAAGAAGCAGTATTGACATTAATTAAGGATCTACTGATCTATAGATATGACTAAAATAGTATTAGGTGGTAGAAAGAGATAATTACAAACCTCTACCTTATCCATATTACATTTACATACTTTAAAAATAGTACAGGGAAATATATAACCTTGTTTTTAAGATCACAATTTCCTGAAATGTTTTAACTTTTTCGTCTTTTAAATATTTTGTCTGCTATAAAAATGTGAATCTCATGGATGAATTGTTTCTTTTAAATGTATAAATAAAGGTTATGTTTTAAACTACACCTCATATGATATAAATCCCATATTGGACAGCCCTCTGTACTTTTCTTTTGGGATTTTGGGATTTAGCCAAATTTTAATCAGGCAGTCTGCTAAGGGTGATCAGAGTTAAATGACTATCTAGTTCCTCCATGATTTGTTTAATGAGCCATTGTTTTTGAATTCTCATTTTAGTGCAGCTTTGATTCATGCTTGTTTAATTCCATCCCACTGTGACTCTGGGTAATCCAAAAAACAGCACCCATCACAGTGTGATAAATACCGGACCTTTCATAAATCATTAATGCATGTTTGATCATTAAAGCAGTCTAACTGTCAATTAAACAGTCTAGTTTCCACAACTGTGGATGCTTGCAGTTGTCGGTGTATCCTCAATGACTTTAGTTGCTGCCTCCTGTCCCTAGGATCCATTTGCTGACTCCTGTAAAAGGGGTCCATTCTTTCTTGATTGATGTCCCTAAGATGACTGCCTTGCCTGAGGTCACCTAGTCAACTGACATACTTTACTGAGGTTTCCAAAACAGTTTCCTTGTACAAGGTTTTTGAGATGATGGCCAAAGATCTCCAAATACCTCTTGCCAGAGGTCTCCAAGGAGACTGCATTGCTAATAGTCTCCCAAGCAACTGCCTTGCCTAAGGTCTTTGAGTAGACTGCCTTACCCAAGGTTCCCTAGACTGCGGTCTTGGCTCCTTAGTCTACAGCCCTGGAAAGTCTAGATACTGGGGTATTCAAATCTTGGCTGCTACTGATACTGTTAAGCCTACTCTCCAAGAGGATCCTGCTTTTAATTTAAAGTCTTCCTTTCTGATTAGGATTTTCCTGGATGGATCTGGAAGTCACTTGGTAGGGATGTAGTTAAATTGCCGGCCACCAAAAATACTGAATCCCACCGCCTGTCAAAATGCAGACGCCGATATCCCGAAGGAGATCAGGATACCGGCGTCTGCATCCCGTACGCCAGAATCACAAACATCCAGACCCCGGTAAGTATCGCATGTTTCTCCGGAGATGGGGGGGGTTAGGTTTAGGCACCCCCATGGGAGGGCTAGGGTTAGGCTACTGGGAGGGGGGATAGGGTTAGGCACCACTGGGGGAAAGGTTAGGGTAAGGCATAGGGGGAGGTTAGGGTTAGGTACCAAAGAGGGAGGGTTAGGTTTAGGGAGGGGAGAGGGGTAGGGATAGTATACTTACCACCCCTGTCGGGATCTTCAGCGTTCGGGCTTCCAGCGTCTGGATTCCAGTGGAATCATACTGATTCCACTGGGTAGGCATACTGTCATGATCCATCATTATTGCATCAGTTATCTTTGGGTTATTATTACTATGTTGTTTCAACATCTTATTCTGCAAACAAGCACTCAGTAGAAACTAACTGGACATGAAACTACCAATATAGCATTTATGGCGCAATGGGGCTGTCTCTGTGTGTGTATGATAAACAATAGAAAATATATATTAAATACACATCGGCACTCCAAGACAAAACAAACTGAAAACATGAAATATAATTAGCTAGCCTTCTACAGGACTGTAGAGTAGATAGGACATCCAGTTTTAATTATACCCATTTTATGCCAGTTTTTAATATAAATGTGCATTAAGGTCTGTTTGGATACATTTTTTTTGTAGTCCTGTGGTCACGTCTGCTATAAATACCAGACCTCCTCTCTACTCCTAGTATATGTCAGAAACTGTCTCTTTTGCAAAGACAAATCACAAAAAGACATAGCAGAAGCAAGAAATGTGTTATTTTATTGCAATTCAGTCCTTTCCAGCAACACTGGAGTTAACTATAATTTACTCATGTCCTACCTGTAATACTTTGCAGTTGTCACTCCCTTTGAATAGCAATCTCAGGAGTCTGAAAGCATTAATTGTCTTTGGTTTGGTTAGTTTTTTCAGTATTCCTAGCTGCATGATCTGCCCACACTGGACTGTGGGGTATATGTATTATAGCGACACGCATCGTGCCACTAGAACTCTTACTGCTTCGCCTCTTTACTGAGGTGAAGCAGGAAGCACTACCAATGAGATGTATTAACATCTCATCCGCTGGAGTGAAAACTTGCCCCTCCGGCGATCCCTGCCTGAGCATACAGCACATCAGCCTAGTGCTGATGCGCTGCATCTCCCTTCCTGGCCGAAACCCATGGGTATGTGTATGATGCTACAAGCAACGCGAGATCTCCAGTGCAGCCCGGAGCTGGAGGACCCCACAGCAGGGACAATGCTCTCAATATAGATAGATCTATAGATAGACAGATAGATAGATAGATAATGCCACGGTCCATTCATACATTGCCCAGCACATCGGCGCTGCTATCTTGTAGGTAGGAGCGCATTTAACACCGAATCCCACAATAATAAATAGGGAAGAATCGGCATCAGCGTTGATACCAATTTTTCCCCATATTGCCCATTCATACATCTCCCCCTGTGTTCTTTGGGCTCCTGGTCTTCCTGTGTCTCCAGTCACCTATGAATAATTTGCTGAATTTTCTTGTAAATACCTTGCTGGATTCCCAAGCCACTACTTGGATACTTTGCTGTTTATCAATTCCTGTGCCTCATACCTCACTGCTCCTAAGCATCCCTGCTGTCCATTAATTCATGTGCCTCATACCTCACTTCTTCTATGCAACTCTGCTGTTCATATTTTCCTGTGCCTCATACCTCGCTGCTCCTATGCGGCCCTGCTATTCATCGTTTCCAGTGCCTTATTTCTCACTGCCCATAAGCAGTCCTGTAGTTCATCAGTTAATGTATTGCATACTTCTCTGTTCCATTCCACATGGTTCATGCCATTAAGTCTGCTTTATACATCCTCTGTACATTCTAGTTTCCAACAACCAGTTTTCACATGTGCAAGTTTACTGGGATTTGTAATTCCACAGATCCATCTATATTGCCTCAATCGGCGAGTCTGTCATTACAACTATTTCATTATTTCACCTGAGTACAGTGTATCCTTGCCAAATAAATCTGTTATTTATCAAGTGATAAAGTTAACATTATGTTTTGTATGTTTGGCCACCATCTTGTAATATCGGCAGCCATCTTGTACCATTTTGTGCTAAATGTTATTCATGAACCTATTTCACTGTGAGCTATATGACATGCAAGAGACAAGAAATGTTTAGAAAAGCTTAGACTAGAGACTCTCACCCACTTAGCTAGCTATTTCTGAGAAGCAATCTCAAGGATAGGACTGCGTGTACATTCCAATGCTGGTCTATGCATACCCCAAGACAACTTCTAGATGTAGCATTCAGCTTCTTATCTTATTGCTAGGCATAATATCTAGTAGGTGGGGTGTTAGAGACTTTTACAAACTGCTACCAAAATGCTATAAAATGTAACTAAACTAATACACTGCAGAGGATATCATAAACCACCCATTTCCTGTGTGTTTTTATTCTTGTCGTAAAGCTGCTGAATCCTGACACATATACAGAGCTCTTTTTGGGCCAGGTGAGGTCCAAATAACCAGATTTCACAGTTCCTGTGACTCATACCTCACTGCTCCTATGCAGCCCTGCTGTTCATCATTTCCTGTGCCTCATACCTCATTGCTCCTATGCAGCCCTGCTATTCATTACTTCCTGTGCCTCATACCTCACTGCTCCTAAGCAGTCATGTAGTTTTTCAGTTCATGTATTCCATGCTTCTCTGTACCATTCCACATTGTTCACGCCATTAAGTCTGCTTTATACATACTGTACTCTGAACATTCTAGTTTCCAACAACCAGTTTTCACATGTGCAGGTTTACTGGAATCTGTAATTCCGCAGATCCATCTATATTGCCTCAATCTGCAAGTCTGTCATTACAACTATTTAATTATTGCACCTGAGTACTGTGTATCCTTGATAAATAAACAAATAAAAAGACCAGGCGCTTCTTTGAGTTAAAAAATCAAATTATCTCCTAACGACTGAATGAGGTAGTCAGCCTCATAAGGAAAAAGTGCAATATATAGAGGCAGTCGTGGTGATAATTTGATAACAAGTAAACATCCAAGTCAATACATGTAATTCAAGACCTAAACGGTTTTTATTAAGAAAGGTAAATAAATCACACACAAAGTATATACCATGTGTTACAGTAAAAAATAGAACAATGCCTATTATCCTTAATATAAAACAATTATAGCAACCTGCAATAGTAACATAGCAATACAAGTGGTATGTTAATTGTAGAACCCCTGTTATTCAGAAGGGTAAATTTGACAGGATATCCAGAAATAATGGGCAAAAATGGGCTCCAGCATATAGTAAAGAAAAATAGCCGGGAGAGGGGAGAACACTCGGGGAAAGTTTGGCCGCTTCAGAATCTTCCCCGATAATTGCGCTCAACCTCAGTGAAGCAGAGAGTAGTTGGTTAATTAGCACAGAGTTATTGAGCCATAGTAGGGGTGATAAGTACCTCTATAAGTCCTGTCTGCTCCGGCAGAAACTGCGGACTGAACAATCAAGAATTGCTCCGTGTAAAATCCTGTGCTCCAACAGGAGTGATGAATAGCTTCCGGGTGTTTCTCAAGATGTGCCTTCTGCTCCCATTGTGTTAGGCCATTACCAGCAGGAAGAAAAGCAATCTCCGTCCTCCGTCTCCGTCCTCTCTGCTCGCGCCGGCTCAAATGAATGTGCAGGCACGAACGCAGGGTAAGTCACCTGGTATCTATACAGCGGCTGACTTGCGGAGGTTCACATCTAGGAGAGGGCTAGTTGCCGTGAGGATGTAACGGTTTAGGATGTATCCTGGCAGTCCCAAGGGGTACGAGCAGTGCAAACAGTACCTACGCGTTTCGACCTCACAGGCGTCTTTATCAAGGCAGATGCATTGTGGTACATTTCTAAAGCTTAAATAGTATTCTAAAACCGTTAATTGCAACTTTGCCTAGTTCAGACTGATTGACTTGGATAGTTTGCTTCCATAACAGGAAAATCAGTGAGAAACATTAGAGGAGAGAAGCACAGCACACTAAATATTAGAGTTTCCTTATACTAGTTTACAATTTTCTAAATAAAATAAATTAGAATATTATTTATAAATAAATGAATATATTAAATGTAAAGCGACTCATAATACACATATAGATTACTCCTAATACAAAATATTTTTATTCATTTCTATTCTAATTTCCTCTATGTGTATATGCATTTATATGCTCCACCCATCATAATAGGCTCCAAGAGAATTTAAAAAAAAATTATAACAAACCTACACAATAATAAACTCAATCTAATATCCATTAGGAAAGAAACTTAAAAATAAATTGATTAGTTAATTAACCCCTTTTTTAAAAATAATAATAAGGGGTCAATTAACCCATTTTACTTCACATTTAAATAAGGCAAAAACTCCTGTCTATATAATTTCACCTAAAAATGCCACAGAAATTTTATTATGTAGTATTATTTGCAAAGTATCTCGGATTGCTAGAAATCTGGTATCTATACAGCAGCTGACTTGCGGAGGTTCACATCTAGGAGAGGGCTAGTTGCCATGAGGATGTAACGGTTTAGGCTGGATCCTGGCAGTCCCAAGGGGTACGAGCAGTGCAACTCACGCAGATCAGACGGAACTGCTCAAATCTATTAGATTATAAGGAACAGGCCGCTGCTCTATGCAAGAGTTTTGAAGCAAAAGGTTATCCTTCTCAAATATTGTAAAAAGCATGTGAGGAAGTGGCTATTATGGACAGGGCTAATCTCTTGAAAACAAGTAGTAGAGAGAGGTCAAACATGGATAAAAGACAACTGGCGTTTGTCTCTACTTTTAATGAATCTTTGGGTAAAATGAATCAAATAATCAAGAAAAACTATCATATGTTAAAATATGATTCAATATTAAAATCTATTCTTCCCGAAAAACCCATGATAATAAATAGGAGGAATAAGTCCCTCAAAAACATCTTAACTCCAAGCTTGCTTAGAACTAAACCCCTCAAGAAATCCTCTGATATGGGGATAGATTGGTTACCAGTAAAACCACCAGGTTCCCATAAGTGTGGAATGCACAAGTGCACTACCTGTCAATTTATGAACAAAAAAACAACGTTCATTAAAGGACAAGATAGGGCTTTTCAGATAAAACAGTTTATAAACTGCAACACCAAATATGTGATATACTTACTAACTTGTAGTTGTGAGAATATTAGATATGTAGGGAGAACAACTAGATGTTTACGAGAAAGGTTTCTTGAACACAGGAGAAATATCGTAAGGAAGAGTACCATACATAGTGTCTCTAGACATTTTGTTGAACGACATGGAGGTGAAGTGTCTACTTTGAGAGTTACAGGATTAGAAACTATTCCCCCTACACTGAGAAAAAGGGATCGTTTCAGGCGCCTTTGTAAACAAGAAATTTTCTGGATATTTAATATGAATAGTCTGTTTCCAGATGGACTAAATGAACAAATAGAACTCAATACTGTGTTTAAACATCTGAGTTAGTGTAATTTGTGCATTCTGTAACCTTGATGGGTTCCCTTTGATAGATGTAGCCTACTACATATCTCCTCTTTCCCCCTGCATGTTTGATAAGTAAGTTCATTGTTATATTTTACCTTTTTATTTGTATTATCCTTTTATCTGAGCCAGTATTAGCTCAGATATTGTGCCTATTGACATATGTTCTGGTAATTCAAAGTGATATTGAGTATAAGATGCAGGGTTTCTAGCAATCCGAGATACTTTGCAAATAATACTACATAATAAAATTTCTGTCACATTTTTAGGTGAAATTATATAGACAGGAGTTTTTGCCTTATTTAAATGTGAAGTAAAATGGGTTAATTGACCCCTTATTATTATTTTTAAAAAAGGAGTTAATTAACTAATCAATTTATTTTTAAGTTTCTTTCCTAATGGATATTAGATTGAGTTTATTATTGTGTAGGTTTGTTATAATAATTTTTTTTTTAAATTCTCTTGGAGCCTATTATGATGGGTGGAGCATATAAATGCATATACACATAGAGGAAATTAGAATAGAAATGAATAAAAATATTTTGTATTAGGAGTAATCTATATGTGTATTATGAGTCGCTTTACATTTAATATATTCATTTATTTATAAATAATATTCTAATTTATTTTATTTAGAAAATTGTAAACTAGTGTAAGGAAACTCTAATATTTAGTGTGCTGTGCTTCTCTCCTCTAATGTTTCTCACTGATTTTCCTGTTATGGAAATAAACTATCCAAGTCAATCAGTCTGAACTAGACAAAGCTGCAATTAATTAACGGTTTTAGAATACTATTTAAGCTTTAGAAATGTACCACAATGCATCTGCCTTGATAAAGATGCCTGTGACGTCGAAACGCGTAGGTACTGTGTGCACTGCTCGTACCCCTTGGGACTGCCAGGATCCAGCCTAAACCGTAACATCCTCACGGCAACTAGCCCTCTCCTAGATGTGAACCCCCGCAAGTCAGCCACTGTATAGATACCAGGTGACTTAACCTGCGTTCGTGCCTGCACATTCATTTGAGCCGGCGCGAGCAGAGAGGACGGAGACGGAGGTCGGAGATTGCTTTTCTTCCTGCTGGTAATGGCCTAACACAATGGGAGCAGAAGGCACATCCTGAGAAACACCCGGAAGCTATTCATCACTCCTGTTGGAGCACAGGATTTTACACGGAGCAATTCTTGATTGTTCAGTCCGCAGTTTCTGCCAGAGCAGACAGGACTTATTGAGGTACTTATCACCCCTACTATGGCTCAATAACTCTGTGCTAATTAACCAACTACTCTCTGCTTCACTGAGGTTGAGCGCAATTATCGGGGAGATTCTGAAGCGGCCAATCTTTCCCCGAGTGTTCTCCCCTCTCCCGGCTATTTTTCTTTACTATATGCTGGAGCCCATTTTTGCCCATTATTTCTGGATATCCTGTCACATTTACCCTTCTGAATAACAGGGGTTCTACAATTAACATACCACTTGCATTGCTATGTTACTATTGCAGGTTGCTATAATTGTTTTATATTAAGGATAATAGGCATTGTTCTATTTTTTATTGTAACACATGGTATATACTTTGTGTGTGATTTATTTACCTTTCTTAATAAAAACCGTTTAGGTCTTGAATTACATGTATTGATTTGGATGTTTACTTGTTATCAAATTATCACCACGACTGCCTCTATATATTATCCTTGATAAATAAATCTGTTATTTGTCAAGCAAGGCTTTTCCATATTTGATGATTGCATTTCCAAAGTGTAACTGTGACAGTAGCCTTGACAAAGACTAATCTACAGACGAAACAGAGGGTCATTTTAAAATGAATTAGCAGCCTTCTACCTTGTGGGAACTCTTCGCTTTGTATTCTCCCTGTGAGAAACCTAAGTATCATCTACTCCAGTTGAATACAGGTATGTGCACCATCTCAGTCTAGTCTAGTAGGAGGCTAGAGAAATGCACTTCATGTTTTCAGCGTGTTTTTCCTGTGAAAATAAACTTATTTGCTGAAGGTCATTCACTATCAACCTTTTCATTTTTGGGCTTTATATGACAAGGCCACACAAACTTTTCGGATACTCATTATTTGATGACTGCACCTAAAAAAAGGGGTTAGCCCATTTAAAAGGCTAATGAGAGGTTTTGTTTTTGCGGAATATTGTCTGAAATTCCTGTGCTTCATTTTAATCTACTATAGTACAATTCTTGAAAAGGCAGGAGACACTGGCCAGTAGCTGTGTCCACTTAGGGGCTAAAAAATGAAATACAATAACTTTGCACCTAGACAAACCATGCTGCAGTGATTATCCATTTACTTTTTGGTCTGCATTTGTGGGCTGCTTTTGCATGTACGGTAGCCCACAATTACTGAACTGATTTCTTTTTACGCTGCAACTGACATTTAAGCTAGGACACGCCCCTCTAAAATATAACGCATTGAAATCTGCCTCACCTGCAGTGCTACATGGTTTTGGTGAGGTACAAAGTTGCTTTGATCCCAACTCATGGGTATATTTACCCAAATGGGGTTTTTTAGAAGAGAAGATGTATCCCATAGCAACCAATCAGATTTTACTTAACTTTTATCTAGCACCTTCTAGAAGATATTACCTAGAATATAATTGGTTGCTATGGACAACATCTCTACTTCTAAAAACCCGCACTTTAGTAAATATACCCCTGAGACTTCGGGGTCCACGTAAGCTGTGTTAGGAGATAAGGTACCAGCCAATCAGCTCCTAACTGCCATGTCACAGGCTGTGTTTAAAAAATTGCAGTTAGGAGCTGATTGGCTGGTACCTTAGCACTGTTCACTTTATCTCCTAACACAGCTTAGTAAATAGACCCCTAAGTCCCTTAGTGCACAGGTTCTCAAACTCGGTCCTCAGGCACCAAACAGTGCATGTTTTCCAGCTCCACCTGTGGCTCTTTTAAAATGTGTCAATGAGTAATAAATTGTATCTGTGCACCTGTTGGGTGACCTGGAAAACGTGAACTGTTTGGGTTTCTGAGGACTCAGGGCCTAATTCAGACCCGCTCGCGAGCGGGTCGATGTTGGCCCAGTGCGCATGCGCGTGAGGGAGCCGGCTCCTTCGTGCGCATGCGCGAGACCCAAATAGCGACGGGCAAGCCGTCGCTATGGGTCTCTCTACAAAGTGGGCGTGCTGTCGATGGGGAGTGACAGCACGCCCCCTTTGGTGGGCATGCCGGGGGCGTGGCTGGCCAGATGGGAACGCCTACCGTCTGGGGCCGGCCCCACTGACATCACAAGTGATGTCAGTGGGAGTGCTCTCAGCTCTGATAGAGCCGAAAACACTCCAAGGCTTGTGGCAACAAGACCCTTCCACAAGGGTCTCATCGCAAGCCCGATGGTCGCAATGGTCTTGACCATTGCAACCATCTTTTTGGCCGCTTGCTGTAGCTGTGGGTGGCGACCCACAGCTATGCGAGCGGCCAGGAGGCCGCTCAAAAAAAACAGAGGGACGGGCCTGATTCAGAGCAAGCGCTCTGTCAGAGCGTCCGGCTCTGAATCAGGGCCTGAGTTTGAAAACATCTGCTTTGTCATTGTATAATAACTACTTTGCTACTTTTCTGTTTTGAAGAAAATTATGCAGAGTATCATGATCTATCAGGATTGTTTATTCTTAGATTCATGGACTTACGCTACGTTTGAACTTGTTCTTATACTTATGTGTACATAGTATGTGACGTGTTCTGTCTAGCAAAGTGTGTATATATATATATATATATATATATATATATATATAATCTGTAACAAGCTGGGGGGAGAGCAAGCATAGTTCAGTAATTGTTGTCACCTTGGGATGTAATAAAGCTAGTTATATATGTATGTATATATATATATATATATATATATATAAATCTTTATTGTGATTTCTATTTACAGTACCCCAGTATCTTTTTCAGCAGTGTTGCCTTATGTTATGCTGTGCGCATTCTCCCTGTATATAATTGCTCCATGTTCTTTAACAATGTCTTGTATGTCTTGTAGTACTGTATCTGACATATAGAATATTTTCTTATTTTATGTTTGATGTCAGAGTATACAACACCAGGACATATATTGACAATCATGTCCCAAATAACCCTTAACAGATTTTTTTTTTGAGTTGCTTGTTTGCCAAAAAAATAAAGCAACATGAAGAAGGCATTTGTAAAAAAATATATAAAAAGTGCACACTTCCATATCAATAAAGAATGACAATTAAAGCCAGATACAGCTATTATTTGATTGTGAGGAACTGCTAAAACTGCTGTTTAAAACACCTCTATACTGTAAACAGTAAAAGCAGAACCTTTGGCTGTTCAGTTGGGAGCAAGCCTTCTGATAATATCATGTCAGGAGAGATATGTTTCCAGTGATCTCAGCCTAACAATTGTAGCTGCTTATCATCAGAAAGGTTTATAAAGCAATTTCCAAACAATTTGCAGTCCATAATCTTAAAGTATAAAAAAAACTTTACAATTGGAGAATACAGAACATAGTTGCCAATCCTTTTCAGAAGGGGGCGTTACAAACAATTCACTCAACGATCAGGCAATATGATGCTCTGGGAGATTGGAATGTTCTACAGGCCTTTGTAAATACAGTAAATAAGAAAGTCTGCCATAAAAAAAGACTGAGTATAGCTTCATAATAGGTTAGCCAGGAAAATCTGTGTTACAAACTGCATAATCAATATAAGACTTCTGGAACAATGTGTTTTAGATAGACAAAAACAAAGTTGTTTGGTTTCAATGCAGAACATCAGGTTTTGTGATACCCAAACCAACCATGTCACCAAAACAACCTCATACCAACTATCATACATGGTTATGGTATGCTAATTTAGTGTTCTGCAGCCACAGGACCTTGTCATCTCACAATTGTTGAACCTATCAATAAAGAGAGTTTTAAAGAAAATTGATGCATTCTTTTTAAAAACTAAACCTTAGCTAAAAATGGATTGATCAACAAGACATGCTTCTGTAAGTACAGTAAATCTACCATTGACTAACTGAAAAAGAGCAGGCACAGTTCATTGAGGTGCTGGTGTGAAACCTTCAAAGAGCTGTGAGTAAAAATTCTGGCTAACAGAAAAAGCCACATGTGGCTAGTTTTATCCAAAATGTATTTTATATTTCATTATTACTAAATTATTTGTTGTTTTGTTTCATATATATGTTTTTATTTTCATTCACAAGCATTATTGTACTAATCTTGTTAACATTCTAGTTCATTTACTTCTATTAATATATTCTATTCTTTCCTTTTAATTGGAGAAGAGTTCAGTTTTTTTTATTTTTGACTTCTAACCTTCATCCTAATTATACATTCAACATTTTATTTTCATTAATCTTTTTTGGGTTAGCAATGTCTTGAGAAAAAGCTTCCAGCTTGCTAGCATTTCAATTAGATTGCCTTACTATATTTATATGATATTTCTATTGTATTATTTCTATTTTTATGATGAAAATTATTAGATTTTTTTTAACATGAAGTTGTTTCTTCTACTTTATAGTAAAATCATTTTCTTTATTCTTTTTCACATTTCCTGAGAATATTAATGTGCCTGCATACAGCACATTTTCTTACACAATTCATTCTCTCCATGTTTATATATTCATTTTCACATTGTCATATTTATTTATTCATTCATTTATCTTGATTTAAACCTTGGGACAATATTCTACAACTGTGCTGTGAATATCTAACCAGACCTAAACCCAAGAGATAGAAATATAATTTCTTCAAGTAATCGCTGCTAAAGGTGACTCTACAAGTTAAGAGGCATATTTATTAATGGCATTTTGGGGAATTCTGCACTACTGTAAATAAGTATCCCCTGTATGTATCTGCAGCAGCTACTGTATACTGTTCCCGAGATTAAATGGATTTCTTTCAGGACTTGATAAAAATTTGATGATTGCAAAAGTTTTCTTGTAAAACAATGAATTAAAAGAGGTTGTAATTTATTTTCTTTCTTTTTTGCATTTTTTGTAGATATAAAATGTTAGATTTTTGTAAGAATGCTTTACTAGGGTCAAAGCATTTATTACATGTATTCATTCTTTATGTAATACTTATCTGTGTTTTAATTTTGAAGTAGGTGTTATAGCTAATCAAATTGGAATGTTCGCGTTTTGTGGAACATCTCGCATCTAATATAATTTTGTAAGAACAGGACTTCACTTAATAGGGTAATACCATTGTGTGTGGAAAAAAATCAAGTCAAGCAGAAAGTCACAAACTGTGAGGCACAGTAAAACCCTGTATCTGGTGCTCTTTTACAGTTCCTGTTGCCGTTTCATTTCCTTTGCACCTGGCATGATGGGGCCTGAGTATGCTATCAGCGAGCTATAGGAGTAGGTGTTCAGCTCTCCCAGGGATTTAATAAGCTTGACATCTCTAGCTGATCTAATTCAAAATTGGAAAGCCTGTTTAAAACCGCTCTGAGCACAGATCTGTATCAGAGTATTAGGGGTATATTTACTAAAGTGAGGGTTTTTAGAAGTGGAGTTGTTGCCCATAGCGACCAATCAGATTTTACTGATTAATTATTTAGCACCTTCTAGAAGATAATAGCTAGAATAGGATTGGTTGCTATGGGCAACAACTACACTTCTAAAATCCTGCACTTTAGTAAATATTCCCCTTAAGCTCTTAACTGTGCTCCAGCGATCCTGTATCTGATCCTGTGTACTGTACATGACCAGACTGGCCATCTGGTGCTTTTGGCAATTGTTAGTTTAAGCCACTGAAGCTTAGCAGATCTATGTAGTTTGCAGCTACAGGTTATTTGGAGGCTTAGCAGGGACTTACTAAGTACCCCTATCAGCCTAAAGCTGCATGTTACATTGATCTACTTTGCCACAGTAGTTTGAACTAACAGCTAGCTTACACATAGATAGAATTACACAACTTGCTATGTTGGAGCAAAAAGATCATGTGTTAAGTGTATGACTGTGTTACATGCGATTGTGAGTTCGAGTCCCCTGCATGGAATGCTGAGCATTCTGTGTTTTTAATACAGTGGGATTTAATTGAAAGCTATTATTGACACCTATATAATCCTATTACTGGGAGTGGCATAAAAGATTGACAGTAAAAAGTTCAACAATTAATAGATTTAAACCAAATGGTTGACAAGCTCTAGGTCGACAGGGTTAAATGCTTGGCAGGTTCAAATGGTCGACACACACGTGGTCGACACAAGAATGGTTATAGATTTTGTGAGCATATTCTTGAAATTAATTTTTGTTACTTTTATTCATATATAAGCAGGGAATACCTACTCTTTTGTTGAGAGTTTTTTTACATTTTAAATATCCCCAAACAACTTATGCGAGTTTCCTTTCAAAACAAATGTTAACAAAATGTATTGTGCGTGTCAGTGTATCTCAGTGTAAGTATTCCTGACATAAGCCTGGCATATATGATACTGGTGCACAGCTAGATGCATGTTCAGATTCATATGACAACATATTGGTGTAAATATACTATTAGTATGCCTCTATTTAGAGATTATTTTTTTACGCATATGCATCCAACTCAGTATGAACCCCTTTCTGTTTGATTTTACCAATTGTTTCTAAATCTAGCATTTATCTTGTGCTGTATTCATGACACAATTAGATTGATGTTTCATTGACATTAGATGGAGCATGTGAAACCAAACTGATGTTTCATTGACATTAGATGGAGCATGTGAATCCAAACAAATTGGATGACTGAAGTGTAAACATTGTAATCTTACAATTGAAGTCCAACAATATTAGCCCTTTCATACAGTGTGTTTAGTATGTATTAAATATGTCTTGGTGCTTCGCTGAGATAAAGTTGTACAGTGCATAAAGAATTTAAGATAATGTAGAGATTTATAAGCCTCAGGGCATATAAACACCCAAGTTGTGAAAGAGGGCAGACAGAGTCAATTTGTACAGTATGTAAGAGGTAATAGTATAGTTTTGCAGAAGAAACCGGTACCTGATTTCTGTAACTTATGTGATGTGAAGGGGTGGAAATTACTGTGGTTATAAATTTATTTTCTGTGCAGTTTGGATTGCCTGCTGACAACACTGGTTTTGTATCACTGTGTCACTGTGCAGTTTTATATAGTGTTACAATTCTCCATACTCCTACATTTTGGCTTTCTCTTTATACTTTCCCTACCACTGTTTTTGACCATTATGCCCTTTCCTAGACATTTTGTTTTCCCTACCTACTGGCTGGCTGGGGCTGCCCACCCCCTCATTACTTTGGCTACTTCAAATATTAACTCTACATCAGGTCACATGACCACAATGACTTCTGGGAGGTTACCCCACTGCCTGTAAATTCGTGGTCAGCAGACATCTTGGATATGGGCTCCTCAGGGTGGTCTTGTGCCTTCCCCCCATCTTACATTTGCTGTGCCCCACACATTTTATTTAAGTGAGGTGGTGTTTGAGACTACCACTGCTTTGACAATTGTGTTCCCTCCTTGACTTTGAGTTTTCTGTTACTATTAGTTCCCTAGGCCAGGGGTTGGCAATGTTGATATCTTTGGGTGCCAGACGTTCAACATTACAAGTAAAAACTGTTGCTGGAGTGCTATTACCATTGCAACGTGTATACAAATTACCAAAAATAATAGAGGGGCACTAAAAATGTTAGTGGCTTCCCTGTTAAAGCTAGTATGTTCATGTTAGATTGATAATAAATTTCCCCATCATGGAACTCTGGGCTTTTGCCTCATCCTTCACCCCCTGCCATTTGTATTTCCTCTACCTGTTGTTTCTTCCTCAACACTGTAAAATAATTTTCAGTAATCAGACCCTTCCTTCATGGACAGGTTGAATGAGGCCTTGATTGTAAAGTAATCTTTTAATTTTACACATCTTTTCACCTCATATCTTACAAGGTACTGTTAAACTAACCAAGTCTATTTATTAGAGATGAGCGGGTCCGATTCTCCGAGAACCAGACCCACCCGAACATAGGGGATCCGAGTCTGGCTCTGGTTTTCCTGCATAACTCGGAATCCAAAATGATGCAAAACTTCATCATCCCACTGTTGGATTCTCACAGGTTTTGGATTCTATAAAAGTCGTGGTGATCGGCACCATTTTCACTCTGGCTGTGGAGAGTTTACAGAACAGATGTGCTCTGTGCTGCTCTGTCTGTGCACGTGTTCTCAACTTCTCAAGCATGCAGTGTTGTCGGGCTTGGGCTGCTGTCACTGTTGTCAGGCTGGGGCTGCAGTAGCATCAAGGGGCTGGGGCTGCAGTAAATAAAGGGCTGCGGCTGTCCTGTCCATCACATGGCTGCGGCTGCAGGGGTGTTGCTGTGTTGTCCAGTCCATCAAGGGGCTGCAGTGCCATCAATGGGCTGGGGCTGCAGTACATAAAGGGGTGCTGCTGTGCTGTCCATAAAGGGGCTAGGGCTACAGTACATATTGGGGTGCTGTGTCATCCAGGGGTGCTCTGTCAATCCAGGAATGCTCTTCCCCAGTACATAAAGCGGTGCTGCTGTGTTGTCCTTTCCATCAAGGGGCTGGGACTGCAGTACATAAAGAGGTGCTGCTGTGTTGTCCATAAAAGGGCTGAGGCTGCAGTACATAAAGGAAGGGGGACTGCAGTACATAAAGGGGTGCTATGTCATCCAGGGGTGCTCTGCGAATCCAGGGGTGCTCTTCCCCAGTGTAAAAAAAATAAAAGTTAAATAAAATTATCATTCCACAAAAAATTCTAAATAAAATATCTTTTATTTCAGTTTTTATTGGTGTGTGCTAGTTACACTATTATTGTTCGGTGACACTGCCGGCCAGACCACAGTTTATTATCCACGTATTGTGACACTATAAGTCGTAGTGCAGTGTGTTATTCTTATTCATAAAAAATATTGTGACAATGAAAATGGTAGTGAAGTGTGTTATTCTTATTCATAAAAAATATTGTGACAATGAAAATGTTAGTGAAGTGTGTTATTCTTTTCTTCTTATTCATAAAAAATATTGTAAAACTAAGTGGTAGCGCAATGTCTTATTCTTACTCATAATAAAAAATATTGTGACTGTAAGTGGCAGGGCAGTGTGTTATTATTTTCTTATTCATAAAAAAATATTGTGACACTAAGTAGTAACACAGTGTATTACTCATAAAATATATTTTGACACTGTAAGTGGTAGTGCAGTGTGTAATTCTTTTCTTATTCATAAAAAAATCTTGTGACACTAAGTGTAGCGCAGTGTATTATTCTTTTCCTATTCATAAAAACTGTTAGAAAAAGCTCCCAAATAGCTGTGCAATACTAGTCAGAGCTGGGACACTGGACCCATATTTGATATCTGCAATCACCTGCCATTACCCCAGGAGATCCGGAGAGACTTATACCACATTGGACGCTCACTCAGCACTGAGGTTGAGGCGGGGATGCAGACGTGATCTACAGGACTTTTCACATATGCAAGGTAGTTGCGGCCACTGATCCTCCCATTGAAGATATTGTCTCCCTCACATGTACCTATGTCCAGCTTGAGCGGTTACCACTAGCAACATCCACTATTGCTGCCGGATACCTCCCACTGAAGAAGTGACAGTATTCAATTTATTTCTTCTCTATTTCTCCTGAGTGCATGACTTCATGTGATTTGGTCTGGAAGCCTATCCATCCAATTATTATGTATGACATATAGAGACATACTATCAAGTACCCTACTATTTGAATGAGACTCTGGTCATACTGCAGGTGCAGATTATAAACTCTTGATTACTGGTATATACCAGTTCTTTTGTAGGATCCACCTCCTTTAGATATACTAAAGCTATTATCTGTGATTTATTTTCATTTATTTTTTTATTTTTATACTATTCCATTGTAATGTAAATATATTTTTTTGTTTTATTTTGACCGGTCAAACTGATATATTGTATTAATGTCTGTCTGACATAAAAATTTTTATAAATTATTTTTAGCCATATTTTCCATTAATTTTAATTAGCGCGGAGAATAAATTGGAAGTCCATGTATCCTGTGAGTCCTGTTACAGGTTAATGAAAGGATAACAAGCAGGAAAAATACCAAGCTAACCATTTGACATGTAAATGTAACCTAGCTCTGTATGTTCCTGAAAAGGCCTCTTTTCACAGTTAGGAGCCACATCTTAATTTTAAGGATTGTTAAGTGTACCCAGGAATTGGAAATCGGATCAACATCTGACTGTCACATGATAACTATTCCTGTGAAGTGTATAAGGCAGAAAGGCCTTTTGGTTAAAGTAACGGAATTAAAAGCCAATCTATGTGTTCATTCAATTATGGCAATGTTGTCACCAGGACATGTAGATTGCTCAGACCTTTGTGTTTGCAGCAATAGGAAGCAAACACTGTGGGGTTAAAACAAAGAATAATTGGTCTGACTTTCAGGTGTGATTAGATATAGCCAGATCAAAGATCAGTCATATTTCAGATAGTTTTTCAGATAAAATTGATGTATCAATGATAGCTGGAAGCTTGGAAAATCATATACATATAACTGAAATCAACATCCAGGTTGGGTGCGAGTTACAAATCACTGAGACATACAGTTTCAAAGATATGAGGTATCTCAAGAATGCACAATCACATACACATGATATCTATATTCATATAATACCTAAAATAAGGAGAAGTAAGGTAAACAACCCATATTTTAGGTAATCCTTCCACAGGGGAAGTTATTAAGGATTATTTGGTTTTAAGTAAAGGGATTTAGAAGTTCGCTGGGAGGTTCCTGGCCCCCAATTATCTTAATCCACCAATCTGAGATGACTGGGATGACATAATTTTAGGTGTGATGCTCTGTTGATAAAAAGGTTTGAAGTCCTGGGTTCTGCATTCAAATTGAGGGATCAATGGCGCATTGAAGTTTAACCAGCATTCCTTGCATTTCTAACTTTCCTTCTGGGACAAATTAGCTGTGATTTAATTTGTAAGTCTTCCTGTTTATTTTAAATTGCTATACATGTATGTAGCTTTGGAACTATTCTTTAATTTGTAACATTCTTTTTAAGCATTGTACTCCTTTTTGTAAATAAAGTATTGTTTATTAGTTGATTTCATATATGCTCTGAAATCTAGTCTTTGAAGAGATTATTAGTCCGCTAGGGTCACGCTACAACTATTGTTAATTACTAGAAGCAGGGGTGGTTTCAGCAAACTGTATGGTCGTCAGTGACGCAGAGTCTGCACAAGTGGGTTAGAGGTTATGCTATAACGGTGTCAATTAAAGAAGCAGGGGCCGTCTCAGCAAACTGAGTGGTCAGCTGTGATGCTGAGCCTGTGAAATTGGGATAGAGATTATGCTAGAATGATGTCAATTGCAGAAGCAGTGGGTGGTCTCAGCAAACTGAGTGGTCAGCTGTGACGCCACGCCTGCGCCATTGGGATAGAGGTTGTACAATAACTGTGTTAATTGCTAGAAGCAGGGGGCAACAGATTAACTGCGCGGTAATTTTGTTACCAAGCCTGTGCAATTATTGGGTAAATAGATGACGGGTGGCCTCTTTGAATCATTTCCATCAGTGGTGGTAAGTAAGGTATTTGTATTACAGCACTCTTTCTATAGCAGAGTTGCACCCCCATGTCAGGGATACTTGTTGGGAGGTCCATGACACTGTAGGTCATTGATACCACAGTGTAATATTTAAAATTGGTACAAATTGACGTGTGTGCTGTGCCCCACTTCATTCTTGTTTTTTGATAAGAGAATGATCAGTTGAGAGGAGAGAAGGAACCACATACTAGTGCTGGAGATGCTGCAAGTGCCACCAGTCATGATGATACTAGTCCATATACATCATCTACTAAAGCCGATGCCCAAGGACTTACAGGGCTTAAGTCAGGGCACCTAAAATCAAAGAACCAATCTTTTACAGTGGTAAAGAAAAAAACATCAAAGGGAAAGTTAGCTGCAGAAAGACATAAAATTAGCATTATGCCTTTCACCAGACGAAGTGGCAAGGAAAAGCTAAGGCCTTGACCTTTATTTATGACTGGTGGTTCTGCCTCTTATGATGATGTAAGCCCTTCTTCCTGTAGATGTTTCAAAAAAATGCAAATAGTGAAGTCACAGGAAATAACTGTGCACTCAGAAATGTCACATATCCCTGAGGAGAGTCTAAGGACCTCATTCAGAGGCACTTGCAAAATGCTCTGAATGAGGGCGGCTGCATCAAAAAACGTTCCGGCCTCCTGGCCACTCACTAGGCTGTGGGTTACCACTCACAGCCTTAACGAGCGGCCAGGATGATGGTCGCAGACCATCATGACCATCGGGGCTTGCGACGAGACCCTTGTTGTAGGGTCTCATCTGCCACAAGCCCCAGAGAGCTTTCGGCTCTTATAGAGCCGGAAGCTCTCCCACTGACATCACTGGTGATGTCAGTGGGGCCACCCACAAATGGCAGGTGTTCGCTTGGGAATGCCTCCGTTTGTGAAGCCACCCCCTGCCACGCCTACAAAATGGGGCAAGCTGTTGACCAACATCAACAGCTGCCCCTTTTGTAGTGAGCCACAGAGTGAGAGAACTCCTCCTTCGCTTCAGGGCTTGCGCACGCGCAGTGTGGCCGCTGCTCGTGTGCACAGCCAAACATCAACCCGCTTGTGAGCACTCAAGCGCTTGCAAGCGGGTCTGAATGAGATCCTAAGTGTGTTGGCAGGTGTCATGTGTGAGCCTGACCTTTCCAATACTGTGCTCAAAGAGGAACCTCCTTCCACCACTTGTGCATCCTCTGCAAATGTGGGTATGAGCAGCACAAGTCAACATGCTGACATAGAAATTGAGGATGCTTCTGTGGAAGTGCACCAGGATGAGGAGAATATTTTTGTAGCTGATGCTAATAAGGATGTTGATGATAAGGATGCTGATGATAAGGATGTTTTTGATGAGGATGTAGTTTGTCTAAATCAGGCCCCAGTGGAAACAGTTGTTGCCCATGATAAGAAAAAGCCCATTGTCATGCCTGGGCATAAAACAAAAAAATCCACTTATGTGTGGAATCATTTCTACCCAAATCTTGACAACAATTGTCAAGCCATCTGTACCCTTTGTCATGTAAGAGTAAGTAGAGGTAGGGATCCTAACCATCTAGGAACCTCCTCCCTGTTAGATTACATAACTGTAGCAGCCCACTTTGTGGGTGTATTGCCTTCATTGGCACCAACAGCAGTAGCAACATCTAAGAAAAAGCAGCTTATTCAGAGGCAGGCTACTCGGTGTATAACTGGTTTCACCAAGAGGCATACAGTACTGCTGACAACCTCATAGAAAAACTCACGGAAGTCATTGCAAATTACTTGGACTCTCCTCGGGATTTGTGATTTCTGACAATGCCACCAATTTTGTGAGAGCATTACAGCTGGGTAAACTCCAACATGTCCCATGTTTTGTTCACACTATTAACTTGGCGGTGCAAAATGTTTTAAAAAATGACAGGGCCGTGCAGGAGATGCTCTCCGTGGCCTGCAGAATTTCTGGACATTTTTGCCATTAAGCAGGTGCATGTAGAAGATTGCAGCACCTGCAAGAAATGTTTGCCCTGTCACCAGCTGAATCAAGAGGTAGTTGCAAGGTGGAATTCCACCAATTATATGCTTGAGCGGATCGAGAAACATTAAAAAGCCATCCAAAGCTACAGAACAAAGTATGACAAAGGAAGAGGAGGGAGATTGTACCTTACTCAAGCTCAGTGGAAAATATTTTCCGTGTTATACAGAGTGCTGAAACCCTTTGAAGTTGTCACTTTTGAAGTGAGTTCAGATACTGCCAGCTTGAATAAGGTAATTCTCCTCATTAGAATGTTGGAAAAGCAGCTTGAAAAACTGAAGGAGAAGCTGAAACAAAGTGATTCTGCTAAGTATGTCAGACTTGTAGATCAAGTCATTTATTCACTTCACCAGGATCTAAGGGTTGTCAGGATCTTCCAATTGGAGCAATACAGTTTGGTGACCATGCTCGCTTCTAGGTTTAAGTCATACATTGTGTCTTTCTTCCCAATGGACACAGATTTGAAGAGATGCAAAGACCTGCTGGTAAGCAAATTGTCAGCTCAAGCGGCACATGATGCAGCAATGGCTCCTACTTCAGTTTCTCCAGCAAGTGTGGCTGCCAGGAAAAAACAAAACTTTCCCAAAAAAAGAACCACTGGTGATGCAGATGAGTCAACACAACCAAGTTTTGACATCTGTTCAGGTCTAAAAGAATTGCCTACAATTAATAAGACTTCTACCATGACTCCATCTGATATGGTCACCATTCAAAGAATAGTTGAAGACTATTTTAATGATAGCTTCCAAATAGGCATGTCAGACAGTCCGATTGACTACTGGCAGGAAAAAAAGGCAATTTGGAGGCACTTGCACAAACTGGCTTTGCTTTACTTGAGCTGCCCACTCTCCAGTGTGTACTGAGAAACAGTTTTCAGAACAGCTGGGAACCTTGTCAGCAATCGGCGTAGGAAGCTACTTCCTCAAAATGTGGAAAAGATGATGTTTATCAAATTGAACTATTGTACAAATTTCACTAGGGAGACTTTTACCGTCAATTACATCCAAAAATTACAGAGGCACCTGAGGCTGTAATGGTGGATTTCAGCAGGGACAAATTAATATTGTGTGAAGATGATGTACACACTGATGAGGGTGAGGAATCAAATGAGCCTATGTGCAGCCAGTTTGTGCATGGAGAGATCATTGCCAGCAATGTCAGCTGTGCATTTGTAGCTTGTTTTGTTGGGGCCCAAACAAACCAATCACTTCAGCCACAGGTGGCAGTCCCTGTCGCTGAATGCCCAGCGGAGACAGCAGAGACAGATCTGAAGAGATTCCATCTTGCACCTCTTTTCTTTGCATTATGTGCTGTTTGCAGCATTGCTGCCTGACATTTTTTAATTTTATAAATGCCATCCTGTCTGTCACTGCTGTGTTGCAAAAGTTTAATAGATGTCCTATATTTTTTTAAACTGCCATACTTTTGTGCCACTGCTCTGACGCTTACCTTCTTTTTATAGTTTCATACTGTATTTAAGCTAAAATCACAAATAGGTATACTTGCAAAATACTCTTATACCATTTATCAACCTTGATTTGTAGATACCAATTTGGTGGGCTTGGTTTTCCTTGATCATAACATGCAACTCAAACACCAAATGAAAGGCTATTTTGTGATGGTATATGGGAGATGTTCGCTCTCCTCCCCTCCCATCCTTCCCATCCATACTTCAGGAAGCACAATGATAAAAGATGCTTAGTACCAGACTTTAAAAATCCCTCTGCCCGATTTTCTGTTCAGAGCTTCCGTTTTGTGTGCTGCCACAGACAGCATCTCCTGCATTCCACTTTCATTTTTTTAAATAATGCTGGACCACCACAAGAGCTCAACTGGGGCAAGGACTGATGTGAATGAGTCAAATATTCTTTGAATATGACTCCCCACCTCTCTCCCTCATAAATTTGCTTTGGAATCCAAAACTTACATTAAATTTACTATTAATCAACCCTTCCTTTCCCTGCCTTCAACTACATACATACTCCATCTCCCTCAGGCCTCTTGTTTAATTAAAACATATGTTTCCTTATGTGCCATGCTGGTTGTTGAACTGCCCCGTGTGTTTGCCACCAACTGCTGCCACTTAGTTTAGTCAGCCAGCTAGCTTGGTGCAAATTATGGGCCTAAACTGGATGAAAACAATATTGTGAGCTGTGAGGTTGTCAAAATTGACTGGAAACAAGTGGAAATTAATGTAATTGAGGTTAATAATACTGGTTGAACAAAACAGGCACTATTCAAATTCAATAAAATATAACCTTTAATCTATTAATTAAAATTATACACAACAAATATGATATAATAAAATAAAAAAGAAAGTTTAAGAAATTGAGAAAAAGTTAGAAAATGTGTAAATATAAAATCACTCTGTATGCCCCATAAAGAATCTTCCGTAATAATAGTGAGTGTCTATTTCTACATTTATTTGTATTCGAGTCATCTACTGACACCTTAAGACCTACGTATCTTCTCCCCAAAGTGTCTGTATTAGGCAAAACTGTATATGCCTTTAAAGATATTAATCACGTGATCAGATCCTAAAAATGCTGGTTGCTCATTATACCTTTAATAAGTAACTAACCCAAGCTGTCTTCATTTATAACGCAATCCCACCTGCACTGTCCATTTTAGGCAGTATAAAATTTTGTGCATTATTGTGACAAGGTTATTCAAAGGTAAATGTAGATTAATGTCGAGGGAATCTTTATTCGCATAGTGGAATTGATTATAATTTGGTTACAAAGTTGCCTTTAAGACTGCACAACACACATTGTAGCATTCTAGCTCATCGTTTGTTACAACTCCACATACCTGTACTACATCATTTACACCTCCACATACCTGTCCCACATAATTTACACCTCCACATACCAGTCCTACATCATTTACACCTCCACATACCTGCCCCACATCATTTACACCTCCAGATTCCTGTCCTACATCATTTACACCTCCACTTACCTGTCCCAAGTCATTTACACCTCCAGATCCCTGTCCCACATAATTTACACCTCCACATACCTGTCCCACTTCATTTACACATCCACATACCTGTCCCACATCATTTACACCTCCACATACCTGTCCCACATCATTTACACCTCCATATACCTGTCCTACATCATATATAGACTCCTTTTCTTCTGTTTTTCATATGGCAATTTTCAGTCTATGGCAACACCCCCTACTCCTAAAGTCATCTAATAAAGTCTGAAGCAGGAATTTCTTAGGGGTTCCACGTTTTGAAGTAACTTTTACCTCCAAGTGCAATAGACATTCTCTTTTTTGGTGCCAATCTCCTGTGCAGCATGAGACCTCTATGTGTGTCAGGAGATTTGCAGTGTTTGTGGCTGGTCATACTTGACCTAGATGCTGTGTGACTGGTCAATGTGCATAGATGGTTCCAATGTTTATGCTGTTGCATGTTATCGTACAAATATGAGAAGGCAGCAGTGGGCATCCCTATGCTTGATTATGCTTTGTAAGGCATTAGCACATTTTAGCAACTGTAATCCGTGAAAACATGCAGTTGCGTTTGCATTACCATCTCTCTCTGAACCAGGCCCATAGTGCAGAACCTCTGGTACACCACTCCAAATGAATAATCATGCATGTGGAGGGGTTTAAATACTGTAGCATAACGTGGCCAAAAATGACATGTCAATATCCCTAAAAAGCTCAGTAATGGACTAAATGATGTGGGACAGGGATGTGGAGTTGTTAATGCTGTGGGACAGGTATGTGAAGGTGTAAATGATGTAGGACAGATATGTGGATGTGTAAATGATGTGGGAACAGGGATTTGGAGGTGTAAATAATGTGAGACAGGTAAGTGGAGGTGTAAATGATGTAGGACAGGTATGTGGAAGTGTAAATGATGTGGGATTGGGATCTGGAGATGTAAATGATGTGGGACAGGAATGTGGAGGTGTAAATGATGTGGGACAGGGATTTGGAGGTGTAAATGATGGGGGACAAGTATGTGGAGGTGTACATGGTGTGGGACAGGTATGTGGAGATGTAAATGATCTGGGGCAGGGATCTGGAGGTGTAAATGATGTGGGACAGGTATGAGGATGTGTAAATGATGTGGGACAGGTATGTGGAGGTGTAAATGATGTAGGACAGGTATGTGGATGTATAAATGATGTGGGATAGGGATCTTGAGGTGTAAATTAAGTGGGACCAGTATGTGGAGGTGTACATGATGTAGGACAGGTATGTGGAGGTGTAAATCATGTGGGATAGGTATGTGGAGATGAAAATGATGTGGAACAGGGATCTGGAGGTGTAAATGGTGTGGGACAGGTATGTGGAAGTGTAAATGATGTGGGACAGGTTTCTGGAGGTATAAATGATATAAGATAGGTATGTGGAGGTGTAAATGATGTGGGATAGGGATCTGGAGATGTAAATGATGTGGGACAGGTATGGTGAGATGTAAATGATGTGGGACAGGTATGGTGAGATGTAAATGATGTGGGACAGGTATGGTGAGATGTAAATGATGTGGGACAGGTATGGTGAGATGTAAATGATGTGGGACAGGTATGGTGAGATGTAAATGATGTGGGAAAGGTATGTGGAGATGTAAATGATGTGGGACAGGGAACTGGAGGTGTAAATGATGTGGGACAGGTATGTGGAGGTGTAAATGATGTAGGACAGGTATGTGGATGTGTAAATGATGTGGGATAGGGATCTGGAGGTGTAAGTTATGTGGGACAGGTATGTGGAGATGTAAATGATGTAGGACAGGTATGTGGAGGTGTAAATGATGTGGGACAGATATGTGGAGGTGTAAATGATGTGGGATAGGTATGTGGAGATGTAAATGAGGTGGGACAGGGATATGAAGGTGTAAATGATGTGGGACAGGGATTTGGATGTGTAAATGATGTGGACAAGTATTTGGAGGTGTAAATGATGTGGGACAGGTATGTGGAGATGTAGATTATGTGGGACAGGGATCTGGAGGTGTAAATGATGTGGGACAGGCATGTGGAGGTGTAAATGATGTGGGACAGGTATGTGGAGGTGTAAATGATGTAGGACAGGTATGTGGAGGTATAAATAATGTGGGATAGGGATCTGGAGGTGTAAGTTATGTGGGACAGGTATGTGGAGGTGTAAATGATGTAGGACAGGTATGTGGAGGTGTAAATGATGTAGGACAGGTATGTGGAGATGTAAATGATGTGGAACAGGGATCTGGAGGTGTAAATGATGTGGGACAGGTATGTGGAGGTGCAAATGATGTAGGACAGGTAGGTGGAGGTGTAAATGATGTGGGATAGGGATCTGGAGATGTAAATGATGTGGGACAGGTATGTGGAGGTGTAAATGATGTAGGACAGGTGTGTGGAGGTGTAGATGATGTAGGACAGATATGTGGATGTGTGAATGATGTGGGACAGGGATTTGGAGGTGTAAATGATGTGGGACAGGTATGTGGAGGTGTAAATGATGTAGGACAGGTATGTGGAGGTGTAAATGATGTGGGACAGGTATGTGGAGGTATAAATGATGCGGGGCAGGTGTGTGGAGGTGTAAATGATGTAGGACACATATGTGGATGTGTAAATGATGTGCGACAGGGATTTGGAAGTGTAAATGATGTGGGACAGGTATGTGGAGGTGTAAATGATGGTAGGACAAGTATGTCAAGGTGTAAATGATGTGAGACAGGTATGTGGCAGTGCACATGATGTAGGACAGGTATGTTGAGGTGTAAATGATGTGGGACAGGTATGTGGAGGTGTAAGTTATGTAGGACAGGTATGTGTAGGTGTAAATGATGTTGGACATTGATGTAGAGATGTAATTGATGTAGGACAGGAATGTCCTACATCAATTACAAATCTTCAAACGGGCTCTCAAGACCCACTACTTCATCAAGGCCTTCCAGCACTCATTCTAACCCACCTCATGCTCTTTCCTTCCTATCTTCCCCTTCTGTGTCACGCCTGTCTGTCTGCCCCTCCCCTTAGAATGTAAGCTCTCATGAGCAGGGACCTCTTCCCTCATGTGCTTCTCTTTACATTTTCTTCTTCTCTCTACTCCCCATTAGGGCACCTAACACGGGACCGCCAACTCCCGGCAGCTTATTGTGAGTGCTTTAATCACTATTTCAGCTATGTATATAAGTCGTGTCCTTGTCCTGCACTGTAATGTACTGTAAGTTACTTGTTTCTTGTTCACCTATTAGTTCTATGTACTATGTAAGGCGCTGCGGAACACTTGTGGCGCCATATAAATAAAGGATAATAATAAATAATAATAATAATGTGGAGGTGTATCGATGGGAGAGCAGTTTTGAACTTGCAGATTAGAAGTAAAAGTGTTTGTTCCAACTTTTTACAAAATATCTGTAAAGACTCCTTTGATGAAAAAGACTTGAATGCTATCATTTTTCAACAATTAATAAAGGGCAAAATCAGCCATTTGAATCATGGCCACTAAATGCCTTCTATATGGTTCCGCTCACTCAGTTGTCACCTTTTTGATGTCCAGGATGGTTTTCCCTCTTTTTCATGCAATTTCCCCAGGGCCTCATTTTGTAGAAGTCACGCAGCCACTTGGCAACTGCCGCGAATTTCCATTTCTAATTGAATCTCACATTACTCAGGTGTGCGCATTCATTGTGAATTCTGCGAGTTTAATGAAACAAACTTGTATTTGCAAACTAGCACCTAATAGGATTAAGCCCAAACAGTAAATCTAAATGAAAACATTGATGCAATTTTTCTTGTGCTTTTAGGTCTGCTGTATTTAATGCACATTTTGCACTAAACTCCTTTATTACTTATGTTGGAGATTCCATCCCTTTCTTGCTGTACAAATTGGTTACCTTAGTTGTATTGATTGACCTACTGTAACTATTCAGACCAGGCTTCAGCAGCTGAACTGCTACATTCATGGATTGATAGTTCCTTCCGCAATATGGGCCTGATTCAAACCCAGACACAGTCCTGATTCAGTTGCAATTGACCAATTTTTTTTTGCACATTTGCAGGAGCTGCAGTGAGAACATACTGCGATGGTGCTGTGCCTCTGGTCGCAGTGAGTAGTTAGCCACAGCTTGATTGATAGGCTAGAAGCACTTGAAAACAGAAATCACCTCTGTTTTGGAGGCGTGCTGAAGCCCGCAACTGGATGCAGATTATCTGGCCCCGGCAGGCTGTGATGTGGATCTGATGCTGCATCTTCGGACACAGGCAGCGAATCCGAAAAGCTGCCAGTGGGTGCCTTTTTACAAAAGAAGGCTCCTATGGCATTAGCATAAATTCTCAGATCTACTGCTACTGAAGATGCAGCAGCAACCCGGACTGTGTCCACCTCTGAATTACTCTAGAGTGGTCACTGATTAGCAGTGACCAGCATGGCTGTTGATTGATAGCCATGCAGCTCACAGCCAATCAGCGGCAGCTTACTCTAGAGTGGCCTCGGTTTGGCTGGTGGCCCGGCAAATTACTGAAACCACCTGGTCTCTGTCATTTACTAGGTAAGAGATGTAGGTGGAAACACACACATCTCTTAAGTGTCTGCATGGTCCGGGATCATCGATTTGTTATTTTGCCAAGGCCAGGAATCTACTGGAGAAGAAGACTGACCCGCACCAGGAGGCAGGTGAGTATTGAATTGTTTTTTAGGAAAACCCTGTTAATTCTACTGGAGAATGGGACTAATCACAGATGAGAAGGTAAGTATACGTGACTGTGTTTAGTATGTAATAAAACTTTACTACAGTGTGTATGTTGTGTGAGTACTGTCAATATTTTACTCTTTTTTTTACAGTGGGGGTACGGGTGCTGGCCGCCCGCTGGCACTTGTAGTTCTACAAGTGCCAAAGGGCAGGCATGCTGGCACCTGTAGTCCCATTGTAAAAAACAATTGTAGACAATAAATGTTCCCACCAGCCAGGGGTGCAGGGAAGATCCCCGGGCTTCAGCCTAAGCCTGGGGTGCTCAGGAGAGGGGGGACCCGTTTATTGGGGGTGTCCCCACCTCCCCTGAGTTCCCGGGCCTGGGCTGATTAGCTTGGGGTGCTAATTCTTTGGCCGGGATAGCCCGATAAAAGGGTCCCCTGGCTGTGACATTACACCCTAGCTAGCATGAGTCCGGTGCTTGTTTTAAAAATAGGGGGACCCCCAAGCCATTTTTCCCCCATATTTTAAAACCAATACTAGCTCACAGAGCCTTGTGCTGGTTTATAAAATATGGGGAACCATTCACATTTTGTTCCCCGTATTTTCAGAATCAGGACTGGCTCTGGAGCCCGGGGCTGGTTACGCTTTTGGGGGGGAACCCCACGTCTTTGTTTTTTTATTGAAACCTTTTTAGACAAATTAAAGTCAGAAACATACACAGATCACACTGATCTGTGTAAGTTTCTGCCAAACATGTAGCTCAGGAGGTATTCTATTTGAAACTTCTATTTAGGACCAAGTTTGCTAAAATTACACCCGTGATTATAATTAAAATTTTTTGAAAATTCCCGAGTTGTATTCCTGACTATGAAAAGTACCTGCGAGTTTGGCCAATGGAGTATTAATTACTATTTGTGTTTTCACCCATGTTTTGCAGAGAGTTTCATGATTTCTTACCCGAGTTTGCCTTTAGTACATTTGTGAGTTGTGAAAAATGGACAAACACATCCATGATTGCAATCTCGACGAGACACGATTCTTAGTAAATTTACCCCTTAGACTCTCTGAGACCATATCTAATGTAAAGTTTAATCGACAAAGCTTACAGGTGGTAGTTTTCCAGCAGAAGATCCTTAGAAATATTACAGTATCCAGCTGTTTTATTACTAGAATTCTTGCAAAGCATGTAGGCATCAAACCTAGCAGCCTCTTTCTTATTGCCCAACTTATTGGATAAGGGCATGAATCTGTATGAGTAAATGGAATCATGTAATTGCAGAAAATGTCCAAACTGTGTAATGTTTGACTTGTGTAAGGTGATGTTGCAACTTACCATCAAATATGTGGAAAATTAAATATAATGCAAAAGGAAATAAGTCACTTAATATAAGCAAACAAAAGAGAGCTTGATAACCTATTGGAGTGTCTTTTGATGAGCATACCTACATCTATGTGCTTAGTATGTTTCTTTGAACATGTTAAAAGACAAAGGGGTTTATGTATCAAGCAGTGAAAAGCATGGAAAAGTGGTCCACTGGAGAAGTTGCCCTTAGCAACCAATCAGCTGAGTAGCAGCATTTATCAAGTACCGTACAATATATTAAATAAAGGGTAGGAGCTGATTAGTTGCTATGGACAACTTCTCCACTGGTCCACTTCTCCATGCTTTTCACTGCTTGATACAAAAACCCCTAAATGTATAAAATTTCACATATAACATAATATGAAAGTTTGTAATATTCTAAATTAAACCGAAAAATGGTGATGCGCTAACAAAAGGGTAATGTTCCCAATATGGCAGAAACAGAATTTCAGGACACCATCTGTTTAAATTATAAATACGTATACATCAATATAAAAAAACTAAACATATAAAACTTCTCATTAAAAATATATATAAAACACTGCTGACAGAATTTTGCAGAGAAAGAATATGATGTGAACAGCTTCAAGAAAAATATTAATTGCAATCAGTAATAGACTGTTTCAAAATAATATCCTTGCTTCCCTCGTTTCCAGCTCTAGGCTGACCAGAGGGCTGGTTGCTAGTATGGAAGTGGTCCTAATTGACTGTTTATCCACCTGCTATAGCATCAGCTGCCCCAGCTGGTTCAGCCTAGTGCCAGTGCCAGTTATTGGAAAATAGGGGGGCCCACACCATTTAACCCCCCTATTTTTAGTACAAGCCTAGACTCAGAAGCTCGAGGCTGATTAATGTTTTTGGGGAGACCCCACACCATTTAAAGAAAAAAAGTACCTTTTCAGATTTTTTAAAACAACACAGGCAACACAGATCAAAGTGATCTGTGCAGTCATTGAAACCAACTCACCTGCTAGATTCAGGTCTATTATTTGGGCAGGTTTTCTGTCGGCTTTGCAGTGAGCTCTAAGCTTGCCACATTTTAAATCCAGGGATTCTATTCTTCTAGTTAAAATAACTTTGATAGTGAGCCAATGTTCTTTTGTGTTCTAAAGTCTGCATTTTGACTGGATTCCCATCTGATTTGGCTTTAGTATATCAGCAGATTGCAAAACCGCAGGGAATCCGTCAAAAAAACAAAATAAAACCGATGCTTAGTAAATACACTCCTATGTCTCAGCACATTCAAACATGCAATTTAAATCTGACCGCATTGTGACAACAATACATGGAAGTCACACACAAATCACCTCATCGGAAATAATAATGTTTTCCACTTTCAACATTTTGTTCCATCCACCACCTGCTGAACAATACATACTCCCGGCACAAGAATTTGTTCATATGTGTTCTATACTTATTCTTACCTGGATTTACAGCATACCATACAAAGAAATTACATTGAATGCATACTTGTGTTCATGAAGCCAAAAGCTACTTCTTAATAAAGTGTCTAATCATGGAAAACCAATTACCAGGGATTTGTTTTCAATAGTTTTCTCTCTTTTTCTTTATATACTTAAAAACAAAGCCAGCGATATATTCAGAAGTGCTGCCGAGAGAAGGCCAGTTATTTTTGAGAACAGAAAATCAATTCTGTAGACCAGAGGTTCCCAACCACGGTCCTCAAGGTACACTAATACCCCTTTTACACCGAAGCTAAAACCCGGGTTATTGCAGGGTTAACCCGGGCAGCTCCTTGGTGTAAAAGGGGTGAGGGTTGGATCGCCGGGTCGAGTAACCCGGCAATGTAACCCAGGTAAATAGCAGGGTCTAACACGGGCGTATCCCCTGAAACCCTGCTGTGTGTATGGTGCACTCCGGGTCTTGATGACCTGCAGTGCGCCGCAAGCCGGCCGATTGGTCCGGCTTCAGTGGCGCTTGGAGATGACGTCATCTCCAAGCGTCCACTTTCACGCCGGAAAAGCCGGGTCTATGCAGACCCGACTGCGGTGTGAGCGGTGCCGACTCTGGAATATCCAGAGTCGGCGCCGGCTAAATTCCGGGTCTGATCCGGATAGGAACCCTGTTCCAACTCCGGGCCAGGCCCGGAATTTTGGTGGAAAAGGGGTATTACAGTCCAGGTTTTAAGGCTAGCCATACTTAAGTACAGGTGACTAAGGGCCTGATTCAGAGCCGGTCGCTATTTGCGGTCGTTCGTTCAAAAAAAAGGGGTGACTATTCAAATGAACCGTTCGCTCTTTGTGGTCTGTTCACGCCTCTAGGTCTGAACGAGCGAACAAAACTTGCGGTCGTTTTTTGGGAAACTACGCCCCCTGGCCGCTCGCATTCTAC
This sequence comes from Taudactylus pleione, assembly GCA_031769625.1. Taxonomy (NCBI): domain Eukaryota; kingdom Metazoa; phylum Chordata; class Amphibia; order Anura; family Myobatrachidae; genus Taudactylus; species Taudactylus pleione. Next base: position 36,417,146 of record JAUIMM010000014.1, read on the forward strand.
GTCATGTCTGCTATTTATTAGATTAATCGAGTACATCGACCAGGGTATGAACTGCTCGCTGTTCTTGTGGTTAGTTTTTGCTACCACAATTTTGCGAGCAGTTCTGGCTATAAAATAACCCAGTGACGTGCACAATGACGCTGCTGTTTTAATTATGCACACCCATAAAGCGCCCGTTTTGACCTTTAAACACGCCTGCGATCGGATCTCCACTCCCTGTTTTCAAGCACCTTCCCCTGTTACCACCCACATACGCCTCTTTCTGTCACTCAAATTATCAGGCATTCGCTATTTTGCGAGCACATGAATTTCGGCCGCACTGACTGGTTCACGCATGCGTATAACGATCCGTACGCATGCGCAGTTGGGCAAACATCGCTCGGAGTGAACGAGCGCCCTCTTACGAGCGGCTCTGAATCAGGCCCTAAATTAGTACCTCAGTTATTTTGATTTAACCATCTGTGCTCCAGCAGGGATATCACTAAAACCAGGACTGTTAGTGTGCCTTGAGAACCCGAGGTTGGGAATCACTGCTGTAGACTATGAAATATAAAGGTTATTGTCAGTGGTATTATTAATGCATCTTGAAAGTATAAAAGTTACTCTGTATTGATGTAACTGTTAAGTATAGAGGTCAGTGTTTGCCAATACATAAAAATACATTTTCATTGCAAATTTCGGAAATGTGCTGACAATCAACTTGTTTTTAATACCTGTTTATTTCTGCATTGCAAAAATGAATTATACCCCTTTCAGACATACAGCTAAAACCTGGGTTTTTGGCTGTGAATGTGCATAAACCCGGGTTTTCACCATGTGTGAACAGAAATGACCCTGGTCCACAACCCTGCTCTGTACCAGGGTTTTACCGGGTGTTGACTAATGCACTAACCTGTACAGAGCATTCCTGATACCTGGTGCCTAGCAGACTGTTACCCAATACAGCTACAAAGTCTTTCACTGGTCTAACTCCATGTGTATGAATGTTCAAGTACTGACACACCCACTGTCATCGTCTGTAGATGCAGAATTCAGAACGGTGATTCTCTTGATGCACTAATGGTCACAACACTGGAACCTGCACCAGCCCTATGGCAGGTGCAGTTCTTTGTCGGAGTATGGCCTCCTATGTAAGCAGTTGAGCATCTTTGTATGCAGCCACTTTCACAGACATGTGTCTCCCGTAACACACTAATAAACAGACCATCTCCGTGCGTGCACTAAGTCATCTCTCTGTCACCACCCAGGAATGTTCTCTACATTTTCAATACACTTCTGATGTTTCTGAAATCACAACTGTGACTGTACGAACACAATCAGGACACATACACAGTGCGACTTAGAAGGAAACATTTGCTCCACTGCGTCCAAAATGCATGTGAGATTGGCAGTGCATGCGTGACTGCATCAGAATGGTGCCACCGATGTTACAGCATGTCCTCAGTCCTAGAGTCACCAATGGTATAGGGGCAGGGAAGCTAACCAGAAAGGAGAGCATCATTAAAAAACTGGGATGACACCCCATTTTTAGAAACTCTGCCCAGTACTGTCCCCAAATGGCACTGCGAAGGGTCTCCCAGGACCCGTTCAGCACATGCACATACACAGGCCCTGCGCATGCACTCAGGGGCACCAAGAGGGGGGCAGAGTGGGTACTAATTACTCGAGTCCAGGCTTGTTGGAGGGGCTCGGCGGGGGCCCGGGTACGATGCCGCCCCCACTTCCTCTTACTTGTCAGCATCCCAGCACACACTGCAGTGGGAGACTGCTCACTGCTGCCGCTGAGCAGCAGCCGCAGTAGCAGTCTCCTGTCCTCTGGCTGTGGAGGGGAGCTATCACACTGATCAAGCCCCCCTGGATTTGCACCAGGCTGAGGAGCTCACAGTGACCCCCTCTCCAGCATGCAGTACCACAAAATAAGGTTTTTAAAAATAAATGTTCTAAGGGGATGTGGCCATGCCTCCTATGATTAGGCCACGCCCCCTTGATAGTAATGAGGCCCGGCCAGCTCTCTACGGCCCTGCATGCGCTGCTGCTCCACCGTCATCGTAGGTGTGGGCAAACCATCGGGTTTTCGTACATCGCTGAAACAGGCCCCAAGAAAAGTAATTAAGGAAGCTTATATTGATTAGTATAAAGCATCTCAAAGAAAACAAACATTCTGTCTGATGAGTGACATGATACCAATTACATTGATAATGAAAATTACAAATGTAGCAATCTAAATATATGTAATTTATGTGAGCTCCTTACATATGTTTAAAATTATTTTACATCTGGTTGACTGGCATCTACATATACTGTATACATGTCTGACAGTTTATAAATAGTAAGAAGGTGGTACAGATCAGACATTTTATCTACAGCATGATGATCTCTTCCTCTTTTATATTTCTATAAATATGGGGAAGGTGCCATAACATCTCTAATCACGGAAGATCTGTGCCACTCAGCTAATTGCAGTTATTGTTTTCAATGAAAAGCTCAGGAAGCAGCTTGATTTAGCAGAGTAATATGCTGTGCTACCCCATCTAAAATTGTGTGTTAATGAAAATCATAGCAAACTGTGACCAATGTACAAACATACTTATTTCTATTTTTCACTTTCAGCAGATTGAGACCACAGCTAATTGTGCGTACACATGTAGCTATATAAATGAGCGATTTGAACGATAATGATATCGTTCCTGTTATCATTCAAATCGGTCATTAAATGGTCCCTACCAACTCACCCCGATAGCAATATCTTCCATTGGTCGTGCATGCCAGTCAACTTGCTCGATATCGAGCAGGTTACTATAGGGACCCGCGACCGTTGGGCATTTGTGACACTGTGGCCCATATGGTCTTCAATTAAATAAATATGATTTATACAATACTAGGGGTGAGAGGGTTCGGATTTCTGAAATCCGAACCCCCACGAGCCCCCACGATCCGAGGCCAATCCGAGTCAGGCTCGACTTTTTCCGCCTGACTCAGATCTGAAATTGAGGCAAAAGGTCATCATCCCGCCTTCCGGGTCTCACGGGTTTTGGATGCTATAGAAGGTACCCACATCGGCGCCATTTTCTCACTCGGCTGTGGACAGTGAAGAGGGAGGGTGGGAGTTAGGGCTGACAGGGCTGTGTAGTGTAGGGTAGTGCAGTGTAGTGTTGTGCTGTGCTGCGCTGTGCTGCTGTTGTCCATAGGGGCTGTATCCACTCCTCCAAAGTCCATAGGGGCTGGCTGTGTTGTGCTGTGCTGCTGTTGTCCATAGGGGCTGTGTCCACTCCTCCAAAGTCCATAGAGGCTGGCTGTGTTGTGCTGTGCTGCTGTTGTCCATAGGGGCTGTGCCCACTCCTCCAAAGACCATAGGGGCTGACTGGACTGAGTTGTGCAGTCAGTTGTCCATAGGGGCTGTGTCCACTCCAAAGTCCTGTGCAGTGTCCCAGTCCTAAAGGGGTGCTGTAGTGTTGTCCAGGGGGTGCTCTGTCTGTCAGGGGTGCTCCCCCCAAGTGCTAAAAAAATTTATATTTTTTCTGTGTTTGTGAATTGTGTGCGCAGTAGCCGCACGTGCATCAACAAAGTAGTGCCAAGCGTGCGCCTGTGTCATAAGTAAAGGGCCGGCTGGCTTGACCGTTAAAGGGTGCTGTAACCCCCAAAGTGCACTCCAAACAAAATAAAAATATTTTCTGTGTTTGTGAATTGTGTGCACTGTGGCTGCACGTGCATCAACAAAGGAGCAGCGCCAAGCGTGCGCCTGTGCCCCATAAGTAAAGGGCCGGCTGGCTTGTCCATTAAAAGGTGCTGTAACCCCCAAAGGGCACTCCAAGCAAAAAAAAAATATATTTTCTGTGTTTGTGAATTGTGTTCACTGTGGCTGCACGTGCATCAAATAAGGAGCAGCGCCAAGCGTGTGTCTGTGTCCCATAGGTAAAGGGCCGGCCGGCTTGACCGTTAAAGGGTGCTGTAACCCCCAAAGTGCACTCCAAAAAAAATAAAAAAATATATTTTTTTGTGTTTGTGAATTGTGTGCGCAGTAGCCGCACATGCATCAACAAAGAAGCAGCGCCAAGCGCGCGCCTGTGTCCCATAAGTAAAGGGCCAGCTGGCTTGACCATTAAAGGGTGCTGTAACCCCCAAAGGGCACTCCAAACAAAAAAAAATATATATTTTTTTGTGTTTGTGAATTGTGTGCGCAGTAGCCGCACGTGCATCAACAAAGTAGCGCCAAGCGTGCGCCTGTGTCATAAGTAAAGGGCCAGCTGGCTTGACAGTTGAAGGGTGCTGTAACCCCCAAAGTGCACTCCAAACAGAATAAAAAAATATTTTCTGTGTTTATGAATTGTGTGCACTGTGGCTGCACGTGCATCAACAAAGGAGCAGCGCCAAGCGTGCGCCTGTGTCCCATAAGTAAAGGGCCGGCTGGCTTGTCCATTAAAAGGTGCTGTAACCCCCAAAGGGCACTCCAAACAAAAAAAATATATATTTTCTGTGATTGTGAATTGTGTGCACTGTGGCTGCACGTGCATCAACAAAGGAGCAGCGCCAAGCGAGCGCCTGTGTCCCATAAGTAAAGGGCCAGCTGGCTCATTTCTTAAAGGGGGGTGTAACCCAACAAAAATTTAAAAAAAATTTCTGTGTTTGTGTGCGCCTTAGCCGCACGTATATATCAATATAACATAAATGGAGGACCAAACTTTCTCTGATAAAAATAAAATAGGGAAAGATCAAAAACCACTTCCTCTTAGTGCTGAAGCTGCTGCCACTAGTCATGACATAGACGATAACATGCCATCAACGTCGTCTGCCAAGGCCGATGCCCAATGTCATAGTAGAGGGCACATACAATCCCAAATGACAAAGTTCAGGAAAATGACCTTAAAAAAAACATTTAAATCATCTGAGGAGAAACATAAACTTGTCAATATGCCATTTATGATACGGAGTGGCAGGGAACGCTAAGGTCTATCCCTATTTTCATGACTAGTGGTTCAGCATCACATGACAATGGAAGAACTCATCCAGCTAAAAAAATCAAACGAGTTAAGTTGGCAAAAGCACAGCGAAGAACTGTGCGTTCTAAGAAGATATCACAAATCCCCAAGGAGAGTCCAAGTGTGGTGGTGGTTGCGATGCCTGACCTTCCCAGCACTGGACGGGAAGAGGTGGCTCTTTCCACCATTTGCACGCCCTCTGCATGTGCTGAAAGGAGCACCCACAGTCCACTTGCTGATATGCAAATTGAAGATGTCACTGTTGAAGTACAACACTATGAGGATACTGGTGTAGCTGGCGCTGAGGAGGAAGTTGGCGAGGAGGATTCTGATGGTGATGTGGTTTGTTTAAATCAGGCTCTGGGGGAGACAGTTGTTGTCTGTGGGATGAAAAAGCCCATCACAGTCATACCTGGGCAAAAGACCAAACATTCCACCTCTTTGGTCTGGCAATATTTCTATCCAAATCCGGACAACAACTGTCTTGCCATATGTACAATATGTAAAGGTGAAATAAGTAGGGGTAGGGACGTTAACCACCTAGGAACATCCTCCCTTATACATCACCTGCAGCACATTCATAAAAAGTTACTGTCAAGTTCAGAAACTTTGGCTAAGACCGTAAGCAGTCCAGGGACACCGAAATCCCTTTGTCCTGTTGTATCCAAGTGCCTGCAAACCACACCGTCAACTCCCTCCTCATCAATTTCCTCCTTAGCCAGGATCGGAGTTAGTCCTGCAGGCCATGTCACTGGCATGAGTGACTCTCCAATCCGGGATTCCTTCGGAGGATCCTGCATTGCTACGCCTACTGCTGCCACTGCTGCTGTTGCTGATGGGAGTTGTTCATCATCCCAGAGAGGAAGTAGGAGCACCACTACTTTTACTAAACAAATGACCCTCCAACAGTCCTTAGCGAAGAGGATGAAGTACGACAGCAGTCATCCTGAAGCAAAACGTATAACTGAGGTCTTGACTGCTATGTTGGTGTTAGCCGTGCATCCGGTATCTGCCATTAGTGCAGTGGGATTTAGACAATTGATGGAGGTAGTGTATCCCCGGTTTCAAATCCCGTCTAGATTCCACTTCACTAGGAAGGCGATACCGAGACTGTACAGAAACGTCAGAAAAAGTGTCCTCAGTGTCCTGAAAAATGCAGTTGTACCCAATATCCATTTAACAACGGACATGTGGACAAGTGGAACAGGGCAGACGAAGGACTATATGACTGTGACAGCCCACTGGGTAGATGTATCACCTTACGCAGCAACAACAGCAGCTTCACCAGTAGCAGCATCTCAGAAATGCCAGCTCGTTCCAAGGCAGGCTACGCTGTGTATCACCGGTTTCAGTAAGAGGCACACCGCCGACAACCTCTTAGAGAAACTGAGGGAAATCATCGCCCAGTTGCTTACCCCACTTAGACTCTCCTGGGGATTTGTGATATCTGACAACACCACCAATATTGTGCGGGCATTACATCTGGGCAAATTCCAGCATGTCCCATGTTTTGCTCACACAATAAACTTGGTGGTGCAGAATTTTCTGAAAAGCGACAGGGGCGTGCAGGAGATGCTTTTGGTGGCCCGAAAAATTTCTGGCCACTTTCGCCATTCAGCGACTGCGTGCCGAAGACTGGAGTGCCAACAAACACTCTTGAACCTGCCCTGCCATCACCTGAAGCAAGAGGTTGTGACGTGGTGGAACTCAACCCTCTATATGCTTCAGAGAATGGAGGAGCAGCAAAAGGCCATTCAAGCCTATACATCCACCTATGACATAGGCAAAGGAGGGGGTAAGCAACTGACTCAAGCGCAGTGGAGAATGATTTCCGTGTTGTGCAAGGTTCTCCAGCCCTTCGAACTTGCCAAACGTGAAGTCAGTTCAGACACTGCCAGCTTGAGTCAGGTCATTCCCCTCATCAGGCTTCTGCAGAAGCAGCTGGAGAAAGTGAAGGAGGAGCTAAGATGGAGCGATTCCGCTCTGCTTGTGGTACTTGTGGATGAAGCCCTTCATTTGCTTTGCCAGGATTCCAGGGTGGTCAATCTGTTGAAATCAGACCACTACATTTTGGCCACCGTGCTCGATCCTAGGTTTAAAGCCTATGTGGTGTCTCTCTTTCCGGCCGACACAAGCCTGCAGAGGTTCAAATACCTTCTGATGAAAACACTTACAGCTGAAGCGGAACGTGACACGTCAACAGCTCCTTCTTCATTTTCTCCCACAACTGGGGCTGCCAGGAAAAAACGTAGGTATCTTAAGCAACCTGCTGGCGGTGATGCAGGGCAGGCAGGACCAAGTTTGGACATCTGGTCCGGACTGAAGGACCTGGCAACAATTTCTGACATGTCTACTGTCTGCATATGATACTGTCACCATTGATAGAATGGTGGAGGATTACATCGGTGACAGCATCCAAGTAGGCATGTCAGACAGTCCGTACCTGTACTGGCAGGAAAAAGAGGCAATTTGGAGGCCCCTGTACAAACTGGCTCTATTTTACCTGAGTTGCCCCCCCTCCAGTGTGTACTCCGACAGAGAGTTTAGTGCAGCCGGGAACCTTGTCAGCGAAAGGCGTAGGAGGTTGCTTCCACAAAATGTGGAGAAGATGATGTTCATAAAAATGAATTATCAACTCTTCCAGGGAGACCAGCCTCCAGAACATACAGAGGGACCTGTGGTGGTGGATTCCAGCGGGGACGAGTTAATACTCTGTGAGGATGAGGATGTACACAACACTGAAGAGGGTGAGGAATCGGTGGATGAGGAAGATGAGGACGACATCTTGCCTCTGTAGAGCCAGTTTGTGTAGGGACAGATTAATTGCCAGCTTGTTTTGTAGGGCCCAAACGAACCAGTCATTTCAGCCACAGTCGTGTGGTAGACCCTGGCGCTGAAATGATTGGTTTGTTAAAGTGTGCATGTCCTGTTTATACAACATAAAGGTGGGGATGGAGGCCCCAAGGACAATTCCATCTTGAACCTCTTTTTTTTCTTTGCATTATGTACTGTTTGGTGCCTAGTTTTTCAAACTGCCATCCTGTGTGCTACTGCAGTGTCACTCCTAGATGGGCCACGTGTTTGTGCCGCCCACTCGTATCTCTTAGCATAGTCATCCAGCTACCTCGGTGCAACCTTTTGGACATAAAAACACTATTGTGAGGTGCTCAGAAATGACTGGAAATGAGTGGAAATTAAGGTTATTGAGGTTAATAATAGCATAGGAGCAGAAAAACCCACAAATTATGTGATTTTAGCTGTTTTTATGCTTTTTTAAAAAAAAATACGGATCCAAAACACAAAACCCAGAACCCAAAACACGGAAGGGTGGTTTTGGCAAAACCAATCCAGATCCAAAACACGAAGAAAGATCCAGATCGAAAACCAAAACACGAAAAGTGGCCGGTGCACACCCCTATACAATACACACACACATATATATATATATATATATATATATATATAAAAAAATAAAAAAATAAAAACAGAAAACCCAGCACTCACCATGTTTAAACACTCACAATGATGTATAAATAAGTAAATAAATAATGGGGATTTAGTTCATGGATTGATCAATGCATTTAAGCCTGCAGCCCACATCACGGGACCCCACTTTCTGCAGGTCCTACACTATCCGTCACACTGATCTAGGAGTGGCGAGTGCAGTGGATTTCTGACTTTGTTTATGCGGTTAATTTTTATTAATCATTTGTGATCATAGCTTTCACATGCACCCTATGTGCAAACTCATTTATATTAACCTGTGTCAGCTGTCTTTTTGGTAGTGTGATAGAAGCTATGTCAGGTGACTGCCTTACCTTTAAAAGCCATTAGCTGGCAGGTGAGCTTTAAACCAGGTAACATTTTTTCAGTCTAAACTATGTGATAGCAGCTGGCAGGTTTCCATCAGTGTGACGGATAGTGTAGGACCTGCAGAAAGTGGGGTCCCGTGATGTGGGCTGCGGGCTTAAATGCATTGATCAATCCATGAACTAAATCCCCATTATTTATTTACTTATTTATACATCATTGTGAGTGTTTAAACATGGTGAGTGCTGGGTTTTCTGTTTTTATTTATTTAAGCAATGTGGTCACAGGCCACTTGCACCCCAGTCCTGGGAATGGCGAGTGCAGGTCTGCACCCCAAATCTAGGAGTGGCGAGTGCAGTGGATTTCTGACTTATATATATATATATATATATATATGTATATTGTGGTGAGAGGACTTCCCTCTCACCTTAATTGACAATATTCTGTAGGGATAAGCACCCTCCAAAGGAGCGGAAAACAAGACCAGCACATTCTGCAGTTACAATAAAAGTTTGGCATTCCAGGTTTTCTAGACTACACAGCTCAAAGTGGAGATATGGAACACCTTGTTTTCCAGGTTGCCCAGAGCCAGCAGGAAGTCAGCAGCAGAGGAAGGGTTTAAAACTCTCACACACCTGTTGCTCATTGCTCTAGATGCTGGATAAGCTAGCCATGTCGATAGGCTGGGGGTGGTAGTTAGCATTAGGGTGCCAGGACCTGGAGTGCTGAGACACAAGGAGTGCTGAGACATTTAATTTTATGTTTGTTTATTTTATGTTATGTGCCTGTATGTGTGCAGGCCTAACCTCACATATGCTAAGGTGCAGTGTCTGCTACCATTAAAAAGACACTGCTTTACCAAGTATCTGTCTGTCTGGAGTCGTCATTTCAATACCTCGTGTTACTATATATATATATATTGGCAGTATCAGCATAGTTGGCGATAATGAGCCATGGATTCTGTGTGGGGCTGGAGTGATGCGCCCACACAGGGAAGATAAAGGAGGTGTGACACACCTAAGAGTTGCTGAGTGGAGACAGTTCAAATGGGAGTATAGCAGCCAGAGAGCCCAGTGTGCCTGGAGGCCAGTTGGGGCCAGGAGGCCAGTGTCCAGACCTTCCTTTCAGATCTGCAAAGAGGCTGGGAGGACCACAAATCTCTGACTGTGTATGCAAAGTTCTAGCAGGAGAGCTGCAGGCCAGTGTCCAGTCTTGCAAGGAGGCAGGGAGGACCACATGAGAAACTTTGTGTAACTTTATAGCAGCCAAGCCAGGCTAAGAGGCCATGACTAGTCCTATGAGAGACAAGACTATAAGAAACTATTATGTTTACGGACTAGCTGCCCATTTTAGAGAGGGGCGAAGAAGTGAGGCAGTGCCCTGATTGGGGGCTTGGTTTTTCTTATTTTTGTTCCTGAATGCTGAGGGTAAAGCTCCATTTGATTTATTTAACCTGTAAAGTTGTGTGTGGGTCCTTGTTGTACACCTAGGTACAGCAGCACTTACTTTTCTTCCAAGCTAATTACCCCAAGTTATCACAATATATATATATATATATTTTCCATAGACAAAAAACCTTACGGTTTCACGTGTCTCATTAAAGCTGCTTAGACATGATCTGAAAATTCACAAAACCTATTGAATTTCTGCCACTCAAACTCCAAAAAGCAATGAAATTATGATCATTAAGGCTGATGGACATGTTCCTTGCGTAATACATATATGGTATGCCATGACACCATGTGGTTAACTGCAGATTCAGCATTCTCACAGAGTGAAATTGCTGTCACTCACAAAATGGTGGAGATGCTAATTCACAGAATTGTGTGCTCATTGGAATACAAAATGCAGTCTATGCAACTAAGGTCTAAGCAGTTATGTGGCACACACATCCCACTCAGTGCCCACAATTTTCCCATTCAGTCACCACAATAATTACACCGAGTTCCAAACATCCTTCTAACTTCATTCATCCATCTCATTCATTATACACATTCAGCTTCCCAATTGCTAAACTGTCATACTCTGTCTATACACATACACTATATTCGCCTCCATGCTGCTATAACTTCCCCAATCCCTACAGATGTGTATATACAAAAAAACAAATACAAAAAAATGTAAAGGCAACCAGCGCCCCACAAACCGCTGCTTAGTCCACTCTTAGGGGCACCACGCCTCCAAGTCAAATGCACAGAGAAAAATAGAGTGATCCAAAAGCGCGATCTTCTATTAATTGATTCTGTCAAAGTGGAAGGAGAGATACACAAGAAATTAAATCCAAAGTACATGGACCCCTTTTAGGGCTTCAAAATCCTCCGCCTCCGACTCACCTCCAAATGGAGAAATATGTTCACATAAAGGTATCTGTCTTGCGTCAGCTTACAGTGGAAATACAGGTATTCATATATTCCCAATTGGACCTCCCCTATGTAAAAACACTCACCTGGGACCAGGTATAAACATTCCCATCAGGGTTTCTTTAGGTCCAACAGAGCACTCCTCATTCCAAAAGCTGGAAGCAATCCTTTCAATACAATGATCCAAAAATCATATAAAAGTCCAAAGTTTATTGGTACAATACAGGAACAAATAAAAAATAAAAAAAAGATAAAATCCAAGCATAGAGTCCTCTTTCCTTATTACAGGTAAGTAATAGAAATTCTCTCCTGAAACCCCAAATTAATGAGTATGGAGAACCAACCAGTAAAAGAATAAAAAAATAGAAGCAACAAGAAAACTTGCCACAGTACCACCAACGCGTTTCTGACCATAGGTCCTTCCTCAGGGTGTAAATTCTGACTGAACAGCCAGGGTATATATACCCTAACTCACACTAATTGATTAACCTCAATATTGAGTAATCCACAAACTCCGGATAAGTAAAAATTCATATTAATGGAATGTGTAATTTATTAAGGGCTTTTTAAGGATTGATGCCATTTTTTACTTATCCGGAGTTTGTGGATTACTTAATACAGGGGAAAATGACATAGGGGTTCCCTGTACTTAAGCACAACCAGCACCGGGCTAGTCAGACCAGCCCTGGTTGCCAAAATATGGGGGACAAATAATGTAGGCATTCTCCATATTCAGTGCAACCAGCACTGGGCTCTGAGCTGGTCCTGGTTGTGGAAGTACAGGAGGAAAAAATGCATGGGGTCCCCCCATATTTAAGAGAACCAGCACCGGACCCTTTCTAGTGGGGGGGGTGATGCCACAGCCAGGGGAGCCCTTTCACTGGGGTCCCCAGCTGAAGCATCACCCCTGGCCACTAATCAGTCCCGGCCGGGGATCCCTGGGGAGCTGGGGACCCCCCCAATAAAGGGGTCCCCCTCTCCAGGGCACCCCAGGCCCAGGCTGATAGCCCAGGGCTATACCCAGCACCCCTGGATGGTGGGTGCTGGGTTGATTGTGTTGTGTGGTGCATATGAAAATATATTGTCTTTTGCAGCAGTACTACAGGTCCTAGCAGGCATCCCTGCATACTGGCACTTGGAGAACCTCAAGAACCAGCAGGCGGGGCATTAAGGGCCTGCTGGTACCTATAATACTCCAGCAAAAAGAATATTAAAATTAAAAAAGACACAATTTTTAAAAAATATTTTATTATCCCGCACCTTCAACTGGGGGGCGGCAGCCTTTAAGCTCTTTTCCATGGCTGCTGTTTCCCCCAGGACTTCTATGGTGTCTTCACCTGGAGGGCGATGGCCTTTAAGCTCTTTTTCCCAACCACTACCCATCCAGGGCTTCCGCTGCGTCTTCTATCTTCGGCAGCTCTTCTCTGCTGCCTCCTGGCCGATGGACTGTGAGTGGATGGTGCCTTGCACTGGTTGTATATAAGCCACCTGAGGGGGCAGGATGATGACGTCGCGAGCCATGATTGGCTCACGGCAGCCATCTTTGAATTTCAAAATTGGTGCTGAGGCGCCATTTTTGACAAGGGCATGCTCCGTTCTCACCATTGAAGTCAATGGTGAGAACAGCTCATAGGCGTAAGGCTTTCTCAGCCAATGAGCACACTGTACTGCGATATCTGAACTGAAATGCCGGGTGGAGCTGCCATTTGGGTAGTAGTGTTCTTAGAGGACACTACTGATGTCCGAGTAATTGCATTTTTTTTTTCCAAGATCGTGGATTACCTGAAGAGGACAGATCCACGCATAGGAGGAGGTGAGTATGGAATTTTTATTACAGGTACTCTATTGGATTATCTACTGGAGAAGAGGACAAATTGGCTTCAGGGATACTAGGTGAGTATGTGAGATAGTGTGTATGTATGTGTGAGTACATGTGTGCATGTATGTTTTAATAAAATTTTACTTTTCTATGGTATGTTTTCTGTGGTTTTTTAATATTGCTTTTGCTATGGAACTACAAGTACCAGCAGGCCCAAAATGCCCCGCATGCTGATACTTGTGGTTCTCCAAGTGCCAGCATGTGGGGGAGGCTTGCTGGGAACTGTAGTTCCACAGCAAAAGGCAATATTTTATCTCTTTACTTGCACCACACTTTACACAATCAACCCGGCACCCACCGCTCCAGGGGTGCTGGGGATAGCCCTGGGCTATCAGTTTGGGCTGCCCTGGAGAGGAAGACCCCTTTATTGGGGGGTCCCCAGCTCCTCAGGGATCCCCGGCCTTGGCTGACTAGCGGACAGGGGTGATGCTGCGGCTGGGGAGCCCGGTGAAAGGGCTCCACTGGCTGTGACTTCACCTCCCCACTAGAAAGAGTCCGATGCTGGTTCTGGTAAATACAGGGGACCTTACGCATTTTTTCACCCTGTATTTCCAGAACCAGCTCAGAACCCAGTGCTGGTTGTGCTTAATACGGGGGACCCCTACATCATTTGTCCCCTGTATTTAGCACAACCACTACTGGGTCTTAATAGCCCGGTGCTGGTTGTTTTTTGGGGAGCGGGACCACACCATTTTTTTTTAAACACAGAAGCAGGTATGATGGATCTTTCAGATCTGAGCCTGCATTCTGTGTGCTGCTACCTCCCCTGGGTCCTAATGCCTGCCCCACCGCCGCCCGCACTGCCGCCGCAAAGGCCCGCTATCATCCCCGGGTTCTGTCCGCAGCTAACACCCGCTACCCCCCGCACCTTTCCCCCGGGTCCCTCTGCAGCTAATAGCCGCTTCTTTCCCCCAAGCCCACCACCACTAAAACCTGCAAATGACGGCCATCTTGGTACACCCAAGTGAAGCCACAGTGAATACACCTGCTGGAGGCTCCTACTGCGGCTGCGCAACAAGTTGAAAAGTCCTATCTATTCAATATTGCATTCTTGAGGTAATAGTTTAAAAACTTTAACTTTATAATTTACCTGAACCCTAAAAGCACGTACCCTGGCACAATAGCTACCTAATAAAACAAACCCCAAGTCTAAATATGTCCCCTACCCTGAGTTATGCCATCCCAAAAAAACCCATAGAGAACAGCAGAAAAGTGGTCCTAATTGAGAATGTCACAAAAAAGTGACAGTTGGAGCTTTAGATTACTCCCAAATCCTTTTTTTTATGTTTATGCCCTGAAATTTGGCATGCTGCACCAAGGAACAATTCTACCCGGCCGTGCCAAATTTAAGCTTTGTACCTCTAACAGCTTTTAGGTGTAGCCCCTTAAACACCATGCCCCCCACTCCAGAATTCTCTATGGAGATTTCCATTTTTTTAGATGCAGCCTTAATATAGTAGCAAGGTCGGGGAACTGGTCCCATCTCCTGGGGTAGATGGCACTGCACAGCAGGTGAGAAATCACACAAATGGCCTGATTCAGAGCCGGACGCTCTTTCAGAGTGCTCGCTCTGAATCAGTGCCCTCCCTCTCTTTTTTTAGAGCGGCCTCCCGGCCACGCGCATAGCTGTGGGTGACCACCCACAGGTATAGCAAGCGGCCAAAAAGATGCTCACTATGGTCAAGACCATTGCGACCATCGGGCTTGCAATGAGACCCTTGTGGTAGGTTCTCATCTGCCGCAAGCCCTGGAGTGCTTTTGGCTCTATCAGAGCCGAAAGCACTCCCACTGACATCATTTGTGATGTCAGTGGGGCCGGCTCCAGACAGTAGGCGTTCCCATGGGAACGCCTCCGTCTGCTCACCAAAGGGGGCGTGCTGTCACTCAACATCGACAGCACGCCCCCTTTGTAGCGAGACCCATAGCGACGGCTTGCCCGTCGCTATGCGGGTCTCGCGCATGTGCACGACAGAGCCGGCTCCCTCGTGCGCATGCGCACTTGGCCAACATTGACCCGCTTGCGAGAGCTCAGTGCTCGCGAGTGGGTCTGAATCAGGCCCAAAGTCCACTGGTCTGGTGCAACTGGTCTCCGCCAGTTTTATTAGGAAAACAAACAAAATAAACAGAAATAAACACTTTTCCATCTGGCACTGACTATACAGAAGTGATCCTAGCTCACTAAAAAACAAAGTATGAAGGTGCGTACACACACGATTTTTTTGAACGATTAAACTATAACGACGTCATTATCATTCAATCGTTCCAAAAATCGTTCAGTGTAAAACGATAAATGATGAACGATTATCGTTCATGTGCGTTCATGTTTGTCGATTGTAGTTTGTAGTTTGTAGTTCAGTCAGACTGGCCAACTGAACGATTTTCAATAGAAGTTGCAACATTTAACCTTCAACACACAGAAAATTGTTTATTATGTAAAGTAAAACCAACTACTTTGTAAAACGATTTTCGTTCACTTTTTCATGGGAAAAGCTGAACGAAAATTGTTCAACGAAAATCGTTCATTACTTACATCGTTGTGTGTGTATGCACCTTTAGAAGGGTTTTCCAGGTTTAGTTTACCTGCTGCCATCAACCTGATTCTCACACAGAGAAATGAAAGTCTGTCCTTTCTCCAGGCAGTGACTCTCTCTAATGATCAGCCTCACAGCACTAAAAAACAGCCACATAGCTGAAAACCCTAATTAGTCTCCTGTGAAGCTAATAACCCAAAAGGCTCCTAACACAAACATCTTCCTGAGGTTTCAAAAGACATAGGTCAGGAATCTAGGGCAAATATACCTGCCTTCCACTATGGTGCCAGTGACCTTGTCACATATCCCCCTCCCCTGTTTCGACCCAGGGGGCGGAACACTTTCAGCCCCCAAACAAAAGATGCTGAACAATGCATCTGCATTAGCCAGTTGGGACCCAGGCCTATGTTTCACCGTAAATGTAAATTCCTGCAAAGCTAAAAACCATCTTGTTACCCTGGCATTTTTGCCTCTCTTTACTGACATCCATTTTAATGTGATCCGTTACGAGCTTAATTCGTCTGCCCAAGAGGTAATACCTCAAAGTGTCCAACGCCCACTTAATGGCCATTGCCTCTTTTTCATGGTCATTGAGTTTAATGCTCAGATAAACAATGGGGCGCTTCTCCCCATTCCTACTTTTGGACAATACTGTTCCTATGCCTACTTCTGAGGCATCCGTCTGAACCACAAACTCTTGAGAAAAGTCTGGTGTTATCAACACCGGTTGTGAACACAAAGCCATTTTCAACGCCTGAAACGCCTCTGCAGCCTCAGGGCCCCATTTCACCAAGTTAGACTGTTTCCCTTTTGTAAGGTCTGTTAGTGGCACCGCTGTGGTGGCAACATATGGGATAAACCATCTGTAGTACCCAGTGATCCCTGAAAAAGCTCTAACTTGTTTTTTGTTTATGGGATGGGGCCAGTTTTGTAAGACTTCAATTTTGTTTGACTGGGGCTTAAATCAAGCCTCTCCTTATGGTGTACCCTAAGTATTGAACCTACTCCATTGCAAGGCAAAATTTCTTAGGGTTTGCTGTCAGGCCAGTCTTCCTAATGCAGTCCAGTACCGCCTGTACTCTGACTAAGTGAGATTCCCAGTCTGGACTGTGGATTACCACATCATCCAGATAGGCTGCTGCATAGTGTCTGTGGGGTTTCAAAATTCTATCCATTGTACGTTGAAACATTGCTGGGGCCCCATGCAACCCAAAAGGCAACATCCTATATTGGAATAGCCCTTCTGCAACAGAAAAAGCTATTTGTTCTTTCGCCCCATCAGTTAATGGTATTTGCCAATAACCCTTTGTCAGGTCTAGTGTGGTGAGATATCTGGCTGTTCCTAGCCTCTCTATCAACTCATCCACATGTGGCATGGGCTATGCATCAAATTTGGAAACTGCATTTAACTTACAAAAATCATTACAGAAGCGTAGGCTGCCATCAGGCTTCGGAATCAAAACTATGGGACTGGACCACTCACTATTAGACTCCTCGATGGCACTAAGTACTAGCAGTGGCAGACTGGGCCGGGGGGCAGGGTGCCATCTGCCCCCCGGGCCGGTACAATCGTGCAGCACTAGGGCCGCCGCTGCACGCATATACTAGTGACAGCCGGGGAGGTTTATGTGCATGCCTCCCGGCTGTCAGTGTCAGTGCAGCTAGCATGAGCAGGGGCCAGCAGACATGGAGACACTGGGCAAACTACAGGGTTGTTCCTCCGGAGGTACTGTATGTGCTGACCAGTGACCACATAAGTGTCAGCACATATCCTAATAGCCTGTTTAAATCTGCTGGAAAAGGGAGTGCAGATGGGGCATTAAGGGACCACCTGCTGAGCCTGAAACTTTGAGAGATCAGTGCTTTCTAAGAAAGGGGCGTGGTGTGGGTGGAGCGGAACTCGCTGCTCCCGCCATGCCCACACCACACCCCCTGTATGAAGACACTGATCTCTCAACGTAACGCAAGCTCAACAGGTGATTCTCCCCCCTGTGTGTCCTGTGTTAGGGAAGGGGGGGATCTATGTGTGGGTGAAGTTCTGTGTGAGGGAGGGGGAGGGGTGGAGAACTGTGTGGGGGTCCTGAGTGATTGGGGAGTGTGTTTGTGTGAGAGGGGATCTGAGTAAGTGGAAAAATCTCAATGTGATGTAGGGGATCTGAGTGAGGGGGATCTCTAGGGGTGCAGCGCTGTGTGTCTGTGTGGTGGTGATCTCAGTGACTGGAGAGAGCTGTGTGTGGGGTGGGTGGTTCTGAGCGGTGGAGGGTGTGTGTGTGTTTGTTTGTGTATGTGTGTGTGGATCTGAGTGAAGCTGCCCATACACACTACAATTATCGGGGCCGCAGCCGACAGACCAACATTTCCTGTGTTCCTTCCCATGGAAGGAACAGGGAAATGTCTCCTCCCCCGGGGGCAGAGCGCAGATGTCGGGCGGACAGTGTATGCCGGCGGACATCTGTGGCTGGCAGGCTGCCAGATAAAATGTCTGTTGGTCTGACAGACATTTTATCTGGACGTGTATGCCCAGCTAAACATGGAAAGATCTTTGTGATGTGGGGGATCTGAGTGAGGGGGATCTCTCGGGGTGCAGCGCTGTGTGTGGTGGTGATCTCAGTGATTGGGGAGAGCTGTGTGTGTGTGGGGAAGGGGGGTCTGAGAGGTGGAGGCTATGTGTGTGTGTGTGAGTGGGGGAGCTGAGTGAGTGGGTAGAGAGCTGTATAGGTGAGTGGAGAGAGCTGTGTGTTCGGGAGGTCAGTGTGAGTAAGGGAGAGCTATGACAGGGTGGGATCTGTGTGAGGAGGGGAGAGCTATATGAGGGGAAAGATTTGAGTGAGCGGCGAGAGCTTTGTGTGTGGAGGGCAGGGGAGTATCTAACAGGGCTGCTGATCATTACTGTGGTCAGTGGTATGTGGTCTGTGGACGGGGAGCTGCTGGCACTTCCCGGCATCCCGCACTTCAGCATCTTGGCAATGACCATGCTGCCACGTGATGTTGTCTGGCAGTGGGTTGTCAATGATGCTGACAGAGGGGGTCATTCAGACCCGCTCATGAGCGGCAGTATGCTCGCAAGCGGGTCGATGTTCCCTCACTGCGCATGCGCACGATGGAGGGAGCTCCATCGTGCGCATGCGCGAGACCCGGCGAGCGACGGGCTCTCCATCGCTCCGGGTCTCGCACCAAAGGGGGCGTGCTGTCGATGTTGATTGACAGCATGCCCCCTTTGGTGGGCGTGCCGGGGGCGTGTCTGCCAGATGGAGAACGCCTACCGTCTGAAGTCGGCCCCACTGACATCACTAGTGATGTCAGTGGGAGTGATTTTGGCTCTAATAGAGCCAAAATCACTACAGGGCTTGCGGCAGCGAGACCCTACTGCAGGGTCTCCATCGCAAGCCCGATGGTCGCGATGGTCAAGACCATCGCGACCATCATCATGGATGCTCGCTATAGCTGTGGGTGGTAACCCACAGCTATGCGAGCGTCCATGAGGACGCTCCAAAAAAGGTAGGAGGGCCCTGATTCAGAGCGAGCGCTCTGGTCAGAGCGTTCAGCTCTGAATCAGGCCCTGAGTCAGAGGAGCCAGCAGCACTCAGAGAACAAGACTGCCCGGGAGCACCTTTCCACTACACGATAAGTTGGACAATTTGAACGATAACGATATTGTTGTCGTTCATCGTCCACAATATTGTGCAGTGGATATGCCGGCAACGACCAGCGATGCGTACTCCCGCTGGTCATTGACGTTATCGCTCATCCCCCGAACCTGCTGGCCAACCTTACGTTATTGTGAGGTTGTTGCAGTATCGGCACTGAACGATATTGTACGATATCATTCAGTGTGTGTGTTCAATGCTGTTAACGACATTGAGCACACCCCTGCTGGGGACACACTAAACGATATTGCTCATGGAGCGAATCGTTTAGAGGATACGCGCCTTTAGTTAGTTACTTAAAGTAACTAATGCTGGGGGAGCATCTAGTCCAGTGGAGCACAAAATGTGAGATCAATGTGGAGGGGGAAGGGAAGCACAGAATATATGTGGAGGGGAAACAAGGGAGCACACAGGTTGGGATACAGGAAGGGGAGCACAGTGTGGGAGCAGAATTTAGAAGGGGAGCACAGTGTGGGATGTGGAGGGGGGAAGGGGAACACAGTATGGGATGGGGAGCCCTAAGTGTAAATTACTCAAAAGTTGCACTTCTGGCACCGCCGTGATCTTGGCAGGTGCTGTTACTGTCTCTGATGCTGTCCACAAGGATCACAACTTTTGAGTAACACATACTGACAGTGAGACAGAGACTGAGCAGCTAAGTGTACTGCTTGTGGTGACTGGGAGCGATGCTTGCAGGTAGGGGAGCTTCTGACGTCATTGTGTCCTCCCCCTAGGCAGAAACTAGTCAGTGAAGGTGGGTACTTTTTTATTTTAAATTAATATCTTTTAAGTTTTTAACAATATAAGTAGAGGATGTAATTCTTCTGAAAATATTGAGGGGGGCAGTCCCTTACTTTGCCAGGGGTACTCAGACCTCTAGATACACCGCTGTTGGGGGGGGGAACTGTGTGAGGATATATAATGTTTGTATATATATATATATATATATATATATATTAATATGGGCCCCAAAGTGGCATTTTTATTATCGGTTCCTAATGCTGATAATTATAATTTATTGCCCCCAATATTACCCAGGTGTGAGTATATATATATATAGAGTGTGCTGCATTGCCGTGCCCCTTCCCTCCCCCTGAGCATTTATCTAATAATGCCAGCGGGAGGGTGGGGGCAGGGTTTTCCTGTGATGGTGGGTTCAGGCATTACCCTATCGGGTCCAAGCACCTGAATGCTTCACAATGTGATGGTAGATAAGCCGGGGCCACTTGCCTGTGTTTGCCCCCCAGGCTGAAAGTTGCCAGCCAGCCCCTGAGTACTAGCATATTCCTAACCTCTTTAGAGACAGCCTCATGCTGTCTCTAAAGAGGTTAAGAATTCGATATGACTTTAAATTGACCTTAACCCCTGGCTCTGTAATTATATCATGCTTTATAATGGCCGTGCAGCCGGGCAGTGCTGAAACTAAATCTCTGTTCCTAACAAGCAACTCCTTAGCCTCATTCTTTTGAGTGGCAGACAGGGTTTCAGACACTTTTACTTCTAGAACCAAAGGGACTGACGCTACTGGTGGGCTTGGTTCAGCTAATAGAGCCCAACCTATCTTTCCAGGGTTTGATATGGTTAACATGGCAAATTTGTTCAGGCTTCCTCTTGCCTGGCTGGTATACTTTATAATTAACCTTACCCATTTTTGTCACTTGATACAAGAGCTCATTGTTAAGGGCCATGTGTGGAAATGTCAGCCTGCTATCTGGGTATAATGGATTCCCATTAATAACTTTCACATTTTCTCTGACTCTTATTCCCACATTAACCACAGCTGAACTACAAGGGGTCTCAATATTCACTTCAGCAGTATTATAAATATGGGTGTCATGAAGTATGCAAGTTACTCCAACAGTGGTTCGCTGGCCCATTAAAGCATTTACAACCCATCTTTCACAAGGGTGATTACACTTCCTGAGTCCAGTTACCTCCCATAACAATCTCACACATTTGTTTTTCTGACTCAGTTGCAGGTGTAACAGTACAGGCTAACCTGGCAAAGAAAGGCATTCTGCGATGTTCAAAGACAGCATCACATTGCATAGGTTCTTGAACAACTGGGCAATTAGCAACAATATGTCCTGGCAAACCACACCTAAAACATTTAATCATATAACTATCAAGTCTTTTAGGCATGTGAGACCTTTCTGGCCCCACTGACCCATCTTTAAACCAAACACTCACAGTCTCTTTAGTTTTAAGTTCTCTTAACTGCCCAGGACCCTTTTCCCACAGAACAGTCTTACTGGGTTTCACCGAAGTGTGTTGTAGTTGATGTAGGGGCTGCTGAGGCATAGCCAGCAATTCCTCTGCCGCCAGATACCTTTCCACCATCTCCACTAACTGGTCAGATGTCTTAGGATCCCTGTGGCTCACCCATTTGCTTAAAGCCATGGGCAGGGACCTCAAGTAATGGTCCATGACAACTCTTTCAACCATCTGAGGTCCAGTTAATGTTGTAACCAGTTTTTGGTCAGGTGAATTAGGTCGTGCATTTGTGAGCAGGGAGGTTTGTCCATGCAGTACACCCAGCGATGCACACGTTGTGCTCGGACTGACAAGGTAACTCCCAGGCAAGTCTGAATTTCTGCTTTTAGCTTTTCATAGTTCAAAGCATTCGCTTAAGTCAAAGTATGCTTTTTGAAGCTCACCGGAGAGAAAGGGGGCCAGCAATCCAGCCCACTAATAATTAGGCCAACTCTCCCGCTCGGCCGTCCTCTCAAAGGCAGTCAAGTATGCCTCCACTTCATCAGTCTCTGTCAACTTTTAAAGGAAATGGCTTGCCCTTATGGAGCCATTTTGAACATTTGGAGAAGCATTTCCAGGCCATTCTGCTAGATGCTGCACCACCTCTTTTAGGACCTCACGGTCCTTGTGCTGTTTCCACTGGGTCTCTTTTATCTCTAGGTGATGTTGCTGCCATGCCTCCTCAACCTCCAGTTGATGTTGCCTGGTAGCTTCTCGCTCTAACTTAGAGGCTTCTTGCTGTACCCTAGAGGCTTCTTTTGCTGTATTGCTGTCGCTTGTAGCAAGGCCTTGACAATATCCTCCATATTGTTGGGTTTTCCAGCAATTTTGTATCCTCTTTCACTCAGGACATGTATCAGTACTGGTTTCCAGCAAAAAAGGAATGTCTGGCCCTTTAACTGAACCAGATTCCACAACTCTGCAGCAAAGCACCACCTGGACTTGCTTCTATGTGTGAGACACCACAGCTCCCAGCATGTCCCACTGTGCAAAAGCCTCTGCAGAGTATCACATCTGCACTTTTACTCTGTGCCACATTTAATTTCAGTCCAGACAGACACAGGCCTGCTTTCTGCAGAACTATCAAAGCTGCTGCTGTATTGACTTATGACCAGGCCATTAATGCTCACATTCTCCACCACATGTAGCAAGGTCGGGGAAATGGTACCATCTCCTGAGGCACTGTGCAGCAGGTGATAAATCACACAAAGTCCACTGATCTGATGCAACTGGTCTCCGCCAGTTTCATTAGGCAAACAAACAAAATAAACAGAAATAAACACCTTGCCGTCTGGCACTAACTATACAGAAGTGACCCTAGCTTACTAATAAACAAAGTATTAGAAGGGTTTTTCAGGTTTAGTTTACCTGCTTCCATCAACCTGATTCTCACACAGAGACATGAAAGTCTGTCCTTTCCCCAGGCAGTGTCTCTCTCTAATGATCAGCCTCATAGCACTAAAAAACAGCCACACAGCTGAAAACCCTAATTAGCCTCCTGTGAAGCTAATAACTCAAAAGGCTCCTAACACAAACACCTTCCTGAGGTTTCAAAAGACATAGGTCAGGAATCTAGGGCAAATATACCTGCCTTCCACTATGATGCTAGTGACCTTGTCACAATATATATATATATATAATTAGTACAACAAAAGTCCAGCACTAATTGCTAAATGCAATTCAAATACTACTATACCTCGGTACCTTCATTATGTTTAAACACAGGGCCTGATTCAGGTTGGTTCGCAAGGTTGCATTTGCATGCACCCAGCTTGCGGTGAAAATATGCTAATGAATGCAATCGCATGGCAACCGCAGCTCTATACCAAGATGCCCTCCACTGTATAAAGTCACCCACTTCCCATGACATGCATCTGCAAGTCAGTGAAAACATTGGTAACATCGAGTAACATCGAAACCATCCGCACAGTTGTGGTTAACCTGACCCTACCGCAGAAACTGCTAAACTTCCTGTCACCATCAATACCTCTGCCAGCATATGCTATCGCAGGGGCTTAATTATGCACACCCCTGTAACAGTGCTTAAATGCCCAGGCACGCCTGCATTTCTCTGCCCAGCCCCCGTCACCACCCTCAAATGGTCACTTCCTGTCAATCACTGTGTGAGGAGTCTGCGTGCTCCCTGCGATCGCTTCCTGATCGCAGTGGGCGGTTCACGCATGTGCACTGCGTCTTATACGCATGTGCAGAATGCAAACATCGGCTGGCTGCATGCAAACGCAGCCTTGCGATCCAACCTAAACCAGGCCCACAGTCTGAAGATTAGTTATATAAATTAACTCAAGTGAAACTCTTTTTAGGATTTTGCTAAATCACCGCAATTCCACCGTGCATTAAAAAAATGTAGTTCTATATGCAACAAATATAGCAATTCATATCCAAGTTGCAACAGTAGATTGTTTCAAACAGTAACCAGATTTTGCAGTTCATGTTATAGTCGAAACACAGTGTCACCATATGACATAATTTATTTAAGAAAATTAAGTAGTAAGCTTATTGTTGCTACAGATAATATCATATATCAAGAGCCATGAGAATCAATTCTCCCCACTTGCTGTCAGGCTGGGCATCCTTTTGTCAAGGCTGCAAACAAGACAGAAGTATAGAATCTATGCACACAGACTAGGGGGTAGTCCTCACAATCCCAGGCTGCATGACTTCTGCAGTACTGTATGTGTAAGGGGAAGCAGTCAAGAAGCCGATGGCCGGAATCCCGACCGTCGGCTTCCCGACTGTCTAATCACGGCAAGGGTTAAATGACAGGGGTCAAAATCCCGACGCCTGTCATTTTCCCTATGCCGGGAGCGGGACAGCTGGCTTACCGATTGAGAGTAAGCCGGGCGCGGACAGCCCCGGGGGGGGGGGTTAGGTTTAGGGTTCCCGGGGGGGGACTTAGGGTTAGGCACCCCCCCGGGAGGTTAGGTTTAGGCTACAGGAAGGGAGGGTTAGGGTTAGGCACCACGGTGGGTGGTAATGGGTTAGGCACCCCCCCGGGGGACTTAAGTTTAGGTGGTGGGGAAGTTGGGTTAGGTTTAGGTACTTAGAGGGGGTATTAGGGACAGGCACTTGGGGGGGGGAGGTTAGCGTTAGGCACCCCTACGGGAGGGTTAGGGTTAGGGGGTAGAATAGGTTAGTCAATACTTACCTTTCAACGATCGGGATTTTCACTGCTGCCCGGATTTGCGACCGGCGGTAATCCATACTGAAACCGTGTAGCCTCCTGGGGTGGCCCAAGTACAGACATTCTTCAACATTCCTGATCATTGCAAATTACTAAAATATATTTTAAACAGATCCATATGTCTGAAATCTAAAATGTTCTAATGTACTTAAATTCTAATATATGTTTAATAATCTTCACTTACTATGATTATAGCTTGAACTGATCAATATGTACTTTATACAGAAATAATTAATTATAGCTTGTACAGTACAGTGAAGGATTTTCTTGCTTTTATTTACACAGCGGAGGTGGCATTTGGCTTTTCTCTAATTGAGCCTTATAACAGCAATTCAGATGGAGAAACAGAAAAAATAATTTCCCCTCCGTCACTAATACAATATTATGTAGCAAAAGCTATAATCTTTTTGTTTATCAAACAATTTCAGTGATTGTGTAGAAGGGTGAAACCAGAGTTTTCCTTTCAAAACTAAATCATTAAAATAATTATTGTGATTATGTAATATATTTGTTCTATGCATGTGCCTATAATCTACTGTAACAGTCTACCTTCCCTGTTTAATAAAAATCTATTATGCATTATATTTCATTAACCGCCTTTTATAGAGAGAAAATAGTGTGTGTTTTTTTATGCAACAATAGGACATTTCAGGGAATGGAAAACCAAGAATTATATCTGGTGTGCATTTCTTAGTCATTTGCGACCCTGTACAGTGAGCTCTTGGTCTCCATCACTGTTATTTAAACAGCACTCTTTGAAAATGGCATAGCTATTAGTGAAAGCAATTTATCAATGAACCCCTAAGGGTGGCATTGCCTCTGAATCAATTTTTCAACTCTTACACATCCAGAACTCACAACTTAGAGATAATTAGAGATAATTTATTTTATTTCTCCCAACCAGACTAAAGGTGCCTACACACATAGCGATGTGCTCATGATCCGACATTGTGTACGATTTCCCCTGAACTCTCCCCGGGAACTCCCCGGCAGTCATGAGTACGATTAGGTCAAAAAAGCTGCCAATTTGATTCACAATCCCACGATCTATCATGAATCGTGTCGGAAGTCCAAATCGTGAGACCGTGCATGATAGATCTTGAGTTTACCAAACAACACTCGAGGACCTTCACGATTGGTGGGAAATTTAAGCTAGGGGGTATAAAAACAAACGCCATTTTAACCCTGTGCACATTCTGCTTTGCTACTAGTGAGGCTAGGTTTAGTAAATGTGTATAGAAATATAGGAGACTGTTATGTGAGCTGAGATAAAATCACAGGCTATATATTACATCAACAGATAGGACATCATGACTCAGATGGGCCTCAGCTAAGCCAAGAATTGCGGAAGGAAGTTCCCCTAATAAGGACTTAAAAAGGGAGAGGCCATCTGGAAACCTCCACCTTTAAAACTACGAGCCCTAAATTTTGGGACTTCCGGTAATTCCCCATTTATTGTTAAAATGAGGAACAGCAACCCTCATATGTGAATTATTTTTTATAAAAGAATTATTTCTTGTACTGGATGCGGATATTGCTGTGTACACGTGGAAACACAGTAAGTATATTAACCTGGTTTTATTATTTTTTTGGAAAATATTGTGAATAAATTTGGAGTTTTGATTGTATTACACTATGTTTGGACGATTTTTATATTTTTCATATTAATGAAAATTCCATTGGTGAGATTTGACAACTACGCACAGAACCCCGACAGGAAATTATTTGGGAAGTACCGTTGTTATTGTTTTTCTTACATAGCACCATGCGCACTTGACAAGTCACTTTTGTTATTCTATAATATATGTTTTAGTACTGAAGGGTGGTACCGTTTGTGACCAGTTGTTTGCAGCAAAGGTAGAGTGCTAGGCGCCCGTGTACAGTGTTCATTTTTTTGATTATCAGTTTGTATTTGGCTTGCCTTTTACAAAGTGTGTTCTACCTGCCAGTGTGTGCTACCTGCATTATATCCTGTTCCTGAATTCTGTGCTGATGCATCCCTATCAGTATAAAGTGTTGGTTGCCATAGCTGGGGTCAAGGTGATCCAGTAGAGGGCCCACCAAAGGAGGAGGAGAGCATGCTGGACCAAGGAGTGGCTGCTGCAAAGTGATACTCACTCTCACATGTCCCTGCTGATGGAGATCAAGGAGAACAACCCAGATGACTACTGCAACTACCTGCACATGGATGACGCCACTTTCCAGGAGTTGCTGAGTATGGTGAACCCCCACATCCGGAGGCAGGACACAAAGTGGCGGAGTGCAATCCCTGCTGAAGAGAGACTAGTGGCTACCCTGAGGTACCTGGCTACAGGAAGGTCACTGGAAGACCTGAAGTTTGGGACCCTCATCTCCCCTCAGTCCTTGGGCATCATCATCCCGGAGACCTGCAAGGCTGACATTAGTGCTGCATTACCAGTATTGCAAGGTAAGAAAAAAAAACCACACTACACATTTGTTTCTTGTGAAAGAAAAAGTTTTTATTTTTTATTGTTTTTTAACTCTTTATATAACTGTGTTGACAGCTAATAAGGCTGCTTTAACAAAACTCTGCCAACAACACTGCAGAGTATTAAATAACACTTTATTTGTGTTTTTTATTTATTTTTTAACTCTGTGTTGTTAGCCAATAAGGCTGCATGAACAAGACTGTGCCAACAACACTACACAGTATTAAATAAAAAATGTTTGTGTTTTTTTATATATCATTTTTATATTGTGTATATAAAATGTAGAAAACAGCATTATCACCAAATTTTATCAATTCCTATAGGTAGGCTGCTGTATGTTATACGGTGGGTCAGATGCCAGTTTGAAGAGGCCAATACACACATGACACAAGTACAGATTGTGGCCCCAGCTTCCATCAATCTGTACATGCGCCATGTGTGTAGGGACCTTGTCCAATCATCATCATCATCATCATCACCGTATACCATACAGCAGAACCTATTGGGAGTGATAAGATTTGGTGATAGTACAGGCAACAATAATAAAAAAAATATGTAACAGTTACAAATAACGGGGCAAATCACCCCTGCCTCCAGCAGAGCATTATAAATGGTCTGGCTTGTGGGTGGGCTACTGGGCGGGGGAGTAACCTCCAACTTGGCTGCGGGGGGCCTCACATAGGCATTTGGGGCAGGCGAATACAGAAGTTGGTCTGCAATGTAAGTTGAGTCATATAAATTGCTATTTAGTGACCTCATTAATAGCTCATACATGAGCCTGTGGAAATTTTTCTTGTTGGGTCATCCATTTTTTGCATTCTACTGTTAATATGCACTGTGAAATCATCAATGTCATCTAGCTGTTTCTGAAGGATGCGTTCCACTTGTTGCAGAAATATGTCCTCCTGTTCTGTGTACTGCTGCTGCTTTTTCCCCTGTTGTTCTTTTTTCATTGGGGAGGTGCAGAACAGGATGGCGGGGGTTGAATGGTTGTTGGGACTGGGGAATAAGTTTCCACCTCACTGTCCCCAATCAAGATTAAGTCCGGCGTGGAAGACATATCAGGCTCTTGGGTGCGAGTCTATAAAGGAAAAAAGATTGAGAAAAAATTTGTTTTAACCCATTTTTTACTATTTTTCTAGTTTCCAAACACCGTGGAGGAGTGGAAGAGCATCGCTGAAGAATTTGAACATTGGAATTTCCCTAACTGCGGAGGAGTCATCAATGGAAAACACATCCGCATCAACCCACCTGCCAACACCGGATAATATTACTACAACTATAAAGGTTCTTCAGCATCATTCTCAGGACAGTGGTGAATGCCAACTACGAATTTTTGTTTGTGGATGTTGGCAAGAATGGCCATGCTTCAGATGGTGGTCCTTCAAACAGACAGCATTCTACCAGAGACTCACCAACAAAACCTTCAATTTTCCATCACTGGACGAGACACAGCATGGCCTAAATTATATTTTTGTTGCAGACGAGGCTTTTGCTTTACATGAACATGTGATGAAGCTATTTGGACAGAGGGGCCTGACCAGATAGAAGAGGATCTACAACTATCATCTATCCCGTGCACGGCACATTGTGAAAAATGTGTTTGGAATACTCAGCAACCAGTTCCGCATTTTCCACACCACCATAAAACTACATGTGGACAAGATAGACTGGGTCATGATGGCGTGCTGTGTGCTGCATAACTTTCTGTGAAGAAAAACCACAAGGACCAGTCAAAGCTACACCAGAAGATGCAGGACATCTGGAGGAGATTTCCCAGTTTACATCAGTGTCTGCACCTCCAATTTCAACAACATCATTGGTGGGTGGCACACATTGGTGGGCATGGGAGGTTGATGCATGACCCAGCCACCACCCACCCCATTCCGGCGGACGGTGGCTGGGTCATGCACTTATAGTTGGGTGGCATACATTGGTGGGTAGGTGGGTGGCACACATTGTAGGGCAGTGGGGTTGCATTAATACAGTACCAATACTCACCAAAGTGCTGAAATCCAGACTTCAGGTGTGCAGGCTCCCAATCGTGTGTCCTTCTCCTTCTATCTACGATGCTGCACAATATGGCGAATGGGCATGTATAGGGATGTACGATGAATCGACAGATACATTGTGAGTAAAAAGTACTCACAATCGGCACCACATCATGTCCAAGATTGGAAAATCTGGCCTACAGCACGGCAGATCTGAAGATGCAATGTACATCGAGCAGGGATGGGCATTGGCATCGTGATCGTGAGTGGAAACTCACGATTTGGGCATATTTTACATGATTAGTTGTCACAATTCGTCGAAATCGGCCAAATCGGGTAAAAAATTACTATGTGTGTAAGCACCTTAACTTGGAGGTTTATGAACTTTGCAAAAGTGAGCAAGAGCACAGGAAAGCAGCAGGACATATACCCATCAGCCATAACATTAAATCACTTGCCTAATATTTTGCAGGTTGTTCATTTGTCCAATTGGTGTAGAACAATAAGCACGAGTGGGATGGAATGTGAACGAAGGTTAGTTCATACTTCATACAGTTGATCTTTAAGCAGGTTTGGAGGTTTATTCAGGATAATAGAGGTTGTCAGTGATAACAGCAGTAACAGCAGTAACAGAATGTAATTTGGAAAGTAAACAATTATGTTACTAGAGACAACAGTAACAGTAACAGTAACGGAAATTACTGTGTTACTGCTTGGCCGGAGGAACATGTGCTGCGCGTCCTTGCAGTACACTTTCAGATACATACATACTGGGTCATGAGGTTGCACATGCTCAGTAAGGATTTGTGGTGGCCATCTTGGTAAAGGTGGCTGCTTGCCTTTAATGCAGAGATAGCGCTGGACTGCACTCCTTTAAAAAACAGGTCCCTCTCAGGCCACCAGCTCTGACCCATTGATGCATGGGCTCCACAAGACTTCTGATGGTGTCCTGTGGTATCTGGCACCTAGACATTAGCAGCAAAACCTTTAAAACCAGTAAGTTGCGAGGTGGGACCTCCATGGCTTGGTCTTATTTTTCTTAGCATATCCTACAGATGCTCAGATTGAAATCTAGGTAATTTGGAGGCCAAGTCAACACCTTAAACTCTTAATCATGTTCCTTAAACCATTTGTGAACAATATTTGAAGCGTGGCAGGACTCAAGGTTTCCCGGAAGAATATTTTCCAGAGCATCACATTGCCTCTGCCGGTTTGCCTCTTTCCTATAGTGTATTCTGGTGCCATCTCTTCCCTATGTAAATGATGCACATGCACCCGGTGGCACACATGATGTAAAAGAAAATATCATTCATCAGAACAGGCCACCTTCCTCCATTGCTCCATGTGTGTTCTGACACCTTTCTATTATAGACAAAAAAAAAAACTAATTCGACCAGCACACTGCAAATAGGCCAGCAAAAGATATTTACATCCTACACAATAATAGAAAATGCAGAAATCTCAGTTACATACTGTATTTTTGCAAACATATTTTGAGCTACACCAAGGCATCTCGGCTCTGGTGGTCCTACGCTATATGATAATAGCACCTACTTTGGGTTACTAAATATGTTTTTTATTTCTAAATTGAGACTTACCTGGAGGCTTTCTATCATAGCCAGCATTAATATTTTCAACAATTTGTGCTACAGTAGCTTCTGTGGGATTGGACCAGATAGGCTATCCTTCACTTCACACATGCATCAATGAGCCTCAGGCACCTATGACCCTGTCGCCGGTTCACCAGATGTCCTTCCTTGGACCACTTTTGATAGGCACTAACGGTATCTGGTCATTAGGTCTACAATAAAAAGGTATGCAATGTTTGGGTAGAGAATGGAAGTTAGGCAATAGGTCGTCAGGGTCTGAATGTCGATACACTAAATGTTGACTTGTAAGGTCAACATGTACTGAAGGTCATCCGGGTCATTAGGTCGACACCCAAATGGTCAACACTTTTTTGTTGTTAGGATTAGGCACTTACTCTAATGGTTAGGATATGGCACCTGGAGGAAGGGTTAGGTTTAGGCACTTACCGGAGGGTTAGGGTTAGGCACTAGAAGGGATGGTTAGGGTCAAGTACATACACCAATGGTTATGGTTAGGCACCAGGAGGGACGTTTAGGGTTAGGCACCAAGGGTTAGGGTGAAGATTAGAAAAAAACATGTGTTGACCATTTGTGTGTCAACCTAATGACCCTGTCGACCTTCAGTACCTGTCAAAAATTGGGAAAGAGAACTGGGAAAAAGGTTCTGCACAAGAGTTTAATTTGAGGTAATAATATATCGGTAAATAAACTAAGGGTGTGCACCGGCCACTTTTCGTGTTTTGCGTTTTGGTTTTTGATCTGGTTCTTTCTTCGTGTTTTGGATCTGGATTGGTTTTGCCAAAACCACCCAGCTAAAATCACAGAATTTGTGGGTTTTTCTGCTCCTATGCTATTATTAACCTCAATAACCTTAATTTCCACTCATTTCCAGTCTATTCTGAACACCTCACACCTCACAATAGTGTTTTTATGTCCAAAAGGTTGCACTGAGGTAGCTGGATGACTATGCTAAGTGACACGAGTGGGCGGCACAAACACGTGGCCCATCTAGGAGTGACACTGCAGTGGCAGACCAAATGGCAATTTGAAAAACTAGGCCCCAAACAGTACATAATGCAAAGAAAAAAAAGAGGTTCAAGATGGAATTGTCCTTGGGGCCTCCATCCCCACCTTAATGTTGTATAAACAGGACATGCACACTTTAGCAAAGCAATCATTTCAGCGCCAGGGTCTGCCACACGACTGTGGCTGAAATGATTGGTTCGTTTGGGCCCCCACAAAACAAGCTGGCAATTAATCTGTCCCTGCACAAACTGGTTCTACGGAGGTAAGATGTCGTCCTCATCCTCCTCATCCACTGATTCCTCACCCTCTTCAGTGTTGTGTACATCCTCATCCTCACAGAGTATTAATTTGTCCCCGCTGAAATCCACCACCACAGTTCCCTCTGTACGTTCTGGAGGCTGGTCTCCCTGGAAGAGTTGATAATTCATTTTTATGAACATCATCTTCTCCACATTTTGTGGAAGCAACCTCCTACGCCTTTCGCTGACAAGGTTCCCGGCTGCATTAAACACTCTTTTGGAGGAGACTGGAGGGGGGGGCAACTCAGGTAAAATAGAGCCAGTTTGTACAGGGGCCTCCAAATTGCCTCTTTTTCCTGCCAGTACAGGTACGGACTGTCTGACATGCCTACTTGGATGCTGTCACCGATGTAATCTTCCACCATTCTGTCAGTGGTGACAGTATCATATGCAGTGACAGTAGGCATGTCAGAAATTGTTGCCAGGTCCTTCAGTCTGGACCAGATGTCCAAACTTGGTCCTGCCTGCCCTGCATCACCACCAGCGGGTTGCTTAGGATACCTACGTTTTTTCTCTCAGCCCCAGTTGCGGGAAAAAATGAAGAAGGAGCTGTTGACGTGTCACGTTCCGCTTTAGCTGACAGTGTTTTCACCAGCAGGTCTTTGCACCTCTGCAGGCTTTTGTCGGCCGGAAAGAGAGACACCACATAGGCTTTAAAACTAGGATCGCGCACGGTGGCCAAAATGTAGTGGTCTGATTTCAACAGATTGACCACCCTGGAACCCTGGCAAAGCAAATGAAGGGTTTCATCCACAAGTCCCACATGCCGAGTGGAATTGCTCCATCTTAGCTCCTCCTTCACTTTCTCCAGATTCTTCTGCAAAAGCCTGATGAGGGGAATGACCTGACTCCAGCTGGCAGTGTCTGAACTGACTTCACATGTGGCAAGTTTGAAGGGCTGGAGAACCTTACACAACAAGGAAATCATTCTCCACTGCGCTTGAGTCAGGTGCATACCCCCTCCTTTGCCTATGTCATAGGTGGATGTATAGGCTTGAATGGCCTTTTGCTGCTCCTCCATCCTCTGAAGCATATAGAGGGTTGAGTGATACCGTGTCACAACCTCTTGCTTCAGGTGATGGCGGGGCAGGTTCAAGAGTGTTTGCTGGTGCTCCAGTCTTCGGCACACAGTTGCTGAATGGCGAAAGTGGCCAGAACTTTTTTGGGCCACCCAAAGCGTCTCCTGCACGCCCCTGTCGCTTTACAGAAAATTCTGCACCACCAAATTTATTGTGAGAGCAAAACATGGGACATGCTGGAATTTGCCCAGATGTAATGCCCGCACAATATTGGTGGTGTTGTCAGATATCACAAATCCCCAGGAGAGTGGGGTAAGCCACTGGGCGATGATTTCCCTCAGTTTCTCTAAGAGGTTGTCGGCGGTGTGCCTCTTACTGAAACCGGTGATACACAGCGTGGAATGAGCTGGCATTTCTGAGATGCTGCTACTGGTGACGCTGCTGTTGTTGCTGCGTAAGGTGATACATCTACCCAGTGGGCTGTCACAGTCATATTGTCCTTAGTTTGCCCTGTGCCACTTGTTCACATGTCCATGGTTAAGTGGACATTGGGTACAAATGCATTTTTAGAACACTGAGGACACTTTTTCTTACGTTTCTGTACAGTCTCAGTATCGCCTGCCTAGTGAAGTGGAATCTAGACTGGATTTGGAACCGGGGACACACTACCTCCATCAATTGTCTAAATCCCACTGCACTAATGGCGGATACCGGATGCACGTCTAACACCAACATAGCAGTCAAGACCTCAGTTATACGTTTTGCTTCAGGATGACTGCTGTCGTACTTCATCCTCCTCGCTAAGGACTGTTGGAGGGTCAATTGTTTAGTAAAAGTAGTGGTGTTCCTACTTCCTCTCTGGGATGATGAACAACTCCCAGTAGCAGCAACAGCAGCAGTGGCAGCAGTAGGCATTAGCAATGCAGGATCCTCCAGAGGAGGACATGGCCTACAGGACTACTGACATGGCCTACAGGACTACTTCCGATCCTGACTAAGGAGGAAATTGATGAGGAGGCAGTTGACGGTGTGGTTTGCAGGTGCTTGGATACAACAGGACAACAGGATTTAGGTGTCCCTGGACTGCTTACGGTCTTAGCCAAAGTTTCTGAACTTGACAGTAACTTTTTATGAACGCGCTGCAGGTGCCGTATAAGGGAGGATGTTCCTAGGTGGTTAACGTCCCTACCCCTACTTATTTCACCTTTACATATGGCAAGACAGTTGTTGTCCAGATTTGGATAGAAATATTGCCAGACTAAAGAGGTGGAATGTTTGGTCTTCTGCCCAGGCATGACCGTGATGGGCTTTTCATCCCACGGACAACAACTGTCTCCCCCGTAGCCTGAGTTAAACAAACCACATCACCATCAGAATCCTCCTCGCCAACTTCCTCCTCAGCGCCAGCTACACCAGTATCCTTATCCTGTCGTACTTCAACAGTGACATCTTCAATTTGCATATCAGCAAGTGGACTGTGGGTGCTCCTTTCAGCACTTGCAGGGGGGCGTGCAAATGGTGGAAAGAGCCACCTCTTCCTGTCCAGTGCTGGGAAGGTCAGGCATCGCAACCGCCACCACACTTGGACTCTCCTTGGGGTTTTGTGATATCTTCTTAGAAGGCACAGTTCTTCGCTGTGCTTTTGCCAGCTTAACTCATTTGATTTTATTAGCGGGAGGAGGGCTTCCATCGTCATGTGAAGCTGAACCACTAGTCATGAACATAGGGAAAGACCTTAGCCGTTCCTTGCTACTCCGTGTCGTAAATGGCATATTGGCAAGTTTACGTTTATCCTCAGATGATTTAAATGTTTTTTTTAATGTAATTTTCCTGAACTTTGCCATTTGGGATTGTATGTGCCCTCTACTATGACATTGGGCATCGGCCTTGGCAGACGACGTTGATGGCTTGTTATCGTCTATGTCATGACTAGTAGCAGCAGCTTCAGCACTAGGAGGAAGTGGTTCTTGATCTTTCCCTATTTTATTTTTATCGGAGAAAGTTTGGTCCTCCATTTATGTTATATTGATATATATGTGCGGCTAAGGCGCACACAAACACAGAAAATATTTTTTTATTTTTGTTGGAGACTAATGCACTTTGTGGGTTACACCACCCTTTAAGAAATGAGCCAGCTGGCTCTTTACTTATGGGACACAGGCGCTCACTTGGCGCTGCTCCTTTGTCGATGCACGTGCAGCTACAGTGCACACAATTCACAAAGACAGAAAAAAAAGAAGAATTTTTTATTTTTTGTGGAGCGCACTTTGGGGGTTACACCACCCTTTAACAGACAGACAGATGCATGCTTGGTGCTGCTGCTTTGAGGATGCAGGTGCAGCTATAGCCCACACAATTGACAAAGACAGAAAAAAAAGAATTTTTTATTCTATGTGGAGCGCACTTTGAGGGTTACATCACCCTTTAACAGACAAACGCACGCTTGTCGCTGCTGCTTTTAGGATGCATGTACAGTGCAGACAATTCACAAACACAGAAGAAAATGTTTTATTTTTGTTGGAGTGCACTTTGGGGGTTACACCACCCTTTAACAGACAGACGCACGCTTGGCGCTGCTGCTTTGAGGATGCAGGTGTGGCTACTGTGCATACATTTCACACACAAACACAGAAAAAAAGAAGATTATTTTATTTTGGTTGGAGCCCACTTTGGGGGTTACATCACCCTTTAACAGAGAGACGCACGCTTGTTGCTGCTGCTTTGAGGATGCAGGTGCAGCTACAGCCCACACAATTCACAAAGACAGAAAAAAAAGAAGAATTTTTTATTTTTTCTGGAGCGCACTTTAGGGGTTACAGCACCCTTTAATGGACAAGCCAGCTGGCCCTTTACTTATGGGACACAGGCGCATGCTTGGCGCTGCTCCTTTGTTGATGCACCTGCAGCCACAGTGCACACAATTCACAAACACAGAAAATATTTTTTTATTTTGTTTGGAGTGCCCTTTGGGGGTTACAGCACCCTTTAGTGGACAAGCCAGCCGGCCCTTTACTTATGGGACACAGGCGCATGCTTGGCACTGCTCTTTTGTTGATGCACGTGCAGCCACAGTGCACACAATTCACAAACACAGAAATTTTTTTTTTATTTTGTTTGGAGTGCTCTTTGGGGGTTACAGCACCCTTTAGTGGACATGCCAGCTGGCCCTTTACTTATGGGACACAGGCGCACGCTTGGCGCTGCTCCTTTGTTGATGTACGTGCAGCCACAGTGCACACAATTCACAAACACAGAAATTTTTTATTTTTATTTTGTTTGGAGTGCACTTTGGGGGTTACAGCACCCTTTAACAGACAAGCCAGCTGGCAATTTACTTATGGGACACAGGCGCATGCTTGGCGCTGCTCCTTTGTTGATGTACGTGCAGCCACAGTGCACACAATTCACAAACACAGAAATTTTTTTTTTATTTTGTTTGGAGTGCCCTTTGGGGGTTACTGCACCCTTTAGTGGACAAGCCAGCTGGCCCTTTACTTATGGGACACAGGCGCATGCTTGGCACTGCTCTTTTGTTGATGCACGTGCAGCCACAGTGCACACAATTCACAAACACAGAAATTTTTTTTTTATTTTGTTTGGAGTGCTCTTTGGGGGTTACAGCACCCTTTAGTGGACAAGCCAGCTGGCCCTTTACTTATGGGACACAGGCGCATGCTTGGCGCTGCTCCTTTGTTGATGTACGTGCAGCCACAGTGCACACAATTCACAAACACAGAAAATATTTTTTTATTTTGTTTGGAGTGCACTTTGGGGGTTACAGTACCCTTTAACGGTCAAGCCAGCTGGCCATTTACTTATGACACAGGCGCACGTTTGGCGCTACTTTGTTGATGCACGTGCGGCTACTGCGCACACAATTCACAAACATAGAAAAAATATTAAATTTTTTTTGCACTTGGGGGGAGCATCCCTGATGGACAGAGCACCCCCTGGAAAACACTACAGCACCCCTTTAGGACTGGGACACTGCACAGGACTTTGGAGTGGACACAGCCCCTATGGACAACTGACTGCACAACACAGTCCAGCCAGCCCCTATGTACTTTGGAGGAGTGGACACAGCTCCTATGGACAACAGCAGCACAGCACAACACAGTCAGCCCCTATGGACTTTGGAGGAGTGGACATAGCCCCTATGGACAACA
The DNA here is from genome assembly GCA_031769625.1 of Taudactylus pleione. Classification (NCBI taxonomy): domain Eukaryota; kingdom Metazoa; phylum Chordata; class Amphibia; order Anura; family Myobatrachidae; genus Taudactylus; species Taudactylus pleione. The sequence continues at coordinate 36,454,344 of JAUIMM010000014.1, forward strand.
GCAGCACAGCACAACACAGCCAGCCCCTATGGACTTTGGAGGAGTGGACACAGCCCCTATGGACAACAGCAGCGCAGCACAGCACAGCACAGCACAGCACAACACTACACTGCACTACACTACACTACACAGCCCAGCCTGCCCTAACTCCCATCCTCCCTCTTCACTGTCCACAGCCGAGTGAGAAAATGGCGCCAACGCGGGTACCTTATATGGGATCCAAAACCCGCGAGACCCGGAAGGCGGGATGATGATGTTTTGCCTCGATTTCAGATCCAAGTCAGGTGGGAAAAGTCGAGCCTGACTCGGATCGGCCTCGGATCGGGGGGGCTCGGGGGGGGTTCGGATTTCAGAAATCCGAACCCGCTCACCCCTAAAATAAACCAACGATCATAGAAGTAACTCAGAGAAACAACTTCCTAATTTGATTAGACATGCTGGTGGTGCTCCCAATAGTCAAATGGTTCAATAATGCAAACAGGATTTGCCGCACAGGCAAGTCAAGTAGACTATTTTGTGGGGCACTCTTAAATGTAATAGTATACGAAAATTATGTAAGATATGATTGTATATTAATATATATTGTGGCACCATATAAATAAATGATAAAAATAATAATAATAATAATAATAATAATAATAAATCAATTTTTAATTATTATTCATTAAAAAAATTAGTGCACCAGGCACTGAAAATCCAACAATATAAATAAAAAATGGACAAATAATTGTTTATAAGTTAAATCCTGTATGAGGAATCAAAATTATATTCCTATAACAGTATAGAAAGGGTGAAAATATTAATGAGGCAATAGTAATCTCCCAACAGGAAAAAATCAATTGTCAGCAGACACAGACAGGAAAAGGTCAAATCTAGATAACACATAAAGTGTTATTGTAGCAGTGAGCTTGTGCAAACAGCAGAAAAGAAGATTGCTCCTTCGTTTAAATCTATGTCACACAGACAACTGGATGCTAATGAACAATATTGAATGTAAAAAAGACTCAGGCCTATATAATGTACCTATTAACCTTTGCAGAATGTAGAAAATACCACATAGCTAAATTATCAATGATCCCCTAATATTTATAGGAAAGTGACACCACATCTGATCATCATGTGTTAATGGGTATTGCTCAATTGTACAGGTTTAGGTAATAGCTGGAAAAAGTAAAGTAAGGCACAGAAAAGTGTCCCTTACTTCTGCTTTCAGTCAGAGGGAATGCAAGCCGGGTGATGAGAGAGTAGGGTGATCAGTGTCTATAGAAGAAATACTATGGTAGCATTTATTAGGGTGTTAGGTGAGCTCTGTTACCATATGCTCACTGCAGAGCTAAAATGCACCCAGAACAGTCAAACTACTACCAGAGAGAATAGAAAAGTACCTGTATATCCTTAGGTGTCTTCAAAGGGTAAAGATTCTGCGCTGTGCTGCGGTTATAGATCCTGTCAGCTGTCCGTGAGCTCTGTATCCACACTCAGTAGGCAAATCGGCAAGTCTGGTAATGAAGTGTGTAGTGCCTGCGGTGTGTCGCTCTGTAGTGATCACGTGATACTGATCAGCTGACAGGTCCCTGGGTGATGCGCATTTTGCCCGGAGGTTTGTTCACAGAGTAAGAGTGCCCAGAATTCAACAGACTCAGTGTGTCTGCATTTGTGTGTAGGCTGGCCAATCCAGTCCCCCTTCATATGATGGATAGGTTCAGAGGCCACTCGCCAGTTAGCATTAAAATGGGCAATCACTCTTGATCTATTGTGATTGACAGAAGAATTAACCAATCATGGTTGAACTCAATTCGTGGTTATATTAAACTCTCTCATTGTTAGTTATATCAAGACAAATATTTGTATTTGGTTATTCAGATGGCAAGTAAGGCATAACAAATCTGACAACATGATAAATACATAGTTAGTCCTTTATATAATTACAAATTCTATCCTCATCTATAACATGAATTAGTCGGTGCTGTGGCCGGTCATTAGTTGACATTACTGGTGCTCTATGGTCGGTACATAGATGACTTGTTTTTGTTTTTCGATGGTGATTCACAATTAGCTAGTTCTTTCACACACTATCTTAACACTAATAATTGTGGTTTCAAATTCACTAGCACTATGCACAAGACATCTATTACTTTTTTGGATATTGCCCTCTCAATTAGGGGAAATACTGTGGTTACATCTACATACCATAAGGAAGTTGAACTTTCTCAATTATGGCAGCTGTCACTAACGGCCGTGGAACATTCCCAAGAATCAGCTTTATAGATTGAAGCGCAAATGCTTGGATATAGATCAATTAAATATTCAGGCTAATAATTTGTTGAGGCCTTTTCATGTACATGGGTATCCTGTAGACATTTTAGATTCTGCCTTTGAATCTGCCATGGATAAAGATAGAGAATCTTTACTTCGCATGGTTGATAAGATCAATAGTGTACAAAGTGTTGATAGGTTTAACTTAAAATTTGTAACCAAATAGAATTCCTTCTCACAGGACCTCAAAGTAGTCATTAATAAGTACTATCCAATTTTGAAAACTGATAATGTACTCTACTTGTTTAGAACAAAAAACAAAGATTATTTTTAAAAGGCAATGAACCTTCAGAAGCATTTAGCACAAAGTAATTTTAGATCTAAAGCTATTTCGGATGTTAGGCCCAACAATTGGTTGAACAACCATTCCCATGTATTGAGAAAGGGGAACTTTAAATGTGGCAAACTTGGCTGCATTACTTGCCAGTTTATGATAGACAAGAGTACATTTTCAAATGGTTCGATACCATTCGATATACATAACAACATTAACTGTAGAACGACATATGTCATAAACGTCATCACCTGTACTTGTGGTATTCAGTATGTGGGAAGAATGACTTGCATGCTACATACACATTTTTTGGAACACAGGAATGTTCTAAAAGGAATTAAAACTCACAGCTTGTCACGACATATTAGAACCCAACATGGGGGTGATGTAAAGGTTCTCCGTCTACAGGGAATTGAGCATATTAAAGAAACATCAAGAGGTGGGGATCCTTTTAATTTATTATGTAAAAGAGAAGCCTTTTGGATATTCTCATTAGGGATGTTATTCCCGGGGGTCTGGATGATTGCATTGAGCTTAACAATATTGGAACCTAAGTACTGTGCATTATTGTCTGGAATTTCTTTCTGATTTAATTGTGGACATACACTCCCTCCCCCCTCCCCTCCTTCCTATTTTTACATAAAATATTAACTTTTTTGGCCATTTCTTTATATGATTTGAATACGGGTCCCCCTGGTTACGTATCTGTGCTGTTGGCTTATTGCGCCATAGAGTTTGGCTGCTGTGCAAGAATTAAATATGATGGGGTTATTAACTCATACCTCCCAACGGTCCTGATTTTCGCAGGACAGTCCAGTTTTTTGGGGAGCTGTCCCACCCGTGGGTTACAGTGGCCCATGGGCAGGGGGAGGTCGGGAGGGAGATCTCTGTCACCGCTGCTGTGCTTATCAGCACACCACACCCAGCTGCATTAGATGCTGTGGGCGGTCTGGCAGCTCCGACAGGGCTGGGCACGCCCATCAGTGTTATGATGCAGGGACATTCCGCTAGGCCATGTCCACCCTCCCAACCACTGACAGCAAGCAGCAGAGCTGTGATGTCAATCAGAGGGGGGTGAACACTGTGGGGGACCTGCAGTAGATGCTCAGCTCGTCCACGCCCCCCAATCGTTGCCTGACGGAAAGTGGCAGAGTTTTCTTCTCTGCTTTCCCGGGGCTGGCTGGAGGCAGATCTGTCACCGCTGCTGTGCTTATCAGCACACACAGCTGTGAGTTTGCCGCGCTGTGCACGCACCACACTCGGCTGCATTAGATCATATTGTGGGCGGTCTGGCAGCTCAGACAGGGCTGGGCACGGACATCAGCGTGATGACGCAGGGACTGCCGTATGGAGAGTGCTGGGCACGCCCCCAAAGTGACAAAAATGGGGGAAGCCACAAGGCTCCGCCCCATTTTACATAGGCTCCACCCCTTTTCCCATAATCCACACCCCCTTTTCGGACGTGCGCGTTTGGCGCGTGACCTGTCCCTCCTGATGGTTTCAAATGTTGGGAGGTATGTTGACCTGTGTTTGATGACATTCACTGGTTAATAATCAGATATATTAGTTTTTCTTCTAGTATAATGTTCATTGTTATTAATAAACAAACAAACAAAAATTTGGCAGACCTTTTGTAGGATTCAAACAATGGTTGCCTAGTTATTGGTCCATGCTATTAGCTTGTAAACTGTGAATATGCCATTTATACAGACTTTTCTACTGTGTAAGAACTAAATATGCTGGGGTTATTGACTTGTGTCTGGTAACATTCACTGATTGATAATCAGATATACTAGTTTCTCATCTAGTATAAAGTTTATTGTTATTAATAAGATAAAAAAATGTTGACAGACCTCTGGTAGGATTCGAACACTGGTTGCTTAGTTACTGGTCCATGCTATTAGCTTGCTGAGCCACAGGGCTTGTTTGCTCTGTAAGCTCTAAATATGCCATCCATATAGACTTTTTTACTGATTAATAATCAGGAACACATGTTTAGATCTAGCATAATGCTCATTGTTAATCAATTTAGAATATGTGTATATATCTGGAGTTCTTTTGGCTGTCTCATTCTCTCTGATGCCATTGCACTTTATCAATATATTTTATGAGAGTATAAATGTTTTGTATGATGATTTTGTTGTATTGTTAGCTGTGCTGGTGATTTTAACAATTATAATCACCTGGGGTCAATTGCTATGCAAATATGACAGTCTACTGTGATTGGACATTGACCATTTAAATATCTGGTCTGACTGAACCACAATTTTATCTTCTGAGGAAACCGTTGTATGCTTCAATAACGGATAAACGCGTTAAGTTTGTGGATCTAATACTGGCTGTTTTACTAGTGGACTCGCTCAACATTGTAACACTACGGATGAAAAATCTCTGCTTTATATATGAGCCGTGACATCTCTCCATATCTGGGCATCAACGTGTTGCTCCCAATTGCCGCTGATGTCACTGCACTGGCAAGTGGCGTCTCTGATCATCAGACGGGGAACGCAATTCACAGAGGATTGCCCTACCACCGCTACTATCTGGGGACTTTGTCTTTCCTAAAGGTGGTGAGACTATATGGACGCAAATTATGCTGATACATTGGCTCTGTTAACCAAATACCTATACCACTAGTGGTTCCCACATGATCTTCTGATTGACATTTTCAAGCAATCATAATTCACAAGTCACCAGTGATATATCTCTATGAGAATATGTTGATATAGTACATTAACTACACTGTATCTTTTATCTGAATCCCATTGATGTTTTATATGTAGTGTTATATATGCATTAAATTTATAACTAATTAATTCAGCGCTCCCTTGGGTATATATATATATATATATATATATATATATACACATATATATATATACACACACACTATTGGTTCATGACATTACAAGCAGCCTTTATATATATATATATATATATATATATATTCTGACAGATAAATCAACCAATGATCAACCTGGTTAAACAGCATTTGATGAGCAGCGTGATTATGATATAATGCAGGCATGGTTCATTAGGTAAGAATTATATAGGTAGATGAATAGTAGATAATAATACTATCGTGCAAAGAGAAGATGTTGGTCATCTGAGTCTGCCCATTTATTGAAGCAGAAAATGTGTGTCATCAAACTTGCATATATATGGATATTAACTATACATGTGCATCTCTAAATCTGAAAAAATATATAAGATGTATAAACTGATGTAATGTATCTGTCTATCAGTACTGCAACCAATACAGTACCTGTGCAAGGTCCTAAAATTAGATTTGAAGATATGGTCATGAATATATCCATCCATGATCATAATAACATGGAAAATGCACCCATAGTTCATTACGTGTCATATAAAAGGTGAATCTAACTGAAATTGTGAAAAGTGCTCAAAAGCAATTATTATAGTGTCTGGAAACCAAAATATCTGGAACTGTGATGAAAAATTAGATTGATAATATACTTAATAGAATGAAATGAAATAAATAAAAAAATTTGTATGATATGAAATATCAGTCATACTGTGTAAGTATGTGATAGAAGGTGCAAGAATAGAATGTTATGTGTAATATACATTTTTAAAAAGTGAATACTTGTCTAAGTGAAACCTAAATGTGTGTGTGTGACTCTAACTCTAAGTATGACTAGCCACAGGCGTGACGCAATCCACAAAAAGTGTGTTTACTTTAAGACACTGAAGTTGATATGTTCATTTATTCCATGGGGTGCAGTGCTGTTCAACCTGAAAGTCCAGCTACTTACATGACCTTCAGTACCTGTATACCTTTTTACTAGTTGACCTTTAGTGTGTTGACCTTCAGACCCTGTCGTCCTATTGCCTGTCTAACTTCCACTGTCTACCCAAACATTGTCTACCTTTTTACTGTAAACCTAGTGATCCACACCCGGCACTAACAACTACATACTGGTGTTATTATTATAAGCTTGGGGGGGTGGAGCGGGGGGGGGGGGAAGGGTGGAGGGGGGCCACAGGATGGTACTGGGTGCAGAGTAACCTAGCACCAGCCCTGATATAAGGAGTATGCAAGTTGAAAACTCAATGAGAACTATAAAGATGTTCAGAGAACTTGGATATGCAGATACATATAAAAATACATCAACAGCAGTCCCCCTCTATCTTATGTTATTAATCTGCAGAAACTAAATACTGATTCTGTAGGAATTTGCTCATATGGTTGACAGTTACCATGTTGACATTCATAATGTTAACACCACAATGTCAATATTAGCATGTCAACAGTATTCACAATGTCAACATCTCAAATGTCACCATGTGAAATGTTGACATTCTCAGAATGCTGACAGTTAGGCACCACTAGGAGGGTTAGGGCTAGGCTGTGGGGGGAAGGCACTAGGGGGAAGGTTAGGAATTTGTGTAAGGGGTAAAATACTTACCAGAACACCACACTGTTAGACGTCTTCGCTAGAAGTGGCCGCTGGGACCCAGAAGACAACGCTGGTTACACAGCTACCGTTGGGACCAGATAAGTGACCACTGAGCCACCAGAGACGTTAGGTTGACAATCATGTCGACATATCTGTGTAGACATGATGAATGTCAACATGGTCTCGGTCGACATGCTAAGCATGTTGACATTTTGCATGTTGACATTTCAACCATGTTGACATTCTCATGTTGACTTGATGCATGTAGACATGAGAACTGTCGACCTTACATACCACACTCGAATCTGTATATGGGTGTAAAGTTATGTGCAGTAATGCACTCAGCTCATTCTCAGGAAGTAATATCTGAATGTCACACCTGTGTAGATGGTATAGCCTTGGCAAGCAAGCCATCACTTCTCAGGAAATTGATTTTATTTGTGAAAAGCAGACACATTACATCTCAAAGCAGCATATTCACTGTGGGATTACATAATCATAAATGACCAATCTTGTGTTTGAAACTAAACATAAGCACTAACTGTACAAGACGCATAAGTACCTATTTATTTACACTTCATTTAGGTGTCAAATTTACAAATTAAATAATGAAATAAGTGACCAACTATTTGTTATGTGTTTTACTAACATTGTATTTAGGTGCAAAATTGATGCTGTAAATGAATCTTTATTGTTATACCTTCATTTCTCTGGGACTTGAATAAAATAAATCCCTAATCTAAACTGTAATTCATTTACAATGTAACTCTGAATATTAAATATTTCCCCATGATAAATTATAATGGACACATTTACTGATATCATTGGGGCATATACAATTGGGCGCAAGGTTTAGCGATGAAAAAATCTTGCACCCCTCGCACCCAATTTAGAAATACCACAGGTATGCGTGCTCCCACTACCCGCGGTATTCAATTAAAAAAATAGTGGTGGTGGGGTTTTCAGATCTGAAAACCCTGCGCCGTGTAAATAACTTAAAAAAAAAATCTTCACTTACCTGGCTGGGGATCTCCGGTGGTCTCTGTGGCTTCCCCTCTCTATTCTTACTGGAGAGGGGGCTGCAGGGAGTCCCGGGGGCTCCTGGAAGGCTTCAGGGGCTGGTGGGAGGGGCAAGGGCTGCTGGGAGATGTAGTTCTTTCAGCGCCCATTCCGGGAGGGCCACACATACACACACTCACTCATGCACATTTGCAAGCACCATACACACTACATACTCACCCTGCTAAAGAAGAGCTGGCTCCCGACGCTGGATGCAAAAGACAGCACTTCGGAAGGTGAGTAATTAAGGACTAATTAAGCTAATTGGAAACTTCCAATTGCATAATTAGTCCTTAGGGGGTGCCGTTGGGGTGCCAGAGCAAGTCACACTGATTTTTCAAAAAATTTACAATTTTAGGAAAAATCATGCTTGCTCTGGAGGTGCGAGAATAAAAACCTCCCGCAGTGAAAAAAAAAAAAAATATGCACATAACTGAATAGCAAAAAACCCGCACCTGCAGGGAAAACCTCGCAGGTGCGGGTTTTTTGCTATTCTCGCACCCAATTGAATATGCACCATTGTCTGAAGTGGATTATTTTAGCAATGTGCAGAAACTTATGTCTTGATTTGAATTTTGATGTGGGAGACAATTTCCAGAGAGAGCCCAAAACATATAGGGGTTGTTTCATAAGTGGATGCAGGGAAAACATTGCATGCACCCCGATAATTACCCGTATAGAGATGCAAATCAAAATTGAATGGAGATCCATGAAACTGGGACATTTCTGGGTGGTAACTGGGGGAGTGGCTAACAGACTTGGGCGTGTCTTTTTTTTAGCAACTTTGTCTAAAGGCGCAGTGGCACTGACACAAGCGGCCATGGTCAGTTGGACACTCTGTGTCTACTTTAGGCAGTTGCAATAACTGTTGGTATGGCCAATGGTGTACCGATAGTGTGTCTTTGTATGCACATAGGTAGAATTGCATTACAGCCAGTAGGCATCTCATTAGGAGGCCCAATGGCCATGGCATTACCATAGAGATGCAGTACAGCTGCTACTGCAATTGTGTCCACCTTTGAATCACCCCCAATATAGTTGAAACTTTTCCTGGAGAAAATCTGCTGCATAAGCAAAACATATGTTGCTGTAATAAATGCACTATTTCCTGTATAACCATTCTACCTACAGTATATATCAAAATATTTTTTTAAATGCATGTTGATCTAATATGAAAAGTCAACAATTAACATTTATACTCTATGAGACACGTGTCAGCATAATATTAAAATTACAAGTTTTATCATATGCAACGAGTTTTAAATCCATGTGTAACCAGCCAATGAGCGGAGGCTATATGTAAAGCAGCCTCTGATTGACTGCCGGGCAGTGGGATTTCCCGAAGATGCCCGTCTCTTGTCATTCGCGAAGTATTGGTATATGTGACAACACATATATCAATACTTGTCCGGCATGGATCAGGTCACTCATTTTTTTTTTTGCCAAGTCCGGGGATTCTACGGAGACCAGCGCAAGGACAGAGGTGAGTATAGCATCTTTTTTTCAGGTACCCCCACTGGATTCTACTTGGAGAAGTGGACAGAACATCTGGCAACAGGTAAGTATGTTTGAGTGCGGTAAGTATATGTAATAAAGTTATTCTTTCTACGGTGTGTATGTGTTGTGGTTTTTTATAATTTTTTTTACAGCGGGGCTACGGGTGCTGGACACCTGCTGGCACTTGTAGTTCAGTAATAGCAATAGTTTGACACTATTTACAATACTTTTAACCCGTACCCAACACTCCAGGGGTGCGGGCTAGAGCCCAGGGCTTCAGATTAAGCCTGGGGTGCTCTGGAGAGGGGGTACCCCTTTATTGGGGGGTCCCCACCTTCCCTGAGATCCCAGGATTGGGCTGACCATCTTGGGGTGTGAATGCTTTGGCTGGAGAGACCCAGTGATAGGGTCCCCTGGCTGTGGCATTACCACCCAGCCGGATTAAAGTCCGGTGCTGGTTTTAAATATAGGGGGACCCCTATGCAATCTTTTCCCCCAATTTTTTAAAAAAGGACTAGCTCAGCAGCCAGGTGCTGGTTCCTAAAATACGGGGGGACCCTATTAATTTTTTCCCCATATTTTTAGGAACCAGGACTGGCTGAGCAGCCTAGGGCTGGTTGTGCTTTTTGGTTTTTTTTGGGGGGGGGGCTAGGTAATTTTTAAAATAAAATGAACCCTTTTTTTACAGATAGACCACACATGCAGCCTGCACATATCTCATTGATATGTGCAGGTTGCTTGTTCAGGAGAGTTTTGGCAAAGATAAAACACTGCAATCTCGGGTGCATAATCTCTATCTAAATTTACTACTCACAGGTGAAATCTCGATCTGCTTCGCCATTGCCCAACTTGAACTCAGCTATCTGAAAAATTTGGCATGCGATCACGCTTGAAAAGTTTGGAGCAGCTCTATGAAATAATGATTTTGAAAATGCAATAAGAGCTCTATTATAAGTGGAACTTAGGATGTAAACCTATAAAAAATGATAATAAATAAAAATAAATAAATAAAATGTTAAAAATAAAATAATTAATAAAAAGTAAGATGAGAAAGTTAAAAAAGATTAAAACAAAAGGAAGTAAGAAGTAGGAAAAAGAGAAGACAAAAATTGATAATGGTTTATAGCTCTTTTGAGATAATTGGTGGAGACCGTATGTTCAATTCTGGTGTATATAATATAAACACCTTAGATGTTAAGATGCTAACTTTCCCTACTTCTATCTTCAAGTGAAAGCAGCAACTTAGTCCCGTTTGTTGGGTCTCGGCTGAGGTGTTCTCCCCGCTGGTACTGCGTGACTGTCCCGGCTGGCTGATGGTGAATTGAACACACAATCTCAAAAGAGCTATAAACCATTATCATGAACATTTTTGTCTTCTCTTTTTCCTACTTCTAACTCCCCTTTGTTTTAATCCTTTTTAACTTTCTCATCTTACTTTTTTCTAATTATTTAATTTTTTTAATCGATCTCAGCTAAACTCACTTCTTTGTAAATTTGCGGGTTTCAGAAGCATCAAATCACCCGAGTTTTGGCAATGCAAATCGAGTTGAAAAAATAAAAACTTGATCTTAGTAAATTTAGTCCTAAATGGTAATCAAACTAATTTTTGAGTGCTTTAGAAAATGAAAGGTTAAGGCATATAGATAAGCAAATTAATTCTATTTTAGTCCTCCTACCATGATGTTATGGTGTCCAGAAAATAAAATGGGGTAATTTCACATTTTCCCAAACTGAAAATTATGTTGTACAGTATTGTTTACAGTAATTAACATCCATTGGTCTCACTTGCAAACCTCTGGGGCAAGATGGATCCCAACATCATAATATAGCAAATATGCAAATAAAATGCCACATGAGAACTATCAGACTGATTATTATGATACTGTACTTCTCACTACATACTGTACATTGTCATTTGCTTGTTAAGCTTGATTGCAAAATTCATATCTCATTGGATTATTTACTCATTTCAAAGATAACTATATTTTTAGATCTGATCTATGGCAAACTACATATTTTATAGGTCATATTTGCATTGCCTAAACAATTTTTCCAAACACGCATACTTAATTTCAGGAACGGTGTCCAAATGGCTGACTGCATGCTACAATGATGTTACCTGTATACTTATGATAACTTATGATAGTGAATATGTACTTTCAGAACTATGCTCATTGTGTTTTTGAGAAAATTACTGGTGCATCACTAATCACTTCACTGATGATGATTATTTAAAAAAATATATGAAACTATTTTTTTTTATTATTTTAACATAAAAAAAACTATTTTAGTGTCCATGTTTTCCCATTTTAACATTATCCCTTACCCTCTAGAGTTAATAAGTCCCCATGGTGGCAAAGGATCCCTAGTGACATTAGATCCCATCCAGTAGTATCCATAGCTCCCTTTCCAATCCATTGATATGTGGCACGATTGAAGTATTTTTTTACCCCAAACCTTACTCCCAGTAGCATTACCCCAGCCCCCGTAGCATTAACCACCCAACCCCCATTCAAGAAGAGTGCATAGGAAAGTGTGTCAGTGGGTACTGACTATTAGTCTCCTTGCTGTAGTTGATATCTGCACTGGCAGAGATCACCTACAGCTAGGAATGCTTAGTCATTGTAGGCCATATAGTCATTGTAGGCCATGTTTTGTTTATTGTCTGTGAAAAAAATGTTCATCACAGTCTTCTGGTTGATTGAAGCTAAATTCTTCTGAGAGGAAATTTTCGACTTCTGAGTGATGCTAAAGTTAAGGAAGGAATCTTTGGTGTTCCATAAATGAGTCAACTTCTTAAGGATGAAAACTTAGACCAAGTCCTACAGGTCAATGAGAAAAAAGCTTCGGCAGCCTCCAAAGGTGTTGTGCCTGGCTTCTTGTGTAACAGAAGGGCTGGAAACTATGTTGAGATTGTGAACAACCTCCTAGAAAAGTATCATCATTTAGGCTACAACATGTTACTCAAAATTCACTTTTTCTACTCTCATCTGGACTTCTTCCTTGACAACTGCGGTGCAGTGAGTGATGAGCTCGGTGATCGATTCCACCAAGCCATTTCAGCAATGGAACAAAGATACCAGGGTAGGTGGAACGCTTCTATGCTTGCTGACTACTGGTGGGCAGTGACATGAGATGCCACAGAAGAGGAGTACAAGCGACAAGAAAAGAGAAAGTGCTCTTTAGGTTACTATTTGAGATAATCCTTTCGGTTGCTGTATGATGTTTCGTTTTGTGTTCTTATTAGCGATTGATTGAATTGAAACCACTGTTCTTTATGTTATACTAAAAAAATGTCAGTTTATTTTAAAATTGGTTTTCTTTATGACTATTACTGAAGTACATATAGTGCAAGTAGTGTAGATCAAAAACTAGAACTAATAAGAACATTCCATATTTGTTTTTCTTGACCTCAAATTAGTAAAGTATGACTATTTTTAGATTAGAAACAACTTTATTTGTTGTGCTATTTAATCAGTTTGACCACCCAGTTCAATTAAAACCTAATACTTGTATTGTATTCCAGTTACTTTATAGAAAATAATGATTAGTGAGCAGTAGTAGTTCAATAAAATGTATACATAATACCCTTAATCTACTGTTTTTGTAGTGAACTGGCTGGCTTGTTAGCAATACAGGTATTAATACAAATTGTGAATCTCTGTCTTCATTCTATCAAATTGTCACATAGATCTTTATTTAATTACAGCTTTGCTGACTCTAAAGATAACTTGTAAGGCTCCACAGTAGCAGTGGTGAAAACTGTATACATTCAATATTTACAATTAAACACCAGTGAGGATTTGCATAGTGAAACAATAATACCAGTGATTGAAGTGGCGGTATTTAAAATTTAAATGGCAGATTCAGGCGATTTATCAAGTGAGCTAATGCCATCCTGATATGGCATTAGCTGTACCCAGCAATGGAGGCCAGTTGAGCCAGAGAGACTTTACTTGTTCGCTGCCAAGTTAAACAACAATTTATCATTAATTTACAAGAAGAAGAGAATGTACAGGGCAGAACCACTGGTGATTGATTGGCAGGAATTAATCCAAATGTACAAAACAAAAGGTATTTCCAATTGCAGGCTAAATTGATAAATAGAGCCATAAGTACATTATACAAGAATGAAGCAATGCTAGAGCCAGTGGTAATGAAGCAACGATGCATAATTATCCCTATCTAACTTGTAAATTGCAAATATAACCTACAGTGAAAAGCTATGGTAACATAACTATACAAAATGAAATTGAATTTTTTTTAAGAAATTGCTTGCAAAGTTATATCAAGGGGTGATAATAAAGAACAAACAGTCACACAACTATATGCAGCTATAATTTACATGGTACAAGTTAAAAGTAAAATGCCTGCCCAACCAACTGCATCTGAGAAGCACAAATTTCTCTAAAAAATGCTGTGAATTAAATTATAATTTGTTATAGAATTATAGAAATGCCTAATGCAATACTAATACCAGTGCCATGGCTGCTAATTTTTAGTTACATACAATATAAAGTTGGCCATACACCGTGCAGGCTGATAATTGCACAGTGTATGGTCTCGACTGAGCATCAATTATCATACTGAGATATCTTCCAGCATGCCCATCAGATGCGATAATATGTGTTCGGATCTGACAGTGGACATTGGACCTCATTCAGAGTCGGTCGAAGCGGCCGCACGGTCGTACGCCACCGATGTTCGCTATAGTGCGCATGCGTAAAGTTCGCAATGCGCATGCGCAAACTAGCCGCTGCGATCAGAAATTTCTCTGTCCTTGAACACAGCCAGGTCGGTAGTTTGAGTGACAGATTGAGGCGTTTGTGGGTGGTAACAGGGGAAGGTGCTTGAAAACGGGGGAGTGGAAATCCGGACGCAGGCGTGCCTAATTATGCGAACGGCGTTTTATGGGAGTGCATACGGTTTATGGGAGTGCATAATTAACAAAGTAGCATCATGGCACATGTGACATGGGAGGTTTTTACACTGACATGATCGTAGAGCTTAAGAGAGGGTATGGTCAACCTTAAGCTCTACGACCAGTTCCGATGGTGCCCGATGGTCTCGATTAATCCTTATATGCCTGGAGATCACGTGTAATGCGTACGAGAAGGGGGCATATTTTTTTGTCTTCCGGCCGCTTCCTCCCCTTGGTCAGCCAGCTACCGATCCAAACTTAGGGACGCAACTTGCGAGGGAATCATTTGCATATCCGGCCCCTTTTCCCATACGACCGTGCGGCCACTTCGACCAACTCTGAATGAGGTCCTTACTCCCCATGAGACAGACAGATCAATTATATGACAGTGTATGGCAAAGTCATATAACTGTCTAATAGTGAGTTTGAGCTCACAGTGCATATCGCCAGCATTTCCATGGATATGGGTAATGCTGGGCATACACTATGAGATATGTCACAGTGTATATATCTCACGATATCTAGTTTCCTCCCCAGGGGAGAAAACATTTCTCGGATCATCCCCTGTGCATACACTGCCAGGTATGGCTGACCAGTTATCAGATCTTTTAGACATGCTGTATGATTTCAGTATATTCGACAGACTAATAATTACTGCTCGGATGCAGTGATACACTGCACAATTATTTGGTGATCCGACAGATCACCCAGATAATTGTATACTTGATGCTCAGCATAACTCAAGAACTAATGAAAAAGTCACAACTGCAAGATGAAAAATGTAACTGTTGTTTTATGGATGACACAGAATTTATGGCAGTGTTCAAGTGGGTACTATGTGCACAAAGGGTTAGATGCAATCACCAAGGAACATCAGCCATCATACATTATGTAACCTACAGAAAATAGAAAGGCATCTCCTTTGGAGAATCATGCAAAACCTGACAAAGCAATTGGCAGTTTCAAAAATAATAATGAACATGCTTATTGTATATTTAGTGGTATAAATGAAAATTATGTACATATTGATTGTTTTGGGACTGCAGCTGCACCTGATGACAATTATAATGTGCAAACTGTACATTCTCAGTTACTTGCATTTAAGATTTGTAAATGCTATGCACAAATTCCAAATCAGCTACAGCACTTACTGTCAGCAAATTATGAGACAGAGGGAAAAGTATAGCAGGAGACAACCTACTGTAGGACATGCTCTCTAAACATGAACTTAGCAAAAATTCTAATTTCAACTTTATTGAATCTGAATCCATTTGGGAATTGATGGCTTGTGTAGAAGTGAAATGATTAATATTAGAGATGTGCACAGAACCCCATATTTTGGTATTGGATACTCTTAAATGCTATGGTTTTGGTTTTGGTTTTGGCAAAACCACCCTCAAGTATTTTGGTTCTGCTTTTGGGGATTTTTTTTAAATTGATAAAAACTACTAAAATCATGTAGTTTGGACCTGTTTACATGCAATCCAAACCCCAAGATTAAGATTGATATGTACTAAAACCTTGAAGAGAGATAGTGTATCAACCAATCAGCTCCTGTAATTTTACAGACTATGAAAAATGACATTTAGGGACTGATTGGTTGGTATTTTCAAAAAAAGGAGAGAAAGAAACGGTTTTGTGTGAGCACATCTTATGTGCAGTTATATACAGTTAAAATTAATCTTTATTGAATACCATTAAAATTCTAACATACAAAACAGAGAATATTTTGTACAAACTGCAGAGAACCTTTCTGCATTAATGCCAGCAAAAAAGAACATATACTAAACAAAATGCAAATAGTGTTTAGTCAGCCCTCAAGCTTCCAAACATGGTTGTTCACCAATATAAACTAATCTCTGCTAGATGTACTGTATTATCCCACTAGATACAATGTTAGATACAGCATCTCTTAGATACAATGTTGCAGAATAATTATTCACAGGGTTCCAAGATGCTAATGTGTGAATTTGAATTTGTGAAGCATAATATTGTCATATTAGATAGATATGTAGACAGTGAAGACATAGATACAACAAATATTTTTCAATCTTATATCTTATTAGAGAAATAAAATAGTTTTCACTTTGCACAAGACCTCAGCAGTGAACTGAATTTAATTAAGTAATAACATATGCACATATTACTGTCTCTGTAGAATTTCTCACCATGAAATGAGTATAAAATCAAGAAAAAGTTCAGAAAAGATAAGCAAACGGCGGATGGATGACTGCTGTTCAGTATTAGCTGTGAAGACATTGAATAAGCAACGAGTGCATCACATCCTCCATATTGCAAACATAATAGATAGTTGTGAATTGTGGGCCTAATTGAGAGCCGCTCGTAAGCGGCTGCTCGTTCGCTCTGAGCGATGTTCGCACAACTGCGCATGCGTATGGGTCGTAATGCGCATGCGCAAACCAGTCATTGCGGTCGGAAATTGTGCGCTCGCAAAACAGCGAGGGGCTGCTAATTTGATTGACAGAATGTACCGTTTGTGGGTGGTAACAGGGGAAGGTGCTTGAAAATGGCAGAGTGGAGATCCGAACGCAGGCATGCGTAACGGTCAAAAGGGCGTTTAATGGGAGTGCATAATTAGTAAAGGAGTGTCATCGACCACGTCACTTGGTTTTCTTTTAGCCTGAACTGCTCGCAGTGATAGCAGTAAGAAAAACCTACCACAAGCACTGCGAGCAATTCAGATGCCTTTCGATGTACCCGATTAATCTAATAATTACCGGAGATGACGTGTGATGCGAACGGCAAAGGGGTGTTTTTACAAAATAGAGAGTGCATTTTTCGTTCGCTCGCTCAGACATAGAGGTGTCAACAAACCGCAAAGAGCGAGTACTCAATTTAAATAGCCAGCCCCTTTTTTGGAATGACCATCCGCAAATAGCATCCGGCTCTGAATCAGGCCCTGTGATCAAAAGCAGTAAGGAAAAGACTCAGCCAAATAAGTGTCTAAAGCCGCACATCCACTAGGTGACTAGGGGAAGACAGTACGATTACAACATCGTAATCGTACCATTGTTCCCCATACCCTGCAGTGCCTACACTGAACGATTAGTCGTTCAGTGTATGCACTATCCTTCATCCCCGAACATGGTCAATCTGTCGTTATCGGCAGATTGACTGGCATTTTCGGGCAATGATTTTTGGCCGAAACTGCCAGTGGGAGTGCACATTGTTTCTGACATTATAGTGCACAATTTGCGCACGATTAATGAGTAATTGCACGATTACGCTATCATAATCGTGCAATCGCTCATTAATATCACATAGTAGATGTGCGCCTTAACATCTGCTTTTCTACCTCTTGCCACCAGGTAGAGCACAAAGGAGGAAAGAATGAGAGTGTCAAGTGACACACAGGCTGAGTATGAAAGATCTGCTTCAGCTGTCTGCTGCCTATGTGTAGCCCGTGCTAACACTTTGCAGATGAGAGTGCATTGAAGAAAGACAAAGTGTTACCTTAAAGATAGAGAGACACACTGCAGTCTGTAGTGAGGTCTGTGCATGAGCTGGTCCTGTTGTGTGCACAGCAGGATTCCCTCCACCAACGATCGTTTGACCTGTCTAAGGTTTGGTCACAGTAGTTCCGGGTCCAAGAGCCAGTCTGGAATAAGTAGTACTGGGCAGCAAATGAGCTGCACTCTCTCCAAATTTGCAGGGACCTCCACCAATCACAGTGGAGGGTGTGCTTATAGTAACTCAATTGTTTGAGTGAAGGGGAGTGACAACAGCTGCATCCACTTGTATTAAGTGGTATGCGGACAACATGACCTCATCCAATTGTAGTATAAAACCTTTTAATTATGTATTCATGCTGCAGCTGCAACCACAATGTCAAATTATATCAAGGTCACCAGGGATCAGAATAATTAGCACATAAGTGTAGTGCCATGCAGTTTCTTTATACTTAGCCATAGGTGGTCATTTTTATGTCTGAAAACAATTATGCTAACTAAGTGAATAGCTAAGTTCAAACAAAATATAGAGAGTGATAATCAACCCTCACAGCACATGTGCTGTTCTTAAGTATAGGTCTAGGAGGGAATGGTTGGTACTTTATCTCACTCCACTTTATTTCTCTCCAAGGCTTAGTACATCTACCCCATGTTTTTATATCCGAGTTCTGAACTTACAGCAGTCTCGAGCCGGAACTCGGTTCTATTCAGAACCCGAAAAGTGATCTGAGCGGGGACTCGATTAGACTCACAACCCCAAAGTTTGGGTGTGTTTGGTTTTCAGGAAAATGGCACATCTCTAATTAATATCTATTTTTCAAACAAAGCTGTATTTGCTCCATACAACAGAGCTCAGAATATACAGAACTTGAATATTAACTTTTAAGGATCCTGCTTAACTTAACTCATTGTGTTGTGCTGCTTGATGCTCCTAATTGCTAATAGGAAGTGGGATAGAACTGGGCCCATCTGCAGTGGAGTAAATTGAAATGCATCCTAGTATTTGAGAGGCATATTAAATACATATTATCACAATTTACATATTATGCCAAAATTCAGTTGAATCAGTATAAATAGAATTTCTGATGCTTCACCCTAAAAGATCTGTGAATTTAGAATTCATGTACATATTTTCTCACCAAACAATTCTTGCTTTACTTCATATGTAAGATGAATTGATTTTGATTATTTAATATGTGCAGATAACTAAAGTGTGTGCAGATTATCTACTTTCTTGTTTGAAGAGTAGCAGGTGTTTCCTTTCCTAACTTAATGATATTTAGGATTATTTTTAGTTTATATAGTAAATGATTCACACGGAGCATAATACACATTTCATAATGCATAATGGTGCTATGCTCATGGACTGTATGTGTGTTTTTATAAATTTACACGTTGGTCAGGTAGCGGTGGTGTGGCACTGTGTACCAGGTCGGGAACTTGATCCTGTGCGCCATCTGGATGTCCGGACGTTCATGTATAGTGGTGACCAGGAGCGCTTCTGCAGATCTGGTATTAGTGCACCTTTTTTAACTTTATCTTTTGGTGTTAAATAAATTATTTTTGAAATACTACACCATGAAATCCCCCTACATTTCTTTACATATGGAGTCTGTCTAACTCCTGAGGATAGGATGACACTCGCATAAAATATACCTTGATGTGCAGAGATCCTGAATATTTTAAGTAAGCTTAATGTAAGCACTTTTTGTTAACACTCACTCTGGTGGTATAAAGGTGGAGAAGCACTAACGGTGACCAAAATTCTATGGACTAAAGGATACCTTTTGTGGAATTAAAGGAACCTGATTGGTGTAAGCATACATGTGAGCCACTATCCTAGATGTGTATAGTTCATTTTGGACGTCATTACACATAGGGGCATTGGAATAATCCATAAAGATACCTTTATGCCACATGTAAGCAACCTGTGAGTTAATAATTAACACGTACAGAGGAAAATTGTCTCTATGGGATATTGAAAAGACAATCTGAGTGTTTTTCAATACGATACCAATAGTTTGTTTTTTATGCATATCTATTTACAGGGATCGGTATGATTTAACGCTGGAAGCTTGTCTGGCTCCAGAAGACCGGCACCAGTGAAGATCCCGACAGCAGCTAAGGTAAGTATAAACTAACCTAACCCCCCCTAACCCTAAACCTCCCTTTGGGGTGCCTAACCCTAACCTCCCCCGCAAGTGCCTAACCATAACCCCCCTCTAAGTGCCTAAACCTAAACCCCCCTTCCACGCAGCCTAAACCTAAGTCTCCCGGGGGTGTGCCTAACCCTAACGTTCCCCCTGGGGGTGCCTAACCCTAACCCTAAGTGTCCCCTGGGAGCCCCTAACCTAACCCTCCCCCCCGTGGCTGTCTGCGCACGGCTTATCTTCTATCAGGATGCCGGGTGTCGGGCTCCCAGCATAGGTAAAATGACAGGCGTCAGAATTTTGACACCTGTCATTAGACCCTTGCAGGGATTAGGACAGTCTAAATGCCGACCGTTGGCATACCCTATTTACATATGGACCACCCGTGGAGAGACAAACGAAACTGAAAAAACAAAGGACTTCTTTTTATTGTATGTTGTGAAACCACGAAGCGCCAACGGTCTGGTATTTATTTATGATTGTTATTTGTATGCTTGTGAGAATTTGGTGGTTCTCTGTTATACTAAGTGTGGCAGCTGGTTTTCCTTGCGCCTTGGAGATCTATCCAAATATTTATTTTTCCTGAGAAGGGTTTCTTGTTGGATGTAAAGTGGTCAATGCAGATATGGAATTATGGCTTGGGGTAGACTGGATGCATGGTAGTGAGGATTGGCTGCAAGAAAAGTGGTGAGCAATTAAGAGTAACCACTAATGGATTGAGAAGCCTCAGCAGTCTTTGCTACATTATGCATCCAACAAGAGCAGGAAGAACACTAACCTTAGCCAACACCACATGGGTAGAGGAGTGAAGAGTGCATCTTAGAGCAACAATGTGAGTGAGTCAAACACACTGGTGAGATAATAGGAGTTTGTGGAATTTGCACTGTGATGAACCCTCTGATACTGTATTGTCACATTTCTGATTTTAACTTGTGCTTTGTGGAGCTCATTCAGACCTGATCACAACTTGCGGCCGGATATTTAAATGAAGCGCTCGCACTGCGTCATGTAAGGACACCCTCTGTGTCTTTGCGAGCTACGGCAAAGTGCATTCGTAAGTGTATAAAGATGCCCCCTTGCCACTCGCAACATACGTCATCTCCAGGAATTGTAGGATTAATCGGGAACATTGAGAGCCATCAGAGCTGCTCGCAGCCCTTGAGGTTGCCTTAGCCCACCGCAAGCACAGCGATCAGTGCAGGCTGAAATACATGCAGGTGACATGTACAATGACGCTGCTTTGCTAATTATGCACGACCTATAAACAGCGTTTTGACGGCCTGACACGCCTGCATCCGCAGCACCACTCCCCCATTTACAGGCACCTTCCCCTGTTACCACCCACAAACTGCACTATCTGTCACTCAGAGTAGCGACCTGATAGTGGCTTACTAGCAACCAAAAACAGATCGCAAAGACTGGCTTGCGCACGCGCACTGCAAATTATACGCATGCGCAGACGGGCAAAAATCGCTCAGAGCGAGCGAGCACAACTTAGCAACCGGGTCTGAATCAGGTCCAGCGTATTAAACCATAATGTGGTACACCTTTCATTCTCTTTTTGCCTAGACATACCCACATTGAAGTTTGGGAAGGCCAGCGGTAACATATAAGGCTGACCAACAGTAAAACTTGTTGGCCAACCAAAAATACCTTCAAATATCTTCGAAATAAATATTTACAAAATATTAAGAGACCAGGGATGCATTGGCGACTGTTCATCACTGGGAGTTTTTCTGGGAGCTCCCATTGACTTTATGGGGACACTTGGGACTTTAAGTATATTTTTTTTAAAAACAAGAAGCATATGTCTTGGTCTAGACAGCCTGGCACATCAGTGAGAGTCTGGCTCTGACTTTGGTGTCCTTGTTCTGTTCCCCTTCATTTGACTCATTCTCTTTGTCAGTGGCCAGTAGTAGGGTGGTTAAGGAACCTGCTCAGAGAGGAAGCGAAGTCTGATACTTTCTCTCTAAGCAGGAATTGCAGAGTGCACAGTGGAGCAGAAGACAGAAGGAGCAGGTACATGTACAGAAAGTTTGTGTGTCTGAGTAAGTTTGTATGAGTGAGTGACTGCAGTGTGTACTGTATGTGTGTGGGTAAACAAGTTAATGTAATTTTAAATTAATTTAATGTGGGTGTGTATTCATTTACAGTATTGTGCTGGTACATTGATGTAAAGTGGAGACTTAATGTATTTGGGGTTCTGAGAACCATTAATATATTGTAGTGATTAATACTGCAATATGTGATTTATGTATTAAATTAAAAGCTAATAATGTATTGGGGGGGATTCAGGGGAAATAGGCATATTATGCCCCTTTGTCACCAAACTTTTAACCTGGGTTATAGCAGAGACAACCCGGGCTGAGGTTTGGTGTGAATGGGTCTGAAAATAATTACCCAGGTCCAATTACCCGGGAATCTGAACCTGGTAGCTATCAGGGTCAAACCCGGGCATGGTCACGGGTAACAGTGTAGTGTTGATGAAGCAACCCAGGTTATCTGACCCAGATCACGCTAATAACTACTGATTGGAACTAGAATGTGCGCTCAGAGATGATGTCATCAGGCAGGGTAGCTCACACTGCAATTGTGATTTTCCATTGTTCTGTAAGATACGCCCCTCAGAGCTCACAGCATGTATGGATGCACTGGTGAAAGAGCTGCTGGCAATAAGAGGAGAGGAGGAGATAACAAAACAAAAGACAAGATGACACAGTATACAGGAACATTGCACACATCCTGACATCCAGAGGCAGTGAGCAGTCACCACCCACACTTTATGACCTCATATTTGTTGGTCTAATTATGTCCATTTCTAATGACACACACAAATTTTGCAGGGCAGACATGGATTCAGTGTGAACGGGCCGACCTGGGAATAACCCGGGTCCAAGGTGCAATGTGAAAAGAGTCAGAACCGTGTCAGTCCCAGCATTTTGGTGGAAAAGGTGTATAAGTGAAATGTAAATACTAATCATTTAATTAGCCACGATTTATTATTTATATCACACATTCCATCATCATCAGCAAGGTACTGTATGGTGGGTGACATGTTACAGACATACTAATGACATGCTTAGGAGGCTATTTATTAAGCAACAGCCCTATGCCCACAGCCAAATAACTGTTTTTAATCACATAGTGCATTATCTATACTATATCAGAAAAGTCTTCCATTTATAAATATACAATGACAAGTGTTCATAGGTGCTTATTGGTGTGTTTTCAGAAAAGTACAGTATAATATATTTTACAAATGTTATTTTTTTTAAACATAAAAAATAAAGACAACACTCAGTCTTTCAAAAGCTTAAATACCAATTATCCAATAGACAAGTATATTTACATTTAAAGAGCAAATAGTATTTCACATTCAGCAAAGATATAAGAAAGTTTATGGTGCTAATTCAGAATTGCATGCAAGTTGTCCTCAAGTGGGGGCACCAAGTGTGCACAGAAATAAATGTGGCTATTCACCTATATGCAGAGCTGCACATATCTATGCGGCTACACAGTACCCATGCACCTGCTAGCTATCATCACTATCAGCATGCATTTGCACCAGCCATTTCCTTTGTTCATTCCACCCAACATGCTTCATTCCAGGAGGGACAAAATGCTATATTGTGGACTTATGATTGCTACACCTTACTTATCAATTAACTAGTTCAACACAGGTAATGGCAATCATAAATTAAGAGGGAAGTCCAGAAACAGAGCATTTTGTCCCTCCTGGAATGGGAAGTATGCTTCAAAATCAGACAGATACTTCTGGAATGGGAAGTATGCTTCAAAATCAGACAGATACTTCTGGAATGGGAAGTATGGTCAAAATCAGACAGATACTTCTGGAATGGGAAGTATGGTCAAAATCAGACAGATACTTCTGGAATGGGAAGTATGGTCAAAATCAGACAGATACTTCTGGAATGGGAAGTATGGTCAAAATCAGACAGATCTCTGAATATGCTCAATTTAGCATAACCTGCAATTCTGCCTACACACCCTGAGAACACTTAGCATGTATGCAATCACCACATTGCTGCTCAGTTATAGAGATGAGCGGTTCAGATTCTTGGGAATCTGAACCCGCCCGAACATAAAAAAATATTAAATAATTATATTGTTTGTACTATTTAGTGCGCTTTCTTCACTTGCAAATATAAGCCCTGTAGCTACAGTCCACACAGGAATAATAGAGCTGTGACATCAAAAATTTTTATTAAATAATTGTACTGCTTGGTGAACTTTGCTCACATGCATTTATAAGGCAAACCCTGTAGCTCCAGTCCATGCAGGAATAGAGCTGTGCCATCAAAAAAATAAATTAAATAATTGCATTGTTTGTATTGTTTGGTGTGCTTTGTTCACATGCATACAGTGCCCCTTTGCATTTTTCATGTTTTGTTGCCTCACAACCTGGAATTAAAATGGATTGTTTGACGGTGTGCATCATTTCATTCACAGAACATGCCTACAACGGTGAAGTTGTGTTTTTTTTATATTGTGAATCAAACAACATTTAGGACAACATAACAGAAAACTTCAGCGTGCATAATTATTAAATACAATTACCACTGTGTTGCTGAGAGTCTGCTACCTGTTATTCAGCAACACAGTGGTAGCAGATTTCAAAGGCACAATGTGTTGCCCTTCAGCTCCATGGGAGGTTTCTGTCCTCCATGAGCTCGCCTTAGGACACCTGCATTACGGTTTGACAGGTGTACTGCCACAGTCAAACTCCCCACCTGCCACTGCTATGGCGCCTCCATCCTTTTGCTGAGAGATCGCTACCAAGTGTTACCAAGTGACCGGTAGCGTGATTAACACTGTGAGCCCCCAACTATGGATACCTAATTAAAACCTCTATGCAATCCTGTCTATACCTTCTAAAATTGTCGCTATTTAGCGTAAAGAGTCGCACAGTAAATAAATGCTTTCAGACTTTGAATGTGGTTCCAAAGCACAAAAAGTTATTATTCAATATAAAAAATAGATGGTTACATGCTGTGATCTAAAGACAATTAGCACAAATAAATCCTACAGACCCAAGGTACAGTTGTGCGATGATTGAGAATCCAGGGATGAGGGAGTAAAAAGTTTGTTTTCCTTCATCGATAGTTTTTTTTGTGTTAAAAAGGGGAAGTTGCATTATTCTGTATGCTGCCAGTCGCACTATAGCGTAAAAATCATAATACGTGTTGTGTAGTAGTCGCATTATTGTGTAAAACAGCCAGTTGAGAGTGCACAGTGATATTGATAGATAGCATTGTTGTAAATACATTGATCAGTGTTGCCATAGTCTGGGAAAACGTGTATTTTTCTGTGCAGGAAAAAGGTGTGTAATAGTGAGTATTTGTTGGTAGGGACAAGAGCTCCCTAGTTAAGGGTATCGTAGGACCCTTAAGGACTGGGCGCAAGGGTCGACCTAGTAGCTCGGTAGTAGATAACGTTCTACCACATAAGCAGGTGTAGTTGTTGTCTTTATTGTAGACTTGGCTCCCAGTGTGATTACAGTATTCAGTGATCAGTTAGGGTTATTTGAGCATTGTAATTGAACCGCACAGTTTTGGCTAAATTGTGATTGTGAACTGGGTAGAGGGTGGATGAAATCACTGAAAAGGGTAGTTGTTATTGGAATGCCTACATGCTAACAGTTGAAAGGTAGTCAAAAAGGGATTAGGTGCGTGGAAGCAGCCTGGCTATTCTTCCATAGGTTTGTGGGCGCGTCCTGTTGAGACGTCGACAGGTAAGTGAAAGTATCTTGATTGTCTTTCACCAGTTTAAATCTCCATTGCAAAAAGCTTAGGGTTTTCCCAGAATGGGGGCCAAGCAAACGGTAGAGATGTTAGATGATGTGCTGCTGTTGGAAGTGCCACTTGGGTCGGCACGCCATATTATGCATAATAAGTACGGTGCTTATGCAATTAGGTACTGTGATGTATGGTTTAAAATGACAATGAAGAGTGTTAGACTGTTTCCCAGAATTGGTAGCTTTGATAAGGAGGTATTGAACAATGTCCGAGATAGTATCTGTATGGTGCGCTCTTGAATGAAAAAGGTAAAATATAATGAGTGTTTAAAATTATGGCAGCGTGAGAGGGATGCATGGCTTAAAGGTGTGCACGCAATGCAAACTAGCATTGTGAGCACGTTCCCGGAGAGTACACAAGCAGCGCTAAACTGCGGTGCGTGCAAGGTAGCGTTGCAGAAGGTATTGCCAGTGGTACACGCGCACCACCTCCGCCCTATGCGGATGGGGGTGCAGGTACAGTTGTTGAAAAAACCCATAAAAATTTAACAAGTAACTTGTACCCTCTCTTAAGTAATCATAAAGAAAATGTTTATGATACGGATGATGAGCCTATTATTATGTCTGCCATTTTCCATGCTGTACACAAGTGGTGCCGCCATCTTCATCAGTGATAGTACAGGAAGTGTTAACATCCACTGCACCCATAGAGGAAGTTGTTAACCCTGTACGTAGCAGTGACAGACTAAATCCCCAGCCAGGTAACAAGGTCAAAAGTAGCAGTGCGGCAGGTCTGCATCCCATCCAGACAATAACTGTTCTGAATGGGAATGCTGATGCGAACGGTGTAGTGCCCACAAGGGAAGTAGCAATGCATTGTCCTTGGACAAGAGCGGAGCTAAATTCCATAATGAATGATTTCCCTGACCCTAAAAAGGAATTAGCCAAATGCCAAAGATTTTTAAAGAATTTGGGTAGTGCTCACGAGCCAACCAATAAAGATTGGCGAGTGGTGTTAAGGGCTTGTCTTCCACGCAATACTGAGGTGACAAAGTTTATCACAGATTGTGTATTGGATGGAGATGTTCCCTTAACAGATGAAATTAACCAAGGTAACATTACCCATATTATAACTCAATTGGGTGTATATTTTCCAGTAGTAGTTAACTGGAGCAAAATTTTCACCATAAAACAAAAAGAGTGAATCTGCAGAGGATTATTGTAACCGAGCTCTGCAGGCTATCACCCAGTACACTGGGTTAGAGGATATTAAAGATAGCACTCATCACAGGGGAAATGATCGTCACTGTACTTATGGATGGTCTAAAAGAGAACCTAAAGACCCGAGTTCAGACCTCACAACCTGGCTGGAGGGGAGTCACTGTAGACACCCTCATAGAATCTGCTATTGAACACGATAAGAACATCCTTAAAAAGAGAGAGACCCAGAGCGAAAAGCTAATGGCTGTTAGTATTCAAGCTCTAGAAGGAGGAATACAAAACCCATACTATCCACAACCACCATATTTCCCTCAATATCCTTACCCACACCCACCATCTTTCCCTTCCGCTCAACCCACACAGCAATCCTTTCACCCACCCCACTCACGAAAGTGCTTTAACTGCAACCAAGTGGGACATGTAAGTAGGAACTGTAGAGTGAAGAAGGTAGGACCCCCTAACCAGAGAGCACCTGGATATCCCCATACGGGATATACACAGAGTACAGGAAACCCACAACAGTTACCAGCTCCAAATGTGGCCGTAAATGCTGTATTGGAGAGTGAGAGTCAACGCTAGGGGTCAGATCATACCTGTAGTCTACAGATAGGTTAACGGGAAGTACTAGGGAAGAACCAGTGATGATGGTTGATGTAGCTGGTTCTAAATATCCTTTTCTTGTAGACACAGGGGCGACCAGGTCAGTGATAAAATCTCCCGCTAACTTACAGGTAACCAGTGAGACGGTATCAGCAATGGGTGTAACAGGTAAAGTGCAACATTATCCTTTAACAAAATCCAGAGGTCACTATCGGGTCATTGCATACCAGGCATTCTTTCCTCCTGGCAGCAGCAGCTCCTACTAACCTACTGGGAAGGGATCTGCTATGTAAGATGGAATGTGTCATATATTGTACCCCTGATGGTATATTTCTAGATATCCCAGAGAGAATTGCGCACAAGGTGAGGGATATGTTGGACACTCCCCAAAGGATAATGTATCACTCTACTGGTTTAAGTAAAAATTCATCTCAGGTAGATCAAATGTTATCTCAAATTCCAGATTCACTTTGGACCAAGGATGGACAGGACACTGGATTAATGGCAAACGTAAGTTCCGTAATGGTAAAGTGGTAGGCAAGCTCCTAAAATTCCCCAGTACCCATTAAAACAGGAGGTAGAATTAGGGGTTTGTCCCATAATTGAGCGATTGTTACAGCAGGGAATTTTAGTTCGTACAGCTTTTGTAGACAACAGTGCCAACTTTCCTGTGAAGAAGAGTGGTGGGAGAGGTTATAGGCTGGTACAAGACCTTAGAGGGGTTAATAAGGTGGTAGAGAGCCAATTTCCCGTAGTGCCAAATCAAGCTGTCATTCTTATGCAAATCCCACCAAATGCAACCCATTTCACTGTCATTGACCTCTGTTATGCTTTCTTCTCTGTACCTCTTCATTCTGACTGTCAGTACCTATTTGCCTTTACATACAGGGGTGTACAATACACATGGACACAATTGCCCCAGGGTTTCATAGACAGCCCCAGTATCTTCTCCAAGGCTTTACATGACTGTTTACAATCTTTTCAACCTGCTAATGGATCTGTTCTAATACAATATGTGGACAATTTATTGATATGTTCTGATTCGATTATGTCATGTTTAAATGATACTAAACTTTTGTTGCTTCATCTCTCACAAGCAGGACACAAGGTTACTAAGGACAAACTACAGCCATGCCTGTCCTGGGTTAAATATTTGGGACACTGCCTAACTCAGGGGTTACGACATCTCACAAATGACAGAATCCAGGCCATACATAACATGATACTGCCGCAGAACCAACAGCAAATTCATTCCTTCTTCGGAATGTGTGGATACTGCAGAATGTGGATCCCAGTTTTTTCTATTTTGGCCTTGCCATTACAGGACTTAGGACCTCATTCAGAGTCAGTCGAAGCGGCTGCACGGTCGTACGGGAAAAGGGGCCGGATATTCAAAAGATTCTCTCGCAAGTTGCGTCCCTAAGTTCGGATCGGTAGCTGGCCGACCAAGGGGAGGAAGCAGCCAGAATTAAAAAAAATATGCCCCCTTCTCGTACGCATTGCACGTCATCTCCAGGCATATAAGGAGTAATCGAGACCATCGGGAATCATCGGAACTGGTCATAGAGCTTAAGGTTGACCATATCCTCTCTTAAGCTCTACGATCATGTCAGTGTAAAAACCTCCCATGTCACATGTGCCATGACGCTACTTTGTTAGTTATGCACTCCCATAAACCATATGCACTCCCATAAAACACCGTTCGCATAATTAGGCATGCCTGCGTTTGGATCTCCACTCCCCCATTTTCAGGCACCTTCCCCTGTTACCACCCACAAACGCCTCAATCTGTCACTCAAACTACCGACCTGGCTGTGTTCAAGGAGAGAGAAATTTCAGATCGTAGCGGCTAGTTTGTGCACGCGCATTGCGAACTTTACGCATGCGCAGTATAGCAAACATCGGTGGCGGTCGACCGTGCGGCCGCTTCGACTGACTCTGAATGAGGTCCTTAGTCTCTTCCTCAAAGCCGGATAATGTAAACACAGAAGAATCAGAGCAGGCTTTCCTTAATCTTAAGGATAGTCTGACAAGAGCACCTGCATTGGGAATACCTGATTATGAAAAACCTTTTGATTTGTATTGTACAGAAGCCGATGGTTGTGCAGCAGGTGTCCTCACACAAAAACACGGTGATGCCAGTAGACCCGTAGCATACTACAGTGCACAATTGGACACTGTGGCAAGATCACTCCCAATGTGATTAAGAAGTGTAGCAGCAACTGCTCTATTGGTCAGTAAGAGTGAGGATGTGGTATTAGGCCATGATATGATTGTCTATACTCCCCATGCTGTATCTGCTTTGCTAAACTCTGCCCAAACCTGACATGTCTCCTCAGCTAGGTTCACAAAATGGGAACTAGCATTAATAACACCTGCAAACATCACCATCAAAA
Source organism: Taudactylus pleione (assembly GCA_031769625.1). Lineage (NCBI taxonomy): Eukaryota > Metazoa > Chordata > Amphibia > Anura > Myobatrachidae > Taudactylus > Taudactylus pleione. The sequence continues at coordinate 36,484,424 of JAUIMM010000014.1, forward strand.
GGTGCAGTACGTTAAATCCAGCTACATATTTGCCATATGTGCAACATGATGCACAAAGGGTGGAGAGAAGTGAGCCGCTGGCAACAGGTGAGTTCTGCAGGTATATTGATGCACATGATTGTATGGAATATCTGAATCAAACCTTTACTGCAAGACCTGACATACGGGATACACCTTTCGGAAATGTAGATGTGACATTTTACACGGATGGGAGTTGTCATAGACAAACTGACACTGGAGAGTTAGGTACAGGTTATGCTGTGGTAAATGACAAGGACGTTATAGAAGCCAAACCTGTAGGCCCACCACACTTGGCCCAAGTGGCGGAACTGGTGGCACTAAAGAGAGCATGTGAATTAGCAGAAGGTAAATCTGCTAATATCTACACTGACTCTAGGTACGCCCTCAGGGTAGTACACGATTTTGGTGCCTTATGGCATCTGAGAAAATTTCTGACAGCAGCAGGCACACCAATTGCACAATCCAAACATATAAAAGGACTACTAACAGCAATCCAATTGCCAAAGGCAGTGGCAGTAATTAAGTGTAAAGCCCATACATGTGAGGATGATCCGGTGTCACTGGGCAACAACAGGGCAGACGAAGCTGCAAAATGGGCAGCAGGGTTAAAAATGAATGTACCAACTGAACAAATCATGACTTTCAAAAATTGATAAGCTGAAATTAATTGAGATGCAAAATTTGTGTTCTATCCAGGAAAAGGCAGCCTGGAAGTCCAAAGGGATGTGGACAAGAGTCTTCTGGACTCTGGAGAGATGGACAAGGTAAGCCAGTGGCTCCCAAGGCATATTACCCAAGCCTGGCTGAGGCAGCGCACAGTCTGACTCATTTGGGAAAGCAAGGAATGTGCAAATTGGTGAGAGCATACTGGTGCACACTGGGTTTTTCTTCTCAAGCGGAAAAGAGAGCAATGTCCTGTCTGACCTGCTTAAGGAAAAACATTGGGAAAACAATCCCTACTGAACCATCCCACATTCCTCCGACTGATGGACCTTTCCAGGTAATACAAATTGATTTAATCCAATTACCACCCTGCAGGAATCTCAAGTATGTATTAGTGTGCACTGATGTGTTTCCCAATTGGGTTGAGGCATACCCAGCTACCACTAATACTGCTGCATTCACTGCCAAGAAAATTGTTCAGGAGTTTGTGTGCAGATACAGTATCCCTAAAATTATCGGGAGTGATAGGGGTACTCATTTCACAGGTGATGTTTTTCAAAATATGTGTAAACTGATGGGTATTAATAGTCGACTTCATACCCCCTACCGACCGCAAGCCAGTGCCAAGGTGGAGAGGATGAACAGTACTATTAAAAATAAATTAAGTAAGATCATGGCAGAGACTGGACTAGGATGGCCAGAAGCATTACAGTTGGTCCTACATAGCATAAGGACCACTCCTAGACCCCCTCTAAATCTGTCTTCCTTTGAAATACTGTTTGGTAGACAACCTCATTTGATTATAAGTCCGCAGGAAGATTTGAAAGGTAACAACGAGGTAACTGTAAGGTATCTTATAACAATGAGTAAACAGTTAAAACAGCAACAGCAGAAACTGAAATTGTTGTCCCATGATATGCCTGAAACAAACTGTCATGATTTGGAACATGGAGAATATGTTATGATCAGAAATTTCTTGCATTCAGGTTGTTTGACTGATCATTCGGAAGGTCCGTATCAGGTGTTGCTGATGAGTACCACATCTTTGAAGGTGGCCAAGAGAGATACCTGGGTCCATTCCACTCACTGCAAGAAGGTCAACCAACCAGTGGAGAAACAAGGCGGAGATGAGGCTGAAAACGTGGACCTGTCGATCGCGAGCTTGTTCCAGGAGGGTTAAAAGGTTGCAGTGAGAAATCTGAACTAAAGAAATTTGAAGGTCCTTGCTACGGCAATGGACTGGTCTGCAGTGTTCATTTTTGTGTTCTCTTCCAGAGTTTCCATCATCCTGATTTGTCTCAGGATTTCTGGTTTCTGTGACAGGGGACCGATAGAGGAGACGGGAGCTAATGGCAGTATTGATGGAGTGGAGTCGAGAGGAGGAGTGCTATGCCAATCAGGGGAGTGTTTGACAATCTTAGTACAGTAATTGTTAAGAGATCTGCTATTTTGGATACTCAGAGACAGTGTGAAGGTCTATTGTCTGAGGATTATTGTATGTTTGAGTTCTGTGGGTCCGTAATTGATGAGAATTGCATCCAACGGTATCAACTTAAGTATAATCAGTATTGGGGTGGGTGTCTTTTAGAGGACTAGCACACCATGGTGGCCAAAATTTTAAACCAAACTGATTGTTGGGTGTGTTCTCACGTACCCCAAGGACAGCATAATGTAGGATTAGTGCCATTCCTATTAAATGTTTCTGAAATTATAGAATCACCAAGAGGACATGCACTCGATGGAAAATTTCTTAATACCAAACCACCCCATTTTAAACTCCACCAGTACCAAGTAGATAAATCACTTTTATGTTTAAACATCACCAACTCCAATGAACCAGGAAGTTGGGAGGTGACTGGGAATAGTCAGACGAAGACCTTCTCACAAAGAGCTGATCGTGAGCCTATGAATTATGAACTGTTACACACAATTAGGTTGAGTGGAAGACACTTCCGGTATAAATATACACTGAGTTCCACCAAAGAAATGATTGGTAGGGTACCAGAATGGTGTTGTGCCAAGATATTACAACCCGAAACATCTATGAGTCAAATGGGAGAAAATGAAGTAGGATCACTTGCTAGGGAGATGTGTATGACGATAATGATGTTTACTATTCCTTATGTTCTCCCCGATGATTTATATTTTATATGTGGAAGGAAAGCTTATAAGTGGCTCTCTCTGAGTTCTGAAGGTTTGTTTTATTTGGGAAGAGTAATTCCAGAAGTTATGACCCTTACACATGGTGAAATGCTTGGTATTCATAAAGACACACTATCACCATATCTTCACACACTGTATGAACACAGAGACAAAAGAAATATGATACCTGGTGATGTGCATAAGCCACTCAGTTAATTAGTGAGACAACTGGCTTTCAAGTTTGGTAGCATGGAATCCCACCAGGATCGCTCGGGTATACTAAATTTTAGATATATCCAGGACCTTGCTAAATTAATAGATAATATCACCGAGATGTATGATGACACATTCAGGTATACAAGTAGGGAATTGCAAGCATACAAGAAAGAACTGGTGGAACACAGATTAGTATTAAATTATTTAACAGCTGTCACTGAGGGGCATTGCGTAACTTTGGCCACCCAATTTGGAGTTAAGTGTTGCACTTATATTACAAACGTTACAAGCAATCCCAATATGCAGGAATAGAGCTGTGACATAAAAAAAATTTAAATTAATTGTATTGTTTATACTCTTTGGTGCGTTTTGTTGACGTGCATATATAAGGCAAGCCTTGTGGCTTCAGTCCATGCAGGAATACAGCTGTGACATCAAAAAACTAAATTAAATAATTGTATTGTTTGTACTGTGATCTGTGAATTGAAAAATGGATAATGTTCAGTTTAGAGAACAGCAATCAAATACTGTTGCTGCAGCTGCTGCCACCAGTCATGATGATAATGCTATTCCTTCAATATAATCTACTAAATGTAATGCTCAAAGGCATAGAGGGTCTAAGTCACTGCATCTAAAATAAAAAAAAACTATATACAGTGCTAAAGAAAAAAAACACATCTAATAAAGGTAAAGTGTGGTGAAAAAAAACATAAAATTGCCAACATGCCATTCACCACATGCAGTGGCAAGGAAGAACTGAGCTATAACCTTTATTTATGAGTGGTGGTTCTGCAACTGTCAGTGAGACATCTCTCTCTGCCTCTTATGACAATGCAAGACCTTATCACTCAGAGTGTAGAAGAGATGTAAACAAATAAAACCACTAATGCAGTAGAATAAACTGTACATTTACAAACAGAAATGTCACAAATCACTGTGGAGAGTCTAAGTGTGTCCATGAATGCGATGTATGAGCCTTACCTTTCTGATACGGTTGTACTTGCAGAGAAGCTACTTTCCACCATTTATGCTCCCTCTGCAAATGTGGGGATGAGTAGTACAAATATTGCTGATGACATATAAACTGAGGATTCCACAGAGGAAGTGCAAGAGGATGATGGGGAAATTTGTGTAGCTGACACCAGCACTTAAGAGGAAGTTGAGGATGAGAATGTGGTTTGTGTAAGTCAGGCACTATTGAAAGCAGCTCTTGGCTTTTCCATTGTCATACCTGGGCATAGGACCTACAAATGCACCTCTTATGTGTGGAATTATTTTTACCCAAATCCTGACAACAATTGTCAACCCATCTGTTGCATTTGTAAAATCATGGTAAGTAGAGGTAGGAACATTAACTATCTAGGAACCTACTTCCTGTTACATCATTTGCATCAAAATCATGAAAAATATTTGACAACATCAGAAACTGGTGCTAAAAAATAACAACAAGCAGTCCAGCATCAGCTAGCTCCCTTCTCTCAAGTTCAACTAGATCATAGCACCTGCAATCTCTACCACCAACACTTTCATCCTCAATATGCACAGTAATGATCGGAGGCAGTCCTGTATCCAATTTGTTAAGTCTAGGTGACTCCTCCCCTATCATAATTCCTCAGAAGAATCCTTCAGCACTAGGCCTGCTGCTGCTGGGAATGGGTCTTCATCTCAGAAGGGGACCAAGAAGACTACTATTTAAAAAAAAACAACTGACTGTGAAAAATCCTTTGCAAGGGGAAGCAAGTATGGCAGCTGTCACCCAGTCACGAAAATTGAATATTGAAAACAATATTTTGAGCTGTGAGGTGGTCAAAATTTACTGGAAATGAGTGAAAACTAATGTTATTGAGGTTAATAATACTGTAGAAATGAACAAATTGCTAAAATTATTTGATTTTAGCTTTTTTGCTAATTTTTGGAAAAAAATTAAGAAACAAAACCAGTAAGAATGGTATGGTGCACATCTCTAGTTATAACTAAAAATCTGCATGTGAAGATGTGACTCAGATACCTTGAAACTGTCACTCACCAGTTGTCACTATTTGTTGCATAAGCTAGGTCACGGAGCATGCACAGCACTACAAATTCTATGATCCGATCGTAAAACAGAGATACATGGAACTCCCTATTTGTCTATTTGTTTCACATTTATAATATATTAGTCATATTTGTAGATATATAACATTCAAGGTATATTGGTAGATGCATTCCACACATAGATAAAATGCAATGTTAGATGTGTTTTTGATGTAAATACCCCACTGAGGGTCCGGCGGCCAAAACGCACTTTGACACGAACATCACCTCCCCTCTCCCACTGGTCATGCCACACTTATCAGAGAGAGAGGAGAGGGTCATGTTGGGAGATATGGGAACATATTCACATATGTCTATTAATTAGTCAGGTGAAACATTCATACTCCGTGAGACCTGGAGTAGTATTTGTTCAGAAGTATGACACCATCCAGTCTGGATGATAAACCCATGATTACTCTCACCTTTTAAAATATTTTCAAGGTTTTTATTGCATTGTAATATCAGAGAGGGGGATTTCAGGTGTATTTTTTCAGCACCATAAGTCCCAGACACTTACAACAACATTGGGTCCTAACCTTGACCCTGATGGAGTATATTTATGCGTTATGTCTATATGTCATGTTACTGTCATATTATATATGAGTAAGTCCGCTTTATTTGAAAATTGAATAAAAGTTAAGTTATTTTTAATTAGACAGTTATCTTGATATTGATGGATTAGTGCCCCTACCAAGAGAATTCTGCCTTTCTTCTCTTTTCCTTTTAGTGCTGATCAGGCTGTGAGTAAAGGGAGATGAGCGGCTTAATATGGGGTTGGGCATCTGCATCTTGTGCTGCGGTCTCCGTGCGTATGCATTGATTAGCATATTCTCGCAGCGGATGGGTGCGTGCGTCTGCTTGCGTGCGTTCCTTGCTGAAGCAGGCCATCAGTCTCATGCCAACAGATATAATTTATCTTTACTGTGGCAGGATCATGTAGCCTGAGTATGGTAAGGGTGTATTACTACACCTTGGGCCTGATTCAGAGCCGATGCAACAGAAAGGGAAAGGTATATAGGTGCACTGATCGAGTATTATGTAATGAATAACTAAAAATTAACTTTTATTAAGTATATTAAAACTATGGTCCCTCTAAGAATTCATGGCGGCGAAGTATTAAAAAAATATAGATTCAAAGAAAGAAATGAAAATTTAAAATAATATGCTAAGGGTCATGTCACTTGAATGGGCAGATACTACTGTCTACAAATCAATGATTATTTCTATGGGTACAGTTTATATGTTTGTGTTATTCAACGTGTGAAGTCTTCTTATTCTTTTCATGTATATGTGGCTCAAAGAAAAAAATTAAATAAAAAAGTTATATTTTATTATACTGTCCAAATACTTTGTCGTCTCATTTCTTTATATCTTATGGACAATAATACACAATGATAGCTCTATGCTGCCAATGAGTATCATTTGCGATTACTAGCAGATCTCTGCTGAATAAATAGTAGCAGTTTGGCTATTGCATAGTTACATCCAAAAATGTTGCAATCTGAATCTGCCGTGTTGACAAAAATTGTATCAAGCTGTCTCCACTGTACTCTGGATGTTAGGTATGCTGGGCATACACGGCAAGATAAAATGTCTGTCAGACCGACAGACATTTTATCTGTCCGGCTGCCAGCCGCAGATGTCCGCGGCATACACTGTGAGAGAAATCTCACAGTGTATAGCCTGACATCTGCGCTCCTCCCCCGGGGGAGGAGACATTTCCCTGTTCCTTCCGTAGGAAGGAACACAGGAAATGTGTTTGTCGGCCGCGCTGGGCATACACTGCCCGATGCGGCTGACAGTTACCGGGTAAATATCGCATCGGATGGGCATGCTGGACAATCCAGCATGCCCGACCGAGCAATATTTAACCCTCGGTCGCCCCCCCCATGCTACAATTATGGCGGTGATCAGCCGATATCGGGCGGATCGTCCCGATAATTGCAGCGTGTATGGCCAGCATTAGGAATGTCTCTGATCAATTTATATTATCTGTTTATTGCTTATGTAAATAAATGGGAAGTATAGGTTGATACTGACTACATCATGTGTCCCCTTCCCAACAGGCAATATAGTCAGATATAAGTTATTCCTTATGTGACACCAGTCTTTATTAGTGCTACAAGATTATTTAAATATATTGATTTGTAATTAATTCACATAATTACATAAATCACATCCATTAACATAATGTGTGTTTACAGAGTATATTATACCCATCTATCCTCTTATAAATATAAGACTGCGATATCTTTCCATGCTTATTATTTTATCACTGGGAGATATAGGTTGACCTAAGTTTAATCAAACATAACTCTCTTATTCAGTGAGTGTAGACAGATCAAGATTGTATGTGTCGTGTTTGTTTTTGTTGGCACAGTAGTTAAATCAGTACTTATTAAGCTGCTCAGATGTATCTATTTGCAGGGGCGTATCTTCCAATTGGCCTAGATGGCCCCCGACTGCCGTCATTAATGATCTCTGGTCTCCTGTCTCCTCTTACCAGGAGTTACCAGTGTCCCACAGTCAGCCGTCATTACCAAAGGATCCCTGGTCTCCTTATGTCTCGTCACCTATGCTCTGCTCTGCTCTGCCCTCCATTGACTGCTAACGTGTATCAGGCTTCTTATATGTCCCTTCTTATCAGAAACATTTAAAATTAGAGAGACTAATTTTTTTTTTCCTAATATATCTATTCCCCCACAATACCCACCATATACCAATCACCACTCACTGATTCCCAAATGTCAATCATGCAGGAGAAGAGTGCCATATCAATCACAAGGCTCTATTCGCAAGGTAATTTGCATATATGCAAATTATCTTGCCCACAATGCATCTACTTTGTTATTGATGCCCTCTTTTCCTGTGTTGTTGACATATAGAAATTAATAAACAGTGCATTGCATGTAGTAAGTGTTATAACTGAATAATATATATATATATATATATATATATTTTGTCTCCCTATTTCTGCAGGCGTGTAAATTGAACTACCCCCAGTGTAAGTATAGTAAATTTATTTTTTTCTCAGTTTGAGGAACTTGCCATGATTCTTGTAAGTTGTGGATACTTCCATGTTGGGGAATAGGACAAGATCCTTATGGACAGATTTTATTCTTATGTGTGTTTTAGTAAAGGCCCATTGTGGGCTGTCAACCTAGTGAATTATAAGGTGGAGTTGTTAAAAAGTATAATACAGCATAGACAGCAGTATTTGAATATATGTAAACTACTTTACCCATAATGCATTTTATTTGTTTTTGATGCAATGTTTTCAATCTTCTCCTGTGATTTTTTGCATAAATAAATTAATAAATAGTGGGTTGCAATAGAGAAAGTTCTATAAAAGATATATATATATATATATTAAAAGGAGAAAAAAAAATATTCTCCCTATTTCTACAAGTGTATGAATTAAACTACCCCCAGTGTGTGTTATTTTTTTTCTTGTACCAGTCATTGGAAGGGGGAGTCAGTCCCTTGGTTTGCCAGGGGCGCTCGGACCCCTAGATACACCCCTGTCTATTTGTCACTGGATCACCACTCTTAATTTGAATAGTGTTATTATTGCCAGAACATATTAGAATAGCACTCCTAGAAGCCACCATTAATATAAGAGGATCTCTCAGAGTCCGTTCATTATAATCACAATTATTAACATCTGAATGGCACAATGATTTATTAAGTGCCACTAAGGTGTTTTAGGTGTGTTTACACAACACTGACTCACTACTGTTTAATTCAAATAATATGCCTATTGCATTTATTGTAGACAATATATATATATATATATATATATATATATATATATCTATCTAGAGCATATTATCACTGTATATAGATGCCACAGTTTTTCCAAGAATTTCTTAGAGTTAGTTAATTCATTATGGTCACATTAACTAACATCAAACAAGACTATGTGCTCTCAAGGCACCTTACATCAATGTACTGTTTAGGACGTATTATATCACTGTGGATGCCACAGTTTTTCAGAAATTTTCTCGGAGTTAGTTAATTAATTATGGTCACATTAACTAACATCAAACAGACATATATACTGCCAAGGCACATTATATCAGTACTCTTGGGTGCCACAGATCAAATGAGTGCTTGCAATTGTGTTTAGATATGAGGCATTATCACACTTAAACAACTCATGCATGTCGGGCAGTAAACTCCGAGGCTTAAGCTGTAATTGGCATGTTGTCTTTACATGTGGTGAGTGGGGCCCTTAGCATACACCTGATGCGCATTTCACCTGCAGCTTTGTCAAGGAATCACCTGATTCAGAGCCACAAGCATTGCTGATGTTCACTTAGTTGAATGATTTTTTGCAACTGCGCATTTGGGAAGATTTCTGAAAACTTCTATGGCACATGCGTTACACAGTTTGTGCACAAAGGCGCTGTTGTGATTGAGATGGATGGTATAAGTAATGTTGTGGAAAAATGATGGGCATTGGGTGGCTACAAATACACGCAAAAATGCTCCATTCAGTGTGCCTGGTAAGGTAGTGTCATAAGCATGTCAATGCAAGTGGTTCCATACACAGATGCATTAGTACAAGCATAGAAGGCCATAGTCAGATGGAGAAACTGCACCCGCCATATGGCTGGTGCAAGTTTCAATGATACAACCTATGGAGGCATATAAGAACATGCCAATTGGTATTACAGTATGCATGGATGCTAAGGGTGGGCATCTTAGTCCTTGCGCATTCGGCAGCATGGATGTACACAAGGGGAGGAGTTTGTAATCAGGATTTTCATAAAGTCTTAAACTGGCGACTGCCAATAAACACAGCTGTGTGTGCTTCTGCATCCGACTCAGAATCAGACTCTTTATGAGCTAAGGGGAATGAAGCAGATACACCTTTTAGGAAGCATATCTGTCAAGGCTACCTCATTCCTGGTACAACATTGTGCTAATGATCACCAGCGCACACCATGGATTATCTGCAAAAATATATAAATACAAAGTGTTGGTTCCCGCAAAAGTCACCACTTCCAGCATTAGGCTTTGCCAGCCTGGGCCTGTGGCACTATAGCAGAGAAACCTGCAGTATTGGTTACCCCTACATAGTGCTAACCAGTGGATAAGCAGAGGGCTTTATTCCCTTGGGAGATGAGACACTGCATAGGTTAACCAGCCTAGTGCTAATACCATTAGGGCTGCACCCAACAACCATGGACATTGGGTGTTGGGTTATTGGTTCAGAATGCCCAGGCTACCTTTAAAGCAGGGACAGGCTGGGACTGCTAAGCAGCCCTGGCAGCCCCCCTGTTCATGCGCCAAAGGCAGATATTCGCCCGCAAAAGGGACATGGCAACGCCTCAAAAGGGGCATGGTCTCGAGTCACATAGGCATGCTGCAAGTCACGGGGGATGTGGCCTCATGGCACACCCCCATCTTTCAGTATCGCCAGGAGGCGGAGCTGTTCGGCCAGGATTTGATGCCATACCAGCCATTCTGGCCATCAGCCCTTCTGGAATTTGCCAGAAGTGCCAGATGGGCAGTCCAGCTCTGCTTTAAGTATTGGGCATGCTGACACTTGTAGTACAACTAGCTTATCCAAGGCATGCAACCACAAGTACCAGCATGACCAGGTATAAAAGGCATGCTGGAACCTATAGTGTGCCAAGGAGAAATTAAAAAAAAACAAACACACAGAATAAATCAAGCTCTTACTAGAAAAAAAAGCTTTCTCCTCTTCAGTCTAAGGGCTGAATTTAATTAGAGGCGATAAGCTGTGATCGGCGAAAAGCATTCACAGTTGCAATGTTTTTGCCACATTCCAGCATATCGCTCTATTCAATTCCAGGACATTTTAGCATGTGCGAAAAGTCCATAGGCAAAAACAGGATGTAGTCGGCTTCCTGGCGTGCGGAATGCCGACGGTCTAAATACGGCACCAAAATTACGACAGGTCGGGATCCCGGCACCAGTATTCTGACCATCGGCATCCCGAAGGTAAGTATCGAGGTGTAAGGGGGAGGTTAATGTTAGGTAGCGGTGTTAGTGTTACTCATTAGGGGAAGGGTTAGTGTTATGGAGCATACAAACGGTCAGATTTGTCAGATGAACGATTGAACGATTTGAACGATTTTACCAAAGTTTTGAACGATTTGAATGATTGAACGATTTTTGACTGCATTAAAATGAATGGAATCGTCCAAGTCTGACTGCAAACACATCAGATGTCAGATATCGTTATCTGACAAATGGGAACGCGCATCGTTCATCGTTCAGGCATGTCAGATATGTCAGATTTTCCTTCAGATATGAACGACTGAACGATTTTTAAATCGTTATCGTTCAGATCTGAAGGAAAAATCTGACCGTGTGTATGCACCATTAGGCACCGGATAGGGAGTGTTTGGATTTGGGTGCATTGACGGGGAGGTTAGGTTTAGGTACTAGGGGGAGGTTAGATTTAGGCACCGGGGAGGGGGTCTTAGGTTTAGGGTGCAGAGAGGTTTGAATTAGGCACTATGGGAGGGGTTAGGGTTAGGCACCGGGGAGGCAGGGTTAGGCACCGGGGAGGGAGGGTTAGGGTAATGGTTGGGAAAATACTTACCATCTGTTAAAATTAGGGGTGAGCGGGTTCGGATTTCTGAAATCTGAACCCCCCCGATCCGAGTCCGATCCGAGTCAGGCTCGACTTTTCCCGCCTGACTCGGATCTGAAATCGAGGCAAAACTTCATCATCCCGCCTTCCGAGTCTCACGGGTTTTGGATCCTATATAAGGTACCCGCGTCGGTGCCATTTTCTCACTCGGCTGTGGACAGTGAAGAGGGAAGGTGGGAGTTAGGGCTGTGTAGTGTAGTGTAGTGCTGCTGTTGTCCACTACTTCAAAGTCCATAGGGGCTGGCTGTGTTGTGCTGTGCTGCTGTTGTTAATAGGGGCTGTGTCCACTACTTCAAAGTCCATAGGGGCTGGCTGGACTGTGTTGTGCAGTCAGTTCTCCATAGGGGCTGTGTCCACTACAAAGTCCTGTGCAGTGTCCCAGTCCTAAAGGGGTGCTGTAGTGTTGTCCAGGGGGTGCTCTGTCCATCAGGGGTGCTCCCCCCAAGTGCTAAAAAAATAATATATTTTCTGTGTTTGTGAATTGTGTGCGCAGTAGCCGCACGTGCATCAACAAAGTAGTGCCAAGCGTGCGCCTGTGTCATAAGTAAAGGGCCGGCTGGCTTGACCGTTAAGGGTGCTGTAACCCCCGAAAGTACACTCCAGTCCAAACCAAAAAAAAAAATATTTTCTGTGTTTGTGAATTGTGTGCGCAGTAGCCGCACGTGCATCAACAAAGTAGTGCCAAGCGTGCGCCTGTGTCATAAGTAAAGGGCCGGCTGGCTTGACCGTTAAGGGTGCTGTAACCCCCGAAAGTACACTCCAGTCCAAACCCCAAAAAATATTATTTTCTGTGTTTGTGAATTGTGTGCGCAGTAGCCGCACGTGCATCAACAAAGAAGTGCCAAGCGTGCGCCTGTGTCATAAGTAAAGGGCCGGCTGGCTTGACCGTTAAAGGGTGCTGTAACCCCACAAAGTACACTCCAGTCCAAACCCAAAAAAATATTATTTTCTGTGTTTGTGAATTGTGTGCGCAGTAGCCGCACGTGCATCAACAAAGTAGTGCCAAGCGTGCGCCTGTGTCATAAGTAAAGGGCCGGCTGGCTTGACCGTTAAAGGGTGCTGTAACCCCCGAAAGTACACTCCAGTCCAAACCAAAAAAAAAAATATTTTCTGTGTTTGTGAATTGTGTGCGCAGTAGCCGCACGTGCATCAACAAAGTAGTGCCAAGCGTGCGCCTGTGTCATAAGTAAAGGGCCGGCTGGCTTGACCGTTAAGGGTGCTGTAACCCCCGAAAGTACACTCCAGTCCAAACCCCAAAAAATATTATTTTCTGTGTTTGTGAATTGTGTGCGCAGTAGCCGCACGTGCATCAACAAAGAAGTGCCAAGCGTGCGCCTGTGTCATAAGTAAAGGGCCGGCTGGCTTGACCGTTAAAGGGTGCTGTAACCCCACAAAGTACACTCCAGTCCAAACCCAAAAAAATATTATTTTCTGTGTTTGTGAATTGTGTGCGCAGTAGCCGCACGTGCATCAACAAAGTAGTGCCAAGCGTGCGCCTGTGTCATAAGTAAAGGGCCGGCTGGCTTGACCGTTAAAGGGTGCTGTAACCCCCAAAGTACACTCCAGTCCAAACCAAAAAAAAAATTATTTTCTGTGTTTGTGAATTGTGTGCGCAGTAGCCGCACGTGCATCAACAAAGTAGTGCCAAGTGTGCGCCTGTGTCATAAGTAAAGGGCCGGCTGGCTTGACCGTTAAAGGGTGCTGTAACCCCCAAAGTACACTCCAGTCCAAACCAAAAAAAAAATTATTTTCTGTGTTTGTGAATTGTGTGCGCAGTAGCCGCACGTGCATCAACAAAGGAGCAGCGCCAAGCGTGCGCCTGTGTCCCATAAGTAAAGAGCCAGCTGGCTCATTTCTTAAAGGCTGGTGTAACCCACAAAGTGCACTACTCTCCAGCAAAAAAAAAAAAATATTTTCTGTGTTTAGCCGCACGTATATATCAAATCGATATAACATAAATGGAGGACCAAACTTTCTCCGATAAAAATAAAATAGAGAAAGATCAAGAACCACTTCCTCCTAGTGCTGCAGCTGCTGCCACTAGTCATGACATAGACGATAACATGCCATCAACTTTGTCTGCCAAGGGCGATGCCCAATGTCATAATAGAGGGCACATACAATCCCAAATGACAAAGTTCAGGAAAATGACCTTGAAAAAAACATTTAAATCAGCTGAAGAGAAACGTAAACTTGCCAATATGCCATTTACGACACGGAGTGGCAAGGAACGGCTAAGGTCGATCCCTAGTATGTTCTTGACTAGTGGTTCAGCTTCACATGATGATGGAAGCCCTCCTCCCACTAAAAAAATCAAAAGAGTTAAGCTGGCAAAAGCACAGCGAAGAACTGTGCTTTCTAAGAAGATATCACAAATCCCCAAGGAGAGTCCAAGTGTGGTGGTGGTTGCGATGCCTGACCTTCCCAGCACTGGACGGGAAGAGGTGGCTCTTTCCACCATTTGCACGCCCCCTGCAAGTGCTGAAAGGAGCACCCACAGTCCACTTGCTGATATGCAAATTGAAGATGTCACTGTTGTAGTATAACAGGATGAGGATACTGGTGTAGCTGGCGCTGAGGAGGAAGTTGGCGAGGAGGATTCTGATGGTGATGTGGTTTGTTTAAATCAGGCTCCGGGGGAGACAGTTGTTGTCTGTGGGATGAAAAAGCCCATCATGGTCATGCCTGGGCAGAAGACCAAACATTCCACCTCTTTGGTCTGGCAATATTTCTATCCAAATCTGGACAACAACTGTCTTGCCATATGTACCATATGTAAAGGTGAAATAAGTAGGGGTAGGGACGTCAACCACCTAGGAACATCCTCCCTTATACGGCACCTGCAACGCGTTCATAAAAAGTTACTGTCAAGTTCAGAAACTTTGGCTAAGACCGTAAGCAGTCCAGGGACACCTAAATCCCGTTGTCCTGTTGTATCCAAGCGCCTGCAAACCACACCGTCAACTCCCTCCTCGTCAATTTCCTCCTTAGTCTGGATCGGAAGTAGTCCTGCAGGCCATGTCACTGGCATGATTGACTCTCCTATCCGGGATTCCTTCGGAGGATCCTGCATTGCTACGCCTACTGCTGCCGCTGCTGCTGTTGCTACTGCTGGGAGTCGTTCATCATCCCAGAGAGGAAGTAGGAACACCACTACTTTTACTAAACAATTGACCCTCCAACAGTCCTTAGCGAGGAGGATGAAGTACGACAGCAGTCATCCTGAAGCAAAACGTATAACTGAGGCCTTGACTGCTATGTTGGTGTTAGACGTGCGTCCGGTATCCGCCATTAGTGCAGTGGGATTTAGACAATTGATGGAGGTAGTGTGTCCCCGGTTCCAAATCCCGTCTAGATTCCACTTCACTAGGCAGGCGATACCGAGACTGTACAGAAACGTCAGAAAAAGTGTCCTCAGTGTCCTGAAAAATGCCGTTGTACACAATGTCCACTTAACCACGGACATGTGGACAAGTGGAACAGGGCAGACTAAGGACTATATGACTGTGACAGCCCACTGGGTAGATGTATCACCTTACGCAGCAACAGCAGCAGCGTCACCAGTAGCAGCATCTCAGAAACGCCAGCTCGTTACAAGGCAGGCTACGCTGTGTATCACCGGTTTCAGTAAGAGGCACACCGCCGACAACCTCTTAGAGAAACTGAGGGAAATCATCGCCCAGTGGCTTACCCCACTTAGACTCTCCTGGGGATTTGTGATATCTGACAACGCCACCAATATTGTGCGGGCATTACATCTGGGCAAATTCCAGCACGTCCCTTGTTTTGCTCACACAATAAACTTGGTGGTGCAGAATTTTCTGAAAAGCAACAGGGGCGTGCAGGAGACGCTTTGGGTGGCCTGAAAAATTTCTGGCCACTTTCGCCATTCAGCGACTGCATGCCGAAGACTGGAGCGCAAGCAAACACTCTTGAACCTGCCCCGCCATCACCTGAAGCAAGAGGTTGTGATGCGGTGGAACTCAACCCTTTATATGCTTCAGAGGATGGAGGAGCAGCAAAAGGCCATACAAGCCTATACATCCACCTATGACATAGGCAAAGGAGGGGGTATGCACCTGACTCAAGCGCAGTGGAGAATGATTTCCGTGTTGTGCAAGGTTCTCCAGCCCTTCGAACTTGCCACACGTGAAGTCAGTTCAGACACTGCCAGCTTGAGTCAGGTCATTCCCCTCATCAGGCTTTTGCAGAAGCAGCTGGAGAAAGTGAAGGAGGAGCTAAGACGGAGCGATTCCGCTCGGCATGTGGGACTTGTGGATGAAGCCCTTCATTCGCTTTGCCAGGATTCCAGGGTGGTCAATCTGTTGAAATCAGACCACTACATTTTGGCCACCGTGCTCGATCCTAGGTTTAAAGCCTATGTGGTGTCTCTCTTTCCAGCCGACACAAGCCTGCAGAGGTGCAAAGACCTGCTGGTGAACACACTGTCAGCTGAAGCGGAACGTGACACGTCAACGGCTCCTTCTTCATTTTCTCCCACAACTGGGGCTGCCAGGAAAAAACTTAGGTATCCTAAGCAACTTGCTGGCGGTGATGCAGGGCAGGCAGGACCAAGTTTGGACATCTGGTCCGGACTGAAGGACCTGGCAACAATTTCTGACATGTCTACTGTCACTGCATATGATACTGTCACCATTGACAGAATGGTGGAGGATTACATCGGTGACAGCATCCAAGTAGGCATGTCAGACAGTCCATACCTGTACTGGCAGGAAAAAGAGGCAATTTGGAGGCCCCTGTACAAAGTGGCTCTATTTTACATGAGTTGCCCCCCCTCCAGTGTGTACTCCGAAAGAGTGTTTAGTGCAGCCGGGAACCTAGTCAGCGAAAGGCGTAGGAGGTTGCTTCCACAGAATGTGGAGAAGATGATGTTCATCAAAATGAATTATCAGCTCTTCCAGGGAGACCAGCCTCCAGAAGGTACAGAGGGACCTGTGGTGGTGGATTCAAGTGGGGACGAGTTAATACTTTGTGAGGATGAGGATGTACACACTGAAGAGGGTGAGGAATCGGTGGATGAGGAGGATGAGGATGACATCTTGCCTCCGTAGAGCCAGTTTGTGCAGGGACACATTAATTGCCAGCTTGTTTTGTGGGGGCCCAAACGAACCAATCATTTCAGCCACAGTTGTGTGGCAGACCCTGGCGCTGAAATGATTGCTTTGTTAAAGTGTGCATGTCCTGTTTATACAACATAAGGGTGGGTGGGCGGGCCCAAGGACAATTCCATCTTGCACCTCTTTTTTTTCTTTGCATTATGTACAGTTTGGGGCCTAGTTTTTCAAACTGCCATCCTGTCTGCCACTGCAGTATCACTCCTAGATGGGTCACGTGTTTGTGCCGCCCACTCGTGTCGTTTAGCATAGTCATCCAGCTACCTCGGTGCAACCTTTTGGACATAAAAACACTATTTTGAGGTGTGAGGTGTTCAGAATAGACTGGAAATTAGTGGAAATTAAGGTTATTGAGGTTAATAATAGCATAGGAGCAGAAAAACCAACACATTCTGTGATTTTAGCTGTTTTTATGCTTTTTTTAAAAAAAAATACAGATCCAAAACTCAAAACCCAGAACCCAAAACACGGAAGGGTGGTTTTGTCAAAACCAATCCTGATCCAAAACACGAAGAAAGATCCAGATCCAAAACCAAAACACAAAACAAGAAAAGTGGCCGGTGCACACCCCTAGTTAAAATGGGTTTCTGGATTCTGGCTGTCGGGGTGTCACTGTCGGTATTCTGGACAGCGGCATCCCGACATTTCATACCCATCTCGGAAAAAAGAGGTGGAAAAGTTTCACCACCCAGAGGCAAGTGAAAAGTTGAGCAAAATCCCTATTTTGGGCTAAAAATGTGGGGACTTGGTGCAGAACCCTCTGGACACCCCCCCGCCCTAGTGAATAATTAGGCACAAAAAAATATATATCTTAATACCCCCTAAAAAAGTCATGTAATTTTTGGGGTGAAAATGTTAAAAGTGCTTGAAATGGGTACAAAGTAATGGATCTGTAGATTTGGGGTGCTGTATGGATGGGACCGGAGTTTTTTTTTTAAAGTTTGTAAAAGGCACTTTAGAGTCCCAAAAATATACTTCTACCAATTTAAATGTACTCCCAATTTAACTACAGGAATTATGTTTCACAAAAGAAATTGCTTTAGATCATTTCTCCACACTTTTGCAAATATGCATGTAACAGCCCTTTGACTCAATTTAAGAACCCTAAATACTTTTATTAGGGCTATTAATACACTTCTATTTTGATTATCAGGGGGGTCAGTTAGGCTTTTTCTGGGGTATAGACTGATTTCCCCAAAATAAGCTGTCCTTTTCGCTAGCTTCGCCATTCACTGCATTCGCACATATGCATTTTTGTCAGTTTTGGAATTGAATAGGGCAAAAAGTGGGAGCGCGCATTGTGAAAGTACACAAAAACTTAGCGTCCAGACAGGCGAATGAGGCAAAAATATTGCAGCAGCGAATGCATTTCGTGGGCCACAACTTTTCACTTCTAATTGACTTTGGCCCATGGCATGTAGGTATCTACACTCTTGGCAAATAAATGAAATTATATCAACTTCTTCTAATAGTGAGAAATAAATATGAGCACACTTCCTGGCATGTCACAATAGTGAAGAGCAGGCTACTAAAAACAGGTTTTGCCCCAGGTTTTGCCCCTGAAGGAGCAATGAAATGAAAATGGATGAAAAACCGTATGCACTATCACACAATAGTAAAGACATGGGAGAAAGGTAACAGCCTGCGACTTGCAGGCATCAGCGAGATACCGTCAAGTCTGCACGATGTTTTAAAATGGCAGGTTGGTTTTGCCTTTTAAATTATTGCCGCTTTAAAACATTGGGCAGACTCGCTGAAATCTTGCATATGTCTGTTACATTTTCCTCATAAAGTGTAAGGGAAGAACACATGAAGATGTTCGGCAATACTGTATGCCTCTGTATAAAATGTTAAGGAATAAAAATTCCCTTTAAAACCTGTAAACAGTGATCTCCAGTGATGTTCATTATAATAAAACACAAATGAAACCCATTTTAAAGCATAGTGTAATTCTATATGCAATACATTATGGCTGTAATTGGATAGATAAGGGTGAGCCAGCGCAGAAGGTAATAAGCTCAGAACAAAGCAGCTCAGTCAAACATCATCAGTAGTTTTAACTCATACTTGCCGACAATTAGTTCCCTCCTTCCAGGAGGGAGCTGACTGTCGGCTAACAGTGGGGGGCGTGCTCGGCCATGACATCACATTTGGGGGCGGAGCCGCACGATTGCGTCATCGTGGCCCCGCCCCCTCTTCACAATGCCATTATTTTCGGCATTGTGAATCAGGGAGCGGGGCTATGATGATGCGCGAATCGCGTCACCGGGCACCCCCCCCCATTGTAGGGGTTTTGATATTAACTCTGAGGGGGGTAGGGAGGGATGCCTCCTTCCGGGAGGCTTGCCTGCCTTTTCGGTGGGCCGGGAGCGGCACCCGAAAATCGTGAGGGTAGGCAAGCCTGTTTTAACTGTAACTATAGTACCCTAAGGTGCACTTGCTTCAAAGGGACTCCTAGTTCACCAGACTGCAGCACCAGGTTCAATGTCACTCTGCTAGCGCTGACCATTTCTTTCACCCAAAAATGCAGCTTAGTCGCAATGGAGTTATTGTGACTAAGATGCACCAGAAGACTGCAGTGATTAATTTGATATGAAACACTTGTATATATGTGTGTGTGACTGAATCTGTAAATGAAGCACACAAAATTTAGCATGGAAAAAAATCTGCAGCTGCTGCATCATAGCATTTCATTAGTATACAGGGCTTAGGGCCTGATTCAGACCCACTCGCGAGCGGCTGTCCGCTCGCAAGTGGGTCGATGGTCTGCACTGAGCATGCGCACAACGGAGGGAGCTCCGTCGTGCGCATGCGCCAGACACGACGAGCGAAGGACTTTCCTTCGCTCGTTGTGTCCGATCAAAGGGGGCATGCTGTCAATGTTGATTGACAGCACGCCCCCTTTGGTGGGCGTGCCGGGGGCGTGCCTCCCTGACGGGGGCGTTCCCACGGGAACGCCTCCCGTCAGAAGCCGGCCCACTGACATCACTAGTGATGTCAGTGGGAGTGATTTTGGCTCTGATAGAGCCAAAATCACTCCGGAGTTTGCGGTTGAAAACCTCAACCGCAGGCTCCGGCTCGCAATTTCGATGGTCGCGATGGTCACGACCATCGCGGCCATCAAAATGCACGCTCGTATAGCCTGTGGGTGGTGACCCACAGCTATACGAGCGTCCAGGAGGACGCTCCATGAAAATGGAGCCCGGCCCTCATTCAGAGCGTGCGCTCTGCTCAGAGCGTACGGCTCTGAATGAGGGCCTTAATTCAGAGATCTATTCTAATGCATTCAAAGCTGAGATCCCTCAAGCAGCTGATGTGCTAAACATGCTTATACTGTAGCCAGCTGGAAATGTATTGAGATGCCCACTGGCACTTAGTATATGCAAATGCATACAAACATGCCATCTGAGTAGACCTATAATCACACAGAATGGTCACCTGAACTGAGCCATGGGAACCACTTTATCTATGTATGAGATCACAGCTGCAGGCTATGGCATGCCCCGAAAAGGGCCGGGACAAACCTGCTTATTTTGCCGCCTCTCCCCCAAACAATTCCTGACTGTCAATCACTTTGCAAAGTTGCAAACAAGATGCTTGGTGCAAGTAGAGCAGAGGTCAGGGAACTTTTTTACCTTCTACCCCAAAATATATTTAGATACGCCGACGTTACCCCCTTGATTTGAAAAGAAGAAAATCATATAGTAATGCCCCCATATAATGCCCCTGTAGTAGTGCCCCCATAGTTATGCCCCTGTAGTGCTGCTTGTACAAAAAAAACACTTACCTTAATCCCCGCTCCTGCATCCGCCGCCGTCCTGTCTGCCTGGCTGCTCCTCGGACCTATGGGAGAGACGTCTCTCCCATAGTGTGCATGGAGAGAGGCGGAAGCTGGAGTTCAGAAGAGAACTCCAACCTCCGGCTAACGTGGCGCTGCAGTGAAGGAGCCGGGCGCCCGCTGGTAGGTCACAAGGCTTTAGGCTTGTACAAGGCTGCTAGGTTTTATTTCAAAGTGGGTTTTTTTCTAAGTGGGAGTACATGTACAGCATAACTTAAAGAGTTAGTCAGGAGTTAAACAGGAGGAAGACAGGAGGACGACATTTTAAAAGAACTCTCTAACACTTGGGGAAAAAACAAAAGATCTTCTGAGCTTCTGGAAACCCTGCTACTCAGCCACCAGCTTCCATTATAACCTGGACACTCTTTTTGCCAACACCCTGCAAGCAACTACCTGATTACTTAAAATTTAATACTTGTATGTTTGTTTCTTCTCTACAATGTTTAAATCATTCCAATACCACTGTCAATTTATGTTTATACCACTGTAGTATCTCCCATTTTTTCACACCTATACCTTTTATTTATTTTTTAATATATTCATACTTTATACTAATTCTCAAGTCTTACAACTTGAACACCTCGACTCCTTTTTTGGTTATAATATACTATTGTAGTTGTGCCATTACATCTTCCAGCAGTGTTCTTCCTTTTATCTGATTTTGACCTTTGACCTGTACTGCTCCCTCATCTCACACTCATTACTACTACTGACTTCCCCCCCCCAACTGCCTCATCTACACAATGTCTCTTTTCTTCTACTCCTCCCTCACTCAGCTGCTATATTATTTTCTCCTCTACCACCAGTTTTCACCTCATTTCTCCATCCATAGTCCCCTTTACGTTCTCCCCCTCCTTCCCCTCCCCTGTCTCTCTTCATCACATATAAGTCTCTCCACTGCATCTCCCACAACTCCAGTATTATTAACTTCTCTTCCACCATGGTCCTGCTGCACCACCACTAAACTCTGCACCCTCTCTTTTCTCCAAGTTACCTATCCTTCCCCCTCCCCACACCACACTAAACCTCCACCTTACCCACCACCAGCTGTCACCCTTCCTAATTCAGAAGCCAGCCACATAACCCCACACTCCTTATCCTCCTTCTCTAGATCAATATCACCTCCACACTACATCAACCCTAATAATCTCATTCTCCTCTCGCCTCTTAACTTTGTCCCTCTCTCCTGTTCCCTCTGGAAAGCCAGTTTTGTCTATAATAAACTTTTCTCCGTCCATGAGCACTTCATCTGCAATGCCTTGATTCTCCTTGCCATCACCAAACCCTGGCAATACCCCTCTGACACCACTGCTCCTGCAAAATTCCTCCATCACGTGGCTTCCTGGCTCTTAATCTTCAAATGGGCCCTCAAGACCCATTTCTTCCTCAATGCTCTCCAGCGCTCATCCTAACCCACTACTCTATGCTCCTTCCTCACTATCTAGCCCATGTGTGTCACCCCTGTTTGTCTGACCCTCCCCTCAGAATGTAAGCTCTCACGAGCAGGGCCCTCTTTCCTCACGTGCTTCTCCTTGCCTTACTTTTACTTTCATTTACAATAACACCTAAAACTGATTACTGACACCCTTCTGCTTATTTAGGTGTTAGGCAGCATTGTTTATAAATCATGTACTTGTCCTGCATTGTCTGTACTGTTAATAATTGTTGTCTTGTGTGCTCATTTGTTTCTGTACTTTGTAAGGTGCTGCGGAACCCTTGTGGTGCCATATAAATAAAGGATAATAATAATAATAATAATAATAATAACATCTCAGCAGGCGTCCGGCTTAGAGCCTCCCTGTGACACAGCCGGACATACATATGAATCATTCTATATTATAGAATGATTCATATGCATGCCCGGCTGTCCGTCCATTACCCCCAGGAATTTCATTTTTACCCCTGTTCCCCAACCACTGAAGTAGAGTATGAACGGAACCTCCCTCATCGTTAAGGACTATTTGGCTTGACTGCAGAAACAATGAATGAGGACACATCTTGTGCTGCCAAGATTATTATATTAGGTGTACAACAAAACATACCCAGAAATAATCATCAGGTAACAGGCTGCAAACAAATGTCAAAGCTGTACAGAGTTTCCCACGTGGATATAATAAATCATGATGATCATTTCCCTTCGGCCAGCAACAGAGGATACTAGACAGATTTAAACTTTCTTAATAGTACTTGATTCCCACCTCTCATCACACCTTCCAATTGCTTTCTACCTCCGTGAAATATGAATAAATCCCTCAAGTACTGTCTGAGAATACTATATAAATGTTGAATAGAAGAGAAAAGATAGTTATAGTCATTTATTTTAGACAATATACAATCTATGCCAATCCCTTACTAGCTTTCAAAGCATATAATGAAAATTTATTGCCATAAAGGAGGTAACTATTTTAAATTAGGAGTTTTTTTTATAACAAAACACAAATCCAGTGTTTTCTAAAATATATTTTTAAGCCAGGGATCACCCCTAGACCTCCAGCAAGATGTATTCAATTTAGCTGGACCATATACTTTCACTCAGCAGGGAGCTCATGATCTGTGGAGGAGGATAAAAAATTACAGCTGGCTCCTGGCATTAGTGCCTGGTCGGGCCACCAGTTTATATGGGGTCTTAGCCATGTCACACCCGGGATGGGTGCATGAACAAACTACATGGTGCGATCCGGAATACCAATGTGAAAGTAGTATAAGTCGCAAAGTGATGTGACTAGAATGCAACAAGAGACTGTGCTGATTAATTTGATATGCGACACGGAATTGGCATACTAAGTGATACAATACAGCGCCCACAGCTTTTTTCCACGCCAAGTTCAGTATAAAGACTCAGTCGCACACAGATATGCAAGTTTTGCATATCAAATTAATCAGCACAGTTTCCTAGTGTGTCTTAGTCACATCGCATTGTGACTGAAAAACTTTTTCAGCAGGGAAAAAGATGCCCAACGCTAGCAGATTTGCATGGGACCTGGCAGCTCACTCACGCCAGGTATGTTATGCCAGTGGCGGAACTCACGGAGGCAGTGGAGTCACTGGCCTCCGATTGCCAGCTGTCAGGGGGACACTAAGCAGCAGGGGTACACATATAAATCCATCTATAACCTCTGCCAGCGGTTATAGATGGATCTATTCATGGGCGTGTGTGTGCTCCATGCTGCCATGTGTGTACTGCGCTGCTGTTCTTGTCACCCCTGGCCTCCCTGTGTCTGTATGTCACTCCTTGTGTGTGATCCTTCCCTGCTGCCATGTGTGTACTGTGCTGTGTGTACTCCCTGCTACCATGTGTGTACTGTGCTGTGTGTACTCCCTGCTGCCATGTGTGTACTGTGCTGTATGTAGTGTGTGTGCTCCCTGCTACTATGTGTACTGTGGTGTATGTAGTGTGTGTGCTTCCTGCTGCCATGTGAGTACTGTGCTGTATGTAGTGTGTGTGCTCCCTGCTACCATGTGTGTACTGTGCTGTATGTAGTTTGTGTGCTTCCTGCTGCCATGTGAGTACTGTGCTGTATGTAGTGTGTGTGCTCCCTGGTACCATGTGTGTACTGTGCTGTATGTAGTGTGTGTGCTCCCTGCTGCCATGTGTGTACTGTGCTGTATGTAGTGTGTGTGACAATATCTTACACTGCAAAACTCTAATTCATGCACTCGTTCTTTCCCACATTAGCAATAACCTTCTTACTGATTTTCCCCAAAACAGACTTTCACCACTACAGTCCATTTTGAATGCAGCTGTGAGACTGGGATGTAGTCACGAAACTGGCGGTCGAAATGCTGACCGCCGGCTTCCCAACTGTCACATCCCGGCATGGAATGATAGGCGTTGAATTCCCGATGCCTACCATTATCCACCTGCCAAAATTCCGATGCCCGGCATACCGAACGAGGGTAAGCCGGGCATCACGAGTGGACAGCCATGGGGGGGAGAGTTAGGTTTAGGGGCTCCCAGGGGGACTTTGGGTTAGGCACCCCCTGGGAAAGTTAGGGTAAGGCAAAGGGAAAGGGGGTTAGGGTTAGGCACCCCCGGCGGGGAAGTTACAGTTAGGCACCCCCCCCGGAGGGTTAGGTTTAGGGTGCGGGGAGGGGTGGTTAAGTTTAGGCCCTCCTGGGGGGAGGTTAGATTTAGGCACTAGGGGGGAGGGTTAGGGTTAGGGGGGGAGAGGGGTAGGGATAGCTTACTTACCTGCCCTGTTGGGATCTGCGCTTTTTGGGCTGCCGGCATTGAGATTTGAACTGCCAGGCTGATGTCCGGTGGTCATTCATACCGATCCCTCCTTCCTCACTAAACAATCATCATCTACTGAACCATTCTCTCTGTCCCTCTATTCTACCTTATTCTGTATAAAATACTTTCTTACACATAAGGCTATTAATCAATGAACACCAACATACAGTATATCTCATTGCTTATTTCAAAATATCTCCAAACTCAACCTCTCCATTCAGCACACTATCTATGTCTCTCATCCACACTCATTATCTGCTGCCATTCAGGGTTATAGGACTTTTTTGGGATACACCTACTCTGTGGAATGCCCTCCCACACACAATAAGACTTTCCAGTCTCCAAACTTTTTAGCATTCTCTGAAAACTCACCTCAGGCAAACTTATCAAATTCCAGAACCATCAACATAACTTCCATAAGCTATTTTACGCAAGTACATCCCCTTTATACAATCTACACATAACTTTACATACAGTATTTTTTATTTATTCACTTTCTTATTCTGCTGACCCTAGGCCAACATTCCTGTATTACTGGATCATACAACCCACCAAGAACCTCTGCAATCTGGCTGGACCAATATACAATAATTAGTAAGTTTTTCACAATATGCCATAATAATTAAGTTATCCACTTATCCTTGTGTACCAATGCTTATTTCACTATAGATTGTAAGCTTGTGAGCAGGGCTCTCTTACCTCTTTGTTTGTCTATTATTACCCAGTCTTGTTTTATTACTATTTTGTTACCAATTGTAAAGCACATGTAATATGCTGGTGCTATATAAGTAACTGTCAATAAATAACAATAAATAAAATAAGTGGTTTGCCACCGATGGTTGGTGGTTTTACCATCGATGGTGGAGATCATATAGCTCTCTGCAATCCATGGCTGCCAGTCAACTATGGTTTTTTTTCCTGATGCAGGGAGCACAGAGCTTAGCCCCGCATAACTAAGCCCCACAACCAAACCTGATTGGTTCATTATGCTCCCCAGCAGGGTTGTCCATCAATGGGTGCAAACCATTGATGGTTCTCCTTCGATGATTTCATGTCATCAATGTTAATCACTGAAAGCACCGCCGATGACCATCCAATTTAAAGTGTAACTAGAATTTTTAAATTGAAGCCGGAGTTATTCAGGAGTTAAACAGGAGGAGAACAGAGGGAGAAACTAACAAATCAACTATTCCTGCTATTAAGGACTGTTTTTAACTACCAGCACACTTCCAACATGCCTATGGATTGTGCCTGCACCTGGATCCCCAATGCTGTTCACATCCCTCCTGACCTCCTCATGCAATCTGCTTATCCACTCCAACTATGCCATACCTAACGATGCAGCAAGTTGACCGCTCTAGTGGACCTTGGGTGTGGCCCCCAAATCTTGAGGATTGGTCAAATTTTGATCAACTCATTGTCCTTTCCTCTTAAGTTTAAACTAACCTTTCCATAAATGTATCCAGCCCATCTGTGTCACCCATGTCTGTCTGCCCCCTCCCCTTAGAATGTAAGCTCTCAAGAGCAGGGCCCTCTTCCCTCATGTGCTTCTCCTTCACTTGATTATACTTTAATATACAATAGTACCCCACCCTTGGTTGCCGACACCATTCTGCTTATCTAAGTGTTATGCAGCAATGTATTAATCATGTATCTGTCCTGCATTGTTTGTACGGTTAATAACTGTTTTCTTGTGTGCTCATTTGTTTATGCACACTGTAAGGTGCTGCGGAAGCCTTGTGGCGCCATATAAATAAAGCATAATAATAATAATAATAATAATAATAATAATAATAATAATAATAATAATAATAATAATAATCCATACTTCATTTTCAAGTTGCAGCTAACCCTTGGTAGCTTTAGTCACTGTCAGAATGTTCCTGGCTTACCTACAGTAGGTTCTTTAATGAAACCATCTCCTCCATATGGACTTCCACACTACTGCTTCATTTAAGTATAAACACAAGTCTTGAAAGCCACAGCTACTGTATTTGCACTGGGGATTTTAAACCAAGTAGCAACATCTCAACTAGAGAGCTATTCTAACACCTAAAGGTGAATTTGAGATCAGTCTATTTCATATAAAAATAGTTTTCTATATTTTGAATGCCACATATTGACATTAACCTTAATTTTCACCAAGTATATCCTCAACACAAAAATAAATTACATTTCTATTGATTTATAGATATTTTACACTCACTATAATGTCAGTTGTAGCCCATATTTTAATCTTATGGAATGATCATCTAAAAAGTTTTATAATATGACTTACAGTAAATATGTAAGTTGGATTTATGGCCAGTGAAAAAAAATATATATATTTAAAATTACCTTTTTTAAAACAATTTTATGTTAACTCGTCAAAAATCTGAACTTTGCTAGAGAAACACAATTTACTAACATTGCTAGATCAACCACTTGAGAAGACTCCAAGGTCAATCTTTATACATTGTTAGCAAGAACAGAGGACTGTGATGATTCAGTGACAAACATCAATTCAGAAACCTGCAGTACTTACTTTATTTTTAGTAACAGTCATAAACTGTAGAATGTTTGTCGTGGGATTCACACAGCAAGTGAAATAAATATTTTTTTGCTTTATCTTTTTGTAACAAATAGATTTTGTGTAATTTTTTACTATATCTGCTTGTCCCTAAAACATGAATGAGCAATTTATATAAATTTGTATAACAAAATAATTCAAGAATGGCATGTAAAAATATGTATATTATCATATATGTTCTGTTCATTTAGCATGAGCGTGATGATCACTGAAACACCAAATCCCTGTATTTTTCAGGTAGCAATAAATAAAAACATTGTTTGAAATAGATACTGTAGTTTAGGGTTGCTCAATTTATGGTACATGTAACTAGAACTGACAAGGACATAATTTTCATGTTCTGCAACATAAGCCAAGAACTTTATAAAATCATTGTACAAATATATGATACAGTATCATAAGTTTTGATATGCAATGTGGAAAAACGTAAAGTAGGTGTTATACAATATAATATAGACATCGAATAACAAACATTCCCACATATTGTACTAAACTGAAAAGCCATAGAACAAACATTGGTAAAGTATACTAAGATTCCAGAGCACATTCTGCACCTACCTTTCTTTTTGAGAGTAGGAAGAGGGGTACAGCAAACAAATACAGCTCCTGCTTCTTCCTTACATCTTTTAGAAAGAGAATTGTGAATGGATTATGTTGCACATTATCCACAAGGAATGAAGAAGGTTTTTCAGTACCTATTATGGTCTTTATCTCTATATGTCAGTGTCAGCTGGAAGTGTTATGAATTTCAGCCTGTCTTGGCAGTGAGAGAAGAGAGAGCTGTGGTCTATCTGTGTATATGGTACAGAGAGAGATTGTGCAGGCAGTGAGCCTGCTAGCTGATCACCTAAGGTAGGCGTTTCTTTTCATACAAAGAGGATAGTATTAGGTCTGGTTTGTAATGCAGTCAGGCTGAGGGACCAAGGTGATTGTGCTATTTCAGGTTTCTTTTAGATATCTTAATATTGTTTTTTTTTCTTCACAATTACCATGTATTTAGTTTAAAAGCAGATAGTAAACAATAAACTGCAGGAAATAATATGTATTATTTTTTTATTTTGCCATACTTAATATTTTTTTCTAGACCCAATATTAACATTTTATTTATATGGGTTAATAGTAGGGATGTGTGCCGACCCCCGTGTTTTGGTTTTGGATCTTTATCTCCTCGTGTTTTGGACCTGGATTCGGTTTTGCCAAAAACCACCCCTTGCATATTTTGGGTTTGGTTTTGGTTCTGTTTTTTTTTTTTTAATTTAGAAAAACTGCTAGAATCACATAATTTGGTATTTTTTTTGTTCCTACAATATTATTCACCTCAACATCATTAATTTACACTAATTTCCAGTCAATTTTGACAACCTCACAGCTCACAATATTGTTTTCATCCGGTTTAGGCCCAAAATTTGCACCAAGCTACCTGGCTGACTAAGGTAAGTGGCAGCAGTGGGCGGCAAAAACACGTGACAGTTCAACTTCCAACATGGCACATAAGGAAACAAATGTTTTCATTAATCAAGAGGCCTGAGGGAGTTGGAGTATGTATGTAGTTGAAGGCATGGATAGGAAGGATTGATTGATAGAAAATGTAATAAAATTTTTTGATTCCAAAGCAAAATTTAAGAGGGAGGAGGAGAGAGCATGGATGAACAATATGTCCCATGTTTTGCCCACAATCAACTTGGTGGTTCAGAATATTTTTTTTTTATTAAAAAGGCATGCAGGAGATGCAGTCTGTGGCCATAAACATTTCTGTACATTTTTGGCATTCAGCAACTGCATGTCAAAGATTGCCGCAGCAGTGGCACTTCAACTTCCAGCATGATACATCAGGAAACAAATGTTTTATTATTCAAGAGGCCTGAGGGAGTTGGAGTATGTATGCAGTTGAAGGCAGGTAAAGGAAGATTTGATTAGAAGTAAATGTAATTAAATGTTTTGATTCCAAAGCAAATTTATGAGGGAGGAGGAGAGGGGAGGAGGGAAGGCATTTAAAAATATATTTAAATCATTCACAGCAGTCCTTGCCCCAGAAGAATCCATTCTCGTTGTGTGTGTATGCAGCTTAAGTGTTAGCGCAGTGAGTTATTCTTATTCATAAATAATTAATCTTGTGACACTAATTTACTAAGATGGGAGTTCTATTAAGAAGTGATGTTGCCAATAGCAACCAATCAGATTCCAGGTATTATCTTCTAGAAGGTGCTAGATAAATGAGAAGTACTGTAGAATCTGATTGGTTGCTATGGGCAACATCACTTCTTGATAGAACTCCAATCTTAGTAAATTTACCCCTATCAAGAAGTGATATTGCCCATAGCAACCAATCACATTCTACAGTACTACTCATTTATCTAGCACCTTCTAGAAGATAATACCTGGAATCTGATTGGTTGCTATGGGCAACATCACTTCTTAATAGAACTCCCATCTTAGTAAATTAGTGTCACAAGATTGATTATTTATGAATAAGAATAACTCACTGCGCTAACACTTAAGCTGCATACACACACAACGATTTAGTAAATGAACGATTTTAGTAAACGAAAATCATTTACTAAAATCGTTCATTTACTAAATGTAATGAACAATTTTTTTGAACTACAAACAATTTTTGCATATTCCCTTACTGAAAATCGTTGAGTTGGTCAATCTGACTGAACTACAAACGTGAATGCGCATGAATGATAATCGTTCATCGTTTTAATGATTTTTTCAATGATTGAACAATAAACGATATTGTTATTGATAATCGTTCAAAAAATCATTGTGTGTGTATGCACCTTACGTGTCACAAGATTAACTATTTATGAATAAGAATAACACACTGCGCTACCACTGAGTGATGTCATTATGTTTTATATATACTACTTTGTTGTGGTCTTGTAGTCGGTGTATAGAGTAATCATTATTCACAATTGAGGAAAGAAGCGAAAAGTTGAATATTAGACTGTGCTACCACTTACAGTGTCACAAGATTAATTATTTATGAATAAGAATAACAAAAAATCAAACATAAAGATGTTCATGCAGTAAGCGCTCAAACCTGCAAAGTCTAATGATCTAGCTAGGTGCATGTGCATATGGTAGGCAAAAAAAAAAGGAAAACAATCACAAAAAAACAAAAAAAACAAACCCCTCTGGCTAACAACCCGTAAGCAGGAGTATAGTCTAAATTGAATGCCACAGTATACAAACTATAACATGTAGCAAGCAAGCAGGTAAGCATAAATCAATTATGTTTTAATCCCATAAATAAAGTGGGTATACTAGTAACAAATAAGCATACACAAAAAATGCATAAGACAGAAAATTAACTTTGTGGTAGCAAAGAGATACCACACAATAGGTGCAAATGAGTACCTATGGGGCATAGGGGATATTAGAAATGTCACGGAGTAGGTGCAGTGGGGGATGGATAAATGTCACTGGAAATGTACCAGAAAGTCTTGGATGCGCATGTAATCCCAGGATCTGTACAAACTTAAATCTTCTTTCAATACAGTCAATGAGTGGCGGCCGGTAAGTTTGAACAGGGATGTGATGGTGCCAACACTGGCCACGGTTCTGCAGTAACCATGACCCGCACACAGCCCGCTTCACTGCTGACCAGATTCTGGTCAGGGTTCCCCAGAACTCAACGGGGAGAGCCTCGTCAAACCGGATCTAAGGTCCAGGCGCTGACAGTCTAGGGACAGCACGGCAGCCGAGATGTAAGTCCTCGCTACCTGTGCTGTGGCCGACTGTGCCCTCCGGTGTCTGGTGCTGACCTGGTCCTGCTAACCTGCGACACCACCTAGTCACCGCAGCAGAGGGTAAAGTCCACGGCGGCAAACCGGTGGAGCGGCCGCAGGTCAGGTTTGTGCACGGCGGAGATCTCTTACCGGGGGGCGAGGCTACTCACACCGCTTGGATCTGGGGTCCCTCTGGGCACAGTCCGGAAGGCTGGTGGCGGCAGGAGTGCGGCGTGTTGTTCTTCTTATCTCCCAGATTCCACACAGTCTGGGGTGGCGGTTGATGTGTAGTTACTGCCTGGGTGTCTCCAACGTGTTTCGGCTGGCTAAGGCGGCCTTTTTCAAGGATCCTTGCCCCATTGGTACTCATTTGCACCTATTGTGTGGTATCTCTTTGCTACCACAAAGTTAATTTTCTGTCTTATGCATTTTTTGTGTATGCTTATTTGTTACTAATATACCCACTTTATTTATGGGATTAAAACATAATTGATTTATGCTTACCTGCTTGCTTGCTAGTTGTTATAGTTTGTATACTGTGGCATTAAATTTAGACTATACTCCTGCTTATGAGTTGTTAGCCAGAGGGTTTTTTGTTTTTTTTTTAGATTGTTTTCCTTTTTTTTTTGCCTACCATATGCACATGCACCTAGCTAGATCATTAGACTTTGCAGGTTTGAGCGCTTACTGCATGAACATCTTTATGTTTGATTTTTTGCTATATATCATTTATAGGTTAAGTGGTTACCTAGGCAGTAAGCTGCTCCCATTTGTAACTCTTGGTACAGAATACTAGAACGCACCTACCGACTTCTATTCTTCACTGTGAATAAGAATAACACACTGCGCTACTACTTAAAGTGTCACAATATGTGGACGATAAACTGTGGTCTGGCCAGCAGTGTCACCAAACACTAATAGTGCAGCTAAGTTGCTAACGCACATACACAAAAAATATATATATTTTTTTGGATTGATATATTGATATTATTAATTTAATTTCACTTTTATTATTTTCACACTGGGGAAGAGCACCCCTGAATGAGGCAGCAGCCCCTTGATGAACAACACAGATAGCACCCCTTTTTGATGGACAACAAAGTACCCTTGCTGAGTGCAGACATACCACCTGCAGAGTCACAAATACATGGACAATAAACTGTGGCAGTGTCACCGTACAATAATAGCGCAGCTAAGTTGCTAACGCACGCACACAAAAAAAAATATACTGTATATTTTTTTTTGTGGATTGATATTGATATTAATTTAATTTCACTTTTATTTTTTTCACACTGGGGAAGAGCACCCCTGAATGAGGCAGCAGCCCCTTGATGAACAACACAGACAGCACCTCTTTATGATGAACAACAAAGCACCCCTGCTGAGTGTGGACAGCCCACCTGCAGAGTGACAAATACATAGATGATAACCTGCAGCAGTGTCACTATACAATAATAGCGCAGCTAAGTTGCTAACGCACACACACACAAAAAAATATATATATTTTTTTGTGGCTTGATTTTGATATTATTAATTTAATTTCACTTTTATTTTTTTCACACTGGGGAAGCGCACTCCTGAATGAGACAGCAGCCCCTTGATGAACAAAAATAGTCCCAAATACGTGGACGATAAACTGTGGCAGTGCCACCGTACAATAATAACGCCACTAAGTTGATAATGCACACACCCAAAAAAAAAAAATTTTTTTAAACTAGGAAAGAGCACCCCTAATTGACAGAGCACTCACCCTGGACAACTCAGCACCCCTTTATGGACTGCAGCTCTAGCCTGATGGACAGGATAAGAACACAGTAGCAGGCACTGTTAATTGACAGGACAAGTGACATAGCAGCTGCACCACCCACTGAAGGAAGTCCCCCTCTAAATACTGCAGCCTAAGCCCCTTGATGGACAAGACAGCAGCAGCCTTCAGGCCAAGACCCCGACTGGACACACACACACTGAGCAGGGCCGGATTAAGGTCTGTGGGGGCCCCTGGGCAATAAACTGGTGGGGACCTGTTACAAGTGGGTTCAATCTAAAAGATCCCACAAGGGTGGATTCCCAGAAATCATACATAAACAAACAAAATGAATATAAAAGTGTAAATTTAATATACTTCGCTACAATTGTCAATTCATTCAGTAGATACAGCAATCACATCAGCAAAATCCAGGAGCCTTTCTCTCAGCATCTAGAGACTGGATTATATTCAAACGGGATCTCCTGGCACTTCTGCACTCAGTGTGGTTCCAGGAATAAGGCTGTTTCCACACTGACACAGTACAGCTAATATAGGCTAGATGCTGAGGGGAAAACTCCTGAATAGGCATTTTAAAAGGAATAAAGGTCATCTTTTGCAATACACCCAAGTAGACTGAGACAGTAGGGGGCACTGTTGTCTTAGAAATTGAGTACATTTATGGTGCGTAGTTGAAGGTAAAACCATGTTGACGCAGTCTTAAGTATATGTTGTCTCATAACAATACATTTGTAATAGCTAACTAGTTAGCATTCTAAAACATATTGACATATATTGGACTGTGTCACAATCTGTATATGTTGCAAAACCGACAGAGCACTGAACATCAAAATGGCTTGAAAACTCAATTTTTGTTACTTCTGTTACACTCCACCCTTGCTCTCAGGTGATATTGCACCATATACCTTCCAAATTTCTCCTGTATTAGTTATCATCTTAACAGGATATGATTTAACATTTTCTACACTAGAACAAAATTTTCCTAATAACCATATACCACAATTGATCACCAAATATATTGCTAAAATCATTATTAAAATATATCCTATTAAATGTACAATTCCCATGAACCACCCTTTGATCTCATAATGTACTAAGGTAATACACATTATCATGTAAACAAACATGTATAAAACATGTTGAGTCCTCGATGGTAATTGTCCTGTGTGAGAATCACACCACATTCCAATGGATTTAAAGTTCGTATCTCCCCACCCTTGCACTGTGGATGAATCCATACAATTTAACAGTCTTTCACTGTTGTCATTGGCACTGTAACATAGGCCTTCATTCAGAGGCGGCCGTACGGTCTACGACCGCACGGCCGCCTCGATGTTTGTCAAGTGCGCATACGCACGAGGGAGCCGGCTCCTTCGTGCGCATGCGTGAGACCAGCTACGACCGACAGCGCCGGCCGTAGTGGGTCTCTTTCCAACGGGGGCGAGCTGTCGATGTTGATTGACAGCTCACCCTGTTTGGAAGGCGGGCCGGGGGGTGGCAGCCCAAACGGAGGCGTTCCCATGGGAACACCTACCGTTTAGGGGAGGCCCCACTGACATCACTAGTGATGTCAGTGGAGAGCTTCCGGCTCTGACAGAGCCAGAAGCTCTCCGGGGCTTACGACAAGTGAGACCCTACCCTAGGGTCTCATCGTAAGCCCCGATGGTCGCGATAGTCTCTGACCATCGCGACCATCACCCTAGCGGTCGTTAGAGCTGTGGGTGTAAACCCACAGCCTAACGACCGAAACAGAGGCAGGTGGTCAGGATGCAAGCGGCCGCCCAGTTTCTGAGCGACCGCTTGCATCCTCCCACCGCCTCTGAATGAGGCCCATAGTCTCTAATATGCAGTAATATCACAAGAAAGCTTTTGTATCAAAATCCCAGAATAAACATGAGGGACATAATTTTTCTTGATAACATATCCTGAAAAAGAAAGGAAAACAGGGTGAGTCTCAATATCTAATACAATATAATACATCAGTCCTATAGATATACTTTTTCAACTTAACTGTCTCAGTGTATTTGTTTAACAACAAAATCTACACCTTAACCCTTACTTAATCTTAACTAAATAAACAGAAATAAATATTTTCTTTAATTAGCTGCTATACTGTAATAAACAGATATATATTGCCTACTATAATATCTAATCTATATGTAACATAGAAATGTACAGTTCTCTTAAACAAAATATTCACACATTCACACTCTGCTGTTTGTGGATAGTAAGAAAATACAAATGACCATCCAGTGTACTCTATGCTGTGTTTGTTTAAAGCTTCTCAATTGTTTGTTGTCAAATATGACAGTTTTCTGCATTGTCTCTGTCCATGGTTGGAAAGAAGGCTTTGCTTTAATGTGACATCAGCTTCATAGTTTCACAAGTCTTTGCACAATCAGTGCTGCATCTGCGATGAATTTCACCATTCAGACTATGGGCATATGTATTAGCATGTACAGAGGCTGAACGACAATCACCATAAGGTAGTAGGTGTTCATCGCAGTGCAGCAGAATTGACTCCTCCACGTCCAGTGGGCACAGCCACACCTGTCCTGCTCTTTCTCCTCTGTGTATAGAGCCCATGTCTTTGGTTCGCTTTTACTTGTAGTTCCACAGCTGATCAGTTTTGCATTTCTCCACAGTGTTTCTTGCCAGCAACTGTGTCATGGGAATTTATTTTCTCTGGGCCCAGGTATACGTGTCTTCTGCTCCTCTGCACACACAAGCCATTTCTCCCAGATTGTACAGTTCTCTTCGCTCTCCAGGGGTAAGCGCCACTGTTCTGCCTTGAACCCGTACATCCGTAACTGTATTGCCATCTAGTCCAGTGTGGGTATTGAGATGGCCCACGGACACAGGCCTACAAATGCACAGGGCAGTGCCACCCCAGATAACTTTGCTGTGGATTTGCCAGTTGTTCTGCTTCCATGTCGGCATCCAAGTGGTGAAGCCTTGCAACACGGCCCAGCT
Organism: Taudactylus pleione; assembly: GCA_031769625.1. NCBI lineage: Eukaryota > Metazoa > Chordata > Amphibia > Anura > Myobatrachidae > Taudactylus > Taudactylus pleione. The sequence goes on from JAUIMM010000014.1 coordinate 36,520,418, forward strand.
GTTGGTATAGAAATGTCCTTTCATTCTCAGTGTGGCTGATCCATCTGTGCACCACACAAGTTGCAGCTGGTGTTCCTTTAATTTGGCATACGACTCTGCCACCTGTACTGGTCTCCCACCTATTTGCAGCAGGAATAATTCCTTTTCTTCATGTGTCTGCCTGACAGTCTGCAAAGATGGCAGCATTGCTGCAGCAATAGTCCATAAAAGTTCTGTATCAGTGCAGGCAGCACTATAATCCAGTCCTGGTAATGTTGGCAACAATGACTTAAACTTGACAAGCCCAGCAGTCGGCTGTGATATAACTGGTACAATGTGAGGGCCTTGTCGCTTCATGCGAATTCTTTCCTGTAAGTACCATCGTCCATGTATCAAAGTCTGATCTTGTATGCCTCTGTTATGCACAATCCATTTCTCTGCTTTAAACTCCTCAGCAATCGACATGTCAGCTCTGGTAATTGCTGTTGGTGACTGTGCATCTGTAAGCTGATTTAAAACAATTGACTGATAAGGTCTTATCAGGGAATACACTGGGGTCTGATCTTTCTTACCATTCACAATCAGCCTTTCTGCAATACAAAACACAGTGCTTATATCCCATATTTTTCTCTGTTGCTCTCGGTTATCAAACAACATTTTCATTTCCCAACTCAGTTTGTATGTTGTGGGTGCAAAGCTGTTGTGCATTGCCATATGTGATGGTTCACTGGTTATCATTATCAGTGTGTTTCCCACCACTACTGTCTCATCAATAGCTGATAACTCATAAACATCATTTGCTGAGCATGCATTTTCATTATTGTGAAACTTTACAGTAACTCTCTGGTAATCATTATCATCATGGGGGTAGTTCTCTGTTTCAGGGGAATGTTCTTTGACTGCATTCCTACCCATTTTCCACCCTCTGGGTAAATCCCAATCATCACTGGGCATCATAACCACTCCCCCATCATCACTTAGCCCACCCTTTTCTAATGGGCACTCAGACACTTCCTGGTTCAGGTCACCACACACAGGGGCAGTATGTAGTAATTCAGGTGTACTATCTTTCACCTCAGCAGTGCCACAAACCAATGCAATTTTGTCAGAAACCTCAGTTTCTGCTACTTCATGCACACATTTGTTGCCATTCAATTCAGAATCTAACTCTTGTTCTAACAATGTGTGACTATCAATATCTGCAATTTCACAAGAATCTTCAGATACATTCAAAGTTTGTACCTGATAACTTTCTTTCTCAAAGGCAGCTGCATCTGATCTCTCTCCCTCAGTAGCTGCTAAGTAATGAAACCCCTCACTGCCCCTCCCTTGGGAATTCATGGGACAATGTGAATTCAAGCCTACTCTCTCTATCTGTGAGACAGGCTTTCTGATCACTGCATTGTTCTGCATAGGTTTTATGCTCCCTTCTCTCTTCCCAACATATATGGGTCTACGCAAAATTTCACTATTTTTACTCTCAGGCAGTGAAAAACCAACATTATGCTTTCTTTGGAAATCAGCCAGCTGAACTTCTAATTTCTGTTTTACAATGTTACAAAATTTCTTAAGAATTTTAAAATGCATTATTCTTGTTTGTTTCAGTTACACAAACACAAAGACAGTAAACAGACAACATACAGATTTATGGAGCATACACAAGGTCAGATTTGTCAGATGAACGATTGAATGATTGAACGATTTGAACGATTTTACCAAAGTTTTGAACGATTTGAATGATTGAACGATTTTTGACTGCATTAAAATGAATGGAATCGTCCAAGTCTGACTGCAAACACATCAGATGTCAGATATCGTTATCTGACAAACGGGAACGCGCATCGTTCATCGTCCATCGTTCAGGCATGTCAGATATGTCAGATTTTCCTTCAGATATGAACGACTGAATGATTTTTAAATCATTATCGTTCAGATCTGAAGGAAAAATCTGACCGTGTGTATGCACCAATACTGTGGTGTACAGTATACACTCTGTGACTGATCAGGTCACACCTCCCTCATTCAATTATGAGACAGAGGATTTTTTATCCATTTGCACCCCCTTGTTACATTTGTTTAGCCAGGTAGGCCCTAACAATGACATTATCAAATATAAAAATGTTACAAGTGATTTTCCAATATTTTGAAACCTGATTAAAAACAATAAAAAAAATCACACAGTACCCCAAAATAATTTTTAGTTAGGTATAATCTTTAGTTAGGTGGAAATCCACGTTATATATATAATAAATATATATATATATACACATACATACACACACACACACACACACATATATCTATATATATATATATATAAATATATATATATATATATATATATATATACACACACACACACACACACAGTATACACTGACGATATTAAAAGGAACCTCTATATACCCCTGCCTGTACCTTCTAAAATCCTTCCAATAAACCTCTAAGGATGACGCTAATTTGCGTACACAGTCATACAATAGTCAACAATAGTTTCAACAGCACACACACACATATATATATATATTATATATATATACAATGTGTGTGTGTGTATATATATATGGGTACAACCTAGATTAGACTGGGGACATATAGTTTATGAATGCTAATAATTTGATCTGTAATGTAATGTGTGCTATTATATGTATAGGAATGTGTTGGCTACCTGCTTGTCAGCTGTCTGTAGCTCAGCTTACAACCAAACCACGGGTCTTGAACGTCTGTGATTCAGCCATGATGAGTCACCTCTGCTCTGCACAGTGCACAAAGTAACTGCAGTGTTACAGCCCTGGCTCTGGTCCTGTGTGAGCAGTCAAAGTCTCGCGAGATTTGATGTCATCAACTCGCAAGACTTTGACTGCTGTTCACTCAATCAGGACCACTGCGATACAGTGAAGTACCCAGGCAAAGCTTCCTAGTAGCTGTATCACTATATTACAACTCCAGTCCTCCTCAGCGGCGGGTGTAGCAACTGAGCAGCCGACGAGGAGGACTGGAGAGCACACAGCTAAATGTTGTGCTCCATTTTTTGTACTAGTTGTGAGGTTCCTCTGTGTGTGGGGGCCCCAGGATGACTGCCTCTGCCGCCCTGCCTATAATCCGGCCCTGACACGGAGTGACTGACTATGTCTGCTAGCTTCACTTTCTACAGCCGGAGTGAAAATGGCGCAGATTGCGGGGACCTTTTATATAATCCAAACCCATGAGAATCCGACAGCAGGAGGATGACATTTTGCCTCGTTTTGAGATCCGAGTAATGCATGAAAACCCGAGCCTGGCTCTGCTTTCATCTCAGATCTGGAAGTTTGGGTGGGTCATCTCTATAATGGGTCATCTCGCTCATCTTTATAAATGACCCTGATGGCATAACCTTTAAAAATGCATAGAAGAAATTGCCATTTTAGCTGCATTTTTCTTCAGTCTCAATTGATGTCATTAATAACAATATACGGTACAGTATGGTGGTCTTCCTTCATACTAGGAGTCATAGCTCATTCTACATTCATGTAATAAAAATATATATTTTAAATAAAAATATTTGTTTTAAACAACAAATATACAGTAATTCTTGTTATCAAATCAAATTCTTTAGCTGGTTATGAGCATTATTGAAATCAGTGATATAAAGGTCAGTAAATGAAATCATCCAGCTGTACAACACTCCTAGGGGTATATTTAATAAAGTGAGAGTTTAGAAGAGGAGATGTTCCAAACAATCAGATTCTACTTAACATTTAAATAGCACCTTCTAGAAAATAATAGCTAGAATCTGATTGGTTGCTATGGGCAACATCTCCACTTTTAAAAACTCTGACTTTAGTAAATATACCCCTTAATGTAAGTGCATTGATGTACACTGTCACCTAAAAACTTTCCAAGCTGTGGGATGTAAACTGCAATTGACTATGATCAACTTCACTCATGAGATTTTTTTATAATTCTATTTCATGCCATAGCAACCTTTTGTGAATCTTTGTCAAAATAATTGGTAATTAACATCTAAGTTATCATAGAAAAATTAGGCATAATTAGGCTTACAAATACCACCCACTCAGACACTTAAATGTTTAGAAAATCTGGAAAATATGATGTCTGAATTAGAGATGTGCAGTCCGTTTCTCCAGAAATCCGAATCCACCCAAATTTCGTGAATCCAGGTAAATCCGATTGGCAGTTCTAATCTCCTGAGGAGATCTGGGTAAATCCGAATCATGGTTCTGATCTTTTTGCATTTAATTACAATTGATGTACTGCATGATAACAGTACATATAAAAGCTGAGAATTATATGGCCCAGAGTGGGTGCTACTATTATGTAGCAATAATTATTTTGGAGTGAGCGTTTGGGAGTGGGGCCCCCAGGGGGGGTTCTGACTGGGCCTTTCTCATGGCATCACCACTTCATTCACATAGAATACTTTTATCACTTTTCTATTTGTTTGTATATTATTTATGTCATTATAATTCATTCTCATTTCATTAACACTTATTGATTTATACTTACACATCTTTTCTTTATACTTCACTATCACCTTTTTCCCTTTTTCGTGTGATGCCCTGGGGATGGCCCTTGGTTGGAATTTTTTTGGGGTGCCTTGCTTCTCGGACGTGAACCCCTTAATGCTAGGGACGCCTGTATAGAGGAGCCTTGACGATTGGCCTTGTGCTTATTCATATATTTGCAAATGTATGTAACTAATACCTCTGAATCGCTATTATCATGTAGGATTTAAGTATTGTTTTTGCTGCAGTGTACTGGGGGGCAAATCTCTTTTTTTTTTCTGTGTCCACACAATATTCCACCAGCAACACAAGTTGCAACCTAATCCTGCCCAAGTCCAGTCGTGATCAATCAGTGCTCTGGGCTCAAGTTCTGGAGCTGAAATTTTTATTAAATCAATTGTCTTTTTTTTTATCTTTTACTGTCTGTGTGTGTACATGCCTGTTAGGCTTAACCGCACAAGATCCAGCCAGCAATGCAAGTTGCAACCTAATGCTGCCCAACTCCAGTCATGATCAATCAGTGCTCTGGGCTCAAATTCTGGAGCTAAAATTTTTTAAAATCAATTGTCTTTTTTTATCTTTTACTGTCTGTGTGTGTGCGTGCATGTTAGACTTAACCGCACAAGACCCAGCCAGCAATGCAAGTTGCAACCTAGTGCTGCCTGACTCCAGTCGTGATCAATCGGTGCCCTGGGCTCAAGTTCTGGAGCTGAAAAAAAATAGACATCAATTGTCTTTTTTTTACTAATATTTTTGTGTGTGTGCATGACTGCACATTTGTGAATTTTGTAACCGCAACTTGGCTACACTATTGGTGCTTGTGACACTGCTTCAAGACAACAGAAAAGATGGAGGGCTGTCACATGACAGGAGAGCAAGGCCAAGAACCACATGTTGTAGCTGCCACCAGCAGTGCAAGGCCATCAACTTCCTCAACCTCTATGAAGGATCATGCCCCAGGGCTTAAGTCCCACCATCGATATAGTAAATCTACTTGTACTGAAGTTAAGAAAAAAAATTGAAAGGAAATTTGCCTTTAGATAAACAAAAAATTGGCAATATGCCCTTCACTACACGAAGTGGCAAGGAAAGGATAAGGCCTTGGCCTTTCTTTAGGAAGACTGCTGATTCTGATAGCCCTTCAGAAAAAAAACAACTGTGTGCCCTGAGAAATCGAAAACACAAATCACAGAGGAGAGTGCCAGTGTGTTTGCAGTTGCCATGTGTGAGCCATCCCTAAATGCTAGTGTACTGGAGGATCCTCCAAGTTCCCTCCCTCTGTAAATGTGGGGAAGGGCAGTCAACATCTTGCAGACGTAGTCATTGAGGATGCTTCTATGGAATTGCACATGGAGGAGGAGTATATTTTGGTAGTTGAAGGCGCTAAGGATGATGAGGATGTTGATGATCAAGATGTTGGTGATGAGGATGTTGATACCAAGGATGTCCTTTTTGTAAGTAAGGCAACGGCTGTTGCCCATGGGTTGAAAAAGCCAAAGCCCATTGTTGTCATGCCGGGACAAAAGACAAAAAAATTTACTTCTCACATGTGGAATTATTTCCACCTCGATCCGGACAACAGTTGTCAAACCATATGTGACCATTGCCATGCAAGAATGAGTAGAGGGAGGGATCTAAACCACCTAGGAACCTCCTCCTTGTTATGTCGTTTGGAGCGCATTCATCAAATATCAAAGTGTTTGGCGCCAAGTTCCAAAACTCAAAAAGTAACAAGTCCTGTATCATTTACCTGGTCACTTTCTGTGAGATCCAAGCTCCTTCGATCTCCAACACCAACACCTGCATCATCAACATTCTCATTCATCATCGGGAGTAGTACTGCTGCATCCAATGTTGGTAGTCCTCTCCTATTCGTGATTCCTCAGAAGGATCCTTGTTGACTACACCTGTTGCTGCTGCTGTTGCTGTGACTGGATCTGCATCCCAGAAGGGGACCAGGAGGAAGACTACTTGTAGCATATCCTCCAAAAAACAATTAACTATCAAACAATTGTTTGCAAGGTCAAACAAGCTTGACAGCAACCATCCAGTTGCACAGCGGACTACTGACGCCATCACAACTATGCTGGTATTAGATGTGTGTCCAGTATCCACCATTACTGCAGTGGGTTTTCAACAGTTAATTAATGTCCTGTGTCCTCACTACCAGATCCCTTCTAGATTCTACTTTGCTAGAACAGCAATTCCAAGTCTGTACAAGGACATATAAAAAAAACCTTACCAATATCCTCAGAAATGCCGTTGTACCCATTATCCACTTGACCACTGATATGTGGACAAGTGGGACAGGGCAAACTAAGGATTACATGACTGACAGCCCACTGGGTAAGTGTATTGCCTACAACAGCAACAGCAGCAGCAACATCTACCAAAAGACAGCTGATACAGAGGCAGGCTACTCTGTGCATCACCAGATTCACTAAGAGGCATACAGCTGAGAACCTCTTAGAAAAATTCAGGGAAATCATTGCTAAATGGCTTACCCCACTTGGACTCTCCTCGGGATGTGATTTCGGACAATGCCAGCAATATTGTGAGAGCATTACATGTGGGCGAATTCCAACATGTCCCATGTTTTGCTCACACAATTAATTTGGTGGTGCAATGTTTTCTCAAGTCTGACACACTCGTGCAGGAGATGCTCTCGGTGGCCCGCAAAATATCTGGACATTTTAGACATTCGGTGACCGCTTGTCGAAGATTGCATGACCAGCTAGTACTGTTAAATTTGCCCTGCCATCAGCTGAAGCAAGAGGTAGTAGCTCGGTGGAATTCTACCCTCTATATGCTTCTGCGGATGGAGGAACAGCAAAAGGCCATCCAGGGGTATACAACAGACTATGACATAGGCCGTGGAGGGGGAATGCACCTTACAAAAGCGCATTGGAGAATAATTTCCATGTTGTGCAAGGTTCTCAAACCCTTGAACTTGCCACACGTGAAGTTAGTTCAGAAACTGCAAGCTTGAGTCAGGTCATTCCCCTCATCAGACTTTTGCAAAAATAGCTGGAGAAACTAAAGGAGGAGGTGAAATGGAGCGATTGCACAAAGTATGTCAGACTTGTGGATCAAGCCCTTGATTCACTTAACCAGGATTCAAGAGTCATCAATCTTTTGAAATCTGAAACATATATTTTGGTGACCATTCTGGATCCTAGGTTTAAGTCCTACCTTGTGGGTAGACCGAAATCTAAAACTGTGCAAAGAGCTGTTGGCAAAAAAGTTGGTAGCTGTAGGCCATCATCTCCTCCTTCAGTTGCTGCAGCTACTAGGAAAAAACTAAATTTTCTTCACAGCATGCCTGCTGGTCATGCAGATCGTTCACCAAAAAATGACATCTGCTCGGGCCTGAGAGAACTGCCTACTAGTGACATGTCTTCTACAGTGACTATGTGTGATGTGGTCTCCATTCACAGAATGGTGGAAGACTATTTCAGAGATAACATCCTAATAGGCATGTCAGACAGTCCCTTTCAGTACTGGCAGGAAAAAGAGGCAATTTGGAGTCCCATACACAAACTGGATTTGCATTACTTTAGTTGCCCACCCTCCAGTGTGTACTTCGAAAGAGTTTTCAGTGCAGCTGGCAACCATGTCAGTGATCGGCGAAGGAGGTTACATTCTCAAAATGTGGAAAACATGATGTTCATTAAAATGAATTACAAATTCCACGAGGAAGACCTCTACCAACAATTACATCCAAAAATTACAGAGGCGCCTGTGGTAGATTCCAGCGGGGATGAATTTATATTGTGTGAAGAAGAGGATGCCAATTTTATGTGATTTTAGCTGTTTTTTTTAATTTTTCAAAAAAAAATCCAGATCCAAAACCAAAACACGAAACCAAAACACGGAGGTGAGGTTTTGGCAAAATCGATCCAGATCCAAAACCAGGGGAGATCCAGATCCAAAACCAAAACACGGGGGTTGGCACACATCCCTAGTCTGAATGTTGCTTAACTGACAGATAGTTTTTAGATGCTGTTGTCCATATTTTTTTTAACAATTCTAAAATGTATGTGTCTAATGAAAGATTACACCTAATAAACAGTAGTAGAGAGGATATATTTTTGTAACAACTTGGTTTATGGAGTGTAGAAGCTTTGCAGACATATGCAATACCACTTTCAGACCAAAATCTCAGGTCTTCCCTGGGTTTTTGAACATGGTTTCAAGCCGCTACATCTGCTCACACCCCTTTCACACTGCATCTTGAACCCAGATTATTTCTGGGTCTACCCCTTTCACACCTAACTTGTGTTTGTCTTGCCAAGTGTGTGAGTCATTAGAAGTGGACATTTTGTTACAGGCTAACAAAGATGAGTAATAAAAAGTGGGTATCAGTGCTCTTTAGCCACCAATGAGGTCTTTTTACTGTAACCTGGGTTGAATAACCAAGGTCGCACCTTTCACACCACAGCTGTGCCGGAACAGACTAGGAAATAACCCTAGTCTCAAACAGGGTTGAGATCCTGGGACATACAGTACAACTCGGGTTGACCCTTTCAGGCCAAGCAAGGACCCGAGTTGACCCTGCAATATCCCAGGTTAGAGGCTTGGTCTGTAGAGGGTATTGTAAGTTCAGATATTTCTGGACATGTATAATCTACTATTCTTCATTTTTCCAAAAGCTTTTCTTCTCCAAATATGGATTAAGATTATTTTAGGTTTATATTTACAATTCCTTGCATTGGTGATTTAAGGTAGTGGTGGAATCTACTTTTAGAAAGCTTTTTTCATTCTAGCAAAAGCAGAAAGACAAAGCACCTAGACAAAAATGAATAATGAGAGACATTCACCAAAGCCTTTAATATGAGAGACTGGAGAGTTAATTTGCTGTCCAAGACTCTGTAATAAGATGACATATACTGTAAGCATTCCATGATTAAGCGCTTTGATTTGATGCTAGTAATTAAAATTTGTCCCATATCTTTAAATTATAAACCAAAATTTCAAACTTATTATTAGTGTGGTATTCCCCTCCCCTACCCAGGGTTCAAAGCCAGGTGTGGCAATGGTATGCTGGCAGTATTTATATTACTGAGATTCTTGCTGCTGCGGAGTAATTCACCACAACCGCTGTCTTTATCAGTCACATGTGATCGTTTCTGTACTGCTTGTATATTGTCAGCTTCTATAAATTAATTCTGCAAACCGCATAATACCAGAGCAAACACTGCAGGCACATTTCAGAAACTAATTATGTGTCTAATGGTCTGGTCTAAGAACCTTTAAGTCCAAAGATTACTATAACATACCTCCCAACATGACCCATTCCAGGAGGCACAAATGCTCTGTTCCTGGGCTTCCCTATTAATTTATTATTGCACACCTTTGTTATCAATTAACTGGTTCAATGCAGGTGACAGCAATCATAAATTAAGAGAGAAATCCAGGAGCAGAGCATTTTGTACCTCCTGGAATGGGATATGTTGGCAGGTATGCTATAATATCCACATTTTGTCTAATGGAGAGTATGTAACATGGACAGTTTGCACAACAATGAATTTTATTGCATTTTATTTTGGACTGTGGAGCTCATTCAGACCTGCTCGCAATATGCGGCCACTCGCTGACAAAAAGGGGCCGGATATTCAAATTCCATGCTCGCACTGCGTGGCGTAAGGATGCCCACTATGTCTTAGTGAGCTACGGCACTGAGCACTCGCTAGTGTTTAAAGTCGCCCCCTTTCCCCTCGCAACACACATCATCTCCTAGAATTGTTGAATTAATCGGTAACATCAAGAGCCATCGTAGCTGCTCGCAGCTCTTGAGGTAGCCCTACCCCGCCGCAAGCACTGCGATCAGTGCTGGCTGAAATACATGCAGGTGATGTGTACAATGACGCTACTTTGCTAATTATGCATGCCCTTTAAACAGCGTTTTGTCGGCCTGACATGCCTGCGTCCGCAACACCACTCCCCCATTTACAAGCACCTTCCCCTGTTACCACCCACAAATGGCACTGTCACTCAAATTAGCGGCCAGTCTATGTACTACGAGCCCACGAATCCCCGTCGCTGAGACTGCCTTAGCGAACGGCTCTGAATCAGGTCCTGTGTGTGTAATCCAAGTAGATCCAGGTCCCAGCATGGGTCTTCTCGCCAGCTCTGGATCCAAAAGCAGGGCAAAACATCATCCTTATGCTGTGGGATCTCCTGTGTTTTGGATCCGGAGTGCAGACTATCGGATCCAATTGGCGACTGCTACCATGCTAACAGGCCACTGATTGCCTGAGAGACAGCCATTCTCAGCCAATCAATGTGTCCCCATCGACTTCAATAGGCCCATTGAAGTCTATGGAAAAGCGCTGACTGAGTGACAGCCAGTCCCAGCCAAATAGCGGCCTGTTAGCATGATAGCGACTACTTTTTGGATCAGACACACAAGCCTGCACATCAGTTAGATACACGCAGAATTGTAAAAAATGTAAAAAAAAGATTTAAAAAAATGGCTTTTTTGAGCCGATCCTGGTTGTGAAAATACAGGGGGGGGAATGTAGCATGTTCCCCATGTTTTACATAACCAGCACCATGCTCTAGTAGGAGTGTAATGCCACAGCAGGGGGACATGCTTCACTGGGTCCCCCTGCCAGAGCATTCAGCAGCCCTTACTAGTCAACCGAGGCTGGGCATTCCTCAGGAAGTGGGGACCACCCCATTAAAGGGGTCCCCCCTCCCCAGGACACCGCAGGATGATAGCCCAGGGCTATGCTTGGCACCCCTGGTGGTGGTGGGTGTAAAAGTTACAAAAAATACTATTTTCTTTTACAGGGGACTACAGGTCCCAGCAAGTCTGCTCCACTTTCAGATAGTTGGAGAACCACAAGTACCAGCATGCTGGGCATTAAGGGCCCACTGGTGCCTGTAGTTCCCTTGTAAAATAAATAGAAAGACACACACTGAAAATTGTATTGTTTTATTAACCATTCATACAGACACTTACAGTAAATACTTACCTTAACTCCATGTAACCATTCTGTCCTCTTCTCCAGTAGCATCCATGATCACTGTAATAAAAAAATCCATACTCACCTATCCCCTGTGTCATATCCTCTTCGGTCCATGCAGGCATCCAGGGTCTTCTTAAAATAAAAAAAATGAATTGTGCCAATCCAGCAAACACAGTAGTGACCTGTATGGTCACTACTTCCCAAATGAATGCTAACCGGGAGAATCCTTCATTGAAAACAATGAGGAGAGCGTTCATTGGCTGAGAGAGGTGAGCCCCTGGCTCTCTCAACCAATAAATGCTTCCCCCATACATATCAATGATATGTATTTGGTGTAAGTGTCTTGTCTTTTTTTTATATATTTCTTTTACACAAGTTCTACAGGTGTGAGTGGGCCCTGTAGTCCCTCTATAAAAGACAATCTTATTAATTCTATATTTTACACCATGAACTCGGCACCCTCCACCACCAGGGGTGCCGAGCATAGCCCCAGGTTTTTAGCCTGGGCCTGGGGTGTCCTGTGGGGGGAGCACTACTTTACTGGGGTGTTCCCCACTTCCCGAGGAATCCTCAGACTTGTCTGACTAGTAGGGGGTGCTGAATGCTTGGCAGTGGGACCCAGTGAAGCATGCCCCCCTGCTGTGACATTACACCCCCACTAGAAAGAGCCCAGTGCTGGATGTGTAAAATATGGGGGAACCCAACATTTTTCCTTGCCCGTATTTTCACAACCAGGACTGGCTCAAAAAAGCTTTGTGCTGGTTGTGCTTGAGGGCAGACCCTACACATTTACTTTTACAAAAGGAGAAGCACTGCACAGATCACACTAATCTGTGGAGGCTTCTGCAAATATGCTGTGAGGTGGTCAAAATTTGAGCAACTACTAAAAACTTGTCTATCAGAAAGATTTAAAGTTTTAAAAACAAACACTTTGTCAACAAAGAAGCTGAGCATCAATTTCTTTTTCAAAGATTAATTATCTGGTAATAAGAAAGGCAAAGATAATTTAAAGCAGTGACCAGAGAAATCTAAGGGTAATTATAAATGTAATAGAAGTAGATGTGTAATTTGTACTTTAATGATCTATAAATGTGTTGCTTTTTGGTTGCATAAGAGAGAGGATGTGTATAAAATTAAGAACTTTATTAATAGCAAAACATCTAATTAGTTATAATTGTGGCCTGCTGTATGTAGGGGGTTGGGTATGAAATCCCGGCTGTCGGGATGCTGCTGGTCAGAATACCGACAGTGACATCTCAACAGCCAGAATCCCGATACCCATAGGAAGTAACGGTGAGTATTTTTCTAACCCCTACCCTAACCCACCCTCCCCGATGCCTAACCCTAAACCCCCCCCCCCCCCTAGTGCCTAAACCTAACCTCCTCCTCCCCGTGCCCTAACCCTAACACCCCCTCCCTGGTGCCTAAACCTAACCTCCCCCTAGTGCCTAAACTTAACCTCCCCCCTTAGTGCCTAAACCTAACCTCCTCCTCCCCGCACACCCTAAACCTAACACCCCTTCCCTGGTGCCTAAACCTAACCTCCACCCTAGTGCCTAAACCTAACCTCCCCCTTCCTAGTGCCTAAACCTAACCTCCTCCTCCCCGCACACCCTAAACCTAACACCCCTTCCCTGGTGCCTAAACCTAACCTCCACCCTAGTGCCTAAACCTAACCTCCCCCTTCCTGCACCCTAATCCTAACACTCCCTACTCGGTGTCTAACCCTAATCCTCCCCCTAATGCCTAACCCTAACCCCGCTACCTATCCCTAAACTCCCCCTAACACCTCGATACTTACCTTTGGGATGCTGGTGGTCAGGATACTGGTGCTAATGTTGAATTAAATGGCATATATTAACAAACCTATAAGCACAGCAGTAAGTTAAATTAATCAGGGTGTTTCTTTGGGAGCGTGAGATATACTGGTAATTTATCAGGTATATCTCTGCTATCCTGGCATATGACTATTGTAGCTAGATATACTGTATATGTTATTACAGCTTAACAGAGATTTATACTGTATAATTGTGTAGATCCATTGTTAGAGTCCACTCTTGTATAGCTAAGCAGGAGTAATTAGTGTAACATTTAGGATAGGAGAACGCATGTGGACATGCCATGTTTTAGATATAGATATGAACCAGTTTTTCTAAAACCAGTATCTAGACTGATTTAATATATGTAAACATATAGGGCCTGATTCTGAGATGGACACACTGCTGATGTTCTACTGAACTTGTGTCTAAATCACACTGCATATGAGTCCAGAGACTCTGGACCTGATTCAGACCCGGTCAATAAGGAGCGATCACACGCTGCCGGGCGATTGTTGCTCAATGCGCAATACCCGTGCACAAGCCAGTCTCAGCGATGGGGAATCGTGCGCTCATAGCACACAGACTGCCTGCTACTTTGAGTAACAGTACCGTTTGTGGGTGGTAACAGGGGAAGGTGCTTGTAAATGGGGGGAGTGGTGTTGCGAATCCAGACATGTCAGGCCAACAAAACGCAGTTTAAAGGGCGTGCATAATTAGCAGAGTTACGTCATTGTACACGTCACCTGCCTGTATTTCAGCCAGCACTGATCGCAGTGCTTGCGGCAGGGTAAGGCTACCTCAAGGGCTGCGAGCAGTTCCGATGGCTCTCGATGTTACCGATTAATCAAACAAATCCTGGAGATGATGTGTGTTGCGAGGGGAAAGTTGGCGTCTTTATACACTTGCGAGCACTCAGTGCCGTAGCTCGCTAACACATAGAGGGCATCCTTATGCCACGCAGTGCGAGCATTTCATTTAAATATCCATCCCCTTTTTGCCAGCGAGCGGCCACTTCTTGCGAGCAGGTCTGAATGAGCTCCTCTGTGCATAGAGTAACAGTTTCAATTGAGATGCACGGTCTCAGAATGGTCTTGAAAATATATTGGCACTCCATGGCATGTTATGGCAGTGTCACAGACATGTCGCTGAACTGGTGGCAAACTCGTTCGCATTGGAATTCATACACTGACGGAGAATCTACACCTAGCATAGAGCTAGTGCAAGTTTCAATAGTTGCGTCTAGAGACACATCAAGTGGTATTTCAGCAGCTTAAGTGGGCATCTTATTCCTTGCACATCCAGGCACATGGCTGCACAACAGGGAAGGGCTTGTAGTGGCATTTGCATAACCTCGCAACTCGCAACTACCAGCAAAAGATGCAGACAAGGGCTCCCAAACTGTAATAATATTATTATTCTTCTTATATAAAATTCATTGTGTGTGACCGGTGGGTTGGTCGGGGGTGTGTCACGCCCCCTCCTTGCAGCTGCCGCTGTGTGTGTACGGGCGGTCTGCAGACTGCCCGTACACACCTGCCGATGGACAGATATATCTGCAGACATATCTGTCCATCAGCTGTGCAGCACAGCCAATGCAATATTTTGGTGAACGCCGACATTCACTGACATATCGCGGGTACACAATGGCCGATGGGCAGCAGATATATTGGCCGATCAAATGATCGGCCAATGTATCTGTCAGTGTGTACCCAGCATAAGTCTCCTGTCTTGGCTACCGTGGACACCCTGGACACAAACTTCAGGACCCGAGAAAGAAATAGAAAGCACAAAGTGATTTGTCACCACGCTGTAATGCGTTTTGTCACAGACTTCGTCAGAGGGCTGGCCTTAGTGAAGTGAAGATCTTCTAATAACAGTGCCTCACCAATAATTTCAAATGGTTCATTCATCTACCAGGAGACTTGGTAGATTTTTTTCTGTGAATGCTTGTTTTTTGTTTTAAAGTATAATTACTTCCCTTTTAGAAGGTTCATCAAAGTCTGTAGGACAGCGATGGGCATGAATTGTGTGGCAAGCCTAGTAATATATATTTGGGTGATTGGAAGAAGTATGTGAAAATGTCATCTAATTTAAGATATTCAAAGAGGACACAGTATCCAAAAAATGTGGGACGTGAGACTTCTCTACTGGATCCAGAACCAATATTACACCAGTTGCTGTGAAATGGATATATGTTTCTGCCTATTGACAATTCTCTGATATATTTTGGACATTAGATTATTTGATGTATCTTAATCATCATTACATCCGGTAGGCACAATACCAAAAGGAATATCTATAATCATATGGATGGTTAATATTTTTATGTTTCATATATGTTAGGGTGATTGTTTATTAAATATATTAATATTAATATGCAGTGTTGCAATATTGTTAGTCTATATTTATTTATTTGCATGTTTATGAGAAAACCCTTATGGTATGATGTCAAATAGAAGAATATTGGGAGTTAATATGATATATACATTACAAAGAGGAAATTTTTTTAATGGATTGAAGATTACATGTTTTTGAGGAGAACACCATAGTAGAGATATAGATTTCTTTTATTAAAGATTCTTTTATTGTGGATGAAGGTGAAAAACTTCCTTTTTAAACTCTTCGGACTAACTTACTGTACTTTTTGAGCTATGTCATTTACCATGTTGCTATCTGTGTTTGAGCCTCCAGGAATCAACATTGGCATTAGCACAAATTTTAAAAAAAAGTGTCAGAGGGAAGCTGTGGTGGTGAGGTATCTGTAGCTCTCTGTTGGCTGACTACTTAGAGCATGTGCATTCGTCCTGCTGTTACAGGCTGCTGCATCTGCTCCCAGAGCAGTGCCAGACCACTGAACCATTTGGATCTGCACCAGCAAACCCCAGCATAGGCAAATGCAGGGGGTGGTTCTGTCTGCCTAGAAACCCCCTAACCAGCCCACACCATGACCACAATAGAAATAGTAATATAATGGAATTTTACTAGCGCTGCATGTTCTTCTCATTATCATAAATGAAATAAATGGCACCACCTGTGGATCTTTTAACATGTATCAGCCAGTAATAAATAACCTGTGCACCAATTAGGGGATTTGGAAAACATGCACTGTTAGGGATGCACTGCTATAGAGCCCAATATTTACATATATGTCCAGGGCAGTGCTAGGTTCTTCTGCTGGTCCCCCAGACTCCCGGACTTGCTCCCATGCCCTGGAATGGTGCTCAGATCTAAAATAAAAACATTCAGCTCAGACAGGATGGCCCTACTGCTGCATTTAATGGCTTACTGTGATCTCTGGTCCTGTATATGCTGGAATTATGATACACAATACACTTTGTATGATGCATATTAAAGCTGGATAAGTGTTAATTATGCCCTCTGTATGGACTGGCCACACTAGAAATCCTGCATATGCCACTGCCCCAAAGAGATCACTGCTTTGCCTGCCCAAGTGTCAAGGTCGGTCAGCTGCTGGACATGGAGCCAGATTACTAACCTGCTGGGTCTGGTAGCTGCAGCTGTGTCCTCAAAGACTCTTTGATTGGGATACTGCCAGACATTTGCTGCTTCCTGTCCTCACATGTCCCTAATGGTGAGTCTGGCCCCTGGCAGTTTGGCAGACCCTGGACTTCTCGGGCCCTCGGGACCCCCTCCACTCACAGTTTGATCCCAAATAGATGAGCCTTCTCAGTGTGGCTTCAGGGAAAATGCAGGATTTTTCTGTGTTTAAAATGTATTGTATTTCAAAGTCTGACTTTGGGAGTTAATGTTTGTCTCCTTTCCAGGAAATTGATCCTTAATGTTATGGTCGAGCAGAGAAGATCTCACCTACTGGCTGACTAGTCTACTCATGGACAAACAAATACACACACACACACACACACACACACACACACAGATCTCTTCGAGGTAGTGACCATCTAAGGGATGTGATATCCAAACCTTTAACAGTGATATGAACTCCTGCACCCTGGTTAGGTATTACAGTAGTCCTTAATATATGTGCTTTTTCCAGTCCTAGATACTTGCATTTAATATGTATATGCGTGTATGTATATATATATATATATATATATACATATATATATGGATATATATATACATATTAGATAGATAGATAGATAGATAGCACACAATTTTTGGGTCTGGCACTCCTATAACTGAGGCGTAATTAACTTGCTGCGGTGCCCTCTTAGGATGTCAGCCTATCCAAACACATGAAAGCAAATAAAGCGGCACTCAGCAGTCTGTCAAAATCAATAGGTTGTACTTTAATCCAACGTTTCGGGGACGGCCCCCCATCTTCAGGGATACATACATGTCAAAAAATGCTAAAACACTGCTATAAATACATACAGACATACATATAATTAACACAGATGGTCCTCACCTGTCTGTCCCAGCCAACCTCCACACCACACTGCACGCTGTCCACCCAGTGTACTCGGCGCGATGACGTCATCAGGCGGGGACATCCAGGCAGACCATCACAGAACACGTGACTTGGTTGCTAAGCAACCCCAGCATCTGAAAAAAATATAAACAACATGACAAATCGTGAAATAAAAAAAAACGCACATTAGTACAGTCTTTGATAAACATGGCTAAATGTATTAAACACTGGGTGCCAATAGCCCAGAAATTTGGTGTAGTAAGACACCATAATTAAGCAATTGAAGCTCAAGAATAAACTGTTACAGAAAACATTGTAGTGGTAGTGTCTCATTTAACCCTTTTGGATTTAGAGTATTGAGGGTAAATATCCACCTGCTCTCCTTTTGTAAGAGAATTTTGTCCCTATTACCTCCACTTTTACTAAGAGGTAGGTGGGCTATAATGATCGAGCGAATGCTGGCTACACTGTGTTTGGCCAGAACACAATGTCTGGCCACCAGCTGTTCCCTATGCCCGGTCTCAAGGGCTTGCCTGATGGCGCTACGAAGGAGCACCATTCGCTCTTTAAATTGTCTCTGGGTTTTGCCTGCATAGGCTAAACCACAGGGACAACTTAACATGTAGATCACGTGTATAGTCGTGCAGATGACAGGAAAATTAATTCTATAACGTTTACCTGTGTGGGGATGACAAAACGTCATCTGTCAATAATGATTGGCAGGTGATGCATCCCAAACACCGGTGACAGCCTGCTTTACGAGTCAAAAAATGATCAATCTTATATAGTAGCATAAGTCCAGAACACTAGACAACCAGCACACCAGTTTCAATGCAAAAAGGTAATGGTTTTAATCCGGTAATAAAAGCCGTCAAGAAAATCAGTAGCTAACAACGTCCGTTCATGTAGATCAAAAATGCAATTGTATAATCATGCAATAAAAGTTCCATCATGGTACTCATCGTATATGTTGAACCCTCGTTGTAGTATCAGTATGTGCGGCCCGGCCCGACAGCTGTTTCGGTACCCTCTGGTACCTTCTTCCAAGCCGCACATACTGATGCTACAACAAGGGTTCAACATATACGATGAATATCATGATGGAACTTTTATGAGTGAAACATTATGATATTTTGTCAGGCTTAAAAGAGTTGCCAACAGTTATTGACACTTCTACTATAACTCAA
This sequence comes from Taudactylus pleione, assembly GCA_031769625.1. Classification (NCBI taxonomy): domain Eukaryota; kingdom Metazoa; phylum Chordata; class Amphibia; order Anura; family Myobatrachidae; genus Taudactylus; species Taudactylus pleione. Next base: position 36,539,276 of record JAUIMM010000014.1, read on the forward strand.
TATGATAAAGTAAGCATCAATAGGATGATGGATGATTATTTTAATGATAGTGTACAAATTAGTATGTCACACTGGGCCTAATTCAGCAGTGCACGCTAGTGCATTGCTGAATGCAGATTCCCGATGTTCAGGAATCTGCGCAGGCACCAGACCTTTTCTGCACATGTGTAGAATGGGTCTGCAAGCCTGCACTTACACTGGAAGCAGAGTGTCAGTGATTGACAGTCTGCTGCCATTTGGGGGTGGGGAGGGGTGGCAATGCACTCCGTTTCCCAAAATGGAGACATGTCGCCGCTGTTTCGGGGGAGAGAAGAAGCCAGGATCTCTGTTGTCTGATGGAAACTTCCTGGCTTCTATCTCTAAACTGCGACGGCCGGCTGTGGAACCCCATGGGTCACCACAGTTGGCCAATGGTATGCATATTATCTGATGCTGCATTGAAGAATGCAGCTCAGTTAAGTAATGCACAGGGGGTGTGATGCCTCCTGTGCATTACCATATCTGCAAGGATCGCAATTGCAAATCTGGCTGCATGCAGCTTTGCAATTACGATCCTTGCAGAATCAGGCCCACAGTTCCTTTCAATACTGGGATGAAAATAAGGCAATTTGGAGCCCCTTGTACAAACTAGCTATAGTGTACTTAAGCTACACACCCTCCAGTGTGTAATTAGAAAGCTGGGAACCTCATGAGTGATAGGCATAGGAGGCTTCTTCCAAATAATGTGCAAAAACTGATGTACATATAAATAAACTACAAATTAGGAAGATCTTTGGCACCAATTACAAAAAAAATACAGATACTTCTGTAATGGTGGTTTCCAGTGGGAATAAGCTAATATTGAGCAATGATGATGGTATTGACAAGAGCAATTAGGGTGATGATGAGAATGATAATGACATCTTCCAATGGAGATGATGATTAAGAAGCCCATTGCTAAATTGATTTGTGGGGACCCAAACAAACCAAGTACATCTCATTGAAGTGCTTTATTTGTTAAACTTGTGCATGCCCTTTTTAATATACAACATAAGGGTGAGTCGGGGGGCCCCAGGACCATTCTATTAAGCACCAGTTTTTATTATGGGCTTTGTATGTGTTTGACAGGAAGTGTATACTGTACAACTGTATTTTACTAATGCATTCATGTTCTTTTGTATCTTGCAAGACCATCCATCACTAGCTTCTCATCTAGGAGTATAGGCCCTGTTTCCTGCAGCTTCTCCACAGATATAGAGCAGTATCATCAAATCATATAATAAATAAATATTGACTCAACTAGGCTGCTACTATGCCTTGAATTAATTGTATTGTCCTGGGGCCTTTGATTTACTGTTTTTGGTACTTGGAAGCTTGTTTTTTAATAGCTTTTTTATGTCTCCAATTCGTTTTTCTTTATAGTTATTACTTATTAGTACTGTTAGTAATAAATCTATGCTTTACCTGGCTTCCACTAAATACACCACCTCTATTTACCTGTTCTGACATTGGGCCTCTGATCTAGTTCTTGATTAATGAAAACATTCTATAGGATCATATCATTTACTAAACTGCCATCCTGTCTGCCACTGTAGTGCTACTAAGTTTCCTATATGTGCTCTGTTCTTTTAAACTGCCATGTGTTTGTGCCGCTGCTCTGTCGTTTACTTTAGCCAGCCAGCTCACTGGAGCCTTTGGCCAATATAAATGAAAACAATATTGTGAGCTGTGAGGTGGTCAAAATTGACTGCAAATTACTGCAAATTAATGTTATTGATGTTAATAATACTGTAGGAACAAAAGCAGGTCCAAATAATATGATTTTACATATTTTTGTAATCAATTTTAAAGACATCGAAAACCAATACATTTGAAGGTGGTTTTGCCAAAACCAAAACACGAGGAAGACTTAGAAACCAAAACACAGGGGTATGCGCGCATCTCGAATAATATGCAAATTATAAGAGTTTTCTGTTTGCTAACTTTAAAGTTGCCTCCACTGGGTTGTTTGCAGAATGAATACTACCTGCAATTTAGTGCAGGTAACTTGCTATTAAACACAATTATATTTTAAGGAAATAAATTAAAGTAAACAATTAATTTTAATTATTTAAAAGCAATTACAGCTATTGAGTCCCAGCAGAAAAATGAAATGTTATTCCAAAGCTTGAATAGCAATTTGTGCCTAAATATAGTTTATTTTGGTAAATATTGCACCTAAAATACTTTTCATGAAAGTGTTATTAAAATATTTTATGTATAAGTAAATGCATTTTTCAGAGAACTTGAAATCCCCAGCTCTATGTTGTGTGTGTTGTAAATCAGTTTTTTTTTCTGCTTAGTATCCATCAAATATGTATGGTATATAAAGCACTTTGACCTTCCTATCAAGAAAATCCATCCAAAACAAATTTAGTATAAATAATCTCCTTGCAACAGATGCAGTTACATAATAAATTAAGTGCTGTACTACAATTCCAAACTGTCAATATTCTAGGTTCTTACTGAATATTCTAGATATACTTATTCATCATTAGTGATAACTAAGGCATAATTTGACTGCTTAGCTAGTGGACACACAAATGAACTATACAGTATAATATCTACACTAGGGGTGTGCACCGGCCACTTTTCGTGTTTTGTGTTTTGGTTTTGGATCTGGATCTTTCTTCGTGTTTTGGATCTGGATTGGTTTTGCCAAAACCACCCTTCCGTGTTTTGGGTTCTGGGTTTTGTGTTTTGGATCTGTATTTTTTTTTTAAAAAGCATAAAAACAGCTAAAATCACAGAATTTGTTGGTTTATCTGCTCCTATGCTATTATTAACCTCAATAACCTTAATTTCCACTCATTTCCAGTCTATTCTGAACACCTCACACCTCACAATAGTGTTTTCATGTCCAAAAGGTTGCACCGAGGTAGCTGGATGACTATGCTAAGCGACACGAGTGGGCGGCACAAACACGTGACCCATCTAGGAGTGACACTGCAGTGGCAGACAGGATGGCAGTTAGAAAAACTAGGCCCCAAACTGTACATAATGCAAAGAAAAAAAAGAAGTGCAAGATGGAATTGTCCTTGGGCCCTCCCACCCACCCTTATGTTGTATAAACAGGACATGCACACTTTAACAAATCAATCATTTCAGCGCCAGGGTCTGCCACACAACTGTGGCTGAAATGATTGGTTCGTTTGGGCCCCCACAAAACAAGCTGGCAATTAATGTGTCCCTGCACAAACTGGCTCTACGGAGGCAAGATGTCATCCTCATCCTCCTCATCCACCGATTCCTCACCCTCTTCAGTGTGTACATCCTCATCCTCACAAAGTATTAACTCGTCCCCACTTGAATCCACCACCACAGGTCCCTCTGTACCTTCTGGAGGCTGGTCTCCCTGGAAGAGCTGATAATTCATTTTGATGAACATCATCTTCTCCACATTCTGTGGAAGCAACCTCCTACGCCTTTCGCTGACTAGGTTCCCGGCTGCACTAAACACTCTTTCGGAGTACACACTGGAGGGGGGGCAACTCAGGTAAAATAGAGCCAGCTTGTACAGGGGCCTCCAAATTGCCTCTTTTTCCTGCCAGTACAGGTATGGACTGTCTGACATGCCTACTTGGATGCTGTCACCGATGTAATCCTCCACCATTCTGTCAATGGTGACAGTATCATATGCAGTGACAGTAGACATGTCAGAAATTGTTGCCAGGTCCTTCAGTCCGGACCAGATGTCCAAACTTGGTCCTGCCTGCCCTGCATCACCGCCAGCGGGTTGCTTAGGATACCTAAGTTTTTTCCTGGCAGCCCCAGTTGCGGGAGAAAATGAAGAAGGAGCCGTTGACGTGTCACGTTCCGCTTCAGCTGACAGTGTGTTCACCAGCAGGTCTTTGCACCTCTGCAGGCTTGTGTCGGCCGGAAAGAGAGACACCACATAGGCTTTAAACCTAGGATCAAGCACGGTGGCCAAAATGTAGTGGTCTGATTTCAACAGATTGACCACCCTGGAATCCTGGCAAAGCGAATGAAGGGCTTCATCCACAAGTCCCACATGCCGAGCGGAATCGCTCCGTCTTAGCTCCTCCTTCACTTTCTCCAGCTGCTTCTGCAAAAGCCTGATGAGGGGAATGACCTGACTCAAGCTGGCTGTGTCTGAACTGACTTCACGTGTGGCAAGTTAGAAGGGCTGGAGAACCTTGCACAACACGGAAATCATTCTCCACTGCGCTTGAGTCAGGTGCATACCCCCTCCTTTGCCTATGTCATAGGTGGATGTATAGGCTTGTATGGCCTTTTGCTGCTCCTCCATCCTCTGAAGCATATAGAGGGTTAAGTTCCACCGCGTCACAACCTCTTGCTTCAGGTGATGGCGGGGCAGGTTCAAGAGTGTTTGCTGGCGCTCCAGTCTTCGGCACGCAGTCGCTGAATGGCGAAAGTGGCCAGAAATTTTTCGGGCCACCCAAAGCGTCTCCTGCACGCCCCTGTCGCTTTTCAGAAAATTCTGCACCACCAAGTTTATTGTGTGAGCAAAACATGGGACGTGCTGAAATTTGCCCAGATGTAATGCCCGCACAATATTGGTGGCATTGTCAGATATCACAAATCCCCAGGAGAGTCTAAGTGGGGTAAGCCACTGGGCGATGATTTCCCTCAGTTTCTCTAAGAGGTTGTCGGCGGTGTGCCTCTTACTGAAACTGGTGATACACAGCGTAGCCTGCCTTGTAACGAGCTGGCGTTTCTGAGATGCTGCTACTGGTGACGCTGCTGCTGTTGCTGCGTAAGGTGATACATCTACCCAGTGGGCTGTCACAGTCATATAGTCCTTAGTCTGCCCTGTTCCACTTGTCCACATGTCCGTGGTTAAGTGGACATTGTGTACAACGGCATTTTTCAGGACACTGAGTACACTTTTTCTGACGTTTCTGTACAGTCTCGGTATCGCCTGCCTAGTGAAGTGGAATCTAGACGGGATTTGGAACCGGGGACACACTACCTCCATCAATTGTCTAAATCCCACTGCACTAATGGCGGATACCGGACGCACGTCTAACACCAACATAGCAGTCAAGGCCTCAGTTATACGTTTTGCTTCAGGATGACTGCTGTCGTACTTCATCCTCCTCGCTAAGGACTGTTGGAGGGTCAATTGTTTAGTAAAAGTAGTGGTGTTCCTACTTCCTCTCTGGGATGATGAACGACTCCCAGCAGCAGCAACAGCAGCAGCGGCAGCAGTAGGCGTAGCAATGCAGGATCCTCCAGAGGAATCCCGGATAGGAGAGTCAGTCATGCCAGTGACATGGCCTGCAGGACTACTTCCGATCCTGACTAAGGAGGAAATTGACGAGGAGGGAGTTGACGGTGTGGTTTGCAGGCGCTTGGATACAACAGGACAACAGGATTTAGGTGTCCCTGGACTGCTTACGGTCTTAGCCAAAGTTTCTGAACTTGACAGTAACTTTTTATGAACGCGCTGCAGGTGCCGTATAAGGGAGGATGTTCCTAGGTGGTTGACGTCCCTACCCCTACTTATTTCACCTTTACATATGGTACATATGGCAAGACAGTTGTTGTCCGGATTTGGATAGAAATATTGCCAGACCAAAGAGGTGGAATGTTTGGTCTTCTGCCCAGGCATGACCGTGATGGGCTTTTTCATCCCACGGACAACAACTGTCTCCCCCGGAGCCTGATTTAAACAAACCACATCACCATCAGAATCCTCCTCGCCAACTTCCTCCTCAGCGCCAGCTACACCAGTATCCTCATCCTGTTGTACTTCAACAGTGACATCTTCAATTTGCATATCAGCAAGTGGACTGTGGGTGCTCCTTTCAGCACTTGCAGGGGGCGTGCAAATGGTGGAAAGAGCCACCTCTTCCCGTCCAGTGCAGGGAAGGTCAGGCATCGCAACCACCACCACACTTGGACTCTCCTTGGGGATTTGTGATATCTTCTTAGAAAGCACAGTTCTTCGCTGTGCTTTTGCCAGCTTAACTCTTTTGATTTTTTTAGTGGGAGGAGGGCTTCCATCGTCATGTGAAGCTGAACCACTAGTCATGAACATACTAGGGATCGACCTTAGCCGTTCCTTGCCACTCCGTGTCGTAAATGGCATATTGGCAAGTTTACGTTTCTCTTCAGCTGATTTAAATGTCTTTTTCAAGGTCATTTTCCTGAACTTTGCCATTTGGGATTGTATGTGCCCTCTACTATGACATTGGGCATCGGCCTTGGCAGACGACGTTGATGGCATGTTATCGTCTATGTCATGACTAGTGGCAGCAGCTTCAGCACTAGGAGGAAGTGGTACTTGATCTTTCTCTATTTTATTTTTATCGGAGAAAGTTTGGTCCTCCATTTATGTTATATCGATTTGATATATACGTGCGGCTAAACACAGAAAATAATTTTTTTTTTGGTTTGGACTGGAGTGTACTTTGTGGGTTACAGCACCCTTTAACGGTCAAGCCAGCCGGCCCTTTACTTATGACACAGGCGCACGCATGGCACTACTTTGTTGATGCACGTGCGGCTACTGCGCACACAATTCACAAACACAGAAAATAATTTTTTATTTGGTTTGGACTGGAGTGTACTTTGGGGGTTACAGCACCCTTTAACGGTCAAGCCAGCCGGCCCTTTACTTATGACACAGGCGCACGCTTGGCACTACTTTGTTGATGCACGTGCGGCTACTGCGCACACAATTCACAAACACAGAAAATAATATTTTTTTTGGTTTGGACTGGAGTGTACTTTGGGGGTTACAGCACCCTTTAACGGTCAAGCCAGCCGGCCCTTTACTTAGGACACAGGCGCACGCTTGGCACTACTTTGTTGATGCACGTGCGGCTACTGCGCACACAATTCACAAACACAGAAAATAATTTTTTTTTGGTTTGGACTGGAGTGTACTTTCGGAGGTTACAGCACCCTTTAACGGTCAAGCCAGCCGGCCCTTTACTTATGACACAGGCGCACGCTTGGCACTACTTTGTTGATGCACGTGCGGCTACTGCGCACACAATTCACAAACACAGAAAATAATTTTTTTTTTGGTTTGGACAGGAGTGTACTTTGGGGGTTACAGCACCCTTTAACGGTCAAGCCAGCCGGCCCTTTACTTATGACACAGGCGCACGCTTGGCACTACTTTGTTGATGCACGTGCGGCTACTGCGCACACAATTCACAAACACAGAAAATAATATTTTTTTTGGTTTGGAATGGAGTGTACTTTGGGGGTTACAGCACCCTTTAACGGTCAAGCCAGCCGGCCCTTTACTTATGACACAGGCGCACGCTTGGCACTACTTTGTTGATGCACGTGCGGCTACTGCGCACACAATTCACAAACACAGAAAATAATTTTTTTTTTGGTTTGGACTGGAGTGTACTTTGGGGGTTACAGCACCCTTTAACGGTCAAGCCAGCCGGCCCTTTACTTATGACACAGGCGCACGCTTGGCACTACTTTGTTGATGCACGTGCGGCTACTGCGCACACAATTCACAAACACAGAAAATAATTTTTTTTTGGTTTGGACTGGAGTGTACTTTCGGGGGTTACAGCACCCTTTAACGGTCAAGCCAGCCGGCCCTTTACTTATGACACAGGCGCACGCTTGGCACTACTTTGTTGATGCACGTGCGGCTACTGCGCACACAATTCACAAACACAGAAAATAATTTTTTTTTTGGTTTGGACTGGAGTGTAATTTGGGGGTTACAGCACCCTTTAACGGTCAAGCCAGCTGGCCCTTTACTTATGACACAGGCGCACGCTTGGCACTACTTTGTTGATGCACGTGCGGCTACTGCGCACACAATTCACAAACACAGAAAATAATTTTTTTTTTGGTTTGGACTGGAGTGTACTTTCGGGGGTTACAGCACCCTTAACGGTCAAGCCAGCCGGCCCTTTACTTATGACACAGGCGCACGCTTGGCACTACTTTGTTGATGCACGTGCGGCTACTGCGCACACAATTCACAAACACAGAAAATAATTTTTTTTCGGTTTGGACTGGAGTGTACTTTGGGGGTTACAGCACCCTTTAACGGTCAAGCCAGCCGGCCCTTTACTTATGACACAGGCGCACGCTTGGCACTACTTTGTTGATGCACGTGCGGCTACTGCGCACACAATTCACAAACACAGAAAATATTTTTTTTTTTGGTTTGGACTGGAGTGTACTTTCGGGGGTTACAGCACCCTTTAACGGTCAAGCCAGCCGGCCCTTTACTTATGACACAGGCGCACGCTTGGCACTACTTTGTTGATGCACGTGCGGCTACTGCGCACACAATTCACAAACACAGAAAATAATTTTTTTTTTGGTTTGGACTGGAGTGTACTTTGGGGGTTACAGCACCCTTTAACGGTCAAGCCAGCTGGCCCTTTACTTATGACACAGGCGCACGCTTGGCACTACTTTGTTGATGCACGTGCGGCTACTGCGCACACAATTCACAAACACAGAAAATAATTTTTTTTTTGGTTTGTACTGGAGTGTACTTTGGGGGTTACAGCACCCTTTAACGGTCAAGCCAGCCGGCCCTTTACTTATGACACAGGCGCACGCTTGGCACTACTTTGTTGATGCACGTGCGGCTACTGCGCACACAATTCACAAACACAGAAAATAATTTTTTTTTTGGTTTGGACTGGAGTGTACTTTCGGGGGTTACAGCACCCTTAACGGTCAAGCCAGCCGGCCCTTTACTTATGACACAGGCGCACGCTTGGCACTACTTTGTTGATGCACGTGCGGCTACTGCGCACACAATTCACAAACACAGAAAATAATTTTTTTTTTGGTTTGGACTGGAGTGTACTTTCGGGGGTTACAGCACCCTTAACGGTCAAACCAGCCGGCCCTTTACTTATGACACAGGCGCACGCTTGGCACTACTTTGTTGATGCACGTGCGGCTACTGCGCACACAATTCACAAACACAGAAAATAATTTTTTTTTTGGTTTGGACTGGAGTGTACTTTCGGGGGTTACAGCACCCTTAACGGTCAAGCCAGCCGGCCCTTTACTTATGACACAGGCGCACGCTTGGCACTACTTTGTTGATGCACGTGCGGCTACTGCGCACACAATTCACAAACACAGAAAATAATTTTTTTTTGGTTTGGACTGGAGTGTACTTTCGGGGGTTACAGCACCCTTTAACGGTCAAGCCAGCCGGCCCTTTACTTATGACACAGGCGCACGCTTGGCACTACTTTGTTGATGCACGTGCGGCTACTGCGCACACAATTCACAAACACAGAAAATATATTATTTTTTTAGCACTTGGGGGGAGCACCCCTGATGGACAGAGCACCCCCTGGACAACACTACAGCACCTCTTTAGGACTGGGACACTGCACAGGACATTGGAGTGGACACAGCCCCTATGGAGAACTGACTGCACAACACAGTCCAGCCAGCCCCTATGGACTTTGAAGTAGTGGACACAGCCCCTATTAACAACAGCAGCACAGCACAACACAGCCAGCCCCTATGGACTTTGAAGTAGTGGACAATAGCAGCACTACACTACACTACACTACACAGCCCTAACTCCCACCCTCCCTCTTCACTGTCCACAGCCGAGTGAGAAAATGGCGCCGACGTGGGTACCTTATATAGGATCCAAAACCCGCGAGACTCGGAAGGCGGGATGATGACGTTTTGCCTCGATTTCAGATCCGAGTCAGGCGGGAAAAGTCGAGCCTGATTCGGATCGGACTCGGATCGGGGGGGCTCGGGGGGGTTCGGATTTCAGAAATCCGAACCCGCTCACCCCTAATCTACACTGACAAATACTTTTTTCCCACAATTCAGTATCTATTTACTATAAACACTCATAGAATAATAATATATGATGTACCTGCTTTTTTCCTCAGTTTTATTTTATTGCCCCTAAACTGGAATGCAATAACAGTAATCTTTTATATTTACATATTTTTAATCTTAATGATTTTTACTATACCTTTATTACAGATGACTTATTATAAATATATTATATTACCCAGATGATAATTAAATTAAATAAATTAGTTTTTAAACTGAATACATTTTGCATTTAGATGAAGTTTGTTTTTGAGATATTGACTTGCATTAGTGATGAGGGAATAATGACAGTATACTAGGCTTCTCTTTGTGTGCATGCTCCCACTTTTATTAGCCACTTATATTTAAACATGTGTGCCTTCTCACAACCTAAACTTAATAAAGCAACTTATGATGAACAAACATGTAAACATTTTTTTCTGGAAAAGATCTGTGTTGAGCTAAACTGGTCAGACTTCCACTTGTATTACCCCTTTTGTCTGAGTATACATAGTTGTGATCTATGTACATTGTGCATCGATTATAGAAAACAATTGCACACTGTGCGAGTGTCACATCATACATGCGCACATGGACAAAGATTAATCTATCCATGAAAGGACCGCTCTTTCCATTAAATGGGCATTTCTGGGTGTTTATTGGTCAGTAACCATGTGACTGCGTGGAACTTTTCCATCTCTTATGAGTGTCAAGGTGTTGTTAGTGGATACCATGATTCTGAGCCTGCAGAACCAACTTGTTGAGTACTTCACCTACAGCTATCTCCTTTCCCAGAACTACTATCATTCACTGGTGCTTGGCTGCTGCTAGAACATACACTCTAAAGTAAAGCAGAGTCAAGATTATAGGCCCATATATTAAAAGGGAATAGAACACATCAAAAATGACTAAATGGCATGAGAGACTGAAAGCACTAGCTAAATGAACCATTTAACAAGATGGTACCAGGAACTTAAAGCACTAGCTAAATATGCAAACTAAATAGGAATAACTAGATAATACTAAAACTATATATAGATAAAAGCTTACCAAATCTTTAGAATAGCACTTGTAATTTTCCTCAAGAATATGCTAACAGGTTTTCTGAATAGTGCAGATAATTACACTGAAGGAGAATGCTGAGCAGATCTTTTCAAACAGCACAAGTAATTTGCACATTGGAGAAATGCTAACGTAACAGGTTTTATGCATAAGGCAGATAATTGCATTGTAGAGAAATGCTGGCCAGCTCTTCCAAATAGAACATGTAATTTGCACAGTTGAGAAATGCTGAACAAATATTCCAAATACCAGAAGTAATTTGCACAGTAGAGAAATGATGACAAGTGGCAGGTTTGCACATCTAATAATGCTGGCCATCTCTTCCAAATAGAACAAGTAATTTACACATTAGAGAAATGCTGAACAAATGTTATAAGCAGCACAAGTAATTTGCACACTATAGAAATGCTGTTGGGTTTCCTCATAGCACAGATAATTGCACTGTAGATAAATATTGGCCAGATCTACCAAATAGCACACATGATTTACATGATGCTGGGCAGATCTTCTGAAAATTCCAGATTATTTGTACTGTAGAGACATACTGACAGGGCTCTGGAGTCCTAAATTGCACAGATGATTAAACTGTAGAGAGACACTGGGCATATCTTCTTAATAACCCAGATTGATTGCACTGTGGAATAATGCTGATAGATCTTCCATATAGAACAAATAAATGAACACCACAAAGCAGGATAGAGCAGTTATCCAAGTAAACACCAGTCTGACAGGATCAGACTGACTACAATCTAATAGGAGTGTCAGAGGGAAATCCCTAAAAAGGCTGAATGGGCAAACATCACAGGTCCAGAAACCAACAAAACTGCAGCAATCAAGATTCAGAACACAGCCCAGCATGATGACTCCTAGTGTGCACACCTGACTGGTTGTCAGGATACGGAGTAAAGCCACTAAAGCTAACATCACCAGGAGCTGTTGAACTGTGCTTCTTCTGGATTCTAACACAAGGGAGTGTCAAGGACATGTTAGCTGATTTCTATACTGAAGCTGACGGCGGTTTCACCACAGGCTTTCTCAAGGTTCTCAAGAAGATGATAGCCTCAATGGAAAGTGATAGGATGATACTGTTACGGTTATCTAGGGTACCCCATGTAAACCCCTTCAACCCAGTGGACGAGGTCTTACACCACTAACAACCACCCATTTTTCCCTTAGAACAGATTACATTCATCAGTACTTAGGCGGCTGCTTGGACTTACACTCGAGGTAGTAAGAGTTTACACTGATCCTCTAGGAGGACCAGAGAAGATAGTGACACCTAAAAAGACAGTCACTGAAGCACAGTTAGTCCATCAGAAGATAAGAATGTGGCTTTGAGGGCTGGTAGTGTGGCTGGTGAGCCAGTGGTGAGATGCTGCTTTGAGAGATGGTAGTGTGGCAGGAGAGCCAGTGGTGAGATGTGGCTTTCAGAGAGCCAGTAGTGTGACTAGAGAGCCAGTGGTGAGATGCGGCTTAGAGCCGGTAGTGTGGCTGGAGAGCCATCGGACCATGCAGCAAAGCTGGGAGAACTCACAGGAATCGCTGAGTCTGGCAACAGGAACTGGAAAGGCACATATGGAGATGCTATAGCCGGCAAAGCCAATTAGGATGCTGCCTGGTATAAAAAGGGTGAGGAACGAATCAGATAAATGGATGATCAACCCATGTTCCCTGTAACCCTTGACGTTGTCCGGCATCGAGGTTGCTTAGAAACTGATGGTGCAGTTCGCACACGGGAGGCGGAAGTAGTGGACGCGATGTCCGCAGTGTCGGAGAGTGACAAGTCATGCCGGCGACTTGTAACAGATACTGACTCGATGCATACACAGAGTGATTATAGTGCTCATGATCAGTGTCTGTGTCACGGAGTAGTGAGATCTATGTATGGTGCATAATCATCTATTGTTTTGGGAAAATATCCCTTAACACGTATATTGTGTTTGAATTAGATTATGGATTTCAGACATTAAGGTTACCATTTACAATAATAACCATATACATCTCATCTAATACTCTCTACTGACATATTGCAGTGTGAAATTAGTAACAAAATAACGATCTGAGTAAATTCACTGGACAAAGATACAAATGTAGCAATCACATGCACAGTTCTCACGGGGCATTAGCAATATAGCTTTTTCATTCAGTGAAATACTTGAGGTTCATAATAAAAGAACTATAGCCGCAATAATCTTTTCTATATATTTTTAATGCACTGCTCTTTTTTTGCACACTAACATTTTAATATTTCACCGTCTCACAGAAAATATAGTGTATATTTTTTAATGTATATCAATAAAATATCACTTTTTATATATTTTTTGGTTCAGCATGAACCCAGCATAATGCTTCTTTTTCTTCATTCTTGAATACATCAGTCCTTGACTTATAGCATTAGGGTAGCACCGCAAAGGGACTGTATTTAACAATTATGGAGATTGTGTTCCTATGATTTTTAATATATGGATACAGAACTGTTGACCATCAGATAATAAAAAATATAGGTTCATTGGATACTGGTGCGGGATAGTGTTATTATAAGTGTCTCTGCATACCACATCAAAGTCTGAGTTATGAGCCTCCAGTAAAAGTGTAGTGATATGGGGCAAATTTATCATTCTGCACATTTTAACTCTGATAATCATAATTTCTTAAGAAATTATTTAGGGCAATGTATTAAAGTGTTTCAGGTACATGGGCTCGCAATCATTATACTTACAAGTTCGGACACAGCAAAGCTACTGAAATAGCACATCCATAGTACCACTCATGTTCAATCGCCCATTGTCAGAGTATCATCCGACAATCCATTAATGAAAAAGTGTGTGAACTTGTAGCTTATAGGTGATAGCTATCGAGAGGTAAATTCCATAAAACTAAGCTATTCGGATCTAGATACATTTGGAAATATTGCAGTCCCAAAAGAAACCTATGGGCACTGCTCTTCCGTTCGAAAATTGAGGCACTGCAATAGATATCAGAGATGTCGGTTTTAGCACCCTATTATTATGAGAGCTGATTGAAAAGTTATGAGACTGATTTTTTAATTCAGAATCAGATGACTCCACAGGATCGAACATTTTTCTTTTTCAAAGTAGCGATGCTGGGATCCCGACAGGGCTAACATACCGACACTTGTTGGTCGGTATGCTAACCCTCCTCCTCTCCCTACCCTAAGCCTAACCTTCCCTGTGTGGTGCCTAACCCTAACCTCCCCCCCTAGTGCCTGAACGTAACCTCCCTCTCCCCGCACCCTAAACCTAATCCTCCCCCTTCTATATGTCCCTGAGGAAGCCCTGTCACAGGGTGAAATGTTGAACAAGTAAGCACCTGTATCTGCCGGCAGACCCTATGCCTTTGAGACCCCCTAAAAAAGGCAAGCCTAAGAGAGGTAACCATCTGCACATTATATAATTGAAAGGTACAGTGAGGCTGTGTTTCTTTGGAGAAATCCAGGTAGAGTTTAACACAAAGGAGGTGTCTCCCCCCAGCGTATGATACTGAGAACTGTGAATTATTATTTAACATATACAATGATTATTTTCCACTACAAATCTACTTGATGATTTTAATCTGAAGACATGTGCAGTAAGTAATTTGTCTAAAAGAGTTTTCCTGCACATCAAACTTTATGTAAATGTCCATCGTTGTTTTGTCTATTTTATGTTGTCTTACATGTAGTATACCAGTATTAGGTTCATTATATTTTTTTATATATATTTTTACATATATATATATTATTGTGTGGGACTTTTTTACATATATTTTTACATATATTATGGACTGTCATTTTTAAATATTAAAATAAATCCATATTTTGAATATATACATTACTCTATTATCTATCTCCACCTACACTTTCTTTGCACAGGCACAGGAAGTACCCTTTTTTCTTTTATGTATATATATATATATATATATATATATACACACACACACACACACATTATATATATATATATATATATATATATATATATTCATTGAAGGTATAGTGGAGTGTACCTTTTTACCTCCTAGCAGCAATTTTACGTGTACAGTAGTTTTCTCCTTCCATCGTTTATTCCTTTATTCCTCCTCCCTTAGTGTCTAACCCTAACCCTCCCCTAGTGCCTAACTCTAACCCCCAAACCTAACCCTAACCCTTCCCCCAACCCCTTTATTTACCTTCAGCATCCCGGTGGTCGGGATGCCGGTACCGGGATTCTGACCGGCGTCGGTATTCTGGCGCCGGTAATGTAAGCGTCAGCATCCTGCCCGCCGGGATACCGAATGCATACTGTCTACCTATGGGACAGAACAACAGAGGCAGTCTCATTACTTTTCAATCAGCCCTCGTACATAAGGGAAATACTTAGAAAATATGAAGGATTTTCTGCAGAATTACTTTAATAATTAAGCCCCTAGGACTTCTAAAACTTACTTTTCAGATAGTTCAGCGAATATTGTAGGTAAGATTTGTTAATAGTGCACTAATTTTGATGATTTTTATATTTTGAAACAGCAACAATTATATATGTAATTTACAGAATTATTTAATGTTCTACAGAATAGGCTAGCTACCATAATAAATGTCTAATATTAAAGTCTGGGGTTTATCCACTGGCAAAAATGTAGCTACAAACCTTTGGTGTTTCAGATCACAAATATAAAAGCCAAGTTTGTGAAGGAGAATAATATTATCATGTGAATTATTTAATCAATATACTCTAAGGCATGTGGTTGAAAAAGAAACAGTTCCTGAGGCTTCCATACCCTTGCTTTGCAAAACATGTTATTGCACTTTTAAGATTTAGAAAATGCTGATAAAATTACAGACCTGTCAAATAATTTCAAATTGTATGCATATTGCTTTCCAGTGCAATGACTTCATCAATGCATGATGATAGCCACTCAAAGCATAGAAAGAAAAATGTGCTGATCTAATAGTACAATCAAGCTCCTAATATAAACCCTACACATGATTTTCTTACAGTTAAGCTTCAATGAGCTATTGAAATATTGTCATATTAAAAGTGCAGAATTATGAAAAAATTGCTTAAGGCAGTGAATAAAACAATGTGTTTTACCACTGTCAATTATGTTCTACAGTGGTGAAATGTGCTGACAATGTAAAGCTATCAGCTGTCATAGTTTTAATATTCTCCTTCAATTACACATTGAGAACAAGTTAAAAAAAAGATTACTGGTACAATATATGAAAATATGACTTGGGTTAATTGTCATCATGTTCCGTACTGTGGCCTTGATTCAGAGCCGGACGCTCTGACAGAGCGCTCGCTCTGAATCAGGGCCGTCCCTACTCCTTTTTGGAGCGGCCTTCTGGCCACTCGCATAGCTGTGGGTGACCACCCACAGCTATAGTGAGCGGCCAAAATGATGGTCGCGATGGTCAAGACCATCATGACCATCGTGCTTGCGAAGAGACCCTGCGGTAGGGTCTCGCTGCCGCAAGCCCAGGAGTGCTTTGGCTCTATCAGAGCCAAAAGCACTCCCACTGACATCACTAGTGATGTCAGTGGGGCCGGCCCTGGACGGTAGGCGTTCCCATGGGAACGCCTCCGTCTGGGCAGCCACGCCCCCGGCACGCCCACCAAAGGGGGCATGCTGTCAATCAACATCGACAGCACGCCCCCTTTGGTGCGAGACCCATAACGACGGCTTGGCCATCGTTATTCGGGTCTCGCGCATGCGCACGACGGAGCTGCCTCCGTCACGCGCATGTGCACTTGGGCACCATCGACCCGCTTGCGAGCGGGTCTGAATCAGGCCCTGTGTTTGCAAAAAGTGATTTTAAGTAACAGTACATAGGTCCTCATTCAAAGATGTACACAATCCTGATGGCTTGTGTACATCTCAGATGGTGGGGCGACTGCACATGCGCAGGACCTGTTCTGCGCATATGCAGAATAGGTACTGCATCAATGCATGCAGTGCTCCCTGATCCGCAGCCTGATCGACATTTGGGGGAGGCCCTGGCATCTGCTCTTCCGACGCAGATCTCTTGGCCTCGGCTACAAAGCTGTGAGGGCTAATCTGAGTAACCTCAAAAGAGGGAGTGGCTGGCCGAGTAACCTCAGGGTTACTCAGATGGGCGATGGTCTCGTAGATGATCTTCTGATGCAGATTTACTAGGCCTTGGCAGGAAGTATGGGTTGCCATTCTGAGTAAACTTAGGTTTATTCATATGGCCAATGGTGATTCCATGCTGCTTCTTCAAAATCCTCTCAGATCTGTGATGCCAGCAGTGGGCACATTTTGCCTTCAGATGCCTCCTGCATTGTTAGCATATTTATTTATATTATACATCAAAAGCATATTAAATTGCATGAAAACATCAAAGTCTGAGTTATCTAGTAAAGTGAAGTGATATGGTGATTTGATACATACTGTATATTATGAATACTGAAAATTTATTGAATTTACTAACATAAGCGCACACTTGCAGTTTTAGTCGAGAGAAAGAGAGAAATGTTCAAGGAACCTGCATTTTGGTTTTGTTCTAATTCATCATCGTGTTTTGGTTTTGGAAAGACTACCCTCAAGTGTATTCAGTGGCGTCACAAGGGAGGTGAGGAGGGTGCGGGCCACATTGCGTGTCACCCTCCAAGGGGGTGACACCAAAGACCGCACACTCCCCAACTGTTACACTTACCGCAGAACCTCAGAGAGGGGGTGGAGCACACCAGTAGCTAGCCACTTCATGGTCTCTGGAAGGGGATCTGCCCGCTGCCTGCCCATCTCCCACCTTCTTCCACGGCCACTGCACATCCTGGCCACCATGAAGGTGCGCGGCACGTGACGTCATGTCAACCTGCGCCTCCGCTGCTGGATGAGAGGAGCCCACCTGCCTGCCACTGCTGGAGGAGAAGAGCCTCCCATCCCACCTGCCTCTGCTAGAGGAGTGGAGCCCGCTGCTCGCCCGCCACCGCTGCTGCTGCTGCAAGAGAGGAGCATTCAAGGTAGGGGAAGCCAGAGTGCTGCTGGGGACAGAAGAGGGAGTGGCTGGCTGGGGACAACAGTGGGCAGTGGGGGTGGCTGGCTGGGGACAGAAGAGGAAGTGGCTGGCTGGGGACAACAGTGGGCAGTGGGGGTGGCTGGCTGGGGACAAAAGAGGGAGTGGCTGGCTGGGGACAACAGTGGGCAGTGGGGGTGGCTGGCTGGGGACAGAAGAGGAAGTGGCTGGCTGGGGACAACAGTGGGCAGTGGGGGTGGCTGGCTGGGGACAGAAGAGGGAGTTGCTGGCTGGGGACAACAGTGGTCAGTGGGGGTCTCTGGCTGTGGACAGAAGTGGGGGTGGCTGGCTGGGGACAAAAGAGGAAGTGGCTGGCTGGGGACAACAGTGGGCAGTGGGGGTGGCTGGCTGGGGACAGAAGAGGGAGTGGCTGGCTGGGGACAACAGTGGGCAGCGGGGGTCTCTGACTGGGGACAGAAATGTGGGTGGCTGGCTGGGGACAACAGTGCACAGTGGGGGTGGCTGGCTGGGGACAGAAGAGGGGGTGGCTGGCTTGGGGCATCAGTGCGCAATGGGGGTGGCTGGCTGGGGACAACAGTGGGCAGTGGGGGTGGCTGGCTGGGGACAGAAGAGGAAGTGGCTGGCTGGGGACAGAATAGGGAGTGGCTGGCTGGAAACAGAAGAAGGAGTGGCTGGCTGGGGGCAGAAGTGGAGCTGACTGGCTGGGGACAGAAGAGGGGGTAGCTTGCTGGGGACAGAGACGGAGGGACAGGCTGTCTGGGATCACAAAAGGAGGTAGGCTGTCTGAAAACACAGAAGGGGGGACAGTCTGTCTGGAAAAACAAAAGGGGGCAGGCTGCCTGATGTCACAGAATGGGCTAGCTGGCTAGCTGAAGGGGGGGTAGCTATCTGGTGCACAGAAGGGGGCCTGGCTGTCTGGAGGCACAGAAGGGGGGCTGGCAGTCTGGGGACACAGAAGGAGGGCTGGCTGGGGACAAGAAAGGGGAGAAGGCAGGCTGGAAACACAGAAGGGGGGAGCAGGCTGGCTGGGGACAGACATAAAAGGGGTGGCTGGTTGGCCGGGGCATGTGCTATTTTCTGTGGGGGACCAATGTTATTTATCTCTATGGGCAGCATTGTTACTTTTTCTATTGGGGAGCAAAGTGTTTTTTCCCTGTGGGGGGGGGGATGACTGATGGTGTACCATGGAAATTTTAACAGGTATTGCTGTCCCTAATCCTATGGTTATGTTAACGGAATTTATTCATAAGGTAGTCTTTTAACACGCCTCTTATTGTGAGACCACTTTTACTATGTTAAGCTTTTTTGTGGGGGGGCATATTTTATAGGTTCGCACTGGGAGCTCCAGCCCGTTGATATGGCCCTGCTTTCCGGGCCAGCCTAATGTTCGGTCTGGACTGGTACTGTTGTGTTATGTGTCTATCATAGTTAGTGCCCACTGTATCTCGCCGATGCGGAGCTACAGGTCCTGTGAGATGATGTGTCATCATCTCGTGAGTCCCTCTCTCTCTGCTCATGCCCGCCGGCATTCTGGGTGGAGCAATGCAGTGTGAGTACTGGACTGCATGACTGGTAAGGGGGGAGAGAGTGTGGAGCTGCACACCTTGGTCCTGATTTTTTTTTTTTGGTGGAGAGGGAGCGGGGGTGTCACCATGAGATATAGCACTGGGTGCTTGATTCAACTTGGAACCCCTAAGTTTGGGTATGTTCGTATTTCTGAAAAACCAAACTGCACATCTGTTTTTCTCTCTCTCTCTTATGCAGAGTTGAACACAATACCAATTTGCAGTTTGCACTGGAATCATATGTATGCAATTATGGCAATACAGAGTCATATGCATCTCAGGCGCATCTCCACCGATGTCTGAAGGGGAGTAACTGGGCCATAACAGGATATTCTCTCATAAGGTATTTCACAGGTGTAGCATGGGTGGAGCATGTGATCCAGGTGGCAGAGGGTACAGGGGACATTGTTAGGGGCAGACAACCCATGATTTTATATTCAACAATTCTAGTGATTGACTCCCGAGATCACACACCCATTTCCCCAGAACAGTGCTGAAATCACCACCAATGAAAGTGCCCAGTGCACAACTACATGCTGCCTATTGCCAGAAGTAGCATGCGGTTACTGTATTCCCAGCAGGGGTACAGCTCTTCGTATTCACATGATGTGCCCCCTCTACTCTGACCCTCCATAGAGTCATAAGGTCTGGACCCCTTCTCTTCCCTGTTTCCAACAAATCATAGTTTAGGTAAGTGTATTCCTCCTCAACCCCCATGTAAGGTTTTTATGTAGAGTTTGTGTGTCATCTGGTATTCACCAGAAATTCCTGAAAGGGAATTTGGAGTTCGCTGCAGTATTCCTGTAGGTCGCTGCCCCCTGAGCAGAGCCCACATGCATCTAGCAAACAACAACACAAACTAATAGCGTGATGAAGCAACACATACTAATAGTAATAGTTGATAGTCTCTATGGAGACAGCATTAAGGCAAACACTGATAAAGGAGTAGGTTGGAGGCCAGCAGATAATTCTTTGAAGACTACTGGATTATCAAGCAGAGTATGTAAAGAAGGCACTGGGAGACACTAGAGACACTAGAAGTCAAGAGAATATCCAGCAGAGTATCCACAGGAGGCACTGGAAGTCAGAATATCCAACAGAGTATCCACAGGAGGCACTATAATGCAGAATATCTAGCAGAGCATCCACAGGAAAGTAGAAAACAACAACATAAGACTTCAGCAGCCAGGCAGTCACTAAAGGCCGAACGGGAAGAAGCACCAGCAAGAAGGCAGATGGGTGCCAAGGATGCCAGCCCGGCCTATAGCACTACCAGAGGAGCTGTGTTGCTATTTACAACTGTGACTACCCCAAACCTACTTCTTCCATTTGCTCATACTACCCACCTTTCCTCTATACCCCTCACCACCCTCTTCCCTGCACCCCAGCCACCCCTTTTTTATTGCATTTCTCTTATCTTTACAGCTTACCTTCTTCCTCCTTGAATGCTGTAGTCATTGGAATCCTGCTGGTATAAATATATAAATATATGTATGAATTTACCTTATCTGTATGTAATTTGGCAGTGTGCAGTGATAAACTAATAGAAAGTTTTGCTAATCTATACTGTTATTTATTAACACTCCATGGCCACGAAATTTTGAGTTGCACGCAATTCTGTATGTATCAAGCAATTTATTTAGCAATCTGCACATGCGTCTTGGGCTGCATACTAATCTTAAAGTACTTGCAAGCGACTGAGTGGTATGCATCTTAGTAACTTCTCACTTTTGTTTGGCATGTTATGAGTTTGTATACAGAGTTGTGTCCTATTCTGAGTCAATCAGGTTTCCTGCACCAAGGCAAGGGCTGGTGCGAATGCTGATACTTGTGATGATGGCTGCTCTCACAAGCAGAGGTTTGTGGGTCATTGGCATATCTACTACAGTACACACAGACATCTGGGTCCAGAGGGGCCCACACCTCACACCCTGCATACTTGTTCTTTAATGCTTACATATAAGTAGTCCCCAGGGCTGCAACTAGGGGGGGGCTGAGGGGTCATGTGCACCGGGCACACACTTTTCTGTGCCGGAGGTCTGCAGATAGAGACCTCCGCATGTGGTGCGCGCCGGACATTGAATATCGGCGGTAGATCCCGCCCTCCCTCCTGCCGTCGGAAGGTAGGGTGAGCGCTCGGGGGGGGGGGGCGGAGAGTCAGTGAGAGGGGCGGCAGTGCTGCACTGGGCGCACTGCCGTCTAGCTACAGCGCTGGTAGTCCCACTCTGGCAACACAACTTAGAGATGTGTGCAGACCCCTGTGTGTTGGTTTTGGTCCAAATCATCGTCATGTGTTGGTTTTGGCAAAACCACCCTCAAGAGTTTTGGTTCAGTTTTGGTTTTGGATCTGGATTTCTTTAAAACAAATTGATAAAAACAGCTAAAATCAGGTAATTTGGGCTTGTTTTTGTTCCTACAATATTATTAACAATAACATTAATTTCCAGTCAGTTTTAGTCAATTCTGATCACCTCACAGCTCACAATAATGTTTTCACCAATATTGGCCAAAGCTGCAGCTAGTTCGCTGGCTAAACTAAGCAACGGAGTATCAGCACAATCACATAACAGTTTAAAATAATATAGCTATGTATGAAAAACAATTGTGAGTGCAGCTCACATTAAGATCGCTTCTAACAAACATATACAAGAATCTGTTTGCATTGGATTGCAGGTGCTAGCTAGTGTCTGACAAACAATCATACACAGTGACAAAGATGCCTACAGTCTTTTTCATTTTTCCTACGTAATCCATCTACCTACAACTCTCTCTAATGACGCCACTAAAATGATCCAGGCCTGGACTCAGTTCACCTCAGAGCCCCAAAGTTTGGGTGTGTTCAGTTTTCAACAAAACCGAAATGCTCATCTCTAGCACAAATCACCGGGAAAATGGTGTGGCAACAATTTTCCAAGTGATCTGCGCATATAAATATGGATGGGAAAAGGGGCAGGGCAAATTCACCAGAGACCTGGGAATACACAGTAGACTCTGGGACAGCCCTAGTGTCTGCTGACTTGTGCCACCGGCTAGAGAGGAGTGGGGGTGCTGTGGTCACATAGATACATATGACTCTGAATACTGGTGGAAGTTCGCAAGAAGCATCCAGAATTGATCCGGAACTGCGACCACATTTCTTTTGAATCAGAATCAGGCTCTCTGTCTATAAAAATTGGACTTGAGTGTGAACAATACTATCCCAAATACACCATACAGCAGAATGAATTATACTTTGTAATTTCACTAAGGGAGGGTTAGGGTTCAGGGAGAAGGGAGGGTTAGGTTACTTACTTACTGTTGGGATTCTGCACCCTTTGACTTGCAACAGCCACCGGTATTTCATACCCAACCCTTCCCTTAGTAGTCAATATAAAAAACAAAATGTAATAAAATAAATGCCACAAATAAAACCACATACTGTATATGCTGTTAATAGTTAAACAGTTGCCCGAATATAATGATTATAATATACAAATATGTGAATTAAGACATATAATTATAAAAACTGAGAAAATGTATCTTAAAATCTCTTTTTCAAATAGATTACTTTGTATTCATAACTGGTCAGTGTGTCTCATTAATAAAAGTTTTCCAGAACACCACAGTCATCAAAGAGTTATGGGTAACAAGGGGCTGATTCAGAATACTATGCAAACCCAGTGGTTTGCATATTACTCCAATTGTGGAAGATCTGTGCATGCACAGGATCTATACTACACATGTGCTGATCTCCGTCTGTGAGATTGCTTGCAGGTCCTCCATGCCACAGCATGATTGACATGGTAGAGGGGGTGGAGAGAGGACAGCGACTGGGACTGTTCTAAAAAACAGGATGTGCCGCTCCCGTTTTATAGGTGTGGCCGACGCAGACTTCCTGGCCTCATGTAGTATTACTCAGATTGCTGATGGTCTCGCAGAAAATCAAATGCTGTGTCTTAGGAAGCAATACTGAGATCTGCGATACAGTCAGGAGGCGTCCTGGTACCTCCTGCTGCATTAGCATATAAGTTGCATGGTAATGCACAGGTGTTCCCCTGCAGCGGTACAATACTATACAGTTCTAAATAAGGTCCAGTGTGTTTCACACTGTTAATAAATATCTAAATATACTTTAGTCTCACAAATGTGGTGTGAGATTCATTAAAAAAAAAGCTGTGTCCTCATTGTTACTAGGGATGTATGCCGACCCCGTGTTTTGTTTTTGTTTTTGGATCTGTATCGCCTTCCAGTTTTGGATCTGAATTTTGTTTTGGCAAAACTGCCCTTGCGTGTTATGGTTTTGGATCTGTATTTTTTCAAAAACATCATAAAAACAGCTAAAATCACATAATTTGGGCCTGTTTTTGTTCAACCTGTATTATTGACCTCAATAACATTAATTTCCACTTGTTTCCAGTCAATTTTGACCACCTCACAGCTCACAATATTGATTTCATCCAGTTTAGGCCCATAATTTGTACCAAGATAGCTGGCTGGCTAAGATAAGTGGCAGCAGTGGGTGGCACAAACACGTGGCAGGTCAACTTCAAACATGGCACATAATGAAAAATATGTTTTCATTAATCAAAAGGCCTGAGGGAGATGGAGTATGTATGTAGTTGAAGACAGAGAAAGGAAATGTTGATTCATAGCAAATTTAATTTAAGATTTGGATTCCAAAGCAAAAGTTATTAGGGATGGAGATGGGGAGTCATTTTCAAAGAATATTTGACTCATTCACATCAGTCCTTGCCCCAGTTGAGGGGCATGCAGGAGATGCTGTCTATGG
Source organism: Taudactylus pleione (assembly GCA_031769625.1). NCBI lineage: Eukaryota > Metazoa > Chordata > Amphibia > Anura > Myobatrachidae > Taudactylus > Taudactylus pleione. The sequence continues at coordinate 36,563,451 of JAUIMM010000014.1, forward strand.
AGGCACACAAAATGAAAGCTCTGAACAGGAAGGGGACAGAGGGATTTTTAAAGTCTTGTACTAAACAACTGTTTTCATTGTGCTTCTGGGATTAAGGATGGGAAGGCTGGGAGGGGAGAAGAGAGAACATCTCCAGATACTCTCACAAAATAGCCTTTCTATTTGGTTTTTGAGTTGCATCTGACCAAACATGGCTGTTATGATCAAGGAAAACCAAGCCCACCAGGTTGGTACTTACAAATCAAGGTTGAAAAATGGCATAAGAGTATTTTGCAAGTATAGCTATTTGTAATTTTAGTTTAAATAAATACAGTATGAAACTATAAAAAACAGTAATCATCAGACCAGCGGCACAAAAGCACGGCAGTTTAAAAAAAAATAGGACATCTATTAAACTTTTGCAACACAGGAGTGGCAGACAGGATGGCAGTTTTTTAAACAATAAAATTAAAAATGTCAGCCAGCAATGCCCCAAACAGCACATACAGTAATGCAAAGAAATGAGGTGCAAGATGAAATCATCCTTGGGCATTTCCACCAACCCTTATGTTGTATATAGGACATGCACAGTTTAACAAACCAATCAGTTCAGCGACAGGGACTGCCAATTGTGGCTGAAGCGATTGGTTTGTTTGGGCCCCCACAAAACAAGCTACCAACGGGCAGCTGACATTGCTGGCAATAATCTCTCCATGCAAACTGGCTTTACAGAGGCAAGATGTTGTCGCCATCATCGTCTGATTCCTCACCCTCATCAGTGTGTACATCATCTTCACACAATATTATTATTATAATTATTATTATTATTATTAATAATAATAATAGTTTCTTATATAGTGCAGCATATTCTGTTGCGCTTTACAATTTGAATCAACATTAATAGAACAAGACTGGGTTGTAAAAGACAGACATAAAGGTAAGAGGGCCCTGCTCGCAAGCTTACAATCTATAGATTGTACAATATTAATTTGTCCCCGCTGGAATCCATTATTAAAGCCTCAGGTGCCTCTGTAATTTTTGGATGCATTTGGCAGTAAAGGTCTTCCTCATGAAATTTGTAGTTTATTTTAATGAACATCATCTTTTCCACATTTTGAGGATGCAGCCTCCTACACCAGTCACTGACAAGGTTCCTGGCTGTGCTGAAACGCTTTCTGAGTACACACTGGAGGGTGGGCAGCTCAAGTAAAGCATAGCGCAAAGCCAGTTTGTGCAATGGCCTCCAAATTGCCTTTTTTCCTGCCCATAGTGAAACGGACTGTCAGACATGCCTATTTCGATGCTACAATTAAAATAGTTCTCAACCATTCTTTGAATGGTGTCTGTATCAGAAGGAGTCATCGTAGAGGTCTCATTAATTGTAAGCAATTCTGTTAGACCCAACTAGATGTCAAAACATGGTTCTATTGACTCATCTGCATCACCAGTGCATCTTTTTTTGGGAAAGTTTAGTTTTTTCATGGCAGCCGCACTTGCTGGAAAATCTAAAGGAAAAGCCATCACTGCATCATGTGCCACTTGAGCTGACAATTTTCTTACCAACAGCTCTTTGCATCTTTTCAAATCTGTGTCTGGTGGGAAAAAGACAGAACATATGACTTAAACCTAAGATCAAGCACGGTCCCCAAAATGTATTGCTCCAATTGGAAGATCCTGACAACCTTTGGATCTTGGCAAAGTGAATAAAGGACTTGATATACAAGTCCAAACTACTTAGCGGAAAAGCTTTGTTTCAGCTCCTCCTTCAGTTTCTCAAGCTGCTTTTCCAACAGTCTAATGAGGGAATTACCTGACTCAAGCTGGCAGTGTCTGAACTCACTTTACAGGTGACTACTTTGAAGGGTTTCAGCACTCTGTACAACACGGAGAGTATTTTCCTCTGAGCTTGACTAAGTAACAGTCCTCCTCTTCTTCCCTTGTCATACTTAGTTGTGTAGCTTTGGATGCCTTTTTGCTGTTCCTCCATCTGCTCAAGCATATAATGGGTGGAGTTCCACCTAATAGCTACCTATCCCGAGGAGAGTCCAAGCAGGGTAAGCCATTTTTTCAATGACTTCCCTGAGTTTTTCTAAGAGGTTGTCAGCAGTATGCCTCTTAGTGAAACTGGTTATACACAAAGTAGCCTGCCTCTGAATAAGTTTATTTTTCTTAGAAGCTGCTGCTGCTGTTGGTGCCACTGAAAGCAATACACTCACCCAGTGTGCTGTTACAATCATTTAATCTTGCATTTGCTCTGTTCCACTTGTCCACATATCTGTGGTTAAGTGGACAGTGGGTACAATGGCATTTGGAGGACACTAATTAAGTTCTTTTTAATGTCCCTATACAGGCTGGGAATTGCTTTTCTAGTGAAATGGAACCTTGATGGGATTTGGTAGTGGTGGCTGAGGACCTCAATTAACTGTCTAAAACCCACTGCACTATTGGTGGATATCGGACACACATCTAATACCAGCATAAATGTTATGGCATCAGTGATCCACTGTGCAACTGGGTGACTGCTGTCATACTTGCTCCCCCTTGCAAAAGGATTGTTTAACAGTCTATTGTTTTATAGAACTACTACTCCTAATAGTCATCCTGGTCCCCTTTCGAGGTGAAGATCCACTCCCAGCAACAGCAGCAGGCGTAGTGCTCAAGGATTCTTCAGAGTAATCCAGGATAGGGGAGGACTGAGTTAGCCTTATCAAAGTGAATTCAGGACTACTTCCAATCATGATTGAGGATATTGTTGATGAAGGTGTTGGTGGTGAAAATGCCAGGTGCTTGGATCTAGCAGAAAGAAACAAGCTAGTTGTTGCTAAACTGCTTTTTGTTACCTTTTTAGCCAAAGTTTCTGAATTTTTCGAACACTTTTGATGGATGCGCTGTAGATTACGTAATAGGGAGGAGATTCCAAGATGGTTAGAGTCCCTACCTCTACTTACTCTGGTATGATTACAGGTACAGATGGCTTGAAAATTGTTGCCTGGATTTGGGTAGAAATGATTCCACATATAAGAAGTGATTTTTTTATGATGCCCAGGCATGACAATGGGCTTTTTCTTATCATGGGCAACAACTGTTTCCACTGGGGCCTGATTTACACAAACAACATCCTCAACATCAACAATATCCTCATCATCAACATCCTTATTAGCGTCAGCTACACAAATATCCTCCTCATCCTGGTGCATTTCCACAGAAGCTTCCTCAATTTCTATGTCAGCATGTTGACTTGTGCTGCTCATCCCCACATTTGCAGAGGATGCACAAGTGGTAGAAGTAGGCTCTTTTCTGAGTACAGCATTGGAAAGGTCAGGCTCACACATGGTACCTGCCGACAGACATAGACTCTCCTCAGGGATTTGTGCTATTTCTGAGAACACAGTTGGTTCCTGTGCCTTAACAATTTAATTTTTTTTTAAACATATACAGGGAGAAGGGCTTACACATTATAAGAGGGAGAACCACCAGTCATAAATAAAGGCCAAGGCCTAAGCCTTTCCTTACCACTTCATGTGGTGAAAGGCATATTGCTAATTTTATGTCTCTCTGCAGCTATCTTTCCCTTTGATGTTTTTTTCTTTACCACTGTAAAAGATTGGTTCTTTGATTTCAGATGCCCTGACTTAAGTATGGTATGCCCTTGGGCATCAGCTTTAGTAGATGATGTAGACGGACTAGTATCATCATGACTGGTGGCATCTCCAGCACAAGATTTTTTTATGACTAAAAAAATAATAACACACTGCGCTACTACTTACAGTGTCACAAGATTTTTTAGGAATAAGAATAAGACACTGTGCTAACACTTAGTGTCAAAAGATTTTTTATGAATAAAAAGAAAAGAATAACACACTTCGCTACCACTTACAGTGTCACAATATATTTTATGAATAAGAATAATACACTTGCTACGACTTATAGTGTCATAATATGTGAATGATGTGGATGGCCGGCAGTGTTACTGAACAATAATAGCGTAGCTAACACACACAAAACAAAAACTGAAAAAAAATTTTATTTTTTATTTTTTGTGGAATGCTAATTTTATTTCACTTTTATTTTTTTTACACTGGGGAAGAGCACCCCAGGACGAGGCAGCAGCTCCTTGATTAACAACACAGCACCTTTTAATGGAGAACAAAGCACTCCTGCGGAGTGCGGATGGACCACCTGTAGAGTCACAAATATGTGGATGATAAATTGTGGTCTAGCCGGTAGTGTCACCGAACAATATTTTTTTCTACACTGGTAAAGAGCACCCCTGGATGAGGCAGCAGCCCCTTGATGAACAAAACAGCACCCATTCATAAATTTTATGTACAACAAAGCAACCCTGCAGAGTGCAGACGGACCACCTGTAGTGCTGCAGCCACTTACTTGTGGAGCCAGACAGGGAACCTTCTAGCCGCATATAGCTGTACGCTTACACCCCACAAGCTGGTTATTTAACCACTGAAGTATTTTACATTGATCCAGCTTTGTGGAGCCCAGTGGAGAACCTTATGGCCGCAGTGATATTCACAAGCTCATGCTTGCAGTTCTCGGCGAGCAGCACAGATACATTTATCAGGAAGCAGTGATTATACTGTTACATGCTTGCAAGCATTTTTTTTCATTTTATGGATAGAATTATCATTTGTGTACTTTTTTCATCTATTTAATAAGATCTTATTATATATCCTGTACTTTCTGAGTTTTATTGTGAACATTCTAATTTACTGTATTTAATCAAGACCATCATTCATTATATCAGTTTTTAGTTTAAATATTATTATTAGCAATTTTTATTGTTGCTTATTATTGATTCTCTGTGATTCCAATATTTCTATGGTATTTAATACTTTTGTGTTCATTATTAAATTATTTTCATTTAATTTATATTGACTGCATGTGTGTACCAGCGCAGTAATAATTTTCCTTTCTTTTTGGATCACCTGCAGAGTCACAAATATGTGGATGATAAATTGCGGTCTTGCCGGCAGTGTTACCGAACAATAATAGCGTAGCTACAGTAGCACACACAAAAAAAATGAAAGAAAGATCTTTTTATATTTTGTGGAATGATAATTTCTAATTTTAACTTTTATTTTTACACTGGGGAAGAGCACCCCTGGATTGACAGAGCACCCCTGGACGACACAGCACCCCTTTATGAACTGTAGCCCTAGCCCCTTGATTGATAGATCAACAGCGACAAAGCAGCACCCCCCACTTTATGTAGTGCAGCCCCAGCCCGACAACACTGCACCCTTGAACAACTACAACACTGCACCCTTGAACAACAGAGAACAGAGCACGTCTGTTCTGTACACTCTACACAGCCGGACTGAAAATGGCTCTGATCACCAGGACCTTTATAGAATACAAAACCCATAAGAATCCGATAGCGGGATGATGACATTTTGCCTTGTTTTGGATTCTGAGTTAGCCGGGAAAACCCAAGCCGGACTCGGATCCCCTATGTTCGGGTGGGTCCAGTCCGCTAATCTAATTATTGCACGTTTATTTTGATTGCTACAATTTAGTGATTAAGTAACAGTGTGTAACACATTGATACACATGCCTCTTTGATGACTGTCAGCATTATGTGTACCTAAAATGATATGATTTTTTAAAATATCTTACAAACATATACCTGTATATGTGGGTATGCTGGTGAAAGGAAACTGCATGTACAGTGCATATCATTATATAGCAAAATGAAGAAGGGTTGACTAGACCAAAAACTATTTGGGCACTCTAATGTTATAGCTAGCGCTGTAACTAGGGATCCCATTGCCCCGTGCAGATCATTTCCCCTCTGCATGACATCACTGGGGGGGCACAATCGCTGAGAATTACAGCAATGTCTGGAGCATACTTAGGATGCTCTGGAGGGCTGTAAGGGCAGCAGTGTGCACATCTGAAGAGTCCAAGGGGCATTGCTGCAGAGATTCTGGCTGCAGGATATCATTCCAGTCACCCTGCTAGCCAGATGCAGGGTGTGAGGTTCTGGTTTTGTTGTGGGCCCGGGGTGGTAAAAGGAGCAGACACTGAAGCAGATTTAAAAATAAATGTGGAGTATTTAATGAGTGGCTTAACAGACATGAATGTGGAAAAGCAAAAAGTCTGGGTATAGTACTAAAGTGCACTTGGGAAACTGTAGTGAAGCAATGGGAAGAAGTCCAAGTAGTGATAACAGAAGGTAGTCCAGTATTCCAGGGTTTGTGAGGCTGAAAAGAATTGCAGGCTGAAATGAGTGCAGACTGAAGTGAATTGCAGACTGAAGTGAGTGGCAGGCTGAAGTGAACGGCTGGCTGAGAAATAATGTCCAGGGAAACTGCAAGTGGAGGCAAGGTGCAGAGTAACAGCTGACACAGGTACTCAGGCAAGGGACAGTTAAAGGAGGAGGCAGGAGCCAGCGGGGCTGGAACAGGCAGGGTGAAGCAGGCTAGGTAATGATCCCAACAGACAGGTGAATGAGCACAGGAACTCTCTCTCTCAGCTCTCGCTGAGAAACACGTTGCACTGGCAATGAGAGGAAGCTCGGACTCCCTTAAATACCCAGTGCTGCACTGTGACAGGCCAGAGAGAGCATGTGACACACCAGGATAGGGCGACTAGGTCACATGACCGGAGGCAAGATGGCGGCGCCCATGCCAGAATGGAAGCACCACCAGGCCTAACCAGACCAGAATGACAGTGTGCCCGCACAGGACTACGTGCAGCCAATGCATCCCCACCAGATATCAGCGCCACCAGCAGACGACCCTCGCCATAGTGTCCTCACAGGTAATACCTGCCAGCCGGTATGCCGAGAAACCCTGGTCATGACACAGGGGTTGCGGGTGAGCAGCCATACCGCACACAAAGCTCGGGACTCGGTGAGATGACTGGTTATAGCAGATAATGTACAAATACTAAAATACAACATTTATTGATATCTGCCATAGTGTGATTAGTTTAGTATTATTTACTGAAAATACATGTTAGTGCTTGGCTGGGTTTTAAATAGATATGATTGAGAGGTGGACGCTAAAGCAGTCGTGACTGCATCTTTTTCCACAGTGCGACTTCGCCTTTATGCTAATGCTGCATTCAATAAGATTTGTCAGAGATCCTCACCGGCTGCTGTGCTAATCTGCCAATTTGCATATTAAGATGCACCATCGAACATTGCACCTGCCCTATGGAGGTGCAGAATGTCTGTCTGAATATGGCCACCGAAATCAGTACAGCTACGGAAAAAGTGCAATTGCTGACTGAGACACGCCTGTGACACATCTGTGTCTGGCTAGCCACCAGAATTGTGTCTTTTTTCCAGGAATTTATATGTTCAAATGGACTTCCTTACATATAAAATAATCTGAGAGGGCTGCGGCTTCTCCTTCCTGCACCTGTCTCAGTCTATTCAGGATCCTCAAGACTGCCCTGGTCTTCTCTGAAGCTTCCTTGTATTTTCTGCTGGTGATCTAGCTCTTCCCCATCCAATATTACAGGTTATTTCACCCTGGACTGTGCATATTGTTCCAACATCTACTTATTACTGTTTCTACCCAGTACATTGACAGCATACTTGATTTCCACCAGACACTGTATTGCTGTACCCCTCAAGCCCAGTTATCTTATACAGTTATATCATGCAGATTCTGGAATTAAATTCTGGACCAAGATCCAGATACCTACATAATGTTTGACAGAGCAAAGAGGCTCCATCTGATAAAGCCAAAAATATTATTGACCACCTCCATTATTATGCTAAGAAAGATTACATTCTCCAAAAGGACAGATACCTTGATGGCAGCAAAAGAGACATGTATCCTACCTAATAATAACTCAGTTACACACATTTGCAAACATATGATAAGCCACCAGCCATATCTGTTCAGGTGGTCCTATATTACACAATAATAGCCCTCATTTGTGTCATATATTCATGTGATTCTAAATTAAGAGCTAAATTACCGGGGGCACCCCACAATCCTCCAATATGGCAATATAATGATCAGAATTCCCTCCAGCTACTGATCCCAAACTTGCCTCTCAGAACAGTGCCACATCAAATGGAGGTTGTTCAGAATCAATTTATTGCTTCATCAGTGCAAATAAGGGAGGGATTTATCTAGACAAGAAAAAACAAGTAAACTTCCCCCAGCACTCTGCAATGGGCCAGCAACTTTCATTCTGTGTATTGCAGATAGCTGGGGTGCTTTTGTATTGACGATCTAAGCTTTATCAGCTGCTAAATGCTTTGAAATGCTCCCAGCCAGGAGCAGTGTGAAGCAACGTCTCGCTGTGAGAATAAGTTTAGCTGCAGACTCAGAAGATGCATGCATGTCTCTATTGGTAAGATCAAAATTTTGTAGTATTAAACCACTAATGAGTCTTGTTCACGTTGGGTGAACTGTTTTACATGCCTACATCATCCGTACCTAGAAAGGTTTGGTTTGGTGGAAAGCAGAGCCCTTCTTGATAAATGTAAATTGCATAACCAAACTTACACTTTTGTGAATCTTTATATTTCCAAATAGGAACAAAATTTTATTGCCAAGATTTTGGATCTGGAGGACTCCCTTAAAAAGACTATTATTATCACAGGGGGTACTTGAATTGGACCATCCATCAGGTAATCAATGCCTCCTGTATTTCTGTCAGATACTCCCTGAAGTTGTATTGCAAAGTAAGATGCACCCTCCTGGAGCACCAGCTACTAGAAACATAAAGACTTCTATACACCATGTCAAGGTGATCTAGAAGAGGTCACCTTGACGCGGCAAGTAAGCATGCATTTTTGGTCAAACATGTGCTAAGTACCTCATTTGCACTCCATGCTAAATTGAAGAGATTATAATAATGGTTCTGATTGCAGTGTTCTTCTTATTATTATTATGTTTAGAATTAGGTTGTGCAGTCCAAGGCCCCACAACATATTTTATATTGTGTACATTTGTGTACACTTGAAAGCGGAGACTCCTTCAGCTTTAAGTAGCAACCATCCCACCTGTCCATGGGTGTTTTTAATTAGCATAGTTCCTGCATTTTCAGTCTATATAATGGAATGGGCACTATTGTACTGTCTGTGTTTTGAACTTTTATTTCCTGTGGTCAATGTTTTCATAGGTCATCTTTCATATTTAGTGGATGTTGAATTCAAAAATACAAGCCATTTAGCTCCACCAGATCAGACTTTTTGCTCTCTCAAATTTAAAAAGTTCATATTTCGTAAATAAATTATATATTTTGGAAATTATGTTTATTGTTTCAAAGCAGATTTATATTAGCACCAAATGTACAATATATATATATATATATATATATATATATATATATAAAATGGTACACAAGTACAGTTATTCTGGAAGAATGGACTTTTTCAAAAACTTTTGTGTGTGTTTGGCCCATGGTCTGGACTTGAACCTTAGGAATGTTAGGGGCCCACCTGAAGATGTCACCTTGACACAGTTAGTGGGCATGCATTTTTGGCAGAATATGTGCTAAGAACCTCATTTGTACTCTATGTTAAATTGAAGAGATTATTATAATTGTTCTGATTGTCAGTGTTCTTAGTGCTTAGAGTGTGCAAAAGCATTTTCATTTTTTCCTGTGTGGATCTACTAATCTCAGCAAGTAGCACCTCTTATTATGTTTAGAATTAGAGTGTGCAGTCCAAGTCCCCCCTCCCCCACATATTCTATTAGGATTTCCAGCCTGACCGAATAGAGCCTGACTTATAGGCAGTGGCGTCGCTCATTGAGGTGAAACATCGTTGCGGTTGGAGGTGGAGACGGTTGTTGTGTGCCTCACGGGACAGAGGCATGGCTTCGCAGGTGGAGTGCGTGGCTTTGCAGCCCGAACCACTGTTTAAGTCACTGCGGGAGTCCAGGAGATGCAGGCTGCCCTTGGAGACTCATCTGTTTCAATGTTCCGGCTCCCTCACTGTGTCAGGAGCCGAGTACTGCATGTAATGCTACAGTGCAGCACCCAGCTCCTGTCACAGGGGAGTCATCACTTTGGTGTCACCCGACAGCGGGTGACACCTAGGTGCGGCCCGCACCCCATTGTGACGCCCCTGTATATAGGCTCCTATCATCAACACTTGTTACTCCCAACTTACATTACTGAGCAACTGGACTCTTCTGCTGCTAGGCAGCTGGCATATCCATCTTAATCCATGCTGCTTCCAGCTCCAGTTGAGGTGTGGACCAGGAGCTTGTTGCCCGTGGCACAGGTTATCAATGAGTTTACTTCCACTGATGGCCATCTGCCGGGACAAGTTTATTACATACCAGCTTTTCCGCATATAAGAGGACTCTCTGACCGGATTTCACTGACCGGCAGCAATTTCCACGGGATGGAGCCTCTCCTCTCCAGGCATCCTAATTAACAACAGGGACAAGGCTATATTTATCATCTTAGCACCTCTACAAATCTTTGGTCTGGAACACTCATACCAAATGATTTTATACAAACTGAGATACTGTATATAAGTCAGATATAACACTGAATAATGGTCTCCATTGCTGATTCCTGTTCTTTTCACTCATCTGGTTCATTTACTAGAGACTGATACAACTGGTGATCAGTTTTACTGTGTTTGATTACAGAGCCTATAAGTTTTGACACTGATCTGCAGATAGCTATTGGTTATTATAAATTGAATACAGTTTATTCAGATTTTGAGTATTAGTCTTCTATGTTATATTTACTTGACTGAACATTTGATACATTTAATTTTCTTAGGGATAAAGCATCTTTGTGCAGTCAGGCTTTTTTTGTTTTTTCATTTCTGCGAGTTATTGCATGTCTCCCTTTTCTGACAGCTGCATAGTTTTACCCTTGGCCCCTTGATTAAGTGCCCACTCTGTCAATTTTTCCCCCCTTTTTTTTTTACTGCGCCTGATTACACAGCTGCTTTTGCTGACATGAACTCAACACTCCCATAACAGTCCCAGGAGACATATTATTTTAGGTTCACTTCAGGCCACCTTTCAGTCAACACCCAGGAATGCCCATCACTTTGCTGCCCCATTTTTTATACCACCTCTCCCAAACACAATAGAATATTTCAAAAACAAAATGATGTAAAAAGTCCCAAGGCGCAAAAGTCACTTATGCAGCCACCTACAAGCAGAGGACCACGTATTCCTCTATAAATAGCAATATATGACAAACAATTGACAGGTATTGGGGCTTAGTCAAGTTCGAGCCAGAAACATAACATGCAATCAATGAAAATAGAGAGATACTTAGTCCAAATAATAAATGTGTTCAAAAAGATTATTGTAGTTTTCTTCTTCTTCTCTTACAAGGGTAATTGATTCATGTATAAAAGGAGAAAAGAAGGAAAAGGAAAAACAATTTGTGGTGTAGTATGTTCTGACCAGTTCAAACATCCATAGTGAATATAAATAAATCCTTATAGGGTGATGAGAGATGGAGTATGAAGAATCTCAATTTCCTTTTATAATCCTTAGAAACAGCATACCTAACTCACAATGGAGTATAGTAGATGGTGCATGTCAAGGTCTCTTTAGGGTTTAGAATAAAGATGAGCGGGTCTGGTTCTCAGAGAACCGAAACTGACCAAACATCGCTATTCCGATTTGGATCCAAGTCCAGCTCGGGTTTTCCCACCTTACTCGGATCAGAAAATGAGGCAAAACATCATCAATCCTGCATCAGATTCGCGTATGTTTTGGACTGTATACATGTCCCTCCCAGCAGTGATCGGTGCCATTTCCTTGCTGAGTCTCGGGTTGTGCTGTGTTCCATCCGGGGGTGACTGTTTTGTCCAATCCAGGGGTTTGCTGTGCTCTGTCCAGGGAGCTGTGTTGTGCAATCCAGGGGCATTCTGTGCTCCTTCCATGGGACTGTGTTTCCCATCCAGGGGTGGCTGTTTTGTCCATTCCAGGGGCATGCTGTGCTTTTTCCATGGGACTGTTTTGCCCATCCAGGGTTGTGCTGTGCTCCTTCCATGGGACTGTGTTGCCCATCCAGGGGTGTGCAGGGGAGTGCTGTGTTTCACCCTGGAGGCTGTGTTGATCAATCCAGAGGTGTGCTGTGTTTCATCTAGGGGGCAGTGTTGTCCATCCAGGAGTGTGCTGTCCAGGGTTGTGCGATCTATCAAGTGTGCTGTCCATCCAGGGGTTTGTAAAAAAAAAAAAGTAAATAAAAAAGTTAATTTTCTTTTAATAAGAGTAACAAGTTAAAAAAGGTTAAAAAGTTGATATTTTTTTTGCGCTGTACCCCAGTGTATCCATATAAGCACTGTGACGCTGCAGAACATACAGTGTATCTATATAAGGATGCAATCAGGAAACCGGCTGACGTGATCCCGACAGCCGGCTTCTCGACTGCTTTATCATGGTGTGGGTTAAATGACAGGCGTCTATATCTAGACACCTGTCATTTTCCCAACTCCAGGAGACAGGCGCCCGGCATCCCGATCGAAGGGATGCCGGGCGCTGCAAGGGGACAGCTGCAAGGGGGGAGGGTTAGGTTTAGCACACCCAGGGAGGGGGTTAGGCACCCCCCCGGGAGGGTTAGGGCTAGGCTAGGGGGAGGGAGGGTTAGACACCCCCAGGGGGGATTTAGGGTTAGGCACCCCCCCGGGGGACTTAGGTTTAGGCAGCGGGGAAGGGGGGGTAGGGTCAGGCACTTACAGGGGGGATTAGGGTTAGGCACTTGGGAGGGAGGTTAGTGTTAGGGTTAGGGATGCCGGGCGCCACGAGCGGACAGCTGCAAGGGGGGGAGGGTTAGGTTTAGCGCACCGGGGGGGACTTAGGGTTAGGCACACCCCCGGGAGGGTTAGGGTTAGGCAAGGGGGAGGGAGGGTTAGGGTTAGGCACCGCCAGGAGGGACTTAGGGTTAGGCACCCCCCCAGGGGACTTAGGTGTAGACAGCAGGGAAGGGGGGTAGGATCAGGCACTTACAGGGGGGATTAGGGTTAGGCACTTGGGGGGGGAGGTTAAGGTTAGGCACCCCTAAGGAGGCTTAGGGTTAGGGGGGTTAGGTTAGTTATTACTTACCTGAGGACGATCGGGATTTCCAGCGCTGTCGGGCTGCCGCTGCCGGGATCTGTTCATCATTTCATACAGATTCCCTTTATAAGCTCTGTGATGCTGCTAGACATACTCCAGTGTATGCTTCCATACCACAGTGTATACATATAAGCACTGTGACGCTGCAGGTCATACCCCAGTTTACTATTAATACAAGTACTGTGACACCGCAGGCCATGTCGCAGTGTAATATTCATACACTTATTGTGACACGGTAGGTCATACTCCAGTGTAATATTCAATTTCATACAAGTATTGTGACGTTGCCAGCCGTACCTCATTGTAATATTCAATTTCATACAAGTATCGTGATGCTGTAGGTCATACCGAAGTGTAATACTTTTTTTTTGTTTCATCCTGTATTTATTTCAACTAAAATCGCAAAGAGGAATTCTTGCAAAATACTCTTATGCCAGTTTTCAACCTTGATTTGTACATACAGTACCAATGTGGTGAGCTTGGCTTTCCTTGATCATAACAGCCATGATTGGTCAAATGCAACTCAAGCACCTATTTTGTGATGGTATCTGGAGATGTTCTCCTTCCTCCCTTCCAAGCCTTCCCATACATAATCCCAGAAGCACAATTATAAGTACCAGATGCTTAGTACCAGAATTTTAAATCCCACCGCCCACTTCCTGGTCAGAGCTTCTATTTCGTGTGTGCTGCCACAGTAATTGTTCATCCACCCATTCAAGAATCGAAATGGGCAGCTGCGACACCAGCATTACTCCCATCGGTGGAAGGGCCCATGGACAATTCCATCTTGCACTTGTTTTTTTTTCTTTGCATTATGCACTGTTTGGGGCATTGTGGACTGTCTTTTTGTGTAGATGACAAACATTATTGTTATAGTTTATTAAACTGCCATCCTGTCTGCCACTGAAGTGCCATTCTGTTTGCTAGATGTGCAATGTTGGTATTTGAACTGCCACAGCCGTTGAATTCTTCGACATGTGGTTGTTGAATTGCCAAAAATGTCCAGACATTTTTAAGGCCACAGACAGCATCTCCTGCATGACCTTTCATTTTAAAAAAAATGCAGAACCACCAAATAGCACAACTGGGGCAAGGACTGATGTAAATGATTAAAATATTTTTGTAAATGCCTCTCCTCCTCCCTCATAAATTGCTTTGGAATCCAAAACTTATATTAAATTTATTACGAACCCTTCCCTTCCTTTCCATGCCTTCAACCACATACATACTCCAACTCCCTCAGGCCTCAGTCTTGATTAATAAAAACATTTGTTTACTAATGTGCCATGTTGGAAGTTGAACTGAAACAGCCACTGAAGTCTTTGACATGCAGTTGCTGAATTCCAAAAATTCCAGAAATTTTTATGACCACAGACAGCATCTATGCCCCTTTAATTTTTTTTTTTAATTCTGAACTACCAAGTTGATTAGGCGGGAAAAACATGGTAGATTTTCAAATTTGAATTGATAGGCTGTTATAATGGTTCAGCTAAATAAATGCCTGCCTCCTTTGTATGTACGGTAGGTGACGCTAAGCGGAATAACTGCATAATGTAGATATGAGTAGCAGAACAGAGCATCTTCCTGCCAGGATGTGTGCAACAAAGTGCAAATATGTTTAAAAATTAGTTGTGTATATTTGTCACATACATACATGGTACATGTGTAAAGCAGGCTGAGGTAACCTGGGGCACGCCACCTATTGTTGATAAACAACTTCCAGCAGGCCCAGCAAATAGCATGGATGCTGGGAGTTGTAGTTCAGCCATAGAGCTACAGTACAGGCTGCTATCCTCTGTTGTAAACAGCAGGTCTTGGTCCAGATATCCATGATTACCTCCCTGACCACAAAGTAAACATCTGTTTACAGTGTGTACTATTTAGAAGCACCTCCAAAAGAAAGGCCACCGCTTTTCTATTAGATGTATAAAAAACCTCCTCCAGATCAAAGATGTCTTTCAGGAATTGAAGAACTTGATTCTACATTGATCCTCCCTCATAATTTTTTTCAGAATCAAAACATTAAAATAAATACATTTACAAACTAATCAATCTTTCTGTACTTTCCCTGTGTACAGTCCATAGACATACTGTACTCCCTCGGGCCTCTGAACTATTTCTTGATTAGATTTTAAACTTCCCAAAGGGTCATATAGTTTATTAAATGGAAAAAGGACTTAAAGTTGCCCCATTTTCTAAGTGTAATGACTTCAATTTGTTTATCAACCTACAAAAATTTATAAGAAAATTAACTATAAAAAAATGTTTCATCTCAAAAGAGGGATAAGTTGATAGGGACACAATGGAGTTAGGGACCACGACCTCATTTCAACCCAAGTGTATTTTTTTCCCATCATACTTAAAAGGGAGTTATATAGGTGCCTTTAGTACACAGTTCCAAGAGGATTTAAAGGATATAACTAATGAAAAATTTGTATTTAATTTAACTAATAAGGAAAGACAGGCTTTGAAAAACTTAAAGAAAAAAAGAGGATATAATAATCAAGCCTGCCGATAAAAGCGGGGCAGTAGTCATTATGGTCACCAATAAATATGAGAAAGAGGTTATAAGACAATTAGAAGATATATCAGTTTACAAAAAAAAAATAGAGGAGACCCTACTAATACTTTCCTGATGGAATTAAAAACCCTCATTGATATATATATAGAAGAAACGGAGTACTGAGTGAACCTGAAGTAAAATTTCTAGTTCCAGAACAACCAGTCAGTCATTCAAGTACTCCCCAAAATTCATAATGACCCGATTGAGCCCCCCGGGATGCCCCATCATCTCAGGAAATGGTTCAGAGTACATTGACTATCACCTTCAACCATTAGTTGCTAAAAATAAATCCCATCTAAAAGACACCAGATATTTTCTAAATTCACTTAATAAAATCTCAACGGGAAGAGGATTTTTGGTTAGTCAATGCAGACGTCAGATTTCTATACACGTTCATAGAACATAGGAGAGGAATAGAGGCTGTGTCTGACTACTTAAGATTGACAGACTTGAAAACTGAGTGTCAGGATTTCATTAGTAAAGGAATCACATATTTTAGAACACAACTAAGTTATATTTAAAGATATCTTTTATGTTCAGAAGACAGGCACAGCGATGGGCACCAGGTTTGCGCCAAGCTATGCTAACATATTAATGGGCCAGTGGGAAGAGGATATGGTCTGACAGAATTATCCATTTGGAGCAAACCTGGTGACCTGGACACGTTATATTGATGATGTCTTTATTTGGAGAGGGGACTTTCAAGTTTTAGAAGATTTTTGTAGATTTTTAAATGGGAATCAGTGCAATATTAAATGAACCTTTGATATAAACAAAACTGCAATTAATTTTCTAGATGTGACAGTCTACATTAAAGATGGCATAATTAACACCAAGAATTTTAGTAAAACTACAGATTCTAAATCTTATAATCACAACAACAAGTTGCCATCATGCAAACTGACTTAATTCTCTTCCAGGCGGCCAATTTAAAAGTCTGCAAAAAATTTGTACAGAAAAAAAAGTCTTTGAAGACCAGGCTATAGAGATGAAAGCAGTATTTCTATCATGTGGATATGATAAGAAAAAAAATTAAAATAATTTGGAGAAAGAATATGAATGTAATAGGGATCTGCTACTAAGAACGAATGCACCACATGAGCAGAAAGATGACAAATATAATTGGGTCTTCATATCTGATTTCAAGTCACAACATAGGAAATTGGAAGCAAGTTTAAATACGCACTGGTCATTACTATTTAGAGATCCCATAATAGGATCCTTGATCCCCCAAAAATAGTGCCCATCTTACTAATGCAAGAACAAAGGGCAGATATTAACCAAAGGTTTCCACAGACATGGAATATGTGTAGGCTGTGAGAATGTCAAAGACCCAGGTGCTAGAAAATTTGAAGAGATTGTAATTAATAACCAGACATCAAATTGAAGAATTTATCACATGCCTCACGAAAAATGTCATTTATGCTATAGAGTGCTCTTGTGGCAAATTCTACATTGGCAGAACAACCAGATCACTTAAAATAAGAATAAGTGAACATTTGAGGAATATAAAAAAGGGGGTGGAAAATCATTCTCTCTCTCCACACTTTAAGAAAACTCATTCTTGCGATATGGGTGAATTTATAAATGTTATGGGTATTAAACAAGTAAATAGCAGCTTGAGATGTAATGATATCACCACAGCAATAGCAAAAGCAGAGATGAAGTGCATTTATAAATATAATGCGCTGTTGCCATGTGGTTTAAACAGTGAATTTGAATTGAAGTGGTTTTAATAAATTTTAGGTTATTTTATAATAGATGTTGTTACCATGTTTATTAATACATGTTTTATTATTTTTTAGAGATTACATTGTGATTTATTTTGTTTTAGTGATTAAAATACAGACCAATTATGGTACCATCATGAAAAACTGCAAACCAATGAAAAATGTCTGCCTTGACACAAACCACTTATCACTTTATATGTGTATCCAGACTACAACAAAATTGTGACATGTGGATTTCCAGTCAGCCAGGACACATCGTGACCGTAAGAATATGCATCACTTCCAGTATGACAAATGAGGTTGGAGTATACATAATTTCCGGTGGGACATCGCTAACCAGGAAGTGACCACAAGGATTACATCCCAACAGGTGGCATTGGAAACAGAAAGTGGGAATTTGGAACAAAAGGATTATGTATCAAATACTTAATGTTTATTGGTTTGCCTTGATAGGGTTAGTCTATTCATGTTTAGGGAGCCCATTAGTCTGTGATTGGCTAATAGTTTATTGCTTGGGGTATTTAATGTTATGCAAAGCCATTTGTCCTATACACTTTGACAAAGACCCACACGGGTCGAAATGCATTGGTGGGACACGTGGCTATATCCGGAGAGTCTACCTGGAGGGGAGTGGAGTTGTTGTAGAAGTGAATACGCCTAGGGATCCCTTAACATCTGGTGTTTTCCCCTAAACCCCACATTTCCTGGTAGGAGACTGTCTGTTTTTATTGATGTCTGTGGAACAAATAAAAAAAGGTTTTTACTATGGCCTTTTTTCCCTGTTTCATCATAATAAACGTTGGACCGAGTTTTGAGAAGAAACTACTGTAGGAAGCGGTCCAGTTCTACTTTTCACCAAAAAATTCCATTTGACATGCATACTTTCAAGGTCACATATGTGAGGGATGACTGGAAGGCAACCCCGATCTCTTGATGCCTTACTATTGGTGACAAATGGAATCTATCTTTAGCTGAACGATACATTTGATGTTCCTATTTTTCAGCATATTAGCTGTGAGTTCTATGTATAGGGGGTAACCAACAATTAAGTGTCTTTCATTGGGTGAAAGCTGTTAAACTTTAACAAGTTTCAAAATAATAAGACATCTATGTTAAAAAGATTACACTATAGGTTGTGCTTGTTTTTGTCTTTCATATATTATCAAAATATCACCTTTGAGAAGAGGACAATTTCATCCATAAGGGGAGTAAAACAATTTACACGTATATCACTATATACTGTTGATTTGTATTTTAATGCGCCGGCTATATCCCATTACAATTTTTTGTTTGAGTTTATTAAACTGTCATCCTGCCTACCATACCCATAGGACAGTCCACCTTTCTCTCAATATGACAATGGTGTCTTTTGCATCTTGATTAACGTTCATTTTGCATCCAGAAGTACATATAGGAACAGGCATAATTTGTTTGAACAATCATGAGGGTGAGGCATATGCTTGCTTACAAACTGTTTTTATGCAATTGCTTGTCGTATAATGTTATCATTATTTTTTTATATTACATTTATTTTTACATTTATAATTGCTTTGTTGTCTCCTGAGGACTGTTAGCTTTATCTCTTCACAGTGAGTATCCAGCCTCAGGACTATCTGTCCAGTGACCATCTCCAGCACTCCCTGGCTTCAGAGGATATCTGTCAGTTCCTGAATAACTGGCTCAATTCTAGTATCTGCTTGGCAGTTCCTGTATAGCTGGTTCAATCCCAGTATCTGCACTAACCTGTTAAATCTTGAATAGCTGGTGGATATGTTCTAAAAAAGACAAACAAGGTATGTATTTAATGAAAGAAAAAATAAGAAACACATTATCTAAATCACTGCAACACAGTTTATATATAACAATAAGGACTTCCATTAAATAACTGTAAACTTAGTCCTATAGCAGTGTCTCACCAAGTAGGATGAAAGTCACAATATCATGTTGCAACAGAGAAAAAATATAATGTTTTAATATCCCTAATAGTGAGATATTAAGAGCCCTATATCAAAACGTAGGGTATGCAGATAGTAAAACACTATCTTAATGGGTGAAAATTAAATGGCTGCTCTCTGGTTAAAGATACCAATTGCAGCCAATGATAATTGAATAATAGGTAAAGCCTGGGGAAAGAGAGACCACACACAATAAATGTTTCTTCAATACACATATGAGAAATGGAGGTCTAGTTTGTAAATAATTATTATTAGTTCAGATGTTACCGTTGAATGAATATACGCTGGAAAAAATATATATTAATATCGTACAGAGTAGTATACACAAGGTTTGAAAAATTCAATAAGGAAAAGATCTCCGTAATTCAAACACAAAAGAAGTTAATTGGTAGTTCTATGTCTTATAACCTGGGATGCAATAGAAATATCACCAAGTGTTAATATACATCAAATATTAAGCAGGTTGTTTATATAAGCATTGCAGAATGATGAAATGCAACATAGTAGTCAAAAATAAATGCCATCAAAATAGTTGTTGTCCACAATACCAATTCAAAACAACAAAAGTTAATTGGCAGTTCTAGGTCTAATATTTTGAATGCAATAGAAATATCACCAAGTATTAATATACATCAAATATTAAGCAAGTTGTTCATATAAGCATTGCAGAATTATGAAAATGCTACATAATAGTCAGAAATAAATGCCAGCAAAATAGTTGTTGTTAACAATGCCAATATAGCAAGAATGTAGAGTATCAAAATGAAATATAGGGAAAAATAATCGTATCCCCTCAAGTTTATACACCTCATGGTTGCTGGAATAGAAATGGTGTCAGTAGCGCTTTTGCTACACTGTGTGCAAGCCATCAAAGCTTTATCAGCACAGAGGTGAAAATTTAAAGAAAAACATAATAGTAAGTGAGCCAGACGTCTCTGTATACTCACATAGCAAAGTATTCAGAAAAGAGATGGAGTGACAACACCGCATGCTGAACTGAGCAGATACCTGTGTGCAATAAGCAGTGAACAAGTCCTGTCAAGGTAAATGATGCAGTTGTTGTCGATATAAGAAAGAAAAGTTACTTCTGCTTTTCGTGTAGAATGTTAACCGGTGCTGACCCTGTTGCCAATGCCTTGCAGGGATCTGCACATGGACCAAAATGAGAGAGTGACTATGGAGTGTGGAGGGATAAAGAAACCTGTGCTGTAAGCTCTGTAACAACATAATAGCTAGTTTTTCCCAGGCTTGAAGGGAGTCCCCGTCAGCGCTGGCAAGAGCTCCGGATTCACTGTATGCGCGTTTCACCCTTCTGAAAATGGGTTTGTTCACCAGTTTGATCCCAGCTCATACTCCTACTGGTGGTGCGTTAAATCCTCATCCTGTACAGTTAGATTGATAGGTATATTAAGGAATAGGCAATCCGGATCCCCAGATCAGTGTGTTTATCATGCACATTTGAAAAAAATTAATTAAAGAGTAAAAAGAATAGTAATCCAGGATATACTATTCATGTAATTAAAACTGGAAAAATATAATATGACAATAAAAGAGTAAAAAAAGGGAAATACTTCACAAAACGATATCAAGAATGGATATGTAAATATCTCTCTCAGTTCTAGGGGAACTATAAACGTTTCCTCTGTCTGATATACAGGTAAGTCAGATGGTACAATCTAATTAAATGGAATAAAAATTGGATCTTAAGAATTTATATAAGGTATGATATAATCAGCAGGTTATGGTAAAAAAAAAGAGGTAAAAGGTGTGGGGGATTTTATAATCCACTTATTTTCTATTCTACAAGTTGTGCCCTCACAAAGGGTTCTCCTTTTTGGTTTTGTTTGCCACTCTCTGCGTCAAAAACCCTTTCAGTATATATTTGTACTGCTGTCTACCCAGGGGAGCACCACCAACTCACATAATCAATAGCCTGACTCTAGCATTCTATTGAGATTTATGACTTGGTTTATTTATTACAAATTTAAAATTTTTGTATATGTATATCATGACATCTTAATCCTGTGCAGGATACCCCAACTCTCCTTGATAATAGCTGGTTCAATCCCAGTATTTGCTTGGCATTTCCTGCTTAGCTGATTTCTCCAGCATCTGAAAATAGTACTGCTCGTCTGCGAAACCTGTTATAGTTCTTGGTTATTCATAAGTACCTTGCTATCCCCAAGAGTGCATGAAGAAGAATTACATCAAACCTCCTAGTTTCTGCCCAAGTCTCACCAACCCCATTCCAGCTATTCCACCTAGACCACACCCACAGACTAACCCATACATGACATCCTCTCAATAAAATCTTGACAATTTTACTATCTAAAGATGCTGAAATGGCAAGTATTTTATTCAGGGTCTGATATTATATCTGTGCCTGTATTCTACCTCCTTACTTAGAATTCTTGCACTTTATAACCACACCCTCTGTGAGAATTGGAAGCAATGGGGCTATCTCTGAACTGGTGCATATCATTAATAGCACCAGACAAGGCTGTCCTCTCTCCATCCATATTTTGTACTATGCATGGAGGCTCTTCCAAAACAACTGGATTGAAAACTAGTATATCAGACGACTGTAACCAGAAATTGGTATTGTTTGCAGGTGGTCTACTTACTACCTTATCTAATCCAGTTGTGTCTATTTCAAACTGTTTGGCAGTGTTTCAAAAATTTGGCATGTTTTCATATAGTGGAATGGTTGAAACAGTCTTTTCTGCTAGCCTAGTATTACTTAAGCCTTAGATGATTAGGCATTTTTTTAAATAGTGACTTAAAGTATCTTGACAGTTTGCTGATGATTTACCTCCTCTACTTCACTGACACTGACAGAACTTTGGAACTGGTGCAAAAAGAATTTCTACTGGATAGGTAGCGAAAATTTAATACTGGCATACTTTGGAGGATTGCCCATGTAAAATTTATATGCAATGAATCACCTGTGTACACTTGTCTTGTGCATTAAATGATCCTTATTACAGATAGATGTTTTACTTATCATATAGAATATTTTTATTTTATATATTACTAATGGGTGAATTTTCTTAATTTCTTTACTTTTTCTTTGCTCGCATCATGAATTTCTGAAAAGCACATTGTAAACTGCTGACTCTAGGAAAGGATATTGGTGCAATAAGCTATACAATAGTTATTTGATCATGCAAACTCCATAGTATAATCAAGTAATTCCATAGTGTAATTAGAAGCTTCTCCACTATTATATAACTTTATCATTTGAGAGTATTGACAATTTATGGCAGTAATAACACTTAGGGGGGAATAATTACCTATGGTAAGTTACCTGATAATTGTTCCTCTGGGGCTATTCAATTAGCCCTGAAGCACAGCTGCTGGAAGCTATAATCGTGGGGGGGGGGGGTTTCGGGACCTCAGCAGGTTTGGAGAAAAAAATCTTTGATAAATAGCCCATTTTTGCAATGGCGCCAGCAAAAACAAATAGAATCTGTGAAGTTCATGGACCTATGTGTTTTCGTGCAAATTTTTCACACAATAAAAACGGGATCGAATTGATTTCGCAAAAAAAAGTTGATACGATAATTTTTCTTCTTTATCAGGTCTAATTGAATTCTCCCATTAGTGCTAGATTTGCTAAATTGAGGCTTTTGTAGGTAGATTATACTCTGCGGCTTTGATAACGATATTTAAAATTGTAAGGATATATGTGCAAAACCCCTAGGAGCTCAGCCAAAAAAAAAACAAGACAAGGAAAATAGAATGATCTTATCAGGATAAAGAGTAGTGACAGCATGTCTTTAGAAAGTAGAATAAAATTGCTGAATTAATTACAATATGCATTGTGTATACTATTGCAACATTAATCAATAGCAAAAAATGCTGTCTCAATGCATATGTTTACTTATATTAATCAAAAGATTTGACAATGTTAGTGATGCATTTGTCACTTAAAATGTATGAAGTTTCCATATAAAGGAGACTAATGGAGACATATATCATGAAATCCTGGTTTCAGAGAAGGTGACAGTGTACAGATGTATAGATCATTAGATATGATAAAAAATAACTGATGATGATAAGAAGTTTTCTGTCTAGAGGAACAGAAATCTAACTTTATACAGTATGTTTTTTTTTGGCATACTTCCCAATGAGTTCAGGTGGGGAAATTGCTAGATGTAATGGTACAATAAGTTTCTTTCAATGTCAGATTTGAAAACATACAGGTAGCTATGCATCAATAGTTAATTTTAATGTAACACCTGCTAATCTAAGTACACCAAAGTTAATTACCAATTCAATCAAAAGATTTTTAAGTCTTGCCAAAATTTAGATAAGCAGTTGAATGCTTAGAAAGTGAACAACAACAACACGGGTTACAAAAAGGGTAAAGAAAAGAGGAGGACATATGAGATGTAGAATGAAATGATGGTATAGGATGTAGTTCTAATTATATAATCACATATTATGATCACAATTATGTAAAATCCATAGCTATGCAATGCATAAGAAAAATAACTACATATTTGCAAGTACTAATTTGGAAAACTTGTTTTCTAAGGGGTCTATGTATCAAAGCTTTAATGAGAGATAAAATTATGAGATATAAATCACCAATCAGCTTCTAACTTACATTTTATAGGCTGTGTTTTAAAAATGACAGGAGCTGATTGGTTAATACTTTTTCTCAATTTTATCTCTCAAGCTTTGATACATAGGCCCCTAAGTATGCATATTATCACAATTTCATTTTGGAATCTCACACATGGAGGATAGCTTAGAAATAGAGATAACCACAACTGCACTGAATGTTTAACTTGAATCTAAATCTGTGGTAAATGATAAAACATTCATGGTTAAGTGAAAGTACATTTTAACAATTGTGCTTAGTTAGTCTCACTGATACAAGTCATCCAGAATAGTAAAACCATCATCACTCAGTACTGCTTAATATAATATTATGCTCTTCATCATCCTTGGCTTACATTTTTCTGTTTTCACTTAAGTTACTACTTGTTTCTCCAAGTTTTTAGTTTATTTAATGAAAGCAACAGTAGTTTAAAGGCTACCCCATTAAACTAGAGAAACACTAGACCTAAATTTGAAATGATTCAGTTTATTATTAAATTTAGATTTATTTATTAGTATGAATTATTCACTCACAGTAATGAAGCATTAGTATGGATTGAAATTTGTCTTGATTTGTTGCTTTCTCCAGATTACAACTCCAATCCCCTTGCTTTCTTTGTGTCAATCTTTTACAGTGTATTGGGCCCATAGCAAAGTGGGAATCAACAGTATTGTGAGTTCACAAGGTGTGTGAAGGCAGGCGCATGCAGCCTGCTCTTAGTGCTTATGCCAGTGACTCCCAAACACGGTGCCCTAGAATATCAGCACTTTTCCACGGCACCCCTGGGCCAAAAGATTCTGATTGAGAAATTCAGCAATAATTATTACATTTAGTAAATTGTGATTATATATGTCACCCTCTGGTTCAGTTATGTGGTGGTTGACAGGGCAGCGCTTCTTTATGTCACATTTTTAGAGGCAGTCACTAGCACTGGTTTTGTCTATCACATTGACTAAAAGTAATTATTTTTTGTGACTGGACCACCAACCTGTGGCACCCCTGCAAGTGCTCTGCGGCACACCCAGGGTGCCAATGCACCCAGTTTGGGAACCACTGCCCTCTGCTATTGCTGCTGGAAAGGTGGCTTCTTCAACATTTCCACAGCCAAGCAGCAGGACACAATTGCAGAGTCAAGGAGATTAGTAGTCAAAGAAGGTTCTCAAGCCTTTTTTAATGCTATAGAAGACAGAGAGAGTCTTTTACTTCAGTTTTTATGTGTCTTTTGAAAGTGCATAATTTGGTTAGTGTGGCCTGAACATTTTGCAGCACATTCAGGTAGAACACAGCTTGCTCAACATCAACATTTCCAGACTGGAAGATGAGTCTGAAGGGGCCTATCCACTTGGCGAACTGAACTTCAGCTCGCCGAGGTGCGGTGTCCACACTGAACGGCTTTCACTGAATGTCATTCAGTGCAGGAGCCTGATCCCCTGTCTTTGAACATGCCGAACCTGATGAGTGTCATCAGGTTGATGGGCATGTTCAGTAGATAGTCGGGGGTCGGCAAGGACCCAGCGTGCATTCGCATCGCTTGTCCTTGCCGGCTATTCGTTACTCGACTGAACAATGCAACCTAAACCTCCTGGTTTTGGTCGGATTATTCACAAAGTCGTGTAATGAGTAGGCCCCTTAAGTAGCAACATCCAACAAACAAATTTGAGATGAGTGATTCAGTTCTACTCCGGTCTTTTTCGGCAAAATTAGCTTAAGTTCGCATTTTATCTTATTGGCTATCCTAAACATGTGACATCTGGAAACCAGTAAGATTAGTTTTTAAGATCCGAATGTAACCGAGTGAAAACCAAAGCGCTCATCTCTAAAAAAATATCAGTTCCCCCACATTCTTCTTTAGGTTCTGATGTTGGAAGTTTAACCAGGAACACTTTAGACAAGAGACGAGAAACATCTTCGCACATTTACAGGAGCTACTTTGGCCAATTTATTTCCTCCCAATGTCATTTTTTTTCGTTATGTTTTAAAAAGGACTCGAGTAATGGGTCAGTGGAAGAATATGTGAGAAGACATATACTGCAGCTGTCTGCAGGCTGTACAATATATTATATGCAAATCTGTCTATTGTGTAGTGTTTCCTGCTTCTGCTCAAACTCTCTACCACAATCCGAGTCACTTCTGATATTTCCCTAGCAGGATGTGGGACAGGCAGCAGATGGATGTGAAGCGTAGTGCAACACTGATTTCACCTCAACTCATTCTTATTTTGGCTATCTTGTGTGTGTATTTTGCAGTTTTTGTATTTCATAGTTTGGTTTTTGAGAGGGAATTTTTAAATATGTGTTGTGGGTAATTGTTTCATACAATTCTAAAACTTTTTCTATAGAAAATAACAAACAGATGAGATTACTGTGTTTAAATGTTTTAATAATGGAGGGATGGATAGGCTGGATGGTTTTGAAACTATTAGTCAGGAGCATCGTTCACAAATGAAAAGAAAACATCAATTGACCGATATTTTCAGGATTGCATATTCGTCGGAGCCACAGTGTGCATGTCTTGTGATGGTGTTATGGCAGGGAGTGTTCCAGAAAATAGGGCCCTGTTTTCTGGGCGTACTGAAGCCAGTGACTGCATCCTTTAATGCAGTTTCACTGAACCTGGCAGCATAGTTTGTCAGGCACCCTGATTAACCCGAGGGCTTCTCAGAGGTCCAATGCTGCAACCGATGGTCGCAATTTTGATCCGATGCTACTGTACATCTTCAAACTCAGGCAGAGGATCAGAGAAATTGGCAGTGGGTGTGTGTTTACACAATACTCCTCCTGCAGATTTTGGTAGAGCCGCTGCCTACAAAGACGTTTGTCCTCCTCTCAATCAGACCCTTAGTCATTTAATTTATATTGTACATTTGTCCAATGGTTTAGTGTAAGGGGTGTGTTAATGGTGGGCTTATATAGGTTTAGTCTCTAGGTAGAACTAATTCTTCCTCTTTTTCTGCTGTCACAATTCCTTACAGAAACCCCAGAACCAGACCCTGCTACTTACCTTTGAGGGTGCTCACCCACGGCGTCTTCCGATTTTCACATGGCACTGCAGTGACTCTGTTCTCTCTGGAGGTTCTCACTGGTGTCTCTTCTCACAGATATCTGCAGTCTCCCGGCAGTAGCGGGCACCGCATCCCACATGGTCCCTCTGTCACGCTCCAGAGATGATGGGGGCCTCCATCTTGGACAGTGTCACATGCCTCCACGACCACCAATGGCACAGTCTCTCCTCAGCACTCAGTGTATGAAGTTGCCAGTGCAATAAGACTCTTAGTTTGTCAAGTGAGCTACTCACTGAGCTCCACCAGTGTATCTACTGACTCTTCAGTATTAATACTTCTGTGTGTATCCAGCCGTCCTCCATTCACCTGGAGTCCAATTATCCCCTGGTCCTAACTGGAGTACTAGCCATCCTCCATTCACCTGGAGTCCAGTTATCTCCCGGTCCTAACTGGAGTACCAGCCATCCTCCATTCACATGGAGTCCAGTTATCTCCCGGTCCTAACTGGAGTACCAGCCATCCTCCATTCACCTGGAGTCCAGTTTTTCAATGTTGGTAGCACCTATAACAGCCCTCACCTGCAAAAGTGCAGATCCAACTAAATGGTCCGTCGAAGCTACTTCCGCATTTCAACTCCTTAAACAAGTGTTCATCTCTGCTCCCTTCTTAAAGCAACCAGATTCAACTCTACCATTCATCCTGGAAGTGGATGCCTCTTATGAAGGTGTTGGAGCAGTTCTCTTCCAAAGATTTGAAGATGAAAAGCTTCATCCCTGCGGTTTCTTTTTCTGAAAATTCTTGCCAGCAAAGAGGAACTATTCTATCGGTGACCAAGAACTGCTCGCCATAAAACTGGTACTCGATGAATGACAATATCTCCTAGAGGGGACTCATTATCCAATCACCATTTATACAGACCACAAGAATCTGTTATATCTTAAATCTGTAAATTGTTTAAACCCTCGGCAAGCCAGATGGGTGATGTTCTTTTTTAGGTTCAACTTCAAACTCTCCTATTGCCCTGGATCACAAAATTGTACAGCTGAAGCACTCTCTCGCTCCATGGAGGGTGACCCTGATCTACCCATGAAACAGTCTCATCCAATTCTGGATCCAACTACATTCGCTTCTACCAATTTGTCCACAATGCCTCTTGTTAGGAAAAATTTTGTTGCTTCTAATCTCTGAAGAAGTTACTTCAATGGGCACATGCTTCCTACTTCTCTGGACATTTAGGTATGGATAAAACTCTTGAGTTCGTCCAGTGGTCTTATTGGTAGCCTACAATGAAAGTGGACTTAAGGACCTATGTCTCTTCGTGTGTAAAATGTGCTCAAAACAAGGTGGTTCGACAGGCTCCATCTGGGCAACTCCAACCACTAGCCATTCCAAGACAGCCATGGACACACTTATCTATGGACTTCATCACTGACCTTCCTCCATCTCATGGTCATAATACAATTTGGGTCATCATGGACAGATTCTCTAAAATGGCCCATTTTGTACCTCTCACTGGATTACCATCTGCACCATTACTTGCTCGATTCTTGATAAAAGAGATTTTCAGGTTACATGGCCTACCCCAAGAAATTATTTCTGACAGAGGGGTGCAATACGTTGCAAAGTTTTGGAGATCACTCTGTTCGGCCCTATGGGTTAAACTAACATACTCCACCACATACCATCCTCAAACCAACGGATAAACTGAAAGGGTCAATCAGGACCTAGAGCAATTCCTTCACACTTTCATCTCCTCCTCTCAGGATGACTGGATTGAGCTTCTCCCATGGGTTGAATTTGTTCATAACAATCATTGCCATACTTCCACCAATTCAACTCCCTTTCTCAGTGTTTGGTCATCATCCCCGGATTCCAGAGTTTCCTTTACTGCCAGCACTGGATGTACCCGCTGCCAGGGTATCTTTTCAGCAGTTTTCTGACATTTGGAAAATGGTCTGCTCCGCTCTTACGAGGTCTTCAGCACGGTATAAGAAATTCACTCATCGTAAAAGATGGGCTGTTCCAAGTCTTCAACATGGAGATATGGTTTGGCTTTCTACTCGAAATCTCAGACTCCGAGTTCCCTCGCTGAAACTTGCTCCATGTTATATTGGACCCTTTCACATTTCTCTTTTGAAACCACTGATCCTAAACAGATTCCAGAAAGTTCTTCCCAAAACTCCTAGTGTTCAAACTCAACAGGGAGAAGAATTCGAAGTTGAAAAGGTCTTAGACTCCCGTTATCATTACAATCATCTCCAATACCTCATTGATTGGAAAGGGCATGGCCCAGTGGAGAGAATCTGGATAAACGCTCCTGATGTTCATGCACCTAGCTTAATCAAGGCGTTTCATATAAAGTTTCCTCATAAACCAAAAAAATGTCCTGAGGCCACTCATGGAAAAGGGGGTACTGTCACAATTCCCTACAGAAACCCTAGAATCAGACCCCGCTACTTACCTTTGCGGGTGCTCACCCGCGGTGTCTTCTGATGTTCACATAGCACTGCAGTGGCTCTATTCTCTCCAGCAGTTCACGCTCTTCTCCTCACAGGTGTCTGCAGTCTCCCAGCAGTAGCGGGCCAGGCGTCCCACGTGGTCCATCTTCTGCGCTCCAGGGAAGATGGGCACCTCCATCTTGGACAGTGTCACATGTCTCCACAACCACCAATGGTACAGTCTCTCCTCAGCACTCAGCCAATCAGCGTCCTGCAGTTCTTATAAAAGGACTTCCTGTTTCTGTATCAAGTTGCCAGTGCAACAAGACTCTTAGTTTGTCTAGTGAGCCTCCTCACTGAGCTCCACCAGTGTATCTACTGACTCTCCATTATTAATACTTCTGTGTGTATTCAGCTGTCCTCCATTCACCTGGAATCCAGTTATCTCCCAGTCCTAACCGGAGTACCAGCTGTCCTCCATTCACCTGGAGTCCAGTTACCTCTCGGTCCTAACTGGAATTCAGCCATCCTTCAGTATTCACTTGAAGGCCTCTTCTGCCAATTTATCTCTTCATGCGCAGGAACTTCATCAAACCCAGTCTCTTCCAGAGCGCTTCCGAGTCTAACAGAACTGAACCAAGACCCAGCCTGTGAACACAGCCTCATATCCCTTTGACTGTGTCATCAGGGAAGTACTGTACTCTGCACATTTACATTGCTTGATCTATCATCTGAATTATTGTTGCTTCTTTGGCCAGTTTATCCTTCTCTTATATTTGCTGAGCTCTTATTCTATAGTTATCTTTTCAGTCCTTCTCATTTTTGCTATTTATCTTTTCCTTTACCTTTGTTCCTTCTTTCCTCTTTCTCTCCCCATTTCTTTCCACCTTTCCCTATTTGTTTTCTCTCATCTTCTGTTGTTTCTACTATGTCTTTCCTTAGGCATGCAGTTTTGGTTTCATAAAGGAGGCAGACCTTATTAGTGGGCCCTGTCTGGTGGCTGCATTTGCAGAGTCTGCTCTGCATTAGGAAGCAGATTGAGGGACTGTTGTGTGTCTACCTGGTGCTACCTGCATGGTGATAGGTGTTGTTGTCAGTGCTGCATGTGGTCCTGGTCAGAGCACTGATGGAGTTTTCAGTGTAGGCAGTGTGGCCATACCCCCTCTTGATGGGCCGTTTATGGAGGTGTTGCTTGTGTCAGTTGTGGGTACATTAACTCCTCTTTTAATGCAGTGGTCTCCAGATCCTGTGGAATTTGGCTTCTGCTTTGTTTCCCCATCCTGCATTTGCTCATGGATGGGTCTGTCACTTCAAGGGCTCAGTGTTGTGTGTGGCTGAGATAATGCAGGGTACCAGTGGCAACCTCCCAGGAGTCTTCAATTGTGAAAGACCACCCCAGTGAGGGTGGTTAGGTAGTTGTGGGCTGCCAAGTGCTGGCAAGCAGGTCTGTCTGGTCTTTGTCTCTCATTGTGTCGGCCACAGCTACCCTGTAAAGGGGGCAGGCCTTACTAGTTGGCCCTGTGTGGTGCCTTCATTTGCCCTCATGAGTCTGCTCTGCCTTGGTAAGTGTATTGAGGAACCCCCATAAGTCTAATGCTAATGAAAGCACGGTGCTACCTGCTTGGTAGGGGGTGCTGTTGTCAGCACTGCATGTGAGTCTGGTCAGGGCGCTGATAGGGTTTGCAGGGTGGGCATGCCTCCTCTTGATTTGTCAGTTATTGCAGTGTTGCTCATGTTGATTGTAGGTGTGGTAACACCCCTTATGATGCAGCAGTCTCCAGAACCTGTGAAATAGAGTTTCTGCTTTACTGCCAATGGCTTCTGCGGTGCAAGTACAGTTAGAGCCCCTTGTCCTTCAGCTGGGTCAGATTTGTGCTCTTACATTGAATCCTGCTGTCTCTTTAATTACTATTTCTTTTAATACCAGACTCAGTGCATCATTTATTGTCTGATATTGTCAGTGCTGGTTATGTTCAGGATGCTCTCTCTGCTTCTTTTTGAGATGCCGGTGTTTTGGATTTGCTGGCAGCTGTGGCTACCATCTATGCGAGTATCTCAGGTATCGCCCTGTCTCGGTCAGTTCTCTTGCTGATTAGCTGTTGTTGTCTGGTCTTCAGAATTGCCCTATGACAATTTCCTCTTCCAGGTCTAGTGGGAGTTCTAGGTGTGATAGGCACCTGCTAAAGAAGACCAGACATGATCACACATATGTAAAAGTAGGGATCACTGCTACTGGCTAAAATATGGTGATCCCTACTTTTACATACGTGTGATCATGTCTGGTCTTCTTTGCAAGCAGGTGCCTATCACAACTAGAACTCCCACTAGACCTGGAAGAGGAAAATGTCATAGGGCAATTCTGAAGACCAGAAGGCAGGATGTGTATTGTGCCTATTATGGCTGTGCTCCCTGGTTTGTGCTGTACGGTAGGATGTGAGAGAGTATTCGTAGGGACAAATATGTTGATTTGTTTGCCCTTACTTCTAAGGAGAAAAAGGAGCTGGTGGCTAGATAGATAATGCACTTATTCAGAGCCAACCCTAACCACTTTGGTGCCCTAGGCAAGATTTTGGCTGGTGCCCCCTAGCAGATAATCCCACCACCAAGTTTAGGGTTTATACGGGGA
The DNA here is from genome assembly GCA_031769625.1 of Taudactylus pleione. Lineage (NCBI taxonomy): Eukaryota > Metazoa > Chordata > Amphibia > Anura > Myobatrachidae > Taudactylus > Taudactylus pleione. Next base: position 36,595,380 of record JAUIMM010000014.1, read on the forward strand.
CACCAAAAATAACACATTGTTTTATGACAATTGTTATTTTTAAAGAAACACATTCTAAATGCACAAAATATAAAACAGTATAAATATAAAAGGAACCAACCAGCAATATTAATACCACCAAACTCTACAATATAAATTAAAGTATTGTGCAAACTTCAGTCAAAATATAAAAAAATCAGTGCAGTGCTTTCTTACTAACTAACTGATTGGATGGTTAATTGTGGCAATAGTGGCTGCATATCAACTTGGGCAAACGGAACCGCAACAGTGTCAACACAAGATAACTGAACTGAAAAATAGCAGGAATACCCCTATATATTGGGGCAGAGCCGGCTCTTGGGACGTTCGACCAGTTCGGTTGAACAGTGACGCCAACCTATAGAGGTCGCAGTCCTCCCAACCATTATAATTTCAGCGGGCCAAAGTTTCCCACGGGCAGTTGGGGACATACACCACCGCAGCTCAGCTTTGCTAAGCAGATAGCAGCGGTGCCTGTTAATCTGAAGCATGAGAACGGCAGCTATTCAGTGCAGGGGGATGCCTGGGCTCGCCACCAGCATTATGTAAAATGGGAGGCGTGCATATGGGCATGCCCCTAAATTACATCATATGGGGACATGGTTTATGGAAATTAGGACACGCACCCTTTTCGGGCGCAGGTGGCTTTGCGCAGGGAGGGAGGGGGGGGGGAGTAGGGGTGCCAAGCATTACTGGCACAGGGCGCAGCTCCACCTGGTGCCAGACGTGTATTGGTTAAAGATAATTTAAACTGAATAAGTGTTGACTAGCTGATAATTACTCTGAAGAAAAGGACTTAACATTTAAATAATTGGAACTTTCATTTGTATGGAATAACAACACTTTTGACTTATATCCAAACACAGAGCATCTATCAGCACTTACTGACCCTCCTCACAATGCCACATACTGCCTCCTTCACTGCCCACCTTACAGCACAGCACCCCTCTTAACACAGTACCTTTTATCTAGTACCCTTCTCCAAAAACAGCACTCCTCATCCAGCACTGCACCCCTGGCCTCATTATGTACATCATGTCGATCCGGGGCCCCCACACCTAAGGGGCCCCCACACAGCAGCAGCTGCACAAGACAAGAGCAGACACCGTTATGAAGCCCCGCCCACCTCGCGGCATTTTGCTGTGGTTCAAACGGCTAGAGGCAGAGCAGGTATGATGCAATTCCATTACAATTGTGTCATTTGGCTCCGCCCTTTTCCGATTGACCCGTGTATCGCAACAAAAGTTCACGAGGTGGGCAGTGCTAAATAATATGTTGCTTTCCTGCCAGGTGCCTACCCATCCACAACATGCAGTGCAGATGGTGCAAGGTAAGTTTATGTGTGAAATGTGTGTGTATGACTTGAGTGTGTGTATGTATGTATGTATGTATGTATGTTTGTGTGTAATGTATGTGTGACACATCCATGTGTTGTGTATATACAGTATGTGTTTTTCTGTGTAAATGTATGTATATGTGTAAGTATATAAATATATGTGTGTGATGTATGTGCATGTATAGGTGTAAATATAAATATATACAATTATATTGATAGGGGCCCCCACAGAGTTGTTGCCCCAGGGCCCCCTCAAACCTTAATCTGGCCCTGATTATGTACCTCTTTCATACTGTAGCAAAGTCAGCACCTCTCATTCAGCACAGTATGTCTGGCCTCATTATGCACCCCTTTCCTAACATGGCACCCCTGGCCTCATTATGCACCCCTTTCCCAGCACAGTCAGCACTGCACCCTTGGCCTCATTATACACCCCTTTCCTAACATGGCACCCCTGGCCTCATTATGCACCACTTTCCCAGCACAGTCAGCACCTAGCAAGACCCCTCAGTCAGCCAGCACCCATTTCCCAGATGAGAGATGACTTATTTAGACTCTTAAATCAGGGCCAGGTAGTTTTGGCCACCCCTACTTGTTTTGTCCAGCTCCTCAACTTTTCTTGGACTTGATGGGTGCTGGGCGGCTGATGAAGGTGGAGCTGCGTGGTGACGAGCTCTGCAAAGGCCCATAGAAGGAGTAGTTATGGCTGGGTATGTACAGCAGCCCAGCTGCAGCCATTTTACATGTAGCCAAAATGAACTTCTGCGCATTCTGTCCGATCGGATCTGAGCTCTGATCGTGGTAGCAGCTGTCATCACTCTGCCCTAGGCTTCGGAATCAGGATAGCAGTAGGATATTCCAGATACCCTAGCCATTTGCCTATAATGCCTATGTCTAGCACATGTTGCTCAAATCCAGCCTTCCAAATCCTTAATGTGTGTCAGTATCTGCAACTCATTCATGGTCTCTTCACCTTGCCTTGTTCTTTGCAGGTTGCTTTTCTCATACTGTAGTATAATGTAATGGATTCTGCACTTAGGGGAAACTGCTGCACCTTCAATAGTGGCATTTGCAACTTAGGAGCATGGTGTCATTTCAACACCTCTGTTTATGCTGCAGTGCCTCCCACTGATTAGAGATTGCCCCTTATGTCGAGGGGGCATCTAGTCCCCTGCATCTGCCATTGTCCTCAAAGAGGAATTGAGGTGCTAAGCAAGGTGCTATCTCTGGGCATGGTGGATGCCATTTCTAAATGATGGAACTGGTATTCTGAGAAGATGGATTGTTTGCAGCAGGGGTTTTTCAGAGGTGTTTCTACTCCCAGTAGTGAGCATTGTATGGTCAGCTGGTTTGCAGAATTTTAGGTCAGCCTTCAACTTACCAAATATTAGCAAACACAAGGTCATGAAAGAGCTATGTCAGAGACTTATAGTGAGCCCATTTATAGCTTTCCCTTTGCTTCATTTTGTTCTTTCTCCAGCTGGCATTGTTCCAAAAATGACTCATGGTAGTTATAGGCTCATTCTACATTTTTCATACCCCGCTGTCAACAATGCGATTCCAGAGGACATTTGCCATGTCAGCTATTAATCCTTTGATTCTGCTCTGGCAAATACAGTACACTAACAATGTCAAACACTCACCACAATCACACCACAGGCACACACAAACAAACATTGACAAGACAGAAATTATAAGTAGACAAGAGACAAAAAATGAGACACACTTATAAATGTGACAAGAAAACAGTAAAAAACACAAGACGCCTCTCAACAATCGCAAAAAATAATCACATCACCAAGTTTAAACTCCTCCAAACAGTAACCTCCAATATCCTACTACCACCATCCACCAGATGGCTTTTTATTGTGTTTGTGATGTCAGAATAGCATTGTTATGTATAAACCAATAGAAAAACATAAGGAAATGTTGATTGGTTTTGATTGATTTTGGTCAGTTTCTGTCAATTTTACATTGGAGGATGATTTGCATCATTAAACGGCAAACCAATGGACGTTATAGACACAACAAACTGATGGGGATTGCGGTTTACTCATAGTTGATGATACAAACCGATACCTAGTGAATTCTGTATTTTATTATCGTAATCTGCCGGCATTTTCCATCGGATTCCAATCAACAGCAAAGCTGACACTTAGTAAATATACCCTCTAGGGTCTTCTGATTTTCATCATGTGACAGCATTTATCACTCTGGGCCCTGGATGGTTGCACCTTTCAACACTCTTATAATCCATTACTACTGTAGCTGCGTTACTTTGAGGGCAGGGGATTTACTCATCGATCCATGTGCATTATACAGCCTTCACTTATTGGTTCATGTGGATTGCTCAGTCTGTACCCATGGCAAATACTACCTCATGCACCAGAAAAAAAGACTTGAAAGACAAATATCCTCCAATAAAACTAATAACTCCAGCAAGTACTGTAGATTGTTTATGCTACCATACAATTGCACTAAGAACATTACTGTCATTTGTAAAATATTTTGCATAATAACAGACTTTATGATTTATATCCAGTACTGTTATAGTCAATCATTCACTAATAATTTACCCTGGTAAGTGCTCCCTAAAATAAGGTCAATATACTATATTCAACAGAAAAGAAACACTTATGCTTCTTAAAACCATTTCCCTATCTACAATAGTCAAATGCAAAATAGAAAACAAAGTGACAAGCAAATATGTTTCTGTGTTTCATACACAGCTACTGTTAGAATGTAATGTGCTAATGTGTAATACTTATTTCTGTATTTAAATTCAAATTCTCTTATCACTGCCTCAGATAGTTCTTATAGGTAAAAGTTGCACACATACGTCAATCCTAATAAGCGGTCTGTCACTTGACTAGATTCTTCACATAGATTGTATATCATTAATTCAGCAGTAGTCACATTTAGTCCAAAAAGAATAATGGTCTGTGCACAACTGTATAACCTTATATGAGATCAATACCTTATCTGATCCGGAATTGGACATTGCAGCATCCATGTCTGTGTATTTTGCTGCAGTTGTGTCTGCGACTTTATGCTCCCTGTGATCTCAAGACTTCTGTCCTATTAAATGGGGGTACAATAAATTGCAAAGAAATGGTTTTAAAAGCAGAACGTAGCTTTCCACTACTTAAGGGTGAGGTTAGGTTAAGGGAGTGTTGGGGAGGTGGGAGGGAGTAGGGGGATAGGAGGGATATGGGGGGGGGGGCTTCTAGAGTGTTAAGTTAAAGGAATGATGATGTGTGCTTAGTCTTAGTATCGTTTGACTCATGTGCAACAATATTTTTATAGATTTATATTTATGATGTGATATTTTATGTTATACTGTTGCAATACTTGTTTTAATAAAAGCCCTTCCCTGGTGTACAGCCATGTCGCTGAATGTGCAAGGGCTGACAAACACCATTTTTGTAATAAAACACACACACACATATATATATATATATATATATATACACACACACTTTATATCAGGGGTGTAGCTAGCTATGGGCAACCAATGCCATTGCACACAGCACAGATGCTCTGCGGGAAGAAACTCCATTCCTCCGGCCCTAGCTCTTGGCTAGCAGGCACCCTGCACAGTATATGCAGCCGATCTGCACTTACCGGAGATGCCAGTCATGCCACCTTCTCGCAACATAATGATGTCATGCACACATAGTGGGCATGGCTACAGCTTTGTATTTTATTAATAAGTTTATTCTTTACAGTGTAGAACATTTATGTTATTTTATCTCACAAGCATTGGTAAAGTCTATTTGGTATACTATTGTGGGCACTAAACCTCACTGAAAATTGAGTTGTAATTCATGCTGCTTTCCGCTACTCCCCTACTTTTCTCTTGAAATTGGTATGATTTACCGCCGGACCCATGGCCGGCGGTTGGAATCCGACACTGGCATCCCGGCAAAGGAGGAAATCCCAATCGTCCAAGGTAAGTATTGTCTAACCTAATTTTACCCCGTAACCCTAGCCCTCCCCTAGGGGTGCCTAACCCATGTCTTTTCCACTAGTGCCTAACCCTAATCCCCCCCTCTAAGTGCTTAAACCCTAACCCCCCCTTCCCCGCCACCTAAACCTAAGTCCTCCGGGGCGCCTAACCCTAAGTCCCCCCTTGGGGTGCCTAACGCTAACCCCACCCTTCCCCTAGCCTAAATTTAACCTGCCGGGGGGGCGCCTAACCCTAAGTCCCCCCCAGGAACCCTAAATCTAACCACCCCCCCCGTGTGGCTATCCGCGCTCGGTGCCCAGCGTCTCTTTGATCGGGCGCCGGTCTCCTGGTGTCAGTAAAATGACAGGTGTCTAGATTTAGACACCTGTAATTTAACCCTCGCCGAGATTAAGCAGTCAGGAAGCCAGCTGTCGGGATTAGGTCTGCCGGCTTCTTGACTGCATACCTTTCTCTAACCCTGGTGATTGCAGCCACTTCTAGCAGCTGCTTATTATGACATCTGTTTTGCTCTGTCTAGGTATTTTTTTTACATTAGCCCAAAGGGTAATAATCTGTCCACAGCTGGTCAACCTGATATGAGACAGATGGGTTGGGTACGGAATCCCAGTAGTTGGGATGCCAGTGGTCAGAATACTGACAGTGGTACATAAGTGTACTAACCCTAACCCCCTAACCCTCCCCCTAAGCCAAACTCACCTTTCTTGCAGCTTAACCCTAACTGTCCCCTCCCAAATCATAACCCTAACCCCACCGCAGCCTAACCCTATCCGTACCCCATGCAACCTAACCTGAACCCTCCCCCTAGTGTCTAGCCCTAACCCCTGATCCTAAACCTAACCCCCTTCCCTAATACTTTCCTTCGGGATGCCGGTGGTCAGGATTCTGGAGCCACAATTCTGACTGCTGTCTGTATTTTGAGCTATGACATCCCAAACGCCAGGATGTGACTACATCCCAAGACAGACTATATGATCTATTTTGCCACATATATACCAATATTGTATTGGAAGAAAGAGAGTTTGTAATGTTTACTCTCTCATTTCCATTAATATCCCAGACTCTTAGGGGTAAATTTACTAAGAATCGTGTCTGGCCCATGTTTGTCAGAGATTAAACATGGGTTCGAATGATCACACATGGGTTTTTTTTTTTAAAGAAATTTGGAAATTCAATAAACTCCCGTGTTTGACAGGATCATGTTTTCCGATGGTGTTCCTACCCATGTTTTCTCCCCCGTGTTCCCCTAGCTCACAGGTTCTCAAAGTTGGTCCCCAGGACCCCAAACAGTGCATATTTTCCAGGTATACTCACAGAATCACAAGTGAAATAATTAGCTTCACCTGTTGATCTTTTTGTGTCAGTGAGTAATGAATACACCTGTGCACCTGCTAGGTGGTCTTAAAAATGTGACGTGTGGATCCTGAGGACTGAGTTTGAGAACCACTGCCCTAGCCTAAAACTCCTGAAAAAGCAGCCTACACATATCAGTAGATATGTTCAGGCTGATTATGTGTAATACTGTATAAAGAAAGTGTTAATTAAAAAAAAAATGATGTGCGGTTCCCCCCAAAAACATAACCAGCCCCGGGCTCCAGGGACCAGTCCTTGCTCTAAAAATACAGGGGACAAAATGTGTAGAGGTCCCCTGTATTTAATGAACCTGTTGATTGACAGCCACGTGACTCACAGCCAATCAGTGGCTACTTACTCTAGAGTGGCCTCTGATTGGCTGGTGGTAAGGCAAATGAAGTAAACCACACGGTCTTCATCTAGCCAGTGAAGAGATGTATGTGGAAACACATACATCTTTTAAATATCCATGTTCCGTGTAACTTTTTTTTGTATGGCCAGGATTCTACTGGAGAAGAGGACCAACCTGCACCAGGAGGTAGTTGAGTATTTAATTTATTTTTTATTTTTTTAGGGATAACCATGGATTTCTACTGGAGAAGGAAACCGATCACTGGGAATAATGTAAGTATGTATATGTGTGTTTAGTGTGCAATTAAATTATACTATCTATGGTGTGTGTGTGTACTATCGTTTTTTACAATTTTTTTTCAGAGTTTTTACTGGTGCCAGCCACCTGCTGGCACCTGTAGTCCCACTATAAAAAACAATACTACACATCTATTATTTACACTATTACCCCTGCACCCACTGGCCAGGGGTGGAGGGAAGGGTTCCAGGTTTCAGCCTAAGTCTGGGGTGCCCAGGAGAGGGGAGACTTCTTTATTGGGGGGATCCCCACCTCCACTGGGATCCTCAACCTGGACTGACTAGTTCGGGGTGTTAATGCTTTGGCTGGGGTGACCTGGGGAAAGGGTCACCTGGCTGTGGCATTGCACTCTGGCTAGTTTGAGTCCGGTGCTGGTTTTAAAAATACAGGGAACCCCGCACTGTTATTTCCAGTATTTTTAAAACCAGGACTGGCACACAGAGCCTAGTGTTGGCCTACACATTTTTCCCCCCATATTGTTAAAACCAGGACTGGCTCCTGGAGGCTGGGCTTGGTTATGTTTTTGGGGGATCCCACAATTTTTTTTTCATTTATTTTTAAATTAACCCATTATTTTAGTAGTTACAGGCAGACACATACATCGATCACACTGCTCTGTGCATTTTTCTGCAAGACACGCTGCTCAGGAGGAGGTCTAATTCAAACTTCTATTTTTTAACTAAGTTTGCGTAAAGTACACCTGTGATTCTAATCACGATTCTTGGTAAATTCCTGTGTTTTATTCCTGACTATGGAAAGTACTGCCATGTTCAGCCGATGGTGTATTCATTTCTAGTTGTATTTACAGGTGCATTTTAACTTCTGATTCAACCAAGTTCACCTCTGAAAATACAGAAAATATACCCATTTTGGCATAGTAAATTCCAGTGTTTGGGAAATACTTCCGTTACTGCAATCTCGGACAACCACGGAGCTTAGTAAATTTACCCCTTAGTGTACAGATACATTTAAACAGGTAAAATTTGTATGTTACTAATAGTGCATTACTGTATGTAATCTTCTAATACCACATCAGGACTTAAGGCCTCCATACATCAGCAATTGATTGAAGCAATTGTGCAATTTGCAATCTATTATGTATAAAAATCTTTCCCTTTTTCAATCAATTGTGGCAATTCTGCAATCTGTAATCGACTGAAAAAGGGAAAGATTTTTATAAACAATCGATTGCAAATTGCACAAGTGCTGCAATCAATTTCTGATATATGGGGGCCTTTACTCAATATAAAGGCAACATTGTACTTATTTATAGTGTTACAGTAAGTGGTGGCGAGACTCATTCGTTGCAATGACATGTTCTGGGCTTTCAAGAATTATTGAAACAGTAACTACAGTATGTTATATATTACAAACAGTGGTCCTGACATTCATTCATTCATTCTAATGACATGGTCTAGGCAACCTATTGCTATCAATTTTATTTGGAAACAGTTACTATTGTATGTTGCAATGTGTCACATACTACTTGAAATTGCTACTTCAGTCGAGAGCTAGTTATACCCTCTCCCTCCATTCTCCCTGAGCTGGATAATTGCTTTCTTTAACATTCAACTGAGTCACGCTTTTAATGTGACAATATGCCAATGTAGGATTATTCAAGCCTGGAACTGTATAAAATGGTTTCTGAATACACAGCTTCTAATACATGTATTGCTACCTCTCATGTTATCTATCTTGTACTGTTATTGCTATTACAGGATTGTTATTAATCAGTTACCCAACAGTATACCACATACAATATTTAAAATATATGGTAAAATGTGTTATGTGTGCACAATGCTTTCTGAAAGCATGCAAACTCAACATGGAGGCCCAGAGGATATTTCAAGAGGAAATCCTCTAATCAAAACATTACATTTTGATTGATAAAAAATGGAACATGCTCAGTCATATGCTATTACTAAAATACAGATTGTAGGCCTGATTCATAATTGCATGCAGGTCTGCAATGGCTGCTGCATGTCACGACCAGAGCGTCCTTACCTGCTGGCTCGTGGTCTCTGCCTGTGCGAGCGCTCTGGCGCGGTTCTACCGGTGGGGTTGCTGGTTCCTGGAGGTTGACGCAAGGAGGTCCCGGGGGAACAGGCCATGCTGTTACAGGTAAGACTGACAGCTTCTCCATGCTGCAGACTGCTGGGCGCTGCCATCTTGGTTTTGGGCATGTGACCTGAATGGGCCAATCAGGTTGGAGCTCTGCATGTGACTCTCAGCAGCCTATCTTGCACCTTCCCATGGTACTTAAGGATGTTCAGCACACCCTCTAGTTGCCAGTACAACATGTTCTCAGCCTTCCTGTGTGAGAGGTCTCTGTGCGCCCTAGCCTTGGTATATTGCAGTCTCAGCAGTGTCTCGTTTGCTCCCTTTCAGCATTCCAGGCAGTTCCCAGGATTCCTGCACCAGCTATACCCCATGTCTCACCCTCCACTTGTTACTGACCAGCAGCACGCACTCAGAACCCATTGCAGTTTACAGACCTCTGATCCTTAGCATACCACTATTGGAATTTCTTCTCTGTCAGTTCATTACCAAGCACCTGTTTCTCTGCCTCACATCAATTGGATTAATTCATTACCAGACATTCATTACAAGGATTCATTCATTACCAGACACATGCTTTTCTGCTTCACATCTATTGGATTTGTTTTATTATCAGACACTTGTTTTGCAGTTCCACAGCAACTGAACTTTTATTCTCTGCCAGACATTTATCCTCAGTTCACCCATGGACTTTTGTTACAGTATTTATATAGGTCCTGACACTGCATTTGTAATGCAGATAGATTGCTAACAGTATGCTAATGCTGACACACTTGTTCATCCTTATATGCCATGCCACCTACTGTTTTATTGTATGCAGTCACAGTCATCATCACTAGTATGGGCATTTACACCTACCACATTCTGTGAGCAAGAGATCCATCTGTAACGGGTATCCAGAATGCAAATTCATTCTGCAGAATAGGATGCAATTCTGGCTACATGCCCACAACTCTCCTAAGAAACTCCCATGAAATGGTTTATTTGTGTGTGTTCATATGGACAGAGAGAAATGTCCGAGATCTGTCAGAGAATTGAGCGGATATACACAAATAAGCATATACTCACTACACTGCATGCTTAGTTGGCTCAACTTTGCTAGATGTGGCTGCATATGAAGCTGTGTGTTCTTTAGCTTCAATATTGTGTCTGAATACTAGAAAGGTACGGGATATAGGTACAAGTAAGAGGGAAACAATATAACAAAGGCAATACTCTCACTATCACTGTAAGTGAGAAATGGCAAAAGAGATCATATAGTTTGTCTCATATCAGGCTGTCCAGGTGCGGACAGATTATCATCCTTTGGGCTAATGTGCCTACTGTTGAATTAATGGTATGGAGATAAATGACAGTAGAGCAGTTATTTGCCTCATATAAATCTGTACAGTTGTGGACAGACAATTATGCTGCTGAATAAATGATTAATACAAATCTAAGAAAATTATCTAACAATTCATCCAGTAGCAGACAGCAGGTTGATGCATGTGTGAATCTCACGTCTATACAGAACTATCTGTTACAGTGTTCAAGGGATTTTAAATTAAATACAGGATGAATTATTGATCCAGATAAACACAGATTGTGACAATAAGAGAATTCTACTATACATTTTATGATTTATATCCTGAATTTATAAAACCAGATAACATTTTAACAGTTGACTATATATGAAACACATAAACTATACATATTTGCTAGTCACTATGTTTTATTTTAGGCATTTGGTTATTATGGATATGGAAATGTAGGATGTAGGATGTAGTATGATAACCAGTAACAGTTTGGCAGAATAGTAAAAAGTCACTGCTGAGGCAATACAACAGGTAAGGGTTATGATATGCAACAAGCAATATGAAAGCAGAGGAGTGGGCAATGCTGAGTACTGTCTGGTGGAAAATTAATACTAAAACAGTACAGTTAATGAGTAAGCAAGGAAGTAGTCAGGCAGATCAGTTAGGCAGAGTATGATTAGAATCAAAGGATAGATGGGTGGATCAATAAGCAAGAAAGACATGAACTTAGAATGAAGTGACCCTATTGTAAGAGTGACAGTGGTGGTTGCAAGAATATTTTTTTCCAGTGAGCAGGTGTCCAAATCACAGACTGATACAGGAATGGAAAAACTAAACAGAAATCTTAATTGTCTTAAGTATTTCCATGCAGCTGTTTATGGTTGCAAGCCAAAAGGAAACACAAACAACAATGAACAACAGTGCTGTGTAACACCTAAAACCTGAATCAATAATAAATAAAAAATGTAATAAAAAAATTGTGCCAGAAATAAGAATTGAAAATAAATCATAAAGTATGACTTGTGTGTACAAATTATGCAAATTTAATAATATAAAACAGACATCATTGGCCAATGTAACAAATATAAATACACATATAAAATATGTCTAATAACACAACATCAAAAGAGACAATAAACACTGTGACAAAATAATCATTAGTAATATATATCTAGATCACATTAACCTTATATAGCAGCTGTGGTTTTAGATGCTAAATATATGGGCAGAGATGGTTATAATCCCATGCATGTGAGCATGAACCTACAATCTGTTTATAGTTCTGCAAGAGAAAGTATAGTTACTTTCAAAAAATGTCTTATCCAGATAGGTGATATAACGAATTTAAACACTAATTCCCAGACTGAATCCTGCTGAACACTGATGACAACTGTCCTGAAATAGAATTGTGGAATTTAAGATAGTTTTCCACTAACAGTGTCAGTGCAGGTTTTGTGAAATGAATGTCTCACAGTGAGTGCAATATGTGCTCACTCAACAACACACCTCATGCTCCATCTGTCTCATGATCAAATCTGCGGTCCATATATGCCTCATAATAAAGACAATGTGGCAGTCTGCAGGCTCCCTCCGTCTCGTGGCAAAAGAACATGCACTTTTTCTGTGCTAATTTGCGGTTGGTGACACACTATTGCTCAGCCGCCAGATGGTGTCTTCTGTGCTGCCATCTGCGCTAATTTGCGGTAATGGACTGGCAGATTGCAGTGTTCCGTATGTCTAGTGAGGAGCAATTCCCACACAGTGCTGCGGCAGATGACGCAATGGACCTGCTGTTGGATGGATTCTGCTATGCTGCTGCCTACAGTGTCTCGCAGCAGTGTGCTGTCAGACAGGTGTCTCTGTGGGACAGGCTCTGTCTAGCCCTCCTCCATGCAGTTACCCGAACAGCAAACTTTAACTTGTCCACTGCGTGCGCCCTTGTAGAGGTATGTGTCGCAGGACCAGGACTTGCAGTGGTGATCAGAAAAGACACAACCTGGCCGGCTCCAGGAGAACCCTGCCCTCCACCCACACGCTGTAGTTCTTGGTTAAGCTCAGGGGGGAGGGAGCAGTGAAGGGAAGGGGCAGAGGGTGAAGGCAGTGGGAGTGCAGCACTGGACGGCACTGGGTGACGAGAAACCTAGCGCCAGCCCTGCACCACGGTTTATTATAAATAGGCTAACTTACCAAAATATCCCTTTAAACTGGGACACTCATGAATTACACAGGTTCTGTGCTGATTAAAACCAGGTGAAATGCAGGCTGAAAGTGAGCAAGTCACAGGACATGTGTAATTCATGGGTTTAAAGGGATAGTATTGTGAGCTTATTCATATGATATTATTGCACTCTATTTTACTGACTTGACTCCTATCTCTGTGGGTTTCTGCTAAGTTATTAATGGACTGTTCAATTCCATGCCTTTCACACTATAGGGCCTATTCATCCTCACTTCATTTATACAAAAGCAAGTGAAAATAAATATTTTAAATAATAATATTTAGAGAAAAAAAAAGAAAGCAAGTACTCTCTTTGTTTTGGGCACAAGTTCTACCAAATAAATAAAATATAACCTTTAATAGAAATAATTAAAATATATCTTCAAAGAAAAAATGGACAACATGTAGATACAGGTACAAACATATACATACAAATACAATATTAGGCCTAAAATTGGCCAAGATAACAAATAATGTCAGTGATCCACGTATGTATATAGATATATACACACACTGCTCAATAAATACTCAGGAATCAGTTGGGTCACTGAACATTCACATGAGATATTATTACCAATTGAAATACCATAGTGAAAATGTACCAGTAATTTTCTAATTACATGGATATAATCCTCAATATAATAGTCTGAAACTATGCCAGCCGCCTACAAACGCCCTCTAGGTTCTCTAGCTATAGGTGCAATGAATTGCACGTAACCCTAATACAAACGGATGGTGTGTGATATCATTTCCATAAATATGAAAATCATAAGTAGCATGAAATCATAGTACAATACCAGTGGAAAATGGTCAAGCATATAAATCAAAGCATAAATTGTCAGCATGAATTAAGATAGCAGAGATGTTGAAATTGCAATGTGCCAATGATCATTAAAAATTGTCATTAAATCAGCAATGGTTGAAGATAAGTGTCGGCACAGATGTCACCAATTCAAAGGACCATTTCCACTAACTGTTATTATAAGCAGCGTAATGTATACATAAAGCAATATCATGTAATAAACATTAATTGAAATAACATGCATAAGAAAAACAGTGCATCTATCCTTATATCAGTAATAAAAGATAGGCACCAATATCACCAAACCGCATGTATATATGGAATACAATGTCATGATATAGACAGGGTTGATATGATCTAAAATACAGGTACAGTCTAAATGTAAAGAGAGATATAGTCAAATACCGTTCACTGACAGCAAGGGGAAAGGTGGCTGCTAGGTGAAACGAGGGTCTTGTTGACAGGAGCCTCCGGTGTGCACGAGGGGACTCCTGGCAGTCTCATTTTCTCATACTGACTCACCAAGTAATCTGTTAATATTTGTCAGAATTATGGTGAGTAACAGGGGAGAATAGTTGACGCTATCTATCTATCTATCTATCTATCTATCTATCTATCTATCTATCTATCTATCTATCTATCTATCTCATACCCTCAGTATATGTGGAGGATCCGCTCATGTCCCATTCAATACTTACAGTAATGAATAGCAGCCACCTTTCCCCTTGCTGTCAGTGAGCGGTATCTGACTATCTGACTATATCTCTCTTTACATTTAGACCGTACCTGTATTTTAGATCATATCAACCCTGTCTATATCATGACATTGTATTCCATATATACATGCGGTTTGGTGATATTGGTGCCTATCTTTTATTACTGATATAAGGATTGATGCACTGTTTTTCTTATGCATGTTATTTCAATTCATGTTGATTACATGATATTGCTTTATGTATACATTACTCTGCTTATAATAACAGTTAGTGGAAATGGTCCTTTGAAATGCACATGCTAACAGGAGGCGTCTATCTCCTACAGAAGCCTCCTGTTGAATTTGAAATTAAATGACACAGAATTGCGCAGATTCTTCCTTGTGGCTTTGCAATCCCTTAAAACATGAATCAGGCCCTACTGGGTAGAAGTGACAGGCCTCCTGGCCTATCATTCACAAGATGGCTCCATAAGTAATAGTATGTGGTAGCTCCACCAAATTTGGCAGGGTGGTGTAGTTTGACCAGGATTAGGTTTTTGCCCCTAGGTTTGAACTTCATCAGGGCCACACACTGTCACACAATCCCTAAAAATGGGGACCCTCTTAAATTACACAGATACCGGGGCAGGCTCAAGTGGAAATTGGCATTCTGACAAAAACCTGTGTGAAAGCTACAAAAGTATTATTTTAACCTCACAGTCTGAGAAAGTGTCAAACTTGACTCATGCAAGTTCATTTTAAATCCAGAGTTAGTCAGCCCTCTGTGCTTGAATGAAAGGGCATTACTAGAACTTTGGAAGCCACATAGCAACATCTTAAAAGATATATACATTTGCACACACAGGGTCTCATTCAGACCCGCTCACGAGCGCAGGATGCTCGCAAGTGGGTTGATGGTACAAAAATGCGCATGCCCACGACGGAGGCTGCTCCATCGTGCGCATGCACAAGACCCGGATAGCGACAGCCAAGCTGTCGCTCTGGGTCTTGCACCAAAGGGGAGTGCTGTCGATGTTGATTAACAGCACGCCCCCTTTGTGTGCCGGGGACGTGGCTGCCAGATGGAGGCATTCCCATGGGCACGCCTACCTTCTGGGTCCGGCCCCACTGATAGAGCCAAAAGCACTCCTGGGCTTGCGGCAGCGAGACCCTACTGCAGGGTCTCGTCGCAAGCCTGATGGTCGCGATGGTTTTGACCATCGCGACCATCTTTTTGGCCGCTCACATATGCTGTGGGTGGTCACCCACAGCTATGCGAGCGGCCAGGAGGCCGCTCCAAGTTTAGGTAGGAGAGCCCTGATTCTGGTCAGAGCGTCCGGCTCTGAATCAGGCCCACAGAGCCTATTCATGTTATTCCACACAGTTGCATGCCTTATACACATTATGCCATGCAGAAGTAGTGCCGCTTATACATTATGCCCCTAACACTACACATAATGTCCCTTACACATTATACCACACAATAATGCCCTTTACAGATTATGCCACATAGTAGCAGTGCCCCATATAACACAATAGTAGTGTCCCTTACACATTATGGCACACACAATGCCCCTTACACATTATGCCCTCCAGTAACTCACCTCCCATCTCCTTCCAGCAGCCTCATGTCTCCCCCTGTGTGCCATCAGCACCACCAGCAGGCAGACATGGACAGACAGCACCGGCACAATTGAATCTGGTGCTGGTTGTGAGCCAATCGAAGCCTCCAGTGCTGATTGGCTGCTGGTCCTTGAGCTCTTATTCTCTCATGACCAGTACCAGATTCAATTGTGCTGGCGCTGTCTGTCCATGTCTGCCTGCTGGTGGTGCTAATGGCACACAAAGGCAGGCGAGAGACTCCTGGAGGGAGATGGTGAGGTAAGTTACTGGGGGGAATAATTTGTAAGGGGCATTACTGTGTGGCATATTATTAATATTGGGTGCACTGTGTGGAATACTGGGAGCACTGAGGCATTTTAGGAGGCACTGTGTGATAAACTGGGTGGGCTGTGTGGCATACTGAGAGCACAGTGAAGAATAAAGTTTATACTGGAGGCACTGTGACCAGGGCCATTAAGAGCCAGCCCAGGGAAGGGGGCATGACCTATTCATGGGAGGTGTGGGCATGCCTCCTTATAATTAAAAGGGAAAAAATTGGCACGCTGGGGTTGGGGTCACTGTGAGCCCCTCAGCCCAGTGCTAATCCAGGGGGCAAGTGATCAGTGTGATCGCTCACCCCCCAGAGGCAGAAGAGACTGCTGCTGCTAGGCTGATGCCAGGTAAGAGGGAGTGGGGGTGGCGTTAGACCCAAGCCCCCACCGGACCCCTCCAACAAGCCCTGGCTTGGGTAATTAGTACCCGCTTCCCCCCTCTCGGTGCCCCTGACTATGACATAATATGTATTATGTGGTCACTCTATGGCATAATGTAATATTATTGGTAGCGGTTCCTACAAATTAGTTAATCTAGGGTTCCACAAATTTTAATGCAATACTATATGGTATGTCCATCCCAAGGGCCAAATGTAATAGGGTGAGAGTTTAGAAGATGTGACAGTTTAACAGTAAATTCTCACACTTTCTAAACTCTGCCAATATAATAGAGTCCAAGAATATACAAACTCACATGTTACACTCAAAGAACTTCCATCCAGATGTTTTCCCACTTTGAAGATAAAACTCGACTTTACTGCTAAACTCTCACATTTCTAAACTCTCGCCCTATTACATTTGGCACCAAAATGTAACTTTTTTGACAACTCCAGAGACATCTATCTAAATGATTAGGTATCAATCACCAATTATAAACTGGACAAAAGAGTTTAGATGCTGGCTGATACGGGTTGGATACAGGATGCCGGCGCTCGGGAGCGCAGCAGTCAGAATGCCAATGCGCCAAAACGACAGGGTTAGGATACCAGTATGCTAACTCTACCATTACCCCTAAACCTAACCCTCCCTTCCCACATCCTAAAACAAACCCAAGTGCCTAAACCTAAATCTCCCCCTAGTTCCTACCCTAACCCTTCCCCCCCGTAGTCTCTTACCCTAACCCTCCCCCTAGTGCCTAATCCTAACCCTCCTACTAACCCCACTGCTTACCATCGTGATGCCGGCAGTCTGACTGGTGTCAGGATTCCAGCTCTGGCATTCTAAGCCCTGGAATCCCGACAGCCGGGATTTCAACTACATCCCAGCTGATACAAATCATAAATTAAAATTTATTATTTTACAAGAGCACTTATATTTTATTTTGCAATGCAGAAGTACTTCCATATAACATAATTTTGCCATTTTTCAAGTATGCACAGCTGGCTCTTAAAGTATAGTTTCTGTAATGATGTTCAAAGATATTTAGGTTGACAAATTAATGATACTAAAAGAATATATGTAGCTGGATAGTGAAGGTTTATTATAACATTCTGGCTATAATAATAAAAAAAACAGATGTACTGTATAATGACGTATTTACTCACGTATCACATATTGAAAAATAAAATTGTGCTTTACATTAAGTTAAAAAAAAATGATGTTAACCCATCTGTTTACAGAAAAGCATGGTATAAATTCTAGTGACTAGCACTGTAGTGTAAATACTACTCACTTATACATCTGGAGATGAGCATGTTACAAGTATGTGGTGTTCCCTTCTGGGTCCTCAATTGGCTCTTGATTCAATACATTCAATCTCTTACAATACATCGGCTTAGCAAACAGTTTTCACCATTATAGCCTATGCTCAAAACAACTAGAAACGGTAGATTTTACTGTAACAATTTTGTAAAAGTGGTCTTAAATAGGAGACAAGGGATACAGTTTTGGCCAGATGTACCATGTAAATTATAATAATTGAGCATACAGTGCCTTTGTCAAATTTGGTGGGTTTACTGACCTGTTATTTAATGTATAATTGTACTGTATGAACATGACCTGCTTGCTGTCTTTCAGAAGACAAGTTGAGAAACATTGTGTGACATTGCAGTATGCTCTAGGGCAGGTTATTTAACATGTGGACCTCCATCTGCTGTGGGACTACACATCCTAGCATGCCCTGCTGCAGTTTTGCTATTAGGGCATGCTGGGATGTGTAGTTACACAGCAGCTGGATTGCCGCATTGTTAAATACCCCTGCTCTAGGGAGATAAACGATTACTTGATGGGCACATGAAAAATAAATATATAACTGAAAAGGCAGCAAAGGAAACATTGTTAATGAGAGAGCATCAGGTGGCATTTGCTGTGGTACAATGTACTTTCTGTAATGTGGATTTAATTTAACTGTCTATATTAAGCAATGACAAAATCAGCACACTGTATAATACATAAATGTGTCTTAGATATCTCATTTAAAGTATTATAAAGATACTTAATATCACAAAACTGATTATATGTATGAATGGGAGTTCTGCATAGATACAACAAAATATTGATACCAGCTATAATCATTGGTATAGTAATTAGTATAGTTTGCCCTCGTCTTCTCTTGTTTCTGTTCTCAATCAATCGCCCTCATTTATAGCCTCATTACTTGCATGAATAAGTTAAGAGATAATTATTCTGGACAAAACACAGTAGATCTAATATATTTCAATTAATTCAGCAATGCAAATATGAGCTTGGAATACAATTAATTTTGCAAGAGAAACAATTGACACTAATTGTATGTTAATTGAGCCATTGACTGATGTAAAACCACTTTACCAATGCATTGTTAAAGGAAACAAAAGATAATAAAACATAAAATGAAAGTATACATAATTATTACTGATAGGGTGAATCGTTTAGTGATTGAACAGTTAAGGAAATTCTCATATTTAAGGGGATGGTGTATGTAGAAGATACAACGTAAAACTATTTTGAGACACGTGCCATCATTATTACTATGTATACTTTTAAAATACATTATGGTTTAAAGATTAAAGGAATAGTTAGAATATTACAACAAAATACAGAAGAGGTGTAAAATTACCAGTGAATGAGTGCACAAGCTAGCAAATGAACAGACAAGTCCAGTAAATGAATAATATAACTTACATCAACAAAACATAGTCAATAAATCTAATTTAAGATTGTATGCATTAACTTTAAAATGAATGTATTAAACCTAAAAATGTTTGTTCACTGGTGGTGTTCATTCACTGGCTAATTCACCCTATAAGGTATGACCTTGTGCAAGTGTACCAAGCAGAATTGATGCTGTTTTGAAGGAAAAGGTGGTTACACCAAATATTGATTTGAGTTAGATTTCTTTTTTGTTCATTCACTTTGCATTTTTTTAATTGATAAAAATAAACACTTCTATGTTTGAAAACATTCTTACTTTGCAGCAGTTTTTCCTCACCTGCCTAAAACTTTTGCACAGTATTGTATATTAATCACAGCTCCTCTTTTGCTATGGTACTTGGGGCACAATGCCCAAAACCTGATAAATCATTAAGCTAACTAGGCTGCAGCCTAGGGCATTGGGCCATGGGGGGGGGGTATTAGCTCCCTGCACCTTTCATGTCACAGACATTTTCTAATGACATTCTGAAAAAGTTGTAATATCCAGAAGAACTGGAAGAAGCTGGAAGACTGCATAACTGCATAGTGGCCTTCACACTTGTAAATTGACTGCAATAGACTTAGAAAGCAGTGGTGGGGGGGGTGGCAAGAGGAGCAGAAAGAGATGCTTTGATGTGGGCTGGTGGGTTGGGTATAATATCCCAGCAGTGACCATCCCTATGGTCTCAATACCAGCAGTCAAAATCTTGATGCATGTTGGTTTTTTAACCCTGGCCCTCACCCTAACCCCTAACCCACCCTTCACGCAGTCTAAACCTCACCTTCCCCTAACCCTCCTTCTAATGCCTATCCCTAAACCTAACCCTATACTTAATACAGGGGGAGATGCTATAATGTGAGATCTGATTGGGGTGGGGCTATAAGTGTATTAGCCTAGTGCTGTTGGATACTTAACCAGGCCCTGATAATCTGATAATGCCTAATAGAATTGATTGTGCCCAGTTAATGTGAAAATAGTAAAGCTTTAGAGCTAAGCTTGATATGAAACTATCCAATTGGGAAAAAATACCTCCAAACCCCCCCCCCCCAAATAATCTGACATAGCTGACATAGTCTCCCATCCTTTGATTTGTTGACGCTTTAACATAATAATACCAGACAGGAAAGTCTATATAAAAGACTTCTGAAAACTTGCATGGAATATTAAAATGCCACATTGGGATGGTCAAGCTCCCAGCACTACGTTAGGAGTCATTGTTCTGGCCTAACCTTCAGGAAGAATGGGAAGAATCAACAGATCAACCAAGGACATGATAACTTGTTCCACACCACATGAGTTGGGTCTGGAAACAACCCCCCCTGCCCCCAGTGATAACTGTTATGCTTTATAATAGTAGTTCCAGCAGCACATGAGACCATGTAGTTGCAAGAACCTCCCATAAGGGTATGGGGGAAACACAGATATGAGGTGGGGCAGATTAGATCTACTAAAACTAGGCAGCATATTTATATATTTGTTTTTTGATTGTATTTTACATCTCAGCCCACACATCATCAGGTAGTTGTTTAAGACACCCAAAAGAGAATTGTATTAGAGTGCTCATGTCACTATCACATAAGTACTAAATCATCCATACAAAAATAATTACATTTGACACTAAAATATGTCAGCGGTAATGAGCTGCGGTGGCTCAGTAACAGACATAGTGTCTAGTTATCATAGCTTAGTAAGCAGTTGGTGTTAGCATAAATAAGGAGCTTATCATTGTTGCTTTCTCTTTTATTTAAAACTACACTTTCACTGTGATACAGTGGCTATCCACTGTCATCACAGTTTAGTGAATGAACTTATAAATTGTATTGTTTATACTGTCTGTATAGTATATAAGGTAAGATCCATTTCATGTATCATATCCTAAAACTGAGGGTAATTTAGAGTTATATGCCTTAGGGGCCAATGCTGAGTTGGTGGTAAAATGATCACTGCTATTTAAAAAAAAAAAAAAAAAAGAAAAAACCTGCAAAAGTGATCTTTTTACAAATATAAAGTAAGCAGATGAAACACATCTGTGAGATATGAGCTGCTCTGACCGAGTAGCATAAGCTTTACATTTACATCAAGTGCAAAATAAAGTGTAACTGCAAAACAATGCATGCAACCGGAAAGTGTAATTGGTAGCATACTGTACAGTACAGTATATACCACATTTCCAGCAGATTTATTTATATCTCAGTCAAATCTACATTATACGCAAATATGTTCATATCCTCAGTTAGGGTGCATACACACCAGGACGATATGGCATATTGGCAATGCAAAACGTGTATATCGCATAGTGTATACGCACAATTGAGTGCTCCCGCTGGTTGTATGCGATGATCTTCCAGTTGTCTGTGCTGCACAGACAATCGGGAGATATCGCATATGATAAGGTGCTAATCGCACAGTGTGTATGGCCAACCGGACGACCAGACAATTTGTCTGTCCGATTTGGCCAATGTTGACGTCTTGTGGTAGCCACTCCCATTTCCTCCCACAATTCTCTGCCTCTCCAGCATGGTGTCCGCTCCCTGGAGCCCTGAAGATGCAATTTCAGATATTGTGCAGCCTCTGCAGCTCCTGCTTATATAACTGGTATGTGTGTGTCAAAAGAAAAGAAGATAGAAGAGTCCAATCTGCGCAGGTTGAGCTACCAGCACTAATAAACACTCTAGAGTTTTTCACCAATAAACTCTGGAAATATTATAGCAATGAAATGAGAATGAGTGTATTAATATAGGTGCTCATGTCACATATAAGGTAATCGCCTCTATTTTTTGATAGGTGAATCTCTTAATGGTTTATTAGGAAACATTTGTGTGCTCCCAGGGAACTTAGGGCCTGATTCAGACCCGTTCACTATATGTGTGCGCTCGCACTGAGCGTATGCTAATTTTCCAAATTGACATAATGGAATGCGTTCGCTCGCCAAGGCATTAGCACACCCACTTTGACTGTGCGAGCAATCACTCTGTGTATGCAGACATCCCTTAGCATATGTAGAGCCACCCACTGGCACACGTCATCTCCAGGAAGTGTATTAAAACACTGTTACATCGAGGACCATCGGATGCGAACGCAGCGCTTGTGGTAGCCTTACCCTACCGCAAGCTCTGTGAACATTTCAGTGTAAAAAAAGCCAAGTGACGTGTACTATGATGCTGCCTGTTAATTATGCATGCCTCTGAAACGGCGTTGAAACACTCAGGCACGCCTGCATTCGCATCTCCAACCCCCTGTTATTACAGGACGGCCCCTGTTACCACCCACAAACGGCCTCTCCTGTCACTCATTACACCGGACTGTCTTTGCAGGGCGAGCAAGTGGTATGTGATCGCAGTGAGTAGTTCGCGCATGTGCAGAACGAAGCGTGCGCAAGCGCGTATGCAGAACATTGGGCCGCTTGCGAACGCACGCATATAGCGAACGGGTCTGAATCAGGGCCTTAGTTCCAAATGTCCAGAACAGAAAAAGGTTACTTCTTATTCTTCCTCCTTTTTTTATGGATTGTTACAAAAAAAATTGATAACCCATAGGGGATACGATTTACAGGTAATAATCGATAGTTGGTGGTAACGCTATATTTCAGCTGATTAATCACGACCCAATCAGGCCCAAATATGATCCAAGTCTGATAATCAAATATCTACTTCTAATGGATTCATAATAAGGATCAGAGGGCCTGATTCAGACCCGGACGCTATTTGGGCCGCTCACTCTCAAAAAGGGGCCGGATATTTAAATTAAGCGCTCGCTCTTTGCGGTGTGAGGACACTTCTATGTCTGTGCGAGCGTCCGCTAAATGTGCTCGCTATTTTTTCAAGATGCCCCTTTGCGGTTGGCAAATCACGTCATCTATTTTTATTAGATTAATCAGGAACATCGAACGGCATCTTGACTGCTCGCATCGCTTGAGGTCGGAATTACTTCCCGTAATCACTGCGAGCAGTTCAGGCTAAAAGACAACCAAGTGACGTGATCGATGACGCTCCCTTGCTAATTATGCACTCCCATTAAACACTGTTTTTTGACCGTTGGGCACACCTGCTTTCGCACAACCACTCCCCCGTTTTCAAGCACCTTCCTCTGTTACCACCCACAAACGGCACATTCTGTCACTCAAAATAGCAGCCCCTCTGTGTTTTACGAGCACACGATTTCCGACTGCAATGACTGGTTTGTGCACACGCATTGCGTACCATACGCATGCGCAGTTGTGCGACCATCGCTCAGAGCGAGTGTGCGGACGCTTACGAGCGGGTCTGAATCAGGCCCAGAGTTATAAAAATTATACAAAATCCACAAAGAACCTGGGTATTCCTTTCTGTGAGAGCAACCAATTGTGAACCAGGCTCAAGCATCCTGGAAGCTTAAGACTGGTTCACATCTGTTTGCTCTCACAGAAGGGAATACCCAGGTTCTTTGCGGATTTTGTATAAATTTGAGGAGCTTTGGACAGTTACCGCTGACTCACTAAATGTTATAAATCTATTTGAGCTTAACTCTGATCCTTATGAACACATTAGGAGTAGATATATGTGATTAGCAGACTTGGATCATATTTGGGCCAGATTGGGTCGTGTTTAATCAGCTGAAGTACAGCGTTACCACCAACTATCGATTACCTGCAAATCATATCCCCTATGGGTTATCAATTTTTTTTTGTAACACTCCAGAAAAAAAGGAGGAAGAAGAAGTGACCTTTTTGTTTTGGACATTTGGAACTAAGGCCCTGAATCAGAGCCAGACACTCTTTCAGAGCGCTAGCTCTGATTCAGGGCAGTATTTTTTTTTTGAGCCGGCCTTCTGGCCACTCGCCAGCTTTAGCTCGCAACCATTGGGGCTTGCGACGAGATCCTTGTGGTAGGGTCTTGTCTGCCGCAAGCTCCAGTGAGCTTCCTACTCTAATAGAGCCGGAAGCTCACCACTGATATCACTCATGATGTCAGTGGGGCCACCCCCAAACGGCAGGCGTTCCTTCGGGAACGCCTCCGTTTGGCAAGCCACCCCTCCGACCCGCCTACAAAACGGGGCGAGCTGTCAATCAATATCGACAGCTGCCCCGTCTTGTAGTGAGCCCAGGAGCGATGGAGCTGCCGTCACTCCCTGGGGCTCGCGCATGTGCAGTGGGGGACCACCGACTCACTTGCGAGCATTGTGAACTCGCGAGCGGGTCTGAATCAGGCCCTAAGTTCCTTGGGAGCACATATATGTTTCCTAAGAAACCATTAAGAGACTCATCTATCAAAAAATAGAGACGATTACCTTAGATGTGACGTGAGCACCTATATTAATACACTCATTCTCATTTCATTGGTATGTGTGTGTGTCTGCATGTGTGTGTGAGTGCTGCATGTGTGCCTGCGTGTGTGTGAGTGCTGAATGTGTGTCTTTGAATGCTGCATGTGTGTATGTGTGTGTCTGCCTGTCTGCATGTGTGTGCCTGTCTGCGTGTGTGAGTGCTGCATGTGTGCCTGCATGTGTGTTTGTCTGTCCACATGTGTGTGCCTGCATGTGTATGTGAGTGTTGCATATGTGCCTGCATGTGTGTGTGAGTGTTGCATATGTGCCTGCGTGTGTATGAGTGCTGCATGCTTCTGTGTGCCTGTCTGCATGTGTGTATGTGTGTGCCTGCATGTGTGTGTGAGTGCTGCATGTGTGTGTGTGTGTGTGTGTGTTTGTGTGTTATAATATTAATTTTTGTCCTTCTTTTCAGGTCCAAATCCTTTGGAGAAAGATTCTGATCTTGTCAAAGAATTTATCCAAGGTTATCGTGACAATGAATGTCTTTGGAAAATATGTTCCAAAGATTACTGTAATAAAGAGAAGCGAGCCATAGCTATCCAGAGATTGATATCCATTTCAAAGCCGTACCATAGTAAAGCAGATCCCAAATGGGTTAAGCAGAAAGTTCAGAATTTCAAAACCGTTTTCTTAAAGGAACACAAAAAAAAGTTTAGCGTCCAAAATATCTGGTGCTGGCACTGGTGACATCTTTATACCTACATTATGGTATTTTAATTTGATGAAATTTACCCTGCATCAAGGGGAGCAAAGAACATCGAAGGGAAGGAAGGGGATTTTGAAAATAGCTGCATGGAGATGGTAAGTAAACAAACAGTGCAACGGAAAAACAACATTTTAATTGCCAATAAAAGATATACATTTATATGTAATTAATAAACTCCTCTTGTCACGGCACAGCCCCCACACCATTGAAGTATGTCATGTAGCCCTCCCATGTCTGCTTTGCACGAGCACTGAGATGCAGACTTGAAAGACCAAGTGATGTCCACCTGTCCTCTGGTGATCTGGTGATGCACTTGATCAGGCATGAATGTTCTAGTGGGCCTTTCCTGTTGGCTTTTAGACCATAGTAGGTTATACAACATACAGCATGCCACGACAACCCAGTCAATCTTGTCCACCTCAAATTAATTGGACCATGGAAAATTCAGAATTTATTGTTAGAATCCCAAAAGCACTCTCCACAATGCGGCGAGCTCTTGACAGTCTATAATTCAAAATTTGCCTCTCTCTAGTAAGTGTCCTTTGGGGGTATGGCTTCATAACATTCTTGTGGAGACTGAATGCCTCATCACCCACAAACACAAATGGTAGTCCATGTTTATTTTGTTCTCCCGATGGTATGTTTAAAGTGTTTGACATCAGTTTGTCATAAAATGATGTCTGCTGAAAGGAGCCACCATCAGAAGATTACCCATTCTTACCAATGTTGACATAAATAAACTGATAATTAGCATTGACCACAGTCATCAGTACAATGCTAAAAAATCCTTTATATTATAAAAAAAAAGATCCGCTGTTGGGAGGTAATGATATTCTGATGTGCTTGCCTTCAATGGCTCCTCCACAATTTGGGAAATTTCAGTAATCCTCAAATTCTTCCACAATAGCTTTCCACTTCTCCATGTCAGGATTCTGTCTGGGATCAGCTGTTACTTACCGCAGTGCTGGCTTCCCCTCATTAGCGAGAGCAGTGAGACATCAGGTGCAGCGGTGGGTGACTTGCTGAGTATTCTCCCCACGGCCCAAATGACTTCCACGCAATCCTCCATATCAGAGGTCCTGTGGCAATGGTCATGGGCGAAGCTGTGTCAGTTCTGACTTGCTCATCAAATGGACAGCTACCTGGAGGTATAAACAGGACTTCAGGTGAACAGGAAATTGCCTGATCAACTTCATTATTTCCAGATGGTTGCTGTTTGCTTTGTTCCAGGCTTCACATGCAATCTTCCAGAGACTCTTCCCAGTGTATACTCTGTACATCTCCTATGTACTGAGTCCTAGTGATTATTTCAAGTGCCTTTGCCTATGTATTATTTACAGGTATCATATCCTTGTGCAGCAGTGTGATAGAACACCTTTGCCTTTGTATTATTTACAAGTATCATATCCTTGTGCAGCAATGTGATAGAACACCTTTGGCTGTGTGCTATTTACAAGTGCCATATCCTTGTACAGCAGTGCAGCAGAACACCTTTGCTTGTGTGTGCTATTTCAAGTGCATTTGCCTGTGTATTATTTACTAGTGCTATATCGTTGTACAGCAGTGTGACACAACAACTTTGCCTGTGTGTGCTATTTCCAGTGCCTTTGCCTGTGTATTATTTACAAGTGCCATATCCTTGTACAGCACTACAACAGAACACCTTTGCCTGTGTGTGCTATTTACTAGTGCCTTATCTTTGAACAGCAGTGTGACAGAACACCTTTGCCTGTGCATGCTATTTATAAGTGCCTTATCTCTTAGTGCAGCAGTGTGTTAGAATACCTTTGCCAGTGTACTTGGTACACACAGTAGTGTACAAGTACGGATCCTCCTTCTCCTTGAGTCAGCAGCATATCCTCTGTCATGGCTACAGACACTTGAGACTCTTGGGAAGAGTCAGACTTACTAGGTAGTATGAACTGAGGTGGTTTTAGGAGTAACCTTTTCATGAAATATCACTAGCATGAAATAAAAGTAAATAAAATGTATTCAAGAACAAAAACTGTATGTCAAAGTTCCTCATTAAATCTCAATAACACAAAGTTCATGACATGCACTAACAGGTGCAGGGGTATGCCCCTGTGAGAAACAAAGTTCGAAATACACACTGAACTGGTGTGGGGTGAAACCCCGAGTCCGACATGAGGCTAGGGCCTCAGGATAGAATGGAGGTCAATAACAAGGTTGAGCCCTGTATCGCGACGGAGGTCCGGAACAAGGTTAAGCCCTGAGATGTAACAAGATCCGGAATGAGGATAAGCCCTAAGACGTAATGAAGATCCAGAACAGGGTTGAGCCCTGAGACGTGATGAGGGTCCAGAACTGGGTTGAGCCCTGAGACGTGATGAGGTTCCGGAACATGGTTGAGCCCTGAGACGTGATGAGTGTCCGGAACACGGTTGAGCCCTGCGATGTGATGAAGGTCTGGAGCAGGGTTAAGCCCTGCGGTGTAATGAAGGTCCGGAGCAGGGTTGAGCCCTGAAGCAGGATGAGACGTAACAAGATCCGGAATGAGGCTAAGCCCTGAGACGTAATGAAAATCCAGAACGGAGTTGAGCCCTGAGACGTGATGAGGGTCCGGAACGGGGTTGAGCCCTGAGACATGATGAGGGTCCAGAACACGGTTGAGCCCTGAGTCGTGATGAGGGTCCAGAACATGGTTGAGCCCTGCGATGTGATGAGGGTCAAGAGCAGGGCTAAGCCTTGCAGCGTAATGAAGGTCCGGAGCAGGGTTGAGCCCTGCGACATAATGAAGGTCTGGAGCAGGGTTGAACCCTGCGGAAGAATGAAGGTCTGGAGAAGGGTTGAGCCATGCAGCAGGATGAAGGTGCGGAGCAGGGTTGAGCCCTGCGGCGTAATGAAGATTCGGAGCAGGGTTGAGCACTGCGATGTGATGGGGTTCTGATGAGGATAGATTGTAATGATGCAGTTGACAACTGTATCAAAACTTGAACCGGAACACGAGCAGGAATGTAGCGAGGTCCACAGCATACACCAGGCACAGCGGGGATCTGGCAGGAGTCCAAGGAAGACCTGAAAGTAACGTTGCACAGACAATGAGGCATAGTTAGTAACAGGCTTTATACTAGAGGTCTGTGATCCATAGGAGTTCAGAACATGTGACCCAAATAGAATCAGGTTTGGAATAATAAGCAGTCAAGGAATCCAACAACCTGACAACATCTAAGAAACAGATGATAACTTTAAATCTCTGCACACTGCATGTGATGAACGCCAGTAACCAGGATAGATCATCCAATGACCACAATGGAACTTTGGAAAGTGTAGTTTATCTTTATGTACTGAAATAGTCTAAGTCCTGACAGTGCCCCCCCTTTTTGGGTGGTCTCTGAACACCCACCAGGTTTAAAAGGAAATTTAGCATGAAAATTACCTATCAACTTAGGAGCATGGACATCAGAGTCTTTAATCCAAGATCTCTTCTCCGGGCTTTAGCCCTTCCAGTTTACCAGATATTGCAACTGATTTTGATGCTTACGTGATTCCAGAATCTTATCAATCTCAAACTCCACTCCTCGAGAAGTTGTTATAGGAGGTACTTTAGGTAAGCTGTCATGAAATTGATTAAGAATCAATGGTTTAAGCAAGGAGACATGAAAGGAGTTAGGTAGATGCATAGTTGGCGGTAACTGTAACTTACATGCCACTGGATTAATAATTTTTACAATACGGAAAGGCCCAATATACTGGGGGAAAATTTCATAGTGGGTACTTTAAGTCAAAGATTTCTAGTGGAGAATCAGACACGATCACCGACAGAATATTTAGGAACAGCCGAATGTTTTCTATCAGCAAAAGTTTTATAATTATGAGTGTCTTTCCTAAGACACTTATGTACCTGTCTCCAAATTCCGGAAAAATGTTGGAGAGTAGCTTTGGCTGCCGGAATGTCCACTGTAGGAACTTATTGAAGCTCAGGAACTCGAGGATGCCGGCCACAGTTGGCGAAAAAGGGACTTACACCTGTAGCAGATGAATAGTGAAAACTATGGGCAAACTTAGTCCAAGGCGAAAAATCCATCCAGTCGTCTTGAGAAGAGGAAATATACATTCTCAAGAAGGTCTCCAAATCCTGGTTCACTCTTTCGGTTTGTCCATTTGACTGAGGATGATATGCAGAAGAAAATTGTGATTTAATTTGTAATGACGAACATAACACCCTCCAAAAATGAGTAACAAACTGAACACCATGATCAGACACTATTTCAGAAGGAAATCCATGAAGACGGAATATCTCCTTGATAAAAATTTGTGCTAGTTTGGGGGCTGATGGAATTCGTGCCAAAGGACAAAAATGGGCCATTTTGGTAAAATGATCCACCACTACCCAAATAACCGTACACCCCCTGGATTCGGGAAGATCTGTAATAAAATCCATGGAAAAATGGGTCCATGGTTGGGTAAGGATTGATAGTGGATGGAGGGGACCTACAGGAGACTGCCAGGAGGATTTATGTTGTACACATTTAGAACAAGAACGTATAAACTCTTGAATATCTTTTTTTCATGGAGGATCACCAATATGAATGTTGCAGGAATTAATACATTTTATGAACCCCTGGATGTCCAGAGAAATGAGAATTATGAGCCCAAGAAAGGAGTTTACCACAAGTATCCTTCCAGGAGGAGGATCAGGAGAGATGGAAGTTGATGAAAAGGCCAGAGGGTTTATTATAGCATCTGCCTTTTTCAAAACGGGAGAAAAAGAGTGCCCAATGAGCCTGTCGTGGGTTCAAGCAATGAGCTGTCTTCAAATACAATAAATTCTTATGATCTGTAAAAATGGTAATTGGATGCTTTGCACCTTCTAGCAAATATCTCCATTCCTCTAATGCTGATTTAATAGCTAATAATTCTTGGTCCCCGATGGAATAGTTACTCTCAGCACTGGAAAACTTTAGTGAAAAGAAACCACAAGACACTGTTCTCCCATCTGCGGCCACTTGGGACAAAACGGCACCAACTCCATAAGTGGACGCATCCACTTCCAATATAAATGGTTTCTCAACATCAGGTTGAACTAAAATAGGAGCCACAGAAAATGCATCTTTGAGAGTCTGGAAGGCATTCAATGCCTCTGGGGACCACACTTTGGGGTTAGACCCTGTTCTTGTCATAGCAGAAATTGGGGCCACAATCGTTGAAAATGCTTTGATAAACTCTCTATAATAATTGGCAAAGCCTAAACATCTCTGAGTAGACTTTAATGAAGTGGGCAAAACCCAATCTTGTATAGCCTTCAGCTTCTCAGGGTCCATCTGAAGTTCGGAACCAGAGATAATATACCCCAAAAAGGGTATAACCGGGACCTCAAAAACACACTTAGAGATCTTAGCATAAAGCTTAATAGCTCAAAGGCGACTTAGTACCTCTTCGACATGAATACGATGATCAGAAAGATTCCTGGAAAAAATTAAAATGTCATCAAGATAAACAATAACAAACTGAGAAAGTATATCTCGGAAAATTTAGTTCACAAACTCCTGGAACACTGTGGGAGCATTACATAAGCCAAAAGGCATAACAAGGTTCTCATAATGACCATCTCACGTATTAACTGCAGTTTTCCACTCATCTCCTTCTTTAATTCTGATCAAATTATAAACTCCCCTTAAGTCAAGTTTAGTAAACAGTCGAGACCCCTTGACTCTGTCTAACAGCTCTATAATAAGAGGCAAAGGATATTTATTTTTTACCATGATATCATTTAGACCTCAAAAGTTGATACATGGACGAAGTCAGCCATCTTTTTTCTTTACAAAATAGAACCCTGCTCCAGTGGGAGATAAGGAAGGCCTGATGAACCCCTTCCGCAGGTTGTCTTGCACATACTCCGACATGGCTTGAGTTTCAGGGACAGAGAGAGGGTATACTCGATCTTTGGGTGGCACTTTACCAGGAATAAGTTCAATAGGACAATCCCAAGGACGATGCGGTGGAAGTACGTCTGCCGTCTGTTCAGAAAAGACATCAGCAAACTCATGATAAGGCTGTGGGAGAGAAGGTGGAACATCTACTTTTACTTCCAATCAATATGAGGGTTATAAAGAGTTAACCATGGTAAACCAAGAACTATATCATACATAGAAGTAGGTAATCAGGAATACAAACAAAGATTAAACAATCCTTTTTGTGGAAATTCTTTGAGAGAACCCCTAGTTTGACTTCCCCTCCATCAACTAGGGATGACCATTTCCCGGCCTTATTGGACATTTAGCCAAAAAATGTTCAGAGGACACACAGTAGAAACACAAATTAGAACGCCTCATATGTTGCTTCTCTACTTCAGATAACTTAGATTTATTAATTTGCATAGGTTCATCAGTTGTACCATGAGAGGAACGAGACTGGGGAATAGAAATTTAGTATGCTCAGTACGACTCCTCTGAACAGTTCGTTCTCGCATCCACAAATCAATTTTAAAAGTCAATTAAATCAACTCATCCAAATTCTCAGGAAGATTCCGAGTCACTAACTCATCTTTAAGTTTCTCAGAAAGACCATTCCAAAAGTGTCAGAGTTCAGCCGGGGATCGGCCGTCCCTTACCGTCCCGCCGGCTTCCTCTGACTTCCTGGGCAGTCGGGGGGCTGGTGCGGCGACGTGGGAGATGCTGAGCATTCTCCCTGATGCTGGTGTCTCGGGTGGCCTGGTGCACGGGGATCGGAGTTCCTGTCATGGGCGCCGCCATGACACTTACTTCTCTGACTATCCTTCCTTCTCTGACAGTCTGGCCGGTCAGCTAACGCTGTGGACCAATCAGTGGGCTTCTAGGGGTATATATCCGGCTCCTGAACAACCATTGTCGCTGCTAGTGTTACTAGTAGTCTCTCGTTCCAGGTTCCCTTGCTTCCAGTGATCTATTCCTTAGTGCAGCTATATCATCCATCTCACCAGTGCTTTACCATGTCAGCCTGTGTGCAGCTATTTCATTCATCTCATCAGTGCTTTACCATCTCAGCCTGTATGCAGCTATTTCATTCATCTCATCAGTGCTTTACCATCTCAGCCTGTGAGCAGCTATATCATTCATCTCATCAGTGCTTTACCATCTCAGTCTGTGAGCAGCTATATCATTCATCTCATCAGTGCTTTACCATCTCAGCCTGTGTACAGCTATATCATTCATCTCACCAGTGCTTTACCACTTCAGCCTGTGTGCAGCTATATAATTCATCTCATCAGTGCGTTACCCACCTCGTTACTGGACTCTGTGGTCCCTACCTACATGTTACAGTATTGCACCGTGGTGCACTCTTTCTAACCGGCAACCCGGTAGAGTGTGTCCGCAGTACACACTTCCTTGTACCTCAAGTACAGTGTCCCTACATGCCCCTTACTGGCACAGACCCTTTGGGCCATGAGTGTTCATCTCTCCTTTTTCCCGCAGGCTTTTGTCACCTAGTCAAAGGACCGCGACCTGCTTACGAGGTGCAGCTCAAGCCCATATCCCGATTGGTGGGGTCACTGGCGAACACCATCTCATGGGTTAGATTCCACACCTTTGACTAGGTCTCACCAATGACCAAGACCTGTGGATGTGGTGGTCGTACATTCAGGCCCCTCGCCTCCGTTTCCTCCCGCAGCCTCAGGCCTCAGCTTCCAGAAAACCACCTCCCAGCATGACAAATAGGCTGCTCTTAATGCTTCATTATTCCACTTAAGTTCTGCCGCTATAGATTGAAAACGAAGCACATACTGACCAACTGGAGGTGTTCCATGTTTCAATCACAAAATATCAAGAGACGCGGCCACTGATCTTCCAGGTTCGTCAAATATCCTCTTAAAAGTAGAAACAAAAGCTTGGTAATTAGACATTAAAGCGTAATTTCTCTCCCATAAAGGAGAGGCCTATTCGAGAGCAGTACCAGACAATAATGACATTATATAAGCCACTTTAATAAGAGGGGTGGAAAAACATTGTGGGAATAACTCAAAATGAATCTCACATTGGTTGAGAAATCCTCTGCCGGTTTTTGGATTACTGTCATAAGAGGTTGGAGTTGGTAGACATAAATGAGAAGCAGAAACCACTGATACATTTGTAGCAGGTATCTTAAATTTATCCAAA
Organism: Taudactylus pleione; assembly: GCA_031769625.1. Classification (NCBI taxonomy): domain Eukaryota; kingdom Metazoa; phylum Chordata; class Amphibia; order Anura; family Myobatrachidae; genus Taudactylus; species Taudactylus pleione. The sequence goes on from JAUIMM010000014.1 coordinate 36,628,919, forward strand.
CGTGTAGAAAGATCCTGTAAACATTGCAAAACTTGAACTTGTGTATTTTCCTGTACTTCCAGATGGGTGGTCAAGCCCTGAAGCACCTGTACCCCAGTAGCCTGTTCCAGATCCAGGTTCATTTTTAGGTCTGTGCAAACAGTCATGGCTACAGACACTTGAGACTCTTGGGAAGAGTCAGGCTTACTATGTAGTATGAACTGAGTTGGTTTTAGGAATTACCTTTTCATGAAATATCACTAGCATGAAATAAAAGTAAATAAAATTTATTCAAGAACAAAAACTGTTTGACAAAGTTCCACATTAAATCTCAATAAACAAAAAGTTCATGACATGCACTAACAGGTGCAGGGGTATGCCCCTGTGAGAAACAAAGTTCGAAGTATACACTGAGCTGGTGTGGGGTGAAACCCCGAGTCCAACACGAGGCTAGGGCCTCAGGATAGAATGGAGGTCAATAACAGGGTTGAGCCCAGTATCGTGACGGAGGTCCGGAACAGGGTTAAGCCCTGAGATGTAACAATATCCGGAATGAGGATAAGCCCTAAGACGTAATGAAGATCCAGAACAGGGTTGAGCCCTGAGACGTGATGAGGGTCCAGAACAGTGTTGAGCCCTGAGACGTGATGAGGTTCCGGAACATGGTTGAGCCCTGAGACGTGATGAGGTTCCGGAACTTGGTTGAGCCCTGAGACGTGATGAGGGTCCGGAACGGGGTTGAGCCCTGCGATGTGATGAAGGTACGGAGCAGGGTTAAGCCCTGTGGTGTAATGAAGGTCCGGAGCAGGGTTGAGCCATGCAGCAGGATGAAGGTCCAGAGCAAGGTTGAGCCGTGAGATGTAATGAAGATTCGGAGCAGGGTTGAGTCCTGCGATGTGATGGGGTTCCGATGAGGATAGACTGTAATGGTGCAGTTGACAACTGTATCAGAACTTGAACTGGAACACGAGCAGGAATGTAGCGAGGTCCACAGCATACACCAGGCACAGCGGGGATCTGGCAGGAGTCCAAGGAAGACCTGAAAGTAACGTTGCACAGACAATGAGGCATAGTTAGTAACAGGCTTTATACTAGAGGTCTGTGATCCATAGGAAGTTCAGAACATGTGACCCAAATAGAATCAGGTTTGGAATAATAAGCAATCAAGCAATCCAACAACCTGACAACATCTAGGAAACAGATGATCACTTTAACTCTCTGCACACTGCATATGATGAATGCCAGTAACCAGGATAGATCCTCCAATGACCACAATGGAACTTCGGCAAATGTAGTTTATCTTTATGTACTGAAATAGTCAAAGTCCTGATATCCTCCTTCTCTAGTGTTAGCTGCAGAACATACTCCTCAGTGTATTTCCTTTCTCTGGTCTCCCACAGCACCTCTTTAGGATACATTTCTATTGTGCTTAATCTGTACTAGTGGTACAGAGATTATATTTCCAGTGGGTCACCTCTGCGCAGAATAAAGCAAAACATCAAAGTTCCCATTTCCTAAGCTTTATGAGGCTGAACTTAATGGTGTAGGGAGTTTCATCTGTGCTTATATTATGGTAACTCTGACCATTTTTTTAAAGACTGTACCATTCACCGGTCTAATACTGATACCAAGGGTCTGCATAACAGTGTTCATATCTCCAGTTCTTCTCATTCACCATCTGCAGTCACGGTTCCCTCAGTCTCAGGCAAAGTATTAAGAACTACTATGCTAAAAAAGATTCAACTTTTTGACTGGGGCCCTCTAACAAAATACTCTTACTCCAGATCTGGGAACCAAGAAAAAATGTCTAACCCATCCATTGCCAGGGAGATACTTGACATGCCATTTCCAGGAGAAATATTAGAGTTGTTTACTTCTCAAGGGGTCTCTAGTGCCCATTCTGGTTCCAGTCCAGATTGTGCTTGTTTGGAACTTCCAGGTTCAAGGCCTGATTCAGACCCGCTCGCAAGTGGGTCGATGGCCGGGCAGTGCACACGCGTGAGCCCTGGAGCCAGTGAGAAGTTCACTCATTCCGGGGCTCGCTACAAACGGGGCGGCTGTCAATGTTGACGAACAGCTCACCCCGTTTTGTAGGCGGGTCGGGGGGATGGCTTGCCAAACAGAGGCATTCCCAAAGGAATGCCTGATGTTTGGCGGCGGCCCTACTGACATCACGAGTGATGTCAGTAGTGAGCTTCTGGCTCTATTAGAACTGGAAGCTCACTGGGGCTTGCGGCAGATGTGACCCTACCACAAGGGTCTCGTCCTGCAAGCCCGATGGTCGTGATGGTTGGGACCATCGCGACCATCATCTGGCCGCTCGCTAAATCTGTGGGTGGTCACCCACAGTTTAGCGAGTGGCCAGAAGGCCGGTCAAAAAAAAAATGCCCTTCAGACCTGCGAGCTGCCTCCAGCAGCGAGCGAGTCTGAATCAGGGCCTCAGTCTCTACTGATTTGAGCATCAAGTCACTAGAGGAGGTTTCAAGTCTCACACCCCAGGAGGGGGTCTCAGGTCTTTCACCCCAAAAAGGGTTTTTTATGTTATACCCCAGGAGGGGTTTCCAAGTAGTATACCCACGGAGGGTGGTCTCAAGTTTATTTTTTCAAGAGGGGGTTTTGAGTCTTCTACCCCAAGAGAGAGTTTTTGTTTCAAGTTTCATACCCCAAGAGGAGGTTACAAGTTTTTTACCCCAGGAGGGTGTCTCAAGGCTTACACCCCAGGGAGGATTTTTTAGCTTCTCATCCCAAGATGGGGTTTCAAGTTTCACATCCCAGCAGCAGGTTTCAAGTCTCATACCCCAGGAAGGGGTCTCTGTTTCAAGTTTTATGACCCAGGAGGGGGTTACAAGTTTCATGCCCCAGGAGGGAGATTTCATTTTGTGGTCCACACCCCACAAGGGGGTTACAAGTTTCATGCCCCAGGAGGGGGTCTCAAGTTTTTCAACTCAAGTGAAAGTTTCAAGTCTTTCTCCCCAAGAGGGAGATTCAAGTGCCATTACCCAGTAGGGGATTTCAAGTGCTATTCCATTGAAGGGGATTTCAAGTGTTCCACTCCAAGAAGGGGTTTCAGGTCTCATACCCATGGAGGGGGTCTCAAGTTTCACACCCCAAGAGGAAGTTTTAGGTTCCACACCTGAAGATGAAGTCTCAAATCTCTTACCCCAAGAATGGGTTTCAGGTCTCATACCCCAGGAGGGGGTCTCAAGTTTTTCACCCCAGGAAGAGCTTTCAAGTTTCAAGCCCCATGAGGAGGTGTTCTATGCGGTACTTCAAGGAAGTTTTATATGACTTATCCATCTCAGCTAAATACTTTTATTTACATACTCCTGAGCATGCATTGCAAACTTCTATCACCAAGAACTCATCCAATATTCCTGTGTTCGTGCTCTTTGATGGAGATCTGATGCAATACGTTGCATTACTGAGACATTATGATACCATTATGAAAAGTGATCCATCATGTGGCATCACTTCTACTAATATTGTCAAATTACTTATTAAAAGTTTCAGAGGAGAGGCTTTACTATGGTATATGCCATTTTTGGAATCCAAAGATACTATACGTCTGAGTTTGGAAGCATTCACTATTGCTGCAGTTAAAGGGTTCGCTCCTACGAATCCACCTTTGGACACCCTTCTCAATGGAGGTTCTCCTCCTAATATTCTTTCCAAGCATCTTACTGAGTCCACCAAGAATACAGCTATTTCTCAGTCCTCCATTTCGTCTTGGCCTAAGAAAAAACAAGCGTCTAAGGATCTGCATAGTAAGGATGCACAAGCCTCAAAGAAGATATTTGGCTGAATCACCTGATAGATCCTTATCCAGTGGTAGCTGTGTCAGTTGTCAGCTGACTTGCTCATGCAATGGACAGCTACCTGGGGGTATAAACAGGACTCCAGGTGAATACACAAATAAGGGTCAGGGGGAATGGAAGAAAGGTTGTACCAAGGACTGATATTCAAAACATCATAAATTCTCAAATAACCCTTAAATTCCTATTGCTATTATAAATTAATGATCAGGTAAGGGGTGCTACTCAGGGACATTATACAGGTTGAGTCTCCCATATCCAAATATTCCGAAATACGGAATATTCCGAAATACGGAATAATTTTGGCATGACTGAGATAATAAAACCTTTGATTTTTGATGGTTCAATGTACACAAACTTTGTCTAAGGCACAAATTATTAAAAATATTGTATAAAATTACATTCACGATGTGTGTATAGGGTGTAAATGAAACAAATGAATTTCATGTATGTACACAAACTTTGCTTGAGCCACAAAATTATTTAAAATATTGTATAAAATGAGCTGCAGGCTGTGTGTATAAGGTGTATATAATACATAAATGCATTCTGTGTGTATATTGGGGTCCCATTCCCAAGATATTTCATTATGATATGCAATTATTCCAAAATACGGAATATTCCATTATCCAAAATACCCCTGGTCCCAAGCATTTTGGATATGGGAGACTCAACCTGTACATTATTTAAAAAAAGGAGAGAAGGGAAGAATCCTTATATGAGTGCACTATTACTTATAATAAAAATAAAATATAACCTTTATTATAATTCTTAAAATACACTCTTGGGTGAACAAACACAGCAAAATACAAAACATACAAAATTACATATAACAGAACATATTAAAATATGTGTGCTCAGTCCTATATATTTGTCACATATACACATGATAGCGTCCCTATGTGTACCTATTAAATTTATAATGCTCCTAAATTCAATGACAGTTTGAGATGTTCTCAAATTATTGGCTGCTTAATAGAGAGTATCAGCAATTAGTTTAACCCACGTGTGTATGTCTCATTTGAGAAGATCCAGTTGTAATCATGTGTGCTTACAAATCTAATATATCAACCAAATGAATCCCCTTACTAGGGTGTTATATTATGATGTAACACATTATAGACCATTTCTCTGTTTGTAATTGTGTTCCACAACACCACGTTGATTCCAGAACAGCAACACTGTATCAACCTCAAGAGTCTGGTTTAATAGTGGATAACAGATCATTACAGAGTATCCAGCCTGCCAGTAATTCCTCTAATTTATAGGTGCTTGTTCCCATTCATCACTAATTAATAGCTTGGTTCATACACACGGGGTAATAGTATAATATAAAGCGGCACTGCTGACTCTGGGCCTAATTCAGACCTGCTCGCGAGCGTAGGACGCTCGCAAGTGGGTCGAAGGTGCCCTAATGCGCATGATGGAGGGAGCTCCGTCGTGCGCATGCATGAGACCCGCATAGCGACAGCCAAGCTGTCGCTCCGGGTCTCGCACCAAAGGGGGCATGCTGTCGATGGTGACTGACAGCACGCACCCTTTGGTGGGCGTGCCGGGGCATGGCTGCCAGATGTAGGCGTTCCCATGGGAACACCTACCATCTGGGGCCGGCCCCACTGACATCACTAGTGATGTCAGTGGAAGTGATTTTGGCTCTGATAGAGCCAAAATCACTCCAGGACTTGCGGCCACGAGACCCTACCGCAGGGTTTCATCGCAAGCCCGATGGTCGCGATGGTCTTGACCATCGCGACCATCATCATGGATGCTCGCATAAGCTGTGGGTGGTAACCCACAGCTATGCGAGCGTCCAAGAGGCAGCTCCAAGTTGAGGTAGGAGGGCCCTGATTCAGACCGAGTGCTCTGGTCAGAGCGTCCGGCTCTGAATCAGGCCCTCTGGCCGTATATCTCTCTCATTCAGCTGAGTTATCACATAAGGCAGCGCTGCATACAGTGGCCGCATATCTTTCTCAGCTGGCTCACTTAATATACACAGCAATGCTTTGAGTCTTTCCACATGTCTCCTCTCAGTTAGCCTGATATAGCTCCTGCTCTAAGAGTAAAAGCTGCACTATTTGCACTTGCTCTGCAGCGCCATGCAAAAGCTACAGCTAGAATTACTATCAATTCAGTGGAGCTTCAGTTTCTATCATAACATTCAAATTATAGGTACAACAGGTATTATTAACATTTAGGACTGGCACAGAGAACGCCTAGACATGTGTTTCGCTTGTGTTTTCTCAAAAGGCTGACCAGAGCACAGGACTCCAGGTGAACAGGAAATTACCTGATCAACTTCGTTATTTCCAGATGGTTGCTGTTTGCTTTGTTCCAGGCTTCACATGCATTCTTGGAGACTCTCCTATGTACTGAGTCCTAGTGATGATTTTAAGTGCCTTTGCCTGTGTATTATTTACAAGTGTTATATCATTGTGCAGCAGTGTGATAGAACATCTTTGCCTGTGCGTGCTATTTATAAATGCCTTTTCTCTTAGAGCAGCAGTGTGATAGAATACTCAGTATGTACAGTAGTGTACAAGTACGGATCCTCCTTCTCAGGGGCTGGCTGGCAACTTTTAGCCTGGGGAGCAAATGCATGCAGGTGGCTCTGGCAGAGAAATAATGTGTAGCCAGGGTGCCCAGAGCACGTGCGTGTTTAGGTGCCCCCCCCCTCAAGTGTTCCAGGGAGGAGGCGGGTCCATATGGAAGTAATGTAAAGTAAAAATAAAGATATGGGGCAGCCCCCTGTATTGATGCCCATATGCAGTGCCCCCTGTGCCCCAGAGGACCCTCTTATACAGGCCACCAGTAGTGACCCTCCTATGCAGTGCCACTTATACAGTGCCCCCAGTAGTGGTCCCCCCTGTGCAGTGCCCCTTGTGCCCCCAGTAGTAAGCCACTTATATAGTGCCCCCAGTAGTGGTACCCCCTATGCAGTGCCCCCAGTAGAAGCCCCCCCTTGTAGTGCCCCCAGTAATAGTCCCCCACTTGTAGTGCCCCCAGTAGTAGTCCCCCCCTTGTAGTGCTCCCAGTAGTGCTCTCCCCTTGTAGTGCCTCCAGTAGTAGTCCCAACTTTGTAATGCCCCCAGTAGTAGCCCCCCTTGTTGTACCCCCAGTAGTAATCCCACTTGTAGAGCCCCCTGTAGTGCTCTCCCCCTTGTAGTGCCCCCAGTAGTAGTCCCCCCCTTGTAGTGCCCCCAGTAGTGCTCTCCCTCTTGTAGTGCCCCCAGTAGTGCTCTCCCTCTTGTAGTGCCCCCAGTAGTAGTCTCCCCCCCTTGTAGTGCCCCCAGTAGAGCTCTCCCCCTTGTAGTGCCCCCATAGTGTTCTCCCCCTTGTAGTGTCCCCAGTAGTAGTCCGCCCCTCTTGTAATACCCCCAGTAGTAATCCCCCCTTGTAATGCCCCCAGTAGTAGCCCCCCTTTGTTGTGCCCCCAGTAGTGCTCTCCCCCTTGTTTTGCCCCCAGTAGTGCCCTCCCCTTGTAGTGCCCCCAGTAGTGCTCTCCCCCTTGTAGTGCTTCCGTAGTAGTCCCCCCCTTGTAATGCCCCCAGTAGTAATCCCCCCTTGTAATGCCCCCAGTAGTAGCCCCCCTTGTTGTGCCCCCAGTAGTGCTCTCCCCCTTGTAGTGCCCCCATAGTGTTCCCCCCCTTGTAGTGTCCCCAGTAGTAGTCCCCCCCCTTGTAGTGCCCCCAGTAGTGGTTCCCCCTCCCACAGTACACACACACACACGTAATAATAAAAAAAACACTTACCTCAATCCCCGCTCCCGCCGCCGCCATCCACTCCTCCGTCTGTCCTCCTGGGCAGGGCAGCTCTGCATTATGGGAGAGACGTCATATGACGTCATGACGTCTCTCCCATTACCCACTGCAGGAACCGGAAGATGGAGCGGCTCCTGCAGTGGGTGCAGCGGCAGTCAGTGAGAGTCTGACACTCTCATTGGCTGCCACTCAAAACAAACACACAGCTGCCGGAGCCGGCGGCTGCATGTTTGTAACTGTGTATCGCTGACCGAACTCCGTCCGGTCAGCGCTACACGTGTGGTGCAGCTGTGTCACAGAGACACAGACTGCCCACGGCCCGCATGGTGCTGCGGCCCGCGGGGTACATGGCACCCTGCCCCCCGGCCCAGCCCGCCACTGCTCCTTCTCGAGTCAGCAGCATATCCTCATTCTCCAGTGTTAGCTGCAGAACATACTCCTCGGTGGATTTCCTTTCTCTGGTCTCCCAGAACACCTCTTCATGGTATATTTCTATTGTGCTTACTCTGTACTAGTGGTACAGAGATTATATTTCCAGTGGGCCAAAGCTGTGTGTCTTTCTCCATTCCTACTCACATCGGATCCCTGACCTGGGGACCGCGACCTGCTTTCCGGGTGCAGCTGAAACCCATATCCTGCTTGGAGGCGTCACTGGTGAAGACTCTGCACTCTAGGTCAGGTCTAATCAACATCCGATGCTTGTGGATGGGGAGACTGAACATCCAGGCCCCTCACTCCTGATTCCTTCCTTGACCCAGGACCACAACTTCCAGCCCCTCAGTAGGGGACTCCATGACACTAAGCGTGACACTCTATAGTTGTGGGTAACTGTAAAAATAAATATAGATGTCACTGTTTTCAAGTGTCAATTTCATGGCATATATATGTATATATATATATATATATATATATATATATATATATATATATATATATATGTGTATATATAACAACAAACAGCAAGCAGAGTCAAACTCACCTTGACAAAGGGACTTGTGTGTCCCGAAACGTTGGTACGTGGTAATGTGACCTTTTCACAGTAAATACTTTTTTACAAATCGTTGGATGACTCCAATTGCCACTGCTTGCAGTTTGTTGGAATTTGTTTATTCAGAGGGCACCGGAGCAAGTGGACATATCTTTACAGAGTGCCAGTCTTTCATTGTCATTTATAGGTATATATATATATTTAAACAAATATTCATGTAACATATTTTTTTAAATTTCCAGCCATCTGCATTGTCGACACCACCTTAGGATGCCTTGGAGTTGTCACAAGAAAGAAGCTTGTCAAGCGTAAATGTTGAAAGTGACACAGTCAGAAGGTGGAGCCTATACCACCATGTCGCCAAAAGAGGGTAGCTCAGCCACAAAATTACCATCAAGACGACAATGTGCAGCTAACACACCAAGTGCTGACTGCAGCACAAAATGTTCTACAAAAGCCCCCTGATGAGTGTAATGCATTTGGAACAACAATGGCCTTTAAAATGCGCTGCATGATAGATGATCAACGTACCCACACAGAGCGCATTATTTATAATGTTTTTAGGTTAGGGTTAGCTGGTCAATTAACGCAACATTACCTCCAAACAAGGACTGAGCGTACATTTATGCCACTGTCGCCTCAGCCCCACCCATATCCCCCCAAACACATGTTCAAGCCAGGGCCGACAAGAGCCGTGCCAGGCCCAGGTGACAGGGCGCGTGGTCTAATCACCCCCCCCCCTCCCTGGTTCCAGCCACATGACAATTAGGGTGGAGAGACCAGCAGTACACAATGGGCCTCTACTTCCATACATTCAGTTATTTATAGTGGTATGCTATTGTATATGGGTCACAGGATGACAATCAGGGTCAGTGCAATCTTCAGCACATGTAAAATTAATTAATCTTTATAGCCCCATGCTGTTTTTTTTGTGATACTGGTATGTTTATACAATGTTGGGGAAATATATATATATATCTCCAAAAAAAGTTGCAGAGACCAACAGTACACAATGTGCCGCTAGTCAGATTCTATATAGCTCACAGGATGACTTTCATATTCTGTTTAATTTGAATCACATTAAAGTGGATGGAAATACAGCACTCAACAATCAGCTGCAAAAGAAGGTGGTGGATCACGCATTGCAGGGAGGTGGATCACCGGTGAAATTGCCCCTCGAACAGCCTCTATCTACCAATTGCATGTCCATTCCACAAATAGATGTCTAGAGGCCAATTGGTTGCTATAGGCGGATTCTCCATTGGATCAAATCCTTGCACTGCCTGATACATAAACGTGTGATTAGTAAAATAGCTGATTGCTAAGTGCGTTTTCTCCATCCGCTTCGTATGTCTGCTGACAGCAAATATTTTCTAAAGCTAATTTGTATTGGTAAAGGATTTATTTGTTATATATGTATTTTTATACTATGTTGGACATAATGTCCTCCTTTGAAAATTTAAAAACTTACCAAATGTTATGCACTGGTAGTGCAATGGTTAATATAAGCTGCATTGCTTGCACAGATTGCAGTGTTTGAAATAAATGTTTAACAATAAAAAAAAACTTGGTCCTTATTTTTACTTACCTTGAGGTATTGCTGTTTCAAAATATGTATGATGGCTTTACACGTCTAGGGGATGATGATCCCTAAAGCTTGCGGAGATATGAGAGATACAAAGTTTAGATCAGCCAGGGACCTGCCAGTAGCCAGGAAAAGTAGGGTTACCACCAGTCTCTCCTCAGCAGTGATGGCCTTCTGGAACTTGGAGACTCGCTTCTCAATGTATGGAGTCACCAGAACCAGAACAAGCACTCGTCAAAGGTGTCATCATCCATCCGCATAAAATTCCTGAAGTCATCTGGATTGTTCTCACGAATCTCCATGAGCAAGAGTCTTTCTGCAGCAACCACTCCTTGGTCCACTCTCCTCCTCTTGCGAACCTTCTGGATATCAGGTAGTGATGCCACAATGACAGCATAGGCAGCCACAGATTGATAGCAATAACTATCCATACTTTCAGAGCAAAAAAACACATTGTAGAACAAGACAAAACAAAGTAGAGCAGTAAGCTATGAAGAGTTTTCAGCAGGATGACCTAACCTCAGCAAATACAGAGCAATACTGCATAGATAAATGGCGTTTTCCATATTTCCTTTTTTACAGCACAGCCCACTGTACACTGTACAGCCCATTATTCTAATGTCCAGGGGATCCTATGGACGGTTGTTCTAGTGTGTATGATAGCAACGATAAATAGCCTATGATCATATGATACAATATATCATCAGAACGTATGCAACATTGGACAGTGGGCCTGATTCAGACCCACTCTCTAGATGCGGTCACTCGCACCCAGTGTATGGAAATTTTGCAAAGTGATGTCAAGGCAGCCACTCGCTCGGCAAGGCATTAGCATGCCCACTATGTCTTGATGAGCGATCACTTTGTGTTTACAGATGCCCACTAGCCTGTCTTTAGCCGTCCACTAGCGTATTGTATGTCATATCCAGGAAGTATATTCAACCAATGGTACATCAGGTTACATCGGATCTGACCGCAGCACTTGCGGTTGACTATACCCTACTGCAAGCACTGCGAGCACTTCAGAGTATTTTTCAACCAGGTGACGTGTACTATGACACTGCCTGTTAATTATGCATGCCCCAGAAATGGCGTGGAAACACTCTGCCATGCCTGCGTCCGCAACGCCACTCCTCGATTACTACTGCCCTGCCCCTGTTACCACTCACAAACGGCCTCTCCTGTCACTCATTCCACTGGGCTGTCTTTGCAGGGCAAGTGAACTAAATCCAATCGCTTGTACTAGTTTGCGCACGCGAACTACACGCATGCGCACATTAGCGAACATCATCTGCAATGACCGGCCGCTTGCTAGCGTGTGGGTTTGAATCAGGCACAGTGTGTACACTCAATGTCGTATGTTCTGCCTTCAAGGGAAATTGGATATGAAATCTGAACAATTACAAGTCATTCAGGTGTGTACCCAGCCTTAAGGCCCCCATACATCATCAATTGATTGCAGCAATTGTGCAATTTGCAATCGATTGTGTATAAAAATCTTTACCTTTTTCAATCGATTGGAGATTGCAGAATTGCCACAATCGATTGAAAAAGGGAAAGATTTTTATACACAATCGATTGCAAATTGCACGATTGCTGCAATCAATTGCTGATGTATGGGGGCATTTAGGCTCATTACTCAGAAACATCACTGATTCATACCAATGAAATAATATTAGACATTTTTCATGAATACTGGGGATTTGCAAACCCCCATTAATACTGTATCTTTTAATGTTGTTTAAACACTTCACATTTGGTTACTTTAAAAAAAAACACAGTTACTAAATTAACACCAACATCAATTAATTTAACCGTTATTAACCACTGATAGGGAAGCCTTATTCTCTATGAACACTACAGCAGTGGCGTATCTAGGGGTGGTCGAGTGGGGCATGTGCCCTGGCCGCTGTCAGACCCAGCGGCATGGAGGGCGCCACTGTCCGCCATCCATGGCAGTGTGGTAAGCTACACTACACACTAAAACAAACACGCCACAGCTGTCGGCAGTACGTGTTTGTTTTAGCACTGCAGCCAATAAGAGACACACAGACTCTTATTGGCTGCTGCACCCAGGGCCGAAGCCAGGCTGGAGCTCACTCATGAGCTTCACCTTCTGGCTCCCACAGTGGATGAAGGGAGAGACATCATGATGTCTCTCCCATAGTGCCGAGTGGGACCGGATTAGCAGACGGTGGCCGCAGGAGCGGGGATTTGGGTAATTATAATTATGTGTGTCTGTGTGTTTTATGTGTATGGGGCACTACTGGGGGCACTGCATAAGGGGCACTACTGGGGGCACTGCATAAGGGGCACTACTGGTGGCACTGTATAAGGTGCACTACTGGGGGCACTTTATAAGGGGCACTATATAAGGGGCACTGCATAAGTGGCACTACTGGGGCTGAGTGGGATCACGGGATCGGACAGCACTGGGTGTAGGAGCGGGGATTTGGGTAAGTATAATTATGTGTGTCTGTATGTTTTATGTGTATGAGGCACTACTACTGTGGGCACTATAAGGGGCACTACTGGGGGCACTGCATAAGGGCACTATTGGGGGCACTGTATAAGGGGCACTGTATAAGGGGCACTACTGGGGCACTGCTTAAGGGGCACTACTGGGGTCACTGTATAAGGGGCACTAGTGGGGCACTGCTTTGGGCTCTGTATAAGGGGCACTACTGGGGCACTGCATAAGGGGCACTACTAGGGGCACTGCATAATGTGCACTACAACAGAGGGCATTGCATAAGGGGCACTATTACAAGGGTCATTGCATAAGGGGATCTGCTACTTGGGGAAATGCATAATGGACACTGCTACTCGGGATATTGCATAAGGGGCACTACTACAGTGGACATTAAGGTGCATATGGAATGGAAAGGAATGTTCCCAGAGTGACGAGAAACATTGGTGTGTCATGTTGACACACACCCATTTTTCAGTGACCACGCCCTTTGTGACATGTGACCACGCCCACTTTTTGCTGCATGCGCACATAGTTGGGGGCGGCTCTGATTTTCATCTTGCCCTGGGCTCCAAATACCCTAGTTACACCACTGCACTACAGTAGTAGAATTTGTACAATTGATATGCTCAGAGTTCTTTTCAAAATATGATCATATTAAAGTGTATATTAAAAATATATGATATGTGTATGTGATATTGCTTTCTCTTATTACAGGTGGGCTAAACTACGTCTTGTGGGCCAAACTCTGCCCGAACACTGCTAATTTCTGGCCCCCCAACCAGGATACTTCCGGAGCTTCAGAAAAGTTCAGAGGTGGTGAATGCCTGGCAGCACAGTGATGTCACTGCCAGGTTGATAATCTCAAAATCACCACCTCCAGAATCAGTGTTGCAGAGTCATGGCTGTAGCACAACCCTTGAGCAGATGGACCATAGGAGCCACTGCCAGACAGGTGACAAACTAGAGATGGTTAATAAGAGAACTTTTCAGTAAGGTAAGTATTATGAGAAAGCTCTGGGAATGGCAAATAGACATAAGTGGGGCTTCTGGTATAGAAGCAGAGGCGGATTTAGACCTCATGGGGCCCTAAGAAAGATAGCTATTTGGGGCCCCCCTTCCTCGAACAATCCCCCCTATTAAGTCAGTGTATGCCAAATCCCCCCCAGTAAGTCAGTGTATGCCAGATCCCCCCTCACATGGATGGCACCAAATCAATTGTGTAGGTGGGGACTGGAGAGGAGCTCTGTCTTGTGAGACAAGGAGTGCAGTGATGTTAATAGCTCCTCAGTGGGCCACTCTGTTTACTATGACAGATACCAACGGGCTCCCTGTTATTATTATTATTATTATTATTATTATTATTATTATTATTATTAATAACAGTTATCTATATAGTGCTAGCATATTATGTTGCACTTTACAATTGGTGCCTATTCTACCAAATGTTTTGAATTACAAATAATACATATATAAATAACATATGCATGCAACTGTTAAACTCAGTTTTGCTATAAAATATGTCAGCCGCACAACTTTAAAAAGTCCAGCACATTATTGGAACTAAAACTTAACACCGCAGTAACAAAGTGTACAGTTCAGCCAACTAGGCAAGCACATATTTATTATATCTTTGTAGATATTGGAACTGGAATGGAGCAACTCACGTGCTTATATACCCGTGTTTGTATACGTTTATTTCAAAATAGCAACCTTACAATATAAAGTGCTCAGTGATAGGCATAAAAGTGCTCACTGTATAAATACAATTCATATAGGAAAAACCTCCAAATGACCTTAATATTTGTAGTATTTATAAAGTGATAGAAGTGTAATTCACAGCATGTGTGAGAACCTTAAATCTTAAAAGAATTAATTAATGTGTACAACAGTGCATTATTATTAAGATAATAAATGTGCAAAAATACTCATACAATTTGTGTATAAAATATATAAAAACTATTTTTAATCAAACACAAAGGCAATATCCTTCCACATGTAGTATAGTATGCATAAAATCCACAAATAAACATACATACAGTCAGGTGCATAAATATTGGGACATTGAAAGAATTTTCATATTTTGGCCTCTATTCTCCACCACAATGGCTTTGAAATGAAACAAACAAGATGTGCTTTAACTGCAGACTTTCAGATTTAATTTGAGGGTAATTACATCCAAATCAGGAGAACGGTGTAGGAATTACAACGGTTTCTATATGTGCCTCCCAATTTTTAAGGGGCCAAAAGTAATGGGACAAACTAAACAATCCTAAATTTAACTTTCACTTTTTAATACTTTGTTGCAAATCCTTTGCAGACAATTACAGCCTGAAGCCTGGAACGCATAAACATCACCAGACGCTGGGTTTCATCGCTGGTGATGCTCTGCCAGGCCTCTACTGCAAATGTCATCAGTTCCTGCTTGTTCTTGGGGCATTTTCCCTTCACTTTTGTCTTCATCAAGTGAAATGCATGCTCAATCGGATTCAGGTCAGGGGATTAACTTGGCCATTGCATAACATTCCACTTTTTAGCCTTATAAAACTCTTTGGTTGCTTTTGCAGTATGCTTCGGGTCATTGTCCATCTGCACTGTGAAGCGCCGTCCAATGAGTTCTGAAGCATTTGACTGAATATGAGTATATAATATTGCCCGAAACACTTCAGAATTAATTCTGCTGCTTTTGTCAGCAGTCACATCATCAATAAATACAAGGGAACCAGTTCCATTGGCAGCCATACATGCCCACACCATGACACTACCACCACCATGCTTCACTGATCAGGTGGTATGTTTTGGATCATGAGCAGTTCCTTTCCTTCTCGATACTCTTCTCTTCCCATCACTCTGGTACAAGTTGATCTTTGTCTCATCTGTCCATAGGATGTTGTTCCAGAACTGTAATGGCTTTTTTGATGTTGTTTGGCAAACTCTAATCTGGTCTTCCTGTTTTTGTGGCTCACCAATGGTTTACATCTTGTGGCGAACCCTCTATATTCACTCTTGTGAAGTCTTCTCTTGATTGTTGACTTTGACACATATACACCTACCTCCTGGAGAGTGTTCTTGATTTGGCCAACTATTGTGAAGGGGTTTTTCTTCACCAGGGAAATAATTCTTCTGTCATCCACCACAGTTGTTTTCCGTGGTCTTCCGGGTCTTGGGGTGTTGCTGAGCTCTCCGGTGCATTCTTTCTTTTTAAGAATGTTCCAAACAGTTGATTTGGCCACACCTAATGTTTTTGCTATTTCTCTGATGGGTTTGTTTTGATTTTTCAGCCTAATGATGGCTTTCTTCACTGATAGTGACAGCTCTTTGGATCTCATATTGAGAGTCGACAGCAACTGATTCTAAATGCAAGTGTCACACCTAGAATCAACTCCAGACCTTTTACCTGCTTAATTGATAATGAAATAACGAGGGAATAGCCCACAGCTGTCCATGAAATAGCTTTTGAGTTGATGGTCCCATTATTTTTGGCCCCTTAAAAAGTGGTAGGCACATATAGAAACCGTTGTAATTCCTACACCGTTCACCTGATTTGGATGTAACTACCCTCAAAATAAATCTGAAAGTCTGCAGTTAAAGCACATCTTGTGTTTCATTTCAAAGCCATTGTGGTGGTGAATAGAGGCCAAAATATGAAAATTCTGTCAATGTCCCAATATTTATGCACCTGACTGTATGTAAAAAATACTGTTTAGAAAAATCTTAAATAAAAGACAATAGAATCTGCGCTTAAGGATGTTACTATATAGCAGCTCTTAATAAAATGGCAATAAATTAATAAAATATATAGAGCGCTTGTATAATAAGTTATAAATGTGCAAACGCAATACCTGTGGGAATAAAATTATGGTTAGTATAAAACAATGTTTATATCTCTCTTGAATGTTAAAAGTCCGTAAAGATGAGAAAAGGGTTCCAATAATTGCCATGCAGTGCGGTGTATTGGTAGAGTCAGATCGGGTGCTCTAACTGTCTCTCCCTCATACTGCCTACCTTGCCGGCTCCCGCTTCGTCCGGCTGGTTCCATGTAAGTGCATCCGTCTTCTTCGTCCGTGTCCAACGGCGCAATGCTATGACGTCACTGTCAGTATGGTGTGCGCTAAACCAATGTGTTTCAGCCTCCTGGCCCTTTGACAAGGATAGCGCTCCTTGCTTGTGATCTCCACTTTATTGAGAAGTTTAATAGGTTCAATTAAAAACTCATTATTGAATTAAGCATATTTTCCTTTTTTTGATTATTAAAATCTATGGTATTGCATTTTTAATACATGTTAATGTGTTCGTAATTAAAATATATAATGGAAGAAAGTGATAAAATATGTAGATAAATGAATCTTTCCAAAAAAAAGCTAACCTGGACTAATTGACAGGTGTTAGAGGAAAGCATTGATTTCCACATCTACATTTAAACCTGCAGGTTGCAGGGTTTGCATCAAGAAAATCCATTTTGTTTCTTTTTTTCTTAATTCTTGGGAGATATCCCCTCCTCTCCAGTTAGGACAGACTTTCAGGATGCCCGTAAATAAAAGTCCGATGGGATTCTGTTCATGGCAGTCCAAAAAATGTTTGGACACACTGCGAGTCTGCAAACCTTTTTTGATATTAAAAATGTGTTCAGCAATTCTTGTTTTTAATTTCCTTTTTGTCTGTCCAATGTATTGGAAGCCACAGGGGCACGCGAATAGATAAACTACTCCCTCTGTGTCGCATATAATAGTATCCATAATTTTGTAGCTTTTGTTTGATACAAATACTCTCATACAAGCAACGTAATACACAGGAAGATTTCAGTATAGTTTTTGTGACACAGTTTAATTGCCAATATCATGTAATTGAATCCATATTGAAAAAACATTGGCACATACTTCACTTCTCTTGGACAACAAGCAAAAACCATACATTCCAGATAAACCCCGAATCATCTACAAGAAAGCTCACAATTTAAAATATCAATTGGTGAAAAGTCATAACCATTCAAATAATTTACTAAAGAATCGTTTGACAAAAAAGAAAGGAAATTTCTATTGTTTGAACTGTTTACCTTGCAAAACTCTAAAACAGACATCTACACTGCCAGCAATAGAATTTAAGTCTAATGTATAAAAGAAAAGCTACAAAATAATGGATACTATTGCATGCAACACAGAGGGAGTAGTTTATCTATTTGAGTGCCCCTGTGGCTTCCAATACATTGGACAGACAAATAGGAAATTAAAAACAAGAATTGTTGAGCACATTTTTAACATCACAAAAGGTTTGCAGACTTACAGTGTGTCCAAACATTTTTTGGACTGCCATGAACAGAGGGCCTGATTCAGAGCCGCTCGTAAGCGGCCGCTCGTTCGCTCCGAGCGATGTTCACACAACTGTGCATGCGTACGGGTTGTAATACGCATGCGCGAACCAGTCATTGCGGTCGGAAATTGTGTGCTCACAAAATAGCGAATGCCTGCTAATTTGAGTGACAGGATGAGGCGTTTGTGGGTGGTAACAGGGGAAGGTGCTTGAAAACGGGGAGTGGAGATCCGAACGCAGGCGTGCCAAAAGGTAAAAACGGGCGTTTTAAGGGTGTGCATAATTAACAAAGCAGCGTCATCGACCACGTCAGTTGGGTGTCTTTTAGCCAGAACTGCTCACATGATTGCGGTAGGAAAATGCAACCACAAGAATAGCGAGCAGTTCATTCACCTTTCGATGTACTCGATTAATCTAATAAATAGCGGAGATGACGTATGATGCGAGCGGCCAGGGGGCATTTTTTACAAAAAAACTACCACATGTTTTGTTCGCTCGTTCAGACATAGAGGCGTCAACAGACCGCAAAGAGCGAACGGTCAATTTAAATAGCCAGCCCCTTTTTCTGGACGAGCGAGCGCAAATAGCGTCCGGCTCTGAATCAGGCCCTGAATCCCATCGGACTTTTATTTATGGGCATCCAGAAAGTCTGTCCTAACTGGAGAGGAGGGAATATCTCCCAAGAATTAGAAAAAAGAAACAAAATGGAATTTCTTGATGCAAACCCTGCAACCTGCAGGTATAAATGTAGATGTGGAAATCAATGCTTTCCTCTAACACCTGTCAATTAGTCCAACTTAGCTTTTTAGGAAAGATTCATTTATCTACATTATTTTATTACTTTCTTCCATTATATATTTTAATTACGAACACATAAACATGTAATAAAAACGCAATACCATAGAATTTAATAATCAAAAAAAGAAAAATATGCTTAATTCAATAATGAGGTTTTAATTGATCCTATTAAACTTCTCAATAAAGTGGAGATCACAAGCAAGGATCGCTATCGTTGCCAAAGGGCCAGGAGCCTGAAACGCGTTGGTTTAGCGCACACCGTACTGACAGTGACATCATAGCATTGCGCCGTTGGACACAGATGAAGAAGACGGACGCATTTACAGGGAACCAGCCGAACGAAGCGGGAGCCGGCAAGGTAGGCAGTATGAGGGAGAGACAGTCAGAGCACCTGACCTGACTCTATCAATACACCGCACTGCTTGGTAATTATTGGAACCATTCTCTCATCTGTACGGACTTTTAACATTCAAGAGAGCTATAAACATTGTTTTATACTAACCATAATTTTATTCCCACAGGTATTGCGTTTGCACATTTACAACCTATTATACAAGCGCTCTATATATTATATTTATTATCTTAATAATAATGCACTGTTGTACACATTAATTAATATTTTTAAGATTTAAGGTTCTCACACATGCTGTGAATTACACTTAAATCACTTTATAAATACTACAAATATTAAGGTCATTTGGAGGTTTTTCCTATATGAATTGTATTTATACACTGAGCGCTTTTATGCCTATCACTGGGCACTTTATATTGTAAGGTTGCTATTTTGAAAAATACGTATACAAGGGTATAAAACCATGTGAGGCGCTCCATTCCAGTTCCGGTATCTACATTTGTTTATATGTAACTGATCACCACTGATTAAGGGGGGGGCGACAGGGGGGGTCGTCCCTGGGCCCCCACACAGGGTCGGTGTGACCCTGCCGAGAGCAGGTGCCGCCGGCAACTGTTCCCGGGAGGAGGGCGCTCTGCAGCTGTGGCCATTCTACTGAATGCAGCAACACAGTCAGTGCTGCTGCATCAGCTTGGGGCAGGGTGGTAGTGTGGACGGCACATAAGTGCCGTCCGCACTACACAGCACAAACACACAGCCGCCGGTGCCGGCAGCTGTGTGTTTGTTTTAGCAGCTGCTGAGTGTCAGTCAGGCTCTCATCGGCTGCTGCTCCCACTGCCGAAGCCTCCGTCTTCCGGCTCCTGCAGTGGCTGATGGGAGAGACGCCATGTCGTCTCTCCCATCATGCAGAGTGGGCCAGCCCGGGAGGATGCCAGACAGAGGAGCAGATGACAGGGCGGGGATTAAGGTAAGTGGAAGTTGTTGTTTTTTTTGTGTGTCTGGAGTGGGGGGGGGGTACTAGGGGCACTGCAGGGGGTAGTACAAGGGTCACTGCTGGGGGGTACTACTACTACTACTAGGGGCAGTGCTTGGGGGTACTACTACTAGGGGCACTGCAGGGGGTAGTACAAGGGTCACTGCTGGGGAGGTACTACTAGGGGCAGTGCTGGGGGTACTACTACTAGAGGCACTGCAGGGGGTACTACAAGGGGCACTGCTGGGGGGTACTACTACTAGGGGCACTGCAGGGGGTACTATAAGGGGCACTGCTGGGGAGGTACTACTACTAGGGGCACTGCAGGGGGTACTACAAGGGGCACTCCTGGGGGGGTACTACTACTAGGGGCACTGCAGGGGGTAGTACAAGGGTCACTGCTGGGGGGGTACTACTACTACTAGGGTCACTGCTGGGGGTGTACTACTACTAGGGGCACTGCAGGGGGTACTACAAGGGGCACTGCTGGGGGGGTACTATTACTAGGGGCACTGCAGGGGGTACTACAAGGGGCACTGATGGAGGATTACTGGGGGGACTACTAGGGGCACTGCTGGGGGTTCTACTAGGGGCACTGGTGGAGGTACTACTAGGGGCACTGCAGGGAGGACTACTAGGGACACTGCTGGGGCACTAGTACTGGAGACACTGCACACTGGTGGGACCACTACTAGGGGACACAGCATAGATGGCGATTACAACTAGGGGTACTCCTGGGGGGACTACTGTTGAGGGGGGACTGCTACTGGGGCACTGCTGGGGCAGACTGCTATTGGGGGCACAGCTGGGCTGGGCTCAACTCTGTGTGGCTTGAAGGGGCCCCCCCGCAACTTAGTTGCCCTGGGGCCCCTACAAGCCTTAATCTGGCCCTGCCACTGATACATTTTCTACTGGTTGAGCTGACACCCATATTATTGGGGAGTGCTTGATATATTTTTATTTATATTTTTATATGTCTATAAAGTACAGTAATACATACGCATGTGAGAAATACATTAAAAGCACCGTCCACATGGTTCTGTACTAAATTGGCGATGTAATCTCCCTCTACACATTTATTATATCTTTATTCACTGCAGCACAGAGTATTTAAGTGAAGTGAGTGTCATTAATAAAGTAAGTGTTAAAGGCGTGATGATTCAGAACTAAGGCCCTCATTCAGAGCCGTACGCTCTGAGCAGAGCGCACGCTCTGAATGAGGGCCGCCCTCCATGAAAATGGAGCGTCCTCCTGGACGCTCGTATAGCTGTGGGTCACCACCCACAGGCTATACGAGCGTGCAGTTTGATGGCCGCGATGGTCTTGACCATCGCGACCATCGAAACTGCGAGCCGGAGCCTGCGGTTGAGGTTTTCAACCGCAAGCTCCGGAGTGATTTTGGCTCTATCAGAGCCAAAATCACTCCCACTGACATCACTAGTGATGTCAGTGGGCCGGCTTCTGGCGGGAGGCGTTCCCGTGGGAACGCACCCGTCAGGGAGGCACGCCCCCGGCACGCCTACCAAAGGGGGCGTGCTGTCAATCAACATCGACAGCAAGCCCCCTTTGATCAGACACAACGAGCTAAAGACTTTCCTTCGCTCGTCGCGTCTGGCGCATGCTCAGTGCACACCATCGACCCACTTGCAAGCGGACAGCCGCTTGCGAGTGGGTCTGAATCAGGCCCTAAGTCATAAACTGGCAAAGTTGAATTTAACAAATAGACCTCAAAAGGCATTAACATTGTGTATTGGTCTCTATATCCAGCAATCACTGTACTTTAAAATACAAATGTACAGCAAGTTTATTCACAGTATAAGGACCCTTGCATACACTGATAGCACACTATCCATGAGGGCACCAGCTCCTCATACTGTACATCTATAGCATCATTTACCTGGAGACCCCAGTTCCTCATACACCTATAGCCCATCATCCCTGAGAGCACCGGCTGCACAGTTATATAATTATGTAATAGAGCCCTAGAATGTGCTACAAATCCCATATAATGCAAGGACAACCAGCTACCCCCATACACCAATGATCAGTCTCTCTTATGTCCCTGTCTTATCCCACCTCCCCCACCAGATCCTGATTTTAATCTCTCTCTCACAAGCATATCACCCTCAGATTATAACTCCACTCTGTGCAGGTCCAGCTTTTTCCTCCTCCAGCCCCAGCCAGCACCATCTGTTTAGCCAGAGCTAGACTCATTATCCCACTCTGCCTTATTGGTTCCCACTCTTATCCTCTCAGGTCATCCTCGGCAACCCTGTTTTTCCCCCCTCATGTGCACAGCCGCATCCCATTCCCAGCCTAACTTCTCCAGGACCAACCTCAGTTGACCAGTTGTGCAGGAGGGTCCTGGGGAGAGACAACACTAATCACTGCCACAGCCACTTGATCCTTTAGTAGTTCCCCTTCACAGCCTCACCTAGCCAGGATCAAGCGTCATCCGGAATCCAGCTGCGCCACAGGATCCTGGGAGGGAGCGACTCTATTATCTCCTCAAGCCACTCCTGGCACCTCTAGAACTGACTGCCCACACACAAACTCCTTCAAGCAGTGCTGCACAAAACTACTGGGTGCAGGGACGGGCTACATGTAAAAATAAAAAAAGTCACCTGGCTGAAGGGCCAACAGGCGACCCCAGAGTCCCGTCGGCCCACTGGAGGCTGAGCTGGCATCCAACAGTTATAATCACTGACAGCCTGCTAGGAGTATTCAGCCAGCCCAGTGCTTGCACATGAGCTCACGGTCCTCCATGATTCAGCCATGTCACTGGGCCCCCTGGGACCCCATGGGCCTTACGTGGCCACTTTGGTAGCATAGCGGTAAATCTGCTACAGCATAGAAGTACATGAGGGGTGCTCTAGGCTGGCATATACACAAGGATGTATCTACCCATTGGCCAGGATGGCACTCGCCAGGGGCGCCGACCAAAGGGGGGGTGCCACCTGGCAGTGCCACCAGTAGCCAAGGGGTAGACAAGTCCCTCGGCCCCAGAAGTGTAGGCAGACCGCAGTGAGAGTGGTCTGCCCTACACAGTTTACAAACACGCAGCTGCCAGCGGCGGCTGTGTGTTTGTAATAGCAGCCAGCTAATGAGAGTCTGTCTGACTCTCATTAGCTGCTGCGTCGTCTGCAGAGGGAGCCGACTGGAGCTCACTAGTGAGCTCCGTCTTCCGGCTCCCTCTGCAGGCATGTGATGGGAGAGACGTCATGACGTATGATGTCTCTCCCATGCAGGAGAAGAGCGAGCGGGACTGAGTGGACAGCGGCGGTCGCGTCAGGAGCAAGGATCAGGTGAGTTTTTTTTTTCTTTGTATGTGTGTGTAGGGGGGGGCACTGAAATAGGGGGTGGCCGCTACTGGGGGCACTTTATGGGGGGGGGTGCCTGCTACTGGAGGCTCTATATATGGGTGGCCTCTACTGGGGACAATTTAGGGGGTGGCCACTACTGGGGGCACTGTATAGGGGTGGCCACTACTGGGGGAAATTTAGGGGGGTGGCCACTACTGGTGGCACTGTATAGGGGGGGCTACTAAAGGGGGCAATGCAGCATAGGGGGATTGCTACAGGAGGGTTACTACTGGGGGCACTGCAAAGGGGTGGGGGGGCGCCAGTCCCTTACATTGCCAGGGGCGCTTGGATCCCTAGATACACCCCTGCATATACACATAAGGACCCATGGATGGCATAGAAGTACATGAGTGGGGCACTCTGCTGGCATATAGACATAAGGGGATTTGGGCTGGCAGAGAAGTACCTGAAGGGAGCTCTGAGCTAGCATACAGACATAAGGGGGCTCTGGGCTGGCATATAGACTAAGGGGGATTTGGGATGGCACAGAAGCACTCGAGGGGTGCTCTTTGCTGGCATATAAAGTAAGGGCTCTGGACTGGCATTTTAAGACATAAGGGGGAACTATGGGTTGGAATACAAAGACATAGGTGGGGGCTCTGAGTTGGCACATATAAGATTTTATCAAAAAAGATCCCTTACTCTAATTGTTGGGAGGCAAATTGAGAAAACATTTCTTTTAATTTGGCACCAAGAAAAAAGTCTGGACTCCACTGGTTTATTATATTACCTTCATAAGTTTATGTATACACTACTATACCTGCAGCCAGGGGCTTAACTAGAACTTTGTTGTCTCCATAACAACATTTGGAAGTGGTCCGACAATACTTCTAGGTTACCTCTCTTCACAGCGGTTGTCCATTTTATGCTAAATAGTAGTGCTGTAGTTCACATTATACCACACAATGCCCCCAGTTAATTTTATATCATACTAGCTGTAGTACTTGGTGTTGCTCAGGCTAGTCTACGACCAAAAATTTCTAAATCAGATCTCAACATCTCTTAAGGATTTCCATGTAATGTCAAGCTGCTTTCAAGTTATCTGCATTATGAGGGCTGGCAGCTCTTATGAACAGCAATCTTGGACAGTATCTCCATATTAATTTATGGCTGCAGACAGGGGCATTTCTAGAGAGGAAGGGGCCCGTGTGCTGTCTCCGACACGGGCCCCCTCCTCTCCGCACGGTGGCCGGCAGCACAGAGCTGTGCGCGGCCAGCGCCGGAGTTATAGACTCTAGGCACTAGAGTGTGGCCAGAGTCTATAATGAATGCACAGGTCACTGGGAAAATGGTCGCGGCGCATGCTGTACTGTCCTGTACTGCGCATGCTCAAACGATGGGAAAATGCCCACCGTGGCCATTTTACAGCGCCTGACCCCCGCGCCGACGTGGGACTCAGGAGAGGTAAGTAATACTATGGGTGCAGGGTGTGCGGTGCGGGGCTCCACGGGACCCAGGGGCCCGTGTTCCCTGCACACCCTGCACCCATTATAGATATGCCCCTGGCTGCAGACTATAATTAACAGCAGGCATGACATGTTTAGCGTAGCAGACCCCTACACAATGTGATCAAAGGCACTGACATACTATAAGTTACTAACATTGTGGATTTTAATACATGCAGCTACTCCATTCCAAAGTTCTGTGGTAAGCAAAGTGGTTCAGATTTACTTACTGCTGCACAGTACATTGCCTGAAACCTATGTATTTGTATATATTTTTTACTTGAGCTTAGTATCTCTCTGATACTTTTACTTGACCTTCGTATCTCTCTGATACAAACTGAATTAATTTGATTGTGCAAAATGGGTTTTTTTTTGGATGGCATTAGTCATTGTAATATAACATATTTGGTATGTACAGTGCATCCAGAAAGTATTCACAGCGCTTCACTTTTTCCACATTTTGTTATGTTATAGCCTTATTCCAAAATGGGATAAATTCATTTTTGTATTCTACACACAATACCCCATAATGACAACGTGTAAAAAGTTTTTTGGAGATTTTTGCAAATTTAATTAAAAAAAAAAAAACTAAAAACTCACATGTACATAAGTATTCACAGCCTTTGTCATGAAGCTCAAAATTTAGTTCAGGTGCATCCTGTTTCCACTGATCATCCTTGAGATGTTCATACAGCTTAATTGGAGTCTACCTGTGGTAAATTCAGTTGTTTGGACATAATCTTGAAAGGTATACACCTCTCTATATAAGGTCCCACACTTCACAGTGCATGTCAGAGCACAAACCAAGCATGAAGTCCAAGGAATTGTCTGTAGACCTCCGAGAGAGAATTGTCTCGAGGCACAAATCTGGGGAAGGGTACAGAGAAATATCTGCTGCTTTGAAGGTCCCAGTGAACACAGTGGCCTCCATCAGCCATAAATGAAAGAAGTTCAGAAACATCGGGATTCTTCCTAGAGTTGGCCGGCCATCTAAACTGGGCAATCGTGGGAGAAGGGCCCTAGTCAGGGAGGTGACCAAGAACCCATTGGTCACTCTGTCAGAGCTACAGCATTCCTCTGTGGACAGAGGAGAACCTTCCAGAAGGACAACCATCTCTGCAGCAATCCACCAATCAGGGCTGTATGGTAGAGTTGCCAGATGGAAGTCACTCCTTAGTAAAAAGCACAGGGCAGCCCGCCTGTAGTTTGCCAAAAGGCACCTGAAGGACTCTCAGACCATGAGAAACAAAATTTTCTGGTCTGATGAGACAAAGATTGAACTCTTTGGCGTCAATGCCAGGTGTTATGTTTGGAGTAAACCAGGCACCGCTCATCACCAGGCCAATACCATCCCTACAGTAAAGTATGGTGGTGGCAGCATCATGCTGTGGGGATGTTTTTCAGCAGTGGGTACTGGGAGACTAGTCAGGATAGAGGGAAAGCTGACTATAGCAATGTACAGAGACATTCTGGATGAAACCCTGCTCCAGAGCGCTCTTGACCTCAGACTGGGGTGACGGTTCATCTTTCAGTAGGACAACGACCCTAAGCACACAGCCAAGATATCAAAGGAGTGGCTTCAGGACAACTTTGTGAATGTCCTTGAGTGGCCCAGCCAGAGCCCAGACTTCAATCCGATTGAACATCTCTGGAGAGATCTGAAAATGGCTGTGCACCGATGCTTCCCATCCAACCTGATGGAGCTTGAGAGGTGCTGCCAAGAGGAATGGGCTGTAATTGCTGGCAAAGGTGCATTAAAAAAGTAATGAGCAAAGGCTGTAAATACTTATGTACGTGTGATTTATTTTTTTTTATTAAATTAGCAAAAATCTCAAAAATACTTTTTATACGTTATCATTATGGATTATTGTGTGTAGAATTTTGAGGACAAAAATTAATTTATTCCATTTCGGAATAAGGCTATAACATAATAAAATGTGGAAAAAGTGAAGCGCTGTGAATACTTTCCGGATGCACTGTATAAATGTTTAATTATATGTGTATAGTGAAATGTGCATTATATTTCACCATATCGTAAAGCTGCAACTTCACATTATGCCACACAGTGTCCTAAGCTCACACTTTGCCACACAGTGTCTCAGTTCACATTATGCCATACAGTACTCTAGCTCATATTATGCCACATTGTAAAGCCTCCTGTTCATAATATTACACATTGTAGTATTCCTAGTTCATGCTTTGCCACATTATAGTGCCCCCAGTTCATATTATGCACATTGTAGTGCCCTCTTGAAATTATGAAACATAGTATTGCCCCCAGTTCATATATACCACATTGTGGTGCCAACAGTTCACATTATGCTACATTACAGTAACCCTGCGCTAGGTGCACTAAATTTATGAGATGTTAATTTACAAATATTAATATTTTAAAAATCTGCTCTCTATTAGGTAAAACAATCAGGCTTAACAGTGCTGTAAAATGAGTTTTACTAATAATTACATATAAATACAATGTATGCAAAACTCAAATACAATATTATAAATCTAACCATGAAAACTAGAGATGTGCATGCTCGGATCTGTTAGGATTTTCCAGCCAATTTCAAATTATTTCCCACCAAATACCTCCCAACATTTTGAGGGGGAAACTCATTCAGAATAGGGGGGTGTGGTTGTGCATCATGATCCATTTTGCACAACAATTTAGGGCATGCCCAGTGTATTGGTGTGCAGCACGCCTTCTGTTCTGTGTCACATATGAAGCATGGCTGCACATCATGCCCCTATTGCTCATCACACTGGGGGCATACCCAGCAGGTTCCAAGCTGCTGGGCTGCCCCCAGCCTCTTTCTACAGTATATGTGTTCTGCATCCATTCACCACTGCTGCTCTGCATAGAGAGAGTGTCCTCCCAACTTTTTCCCCCTGCCGGACACTATGGCCCATTCCAAAAGGGGGACTGTCCCACTAAATGAGGTTGGTTGGGAGGTATGCCCTACCATGGGTGGCATAATGACACAATACTGAGTTACAGCACTGTGGGCATAGATTTGATTCCTCCACGTGCTTCTGCTTCCTCCTATATATAAAACCCTTAACTGAATTTTTTCTCCAAAAAACTGTCAGAAATTGAGTTTTTCTATTTATCTTAGAATTAATTTTTAAAATATGCATTTAAATATATATATATATATATATATATATATATATATATATACAGTACCTAGGGGATGTTTCCCCTGTGTCCATGGACTCCCAATGTAAAATTACCCTCCCGCGGTAGAAATAGCCCCTATGGCAAAAGATCCCCAGCAGTAGCGCTCCCCACCCCCTAATGGAAATAGATCCCAATGGCAGAGCCCCCACTCCTAATGTCAATGGGCCCCCATTATATTGGTCCCCCCTCCTCCATGTGCAATTTTATAAACAAGTATGTATTTTTAATATATTCCCCCCTGGGGAAAAATCCTTTTTATGCATCCTAGTCACACTGCGCACGCTTACTGACAGTTAGCGCTCAGAGAAGCAGACATGTCGATGGCAGTGACTGCATCTAAAGAGGCAGTATCGCTGGCATAGGAGACCATGTTCAGATGGAGATATTGCACCTGCCATTGGGCTGGTACATGTTTTGATGGTACAATGGTGGTGCACCTCTGAATCATGCCCATAGTGAGGCAGGATGTGATTTGCCTGATTTGATAATATTCTCTGTACAACACTGAATAAGAGGTGACACTCTATAAACAAATTAATAAAACAACAATTTCTCCCCTGCCATTAGTTCCATTTGTTATGCTTGCACTACTTATTGTCTTACTAACTGTTATTCTGGGCTTTCCCTAAACACACCCTTGTTCTCTAGTATTATTATTCTCATGCCAGCACAGTGCCAATTACTCACTTAATTTTGTTGTGAAGGTTTCTCCAATTCTTGTAAATTAGATGCATTATTAAACTATGATTTAATCATTATCTTTAGTTTTTAATTCGTTTTTCTTTGGTGCTATAAAAATAAAAATATTGCTACATATATAAACCATAATGTTGCAGTTATTGCACATGATACTAATGTATGTTAGTTTTGAAGAGTTTGGGCAAAATTGACTAAGCGGCGGGTTCTAAACCCTGGTGGTTTGGTGGCGGTTTGACTGCGGGTTCTAAACCCTGGGGGTTTGGTGGCGGTTTGGTGGTGATTTCTAAATGGCAGCCCTGTTCTATTCTATTCTAAAATTTGTTTTGACAGTTTTTACAGCGGTTTTGACCTTAGTAAATCTGCGGATAGCAAAACCGCCGACAAACAGCCACCAAACCGCCAGGGTTTAGAAGCGCCGCTTAGTAAATTTTGCCCTTTAAATGTTTGGGTTGTTAATGTTTGTATGTTAAAATGGAAATGGCACATGTATAGCTAGAAACATACAGTATGTAAATTGTGAAACCTACTGAAGACTTTTTGCAACAGCTGTATGTTATTTTGCTTTACTTATATTCTCATTTATATATATATATATATATATATATATAATATATATATATATATATATTCGAAGTAAAAAGTACTAGTCCAAGCGCTAAACCATTCAGACGTTCCGTTAAAAATTTAAATAGTCAGATTCAATATTCGCCCACTATGATCCTGAAGTTGACAGTGGCAGCTCACGTTTTCCCAAGATGGACCTTTGTTGTATGGTTTCCAGTGATCATGAAAAACAAAAAGTGAAAAACAAGTGCCTCATAAAGGGGTATTCAATATGAAAGGTTAACTTCCCTGGCGAAGTTAACGTTTCATATCGGAGTTTTTTTCTGCGTAAAGCTATGGTGCGCGCTCCCGCTTATCCACATATTCAATATCAAATTAACAAAAACGGGAAACTCCGAAGTTGGATTTGCGTAAAGTTACGAATTTTTCCTTAAAATAATTGTAAGACCCCCCTAAAGTTGTAAAAACATGGGGGAACACTATGGGTACCCCCATTTTAGCCTTTAATTGAAAGTCGGGGCTTTAAATAGCCGCAGCAGGTGTTTTTTTCCCGACATTGAAGAATTGATGCAGAAGAGCACTTAGGTTATTTTTTTAATTTTTTTAAGTGGTCCCATCAAATTTGGTGTACATGAAAATGGGTACTAGCATATTTTGATGTCCCTAAAGTAAGTTTTTAAAAATTCTGCATTTGTGCACCTGCCGCTATAATTCTATTCTAGAAAACACCTGCCTCATACATGCAGAATAGCCCTGAACCTATTTGCCTACTGTTTAACAATTTTCTCCCATTTTTTTTTTTTGCACCCCAATTTTAAAATTTATTTTTGGGGTGTCCCTATTTTTTTTTTTTACTTTTTTTGACACAGTTCTTTTTTAAATGTCAATCTCAGGGGTGCAGGCTATTTTTTTTAAGCCTGCACCCCTAAACCCCAATTCTGCACTTTTTTTCGACACCTATTCAATGGTGAAAAGTTATCACCGTTTTTTATCAAAGACTTTTCAAAACTGCGATAAGTCTTTGAAATTGAATACGGTGTAAAACTAAAACAAGTGATATTAACGCAAAAACGATAAAAAGTGCGATATTAACGCAAAAAATGATGTTATCGCACCCATATTGAATACCCCTAATAGTGTGGTATGTTATCAATAAAACAATTTTGTGTTATTGATAACATACCACACTATGAGGCGCTTGTTTTTCACTTTTTGTGATAGAAGCACTGGAGAAGTGTGGAATGGCTGCTGTATATGTCCCAGGTTCCTGTCTTATGTCTTCTAAAAACCCCAGGAGAAGTTTGTTGGATAAGCAGACTAGAAATGTCAGCTTCTGTGAAAAGCCGGAATGGGTCCTGGGGGTGTGGATGTGAGGAGAGGGAGGGCTCCATCCACAGGCCCTCCAGGTTTTGGCCCTTTCAGCCTGGTAGCAGGCTCATTAGGACTAGCACTTGAAAGTGGCTCAGATAAGCTGGGTTTTTTCCATAGCCGAGTTTCTCATACCTGGGAGAGCAGGCCTGCAGGTTAGCTTGCTCTGAGACACTGCTGGCTATTAACCATAAGGTACTGTGGATGGACTTTTATTTAGTGTTCCGTTAGTGCGGGAACTTGATGTCTAGTAAGTGCCCAGCCAGGCTAGGGTGTATTTTGTGTTTTGTTTCTTTGAGTTTTGATATTGCACAATAAAAACTGGCGCTGACCAGCTTGTACGAAAACTCATGACTGGAGTGCTATTTCCTGACTGCTGTGTGTAAGGTGGTGTCCCTTTACCCCAGGAGAGGTACCCCCTACCCTGACCTTATCACAATTGGTGGAGAATGCAGGCAAGCACACACTGAAGTTGCAGCATGGAAAAATGTGTCCTTTAAAATTTAAAGGGACAGACACAGAATGTGGAATCCATGAAGGTGGCATTAGCAGATGCTCAGAGAGGCCAGGTTCTGCTTTCAGCCGACCCCTAAAGACAACATGGAGGACATTGTTAAAGCCCTGCTCCAGGCTATGGCAGCCCAGCAGGAAACAAACAAAATTCAGGAGGCAGCTCTAAGGCAAAAAGTTACCATCAAGGAAACCCGCCAGGCCTTAGCGGAGAACCGCCGGGCCATAAAAGAGGTGGTACAACACCTAGTAGCTTGGACTGGAGATGCTTCCACTGACCCTCCAACCCACACTCGCTCTATACGTTCCAGTCATTTTTTGCAGAAGATGACCCCGAGTGATGACATGGAGGCGTATATTACAGCCTTTGAGAGAACCGCAGAAAGGAAGAGTTGGCCCAAGGAACAGTGGGCAAGCCTTGTGGCACCTTTCCTGTCTGGAGAACCGCAAAAGGCCTACTATGATGTATGCCTGGCTGATGCCAAGGACTATGCAAAGTTAAAACAGGAGATCCTAACCCACTTGAGAGTCACCTCTTTTGTTTGGGCCAATGAATCCACCGCTGGGAGTTCCAAATGGAAAGACCTCCACGCTCAGATGCATGACCTTGTCCATCTAACCACAAAATGGCTACAGCCCGAGATGCTGACAGGACCACAGATCGTGGAAGAGTCATGATGGACCAATATCTGCAGTCGCTACCTGCATCTCTGCACAAGTGGTTGGCCATGCAGACCCTAACTCCGCAGACCAGCTAGTCAAACTGGTGGAGAGGTACTTGGCAGCTGAGGAGCTGTTGAGTCTGCCCTACCAAGCCCCGATGGCGCAACGGTGAACTCCCATCGGCACTGGTAAGACTGTTCCAGGGGAGAAGAGTGCTGGGTGATGGAATGTACCTAAGACTGAGGGTGAGGAACCTGGAGACAGACCAGCCAGGTCAGGAATGTTCCTTCCCCGTAAAAGATTAGATTATAATTTGATTCAGTGTTTCCGATGTGGTGGCTTCGGCCATATTGCAGCTAATTGTTCTCTACCTATAAACCTATGCACTGTGATACAGCTCATGTATACCACAAGGGCTCTTTCTTTGCACAGCCAGCCTGTACTGCTGACCGGTGGGCTGAGACTGATAAGCACATTTGTGTACTCACTGTAGAATGCAACTGTGTAGAGGCTCTGTTAGATTCTGATAGCCTGGTGACACTTATAAAAGCTGAGCTGGTGAACCCCTTGAAGCATAAAGGGAATACTGTTGGTGTGACCTGCATACATGGGGACACTCGCTATTATATTACTGCAGAAGTGAACATCGAGACACCATGTGGTTCTGCGATAGTCTCTGTGGGTTTGGTACATGGCTTAATGAATGATGCAATATTGGGGAGAGACTTTGCTCACTTCTGGAAGTTGTGGGAAAGCCGATTTTGCACAGAGGTAAATCACCCTGACTTGTTCGAAAAGGTTACTGGCATAGTAGCAGAGGAAGTTTCTTCAGAGTCAGAGATGTTCGCCAATCATACTAGAAATAGGGAACTAGAGAATGCGGAGTGTGATGGTGGCTTGCCAAGTGATGTGCCTCCCACTGAGGTGGGAAGTGTTGTTGAGCCAGTTGATCGTCTGCCTGATTTAGATGTCAGAAGAGAGGTCTTTGCCGTGGAAGCAGTTAAATGACCCTACTCTGGTAAAAGCCAGGGAGAATGGCAGGGTGATCGATGGTAAACCCATAGACCTCGATAGTCCTTTGTCATATCCTCACATGGCAGTATGTCAGGATTTGTTGTATCAGGTGACTAAGAAGGGGGAATATATTGTGGAACAATTAATAGTTCCCAAAGCTTACAGAAGAACAGTGTTGGATCTAGCCCATGGTCATATAATGGCAGGCCTCCTAGGGGTAGAGAAAAACCACTGAGCGAATTTTGCAGAGGTTTTTTTGGCCCGGGGTCCATAAAGTGGTATCTGACTATTGTGCATCCTGTCCTGAATGTCAGTATCATGCTCCAAGGCCACATTTCAAAAGTCCCCTGGTTCCGTTACCCATTATTGAGGTTCCATTTGAAAGAATAGCTATGGATTTGGTTGGGCCATTAATAAAATCTGTCCAGGGCCATCAATATATTCTGGTGATAATGGAGTACACTACCAGGTACCAGGAAGCGAGACCATTACGCAATACGTCAACCAAGACCATTGCGAGAGAATTAGTCCATGTCTTTAGTAGGTTGGGTATACCTAAGGAGATCCTGACTGACCAAGGTACCCCATTTATGTCAAAAATCATGAAGGAGTTATGCCGCCTGTTTAAAATTGTGTACCATCCCCAGACCGATGGGTTAGTGGAGAGGTTTAATAAAACTTTAAAACACATGCTAAGAAAAGTAGTGGACAATGATGGTAGAGATTGGGATTACTTGTTACCTTATTTGCTGTTGGCCATAAGAGAGGTTCCCCAATCCTCCACAGGGTTTTCCCCTTTTGATTTATTGTACGGGAGACATCCAAGGGGATTACTTGACATTGCCAAAGAAACATGGAAGGGGCAGTCCAGTCCGTATAAAACAGTTATTGAGCATGTTTCTCAAATGCAAGAAAGAATTGCTGCTGTGGTGCCGATAGTAAGAGAGCACTTGGAACAGGCCCAACAGGCACAGCAGAGGGTATACAACCGCAATGCTCGCTTACGCAACTTTGCTTCTGCGAACAGAGTGTTGGTGTTGGTTCCCACAGTAGAAAGTAAACTTTTGGCTAAATAGCAAGTGCCCTTTGAAATCTTAGAAAAAGTGGGACAGGTCAATTATAAAGTTTACCAGCTGGAGAAAAGAAAACCAGAACAGATATACCACGTAAATCTTATAAAACCCTGGAAGGATAGAGCAGCACTGTCAGCCATCCGAGCCCCTCCAGTAAACCCAGGGCCCATGGTACCCAAAGTGACAGTGGCAAAAACCCTGTCAGCCAGTCAACAGCAGGAAGTTAAGGAATTTCTGATCAGAAATAGGGTGCTGTCATTAAACATAACATAATCACTGACACGGGGGTTATGTTAACCTAAAGCCCTATAGGTTACCAGAAGCCCAAGGAGAATCTGTGTTGAAGGAAATTAAAAAAATGTTAGAGTTAGGTGTAATTGAAGAATCGCATAGTGAGTGGTCAAGTCCCTTTGTGCTCATTCCAAAACCCGACTGGAGTGTGCAATTCTGCAATGACTTCTGGAAATTGACCAATGTGTCAAAGTTCAATGCCTACCCTATGCCTAGGGTGGATGAACTAACTGAAAGGCTGGATGAACTAACTGAAAAAGACAGCTTTTTCTGTACCAGAGGGGTTGTTTTAATACAAGATATTGCCCTTTGGGCTACATGGGGCACCTGCTACCTTTCAAAGAATGATGTATAGGATTCTAAGGCCCCATAAACAGTATGCTGCTGCTTATCTGGATGATGTGGTCATTCATAGTCCTGATTGGCAGTTTCACTTGCCCAGAGTACAAGCATTGTTGGACTCCATCTTTAAGGCAGGTTTGACAACCAACCCTAAAAAGTGTTGTATGGGGATGGAAGAAGTAAAGTATCTTAGGTACACCATTGGCAGAGGTTTGATAAAGCCACAGCTCAATAAGATTGAGGCAATACAAAACTGGCCACGACCCCTGAATAAGAAGCAGGTGAGAGCCTTCTTAGGGATCACTGGGTATTATAGGAGGTTTATACGCAATTTTGCCACCATTGCAGTCCCACTGACTGACCTTACCAAGGGCAAACAGAAAGTCATTTTGGAATGGGGACCTGAAGCAGAGAAGGCTTTCCAGGAGTTAAAAATAGCATTATGTACCCAACAAGTTCTGATGACCCCTGATTTTGACAGAGAGTTTGTTGTACAAACTGGTGCATCAGATGTAGGCATCAGAGCAGTCCTGTCCCAAAGCAAAGAGGGTGAAGAACACCCGATTTTTTCTTAAGCCGGAAATTAAATGTACATGAGAGAAACTATGCTACGGTCGAGAAAGAAGCATCGGTCATAAAGTGGGCATTAGAAACTCTCAGGTACTACTTGGTGGGAAGGAAGTTCAGATTGATCACTGACCATGCCCCTCTGAAGTGGATGTCAGAAAACAAGGACAGTAATGCGAGAATAACGAGATGTTCTTGGCATTACAATCCTTTACATTTACGGTAGAACACAGGCCAGGAAGCCAGTTTGCCAATGCAGATGCTTTGTCACATGTCCATTGTTTGGGGGCTGCAGTCGTTCCGCCCCACAGGTCGAAACAAAGCGGGGGATATGTGACAGAAGCACTGGAGAAGTGTGGAATGGCTGCTGTATATGTCCCAGATTCCTGTCTTATGTCTTTTAAAACCCCCAGGAGAAGTCTGTTGGATAAGCAGACTAGAAATGTCGGCTTCTGTGAAAAGCCGGAATGGGTCCTGGGGGTGTGGATGTGAGGAGAGGGAGGGCTCCATCCACAGGCCACTCCAGGTTTTGGGCCTTTGAGCCTGGTAGCAGGCTCATTAGGGCTAGCAGTTGAAAGAGGCTCAGATAAGCTGGGTTTTTTAATAGCTGAGTGTCTCATACCTGGGAGAGCAGGCCTGCAGGTTAGCTTGCTCTGAGACACTGCTGGCTACAAACCAGAAGGTACTGTGGACAGAGTTTTATTTAGTGTTCCGTTAGTGAGGGAACTTGATATCTAGTTAGTACTCAGCCAGAATAGGGTTTATTTTGTGTTTTGTTTCTTTGAGTTTTGATATTGCACAATAAAAACTGGCGCCAACCAGTTTGTATGAAAACTCAGGACTGGAGTGCTATTTCCTGGCTGCTGTGTGTAAGGCGGTGTCTATCTACCCCAGGAGAGGGAACCCCTACCCCGACCTTATCACAAAATACTGTATATATATATATATATATATATATATATATATATATACACACAGTATATGTAAAATTCCTACATATGTATTAATTAGTCAATTTATTGTATTTATTATTTTGTAGTTGTAGTATTTTCTGCTACTTTTTGAGAATTTAAATTGAACCATTATCTGCACAAAGGATACTTGGTACACCGGACCAAGCAGTCACTCATGTTTCTATTTTCTCTTTCTTAGAATGAGTATATTATTTGAAGGTCATTGCAGCTTGAGTAAACATGTCATTTGCACTACCAGTTTCCAATTACATTTATGAATACTGCACAAAAATACATTTTCCTGACTGACAAGATAATTGCATATAAAAGATGTAATGGTTCATAATAGTACATCAGGAGCACTAACAGGCTCCACAGGGTTACATATAAAGCAAGAATAAATAGTGACACAATGCAAACGACATTTCCACTTTTGTAATGTATCCTCCAAATACATCAGACATTTATGCTATTTGGCACAGATATATGATAGGTAGAAATGTGCACCGACCCACGTGTTTTGGTTTTGGATCTGTATCTCCTTTGTGTTTTGTATCTGGAATATGTTTTGCCAAAACCACACTTGCGTGTTTTGGTTTTGGATCTTTATTTTTTTCTAAAAAATCATAAAAACAGCTAAAATCACATAATTCGGGGCTGTTTTTGTTCCGACAGTATTATTAATCTCAATAACATTTATTTCCAGTCATTGCCTGTCAACATTGACCTCCTCACAGCTCACAATATTGATTTCATCCAGTTTAGGTCAAAAGGTTGCATCAAGCTAGCTGGCTGACTAAGCTAAGCGACAGCAGTGGGCAGCACAAACATGTGGCAGTTCAGCTTCCAACATGGAACATAGCAGTTTAATAAACTGTACTAATTATCTCTTATAATTGTGCTTCAGGGATTATGTATGGGAAGGATGGGAGGGGAGGAGAGAGAACATCTCCAGATACTATCACAAAATAGCCTTTCCATTTGGTGCTTGAGTTGCATCTGACCAAACATGGCTGTTATGATTACAGAAAGCAAAGCCCACCAGGTTGGTATTTACAAATCAAGGTTGAAATATGACATAAGAGTATTTTGCAAGAATACCTACAATATTTGTGATTTTAGTTTAAATTAATACAGTACGAAACAAAAAAAAAGTAAGCGTCAGAGCAGTGGCACAAACGCATGACACAATCACACAGTGCGAATATGGATACATTGGGGTATGGCCTGCAGCGTCACAGGGCTTATATGGAATCTAGATACACTGGGGTATGGGCAGCAGCGTCAAGGTACTTATATGGAAACTGGATACAGTATACTGGCCAGCAGTGTCACAGTACTTTTATGGATACACTGGGTTACAGCCTGCAGCATCACAGTTCTTGTATGGCTACACTGGGGTACAACCTGCAGTGTCACAGTATTTTTATGGATACACTGGGGTACGTATTAGTGTACACTGATTAACCTCAGTTTAAATATATATAAAAGTTTTCAACACTGGAATACGGCCTGCGGCATTTCAGTATCTATATGGAATCTGGATACACTGGGGTATGGCCAGCAGTGTCACAGCACTTATATGGAATCTGGATATACTGGGGTACAGCCAGAAGCGTCACAGCACTTATATGGAATCTGGATACACTGGGGTATGGCCAGCAGAATCACAGTGCTTATATGGATACACTGGGGTACAGCACAAAAAATCTACTTTGTAACTTGTTTTAAAATTTATTTTTGTATTTTTTTTTTTATTCTATTTTTTTTACAGCCCCTGGATGGACAGCACACTGGATGGACAGCACTCTGGTTAGACAGCACAGCCCTGGATGGACAGCATACTGGATGGACAGCACACCCCTGGATGACAACACAATCCCCTGGATAGAGCACAGAACACCCCTGCAAATCCCTGGATGGACAACACAGCCCCCTGGATAGAGCACAGCACACCCCTAAAAGGGTTATGTCATTCTTTCTGTATTTAACAAATAGCAGTAATCTAAGATTACTGCTGTTTTTCACAGCATCGTTCTCGCCATCTTTAGATGGTGGGAGCGATTCGGTCTCCATTGCCAGAAACAGGGATCCAGTGCTGACTTTCCGGCTTCAGTGAAGCCGTCCAGGCACTACTGAGTTCCCTCTGGGTTAAGTGGCATGCACATGCACAGATGGATTGTCGCACATGCGAATTACACAGAAGCCCATCGCTGGCAGCATTAGGCTGAGCGGAGGACGTGGCCAACAAGGAGGACTTTGCTGCAACTCACCAGAGGGGCATTTTCATTTGTGTCACTGCCACTCTAAATAAAAAATATGCTTCTGGTGGTTAGCTTTGTTAATAAATGGGGCCTTATGCCGAATACACACTAGACGTTATGTCGTCCAATCTGGCGGATAGGACGACATATTGTCCACATCGGCCAGTGTGTACACGCTATTTCACTGAAGATAGCGTGCGCCAGCGCATCGACAGTGGCATCATCAGTTGGACCTGCATGCAGTTCCGATGGGTGATATATAAGCGGGGGCTATGCTGTGGAATGCAGCATGGCCCCTGCCGTCGCTCTGTTGCTCCTGGCACTGGCAAGTGTGTATGCACTTGCCAATAATGCAATCCCTGCCGGGTCCCGCCTCTAGCGATATTGCACTGGGTACACATCGTTAAGTGTGTACCCAGCTTTAGACTCAATCTCTTCAGGGCCAGGGAGGCAGTCGCTCCCACCCATGCTTGTTTTTCCAGCTTCTTGCCTGTCCCTGCTGGACTTGGTGGGTGCTGGGCTATGGAGGGGGAGCCGTAAGATGTGAGGAGTGGCTACAGTTGGGCATGTGCAGCATGCCCTCCCATGTCCATTTTACTTGCTGCAGCCCAGTGGCACCAGATAATGCAGAATGCAACACAGAGGCACCATATAATGCAGAGTGTCACAGTGAGCAGCATATAATATAGAGAGTGTTGCAGTGAGCGCCATATAATGCAGAGAGTTGCAATGAGCGCCATATAATGCAGAGAGCACCGCAGTGACCACCATATAATGCAAAGGTGCCATATAATACAGAGAATGTCACAGTGAGCTGCATATAATATAGAGAGTGTAGCAGTGAACGCCATATAATGCAGAGTTGCAATGCTCACCATATAATGCAGAGGGACCCGCAGTGAGAACCATATAACAGAGAACATCACTGACCCTAATATAAATTATATCACAGATAATATGAACAAACCCCTCACACACACATACACATAGAATTAATACACCCCCTTCCACACACACTACTACATTAATACACCCCCACTCACACACTACTACATTAATACACCACCCCCTCACACACTACTACATTAAAACACCAACCCACCACAGATATTAAAACACACTCCAACCCCCCTCCCCCTGAAAAAAAAACAATACACCCCTCCACATTGCATACAGATACCACCCCCTAGATGACACTGGAACTTACCTGTCCTGGAAGAGGATGTGTGGTCCTTGCTGGGGCTGGTCTCAATGACACATGATGAACAGAGAGGAGAGGCTGTGACACAGTGACAGAGAGGGCTAGACTGGAAAGGAAGGGGCGGGGACCTGGTGTTAGGGGGCAGTGTCTCAGGCATGGAAAGGAGGGTGCATGTAGAATAGACATTGAGGAGGGGGTGGGAATTTGGGGGGGAGGAGGTGGGGACTCGGGGAGGGAGGGGCTGGGTCTCAGGCAGTCTAGTGACAGTCTAGTGTCCCAGTTCCTCAGATTTTGCTTTGTGTGGTTTTCCCACCGAAGAACTGGTTTAAACTAGTAAAAAACACTTCATAGAGCTTTACATTCTAACCACTATTTTCATATAGATCATATCTTGCGAATGCATGATGCGATTTCCTTGTGGGTCAAACCGGAAATCTGCAAATAAACAGTGATTTAGAATGGTACCAAACATGATGTGTCTACTAGCTTATGTACCTTAAATATCATATACATTACATTTCGCAACATAACTATATGCTACTAAAACTAAGCTTTTAATGTCGAGGAACCTTTTTACAAGTTATTGTATGTGTAAGTGTGAGAATATTGCTTAAAGTTGCTAATATGCGTGGTGCGTTTATGTGTAGAGTGCTTTGATAAACAGCGCAACTCTGCGCTGTGCATCTTATATATTTTATGTTTTATTTAATGTGCGTATGGGGTATGGTAGGACTTTCAACAATATATGGGAGCAAAGCAGTCGCACAATGCTAATAATTTAATAAAGCATAGTACTCATTGGTTTTATGCTGATGACGCAAGATGGCGTCGTCAGGGGCAACACAAGATGGCGTCGCCCAATATTATCTTAAGATCTGATCTCAGCCAATCATCCAGCTTCGACACAGGACATGTGGAAGTCCTTTTTTTAAAAAAAAAATCCATACTCACCAATGTATAAATCGGATCCTTTTAGGTATATGTAGAAATTCATGGTCTTCATAAAACAAAAACCGCGATCCAAATGGGAACACACTGTACTTGGTAGAGCGTGTTACATGGAATGGCAATCATTCCATCATTCCCTTTGAAGTGAATAGGGGAAGCGCTGATTGGATGAGAGTGTGGGAACTAGAGTCAACGCAGCCGCTGATTCCTAATATAGGAACATTCCTCTATATTGCTTCTAATAATTGTGTTTATTCTTAGCTTTATTTTATATGCATTTGCTCATTTAAATTTATATCCAGATCTAAGTATTTGATCTTCTTAGACATACATAATCTTTATACTAGAGATTAACGGGTTCTGTTTCAAGGAAACCAGACCCACCCAAATATATCTGATCTGAGCTGATCCAAGCCCTGGCTCTGATCTCCCCCACCATTTTCAGATTCCAAAACAAGACAAAATGTCATCTTCACGGCATCGGATCTCGCAAGTTTGAATCCGATATA
Organism: Taudactylus pleione; assembly: GCA_031769625.1. Taxonomy (NCBI): domain Eukaryota; kingdom Metazoa; phylum Chordata; class Amphibia; order Anura; family Myobatrachidae; genus Taudactylus; species Taudactylus pleione. Next base: position 36,669,895 of record JAUIMM010000014.1, read on the forward strand.
AGTCCCTACCGTGATAATTCGGGGGGTCATTTGTCACAGGACCGCCGGAGGGGAAGGAGATTTTAAGAGATTGGGAGATACAGCTGAGCTGCAGAGTTCAACATCTTCAAGTTCAGCAACACTGTTTGTCTTTGATGGGCAGTGGCAATAACATCTCCGTTAAAGTAATACTGGCCCAGCTAGTTTTTCTTGGTTAGGCAGTCAGCAAAACCTTGCATGTTTTTTTTATAGTGCAAGAGCATCATTCTATTATATTACTAATTAATTGTTTTGTTTGGTTTACAAAAAAGTGTTTGTTCAAAAAACTTCATGCCGTAACACTGTGCTTTTCAAGTCTAACACTAACAGTCAGTAGGTCAAGGGCCACCGCCTTAATAATATAAGCGCAGTGTATTGCAGTCAATGGGAGGTTTTTGGTTTTTTTTAAATAGTGTTTGTTCTAAAAACTTGACTCTGTGATACTGTGTTTTCTAAGTCTAACACTAACGATCAGTAGGTCAAGGGCCACCGTGTTAATATTATTTGTGCAATGCGTCACAGTCTGGGTGATTTATATTACTTTTTAAATAGTGTTTGTTCAAAAAACTTCAGGCATTGATATGAATCACAACAATCAATCAATAGAACATCAGGAGCAGAAACCAAGCACTGGCACTGCAGCTGCTGCCAACACCAGTCATGAAGATACCGCTACAACGTCATCTACTAGAGCCGATGCTCAAGGGCATAGATGGTTTCAGTCAGGGCATCTAAAATCAAAAACATTTTATATTGCTAAAGAAAAAAAACACATCTAATAAAGGGAAAGTTTCCTGCAGAAAATCATAAAATTGCCATCATGCCGTACACCACACGCAACAGCAAGGAAAGGCTCAGCTCTTTATTTGTGAGAGGTGGTTCTGCAACTGTTGTCAGTCAGGCACCTTCTTCTACCTCACATGATGATGCAAGACTGTCTCACTCTGAGTCTAGAAGGGGTGTCAAAAAAATTAAAGCTGGAATATCAGTGCTGAAAAAAACACTAAGGCAGTAGAACAAACTGTGTGTTCAGAAATGTCACAAATCCCTGAGGAGAGTCTAGTTGTGTCCACAAGTGCTATGCATGAGTCTGATCTTTTTGATACTGTACTCATAGAGAAGCCTTCATCTCGATTCCATTTTACTAGAAAAGCAATTCCTTGTCAGTACTAGAACATTAACAAAAAAATAATTATTGGCCTTTAAAACACCATAACCATGTCCACATAACCACAGATATGTGTACAAGCGGAACTGGGCAAATTAAAGATTACATGACTGTGACAGCTCACTGGGTGGGTGTATCGCCTCCAGCAGCAGTAGGTAGCACAAAACGCCAGCTCATTCCCAGGCAGGCTTCTCTCTGTATCACCGGCTCCACTAAGAGGCATACCAATGTCAACCTTTTATAAAAACTCAGAGATGTCATTGCAAAATGGTTTACTCCACTTAGACTCTCCTCGGGATTTGGGATTTTTTATTACGTCACAAATATTGTGAGAGCATTACAGCTGGGTGAATTTGAACATGTCCCATGTTTTGCTCACACAATCAATTTGGTGGTGCAGATTTTTTTTTTTTTTAAAAAGACAGGGGCGTGCAGGAGATGCTGTCTGTTGCCCAAAACATTTCAAGCTATTTTCACCATTCAACAACAGCATGTAGAATATTGCAGCAGCTGCAAGTAAAGTTCATTTTGCCATGCCACCAACTGAAGCAAAACACATTAAAGAAGTGGAATTCCACGGTTGATATGCTTTAGCATATGGAAGAAAAGCTAACAAACCATCCAAACCTACACAACAAGCCATCACATAGGGAGATGAGGGGGAATGTACCTTAGTCCAACGCAGTGGAGAATACTTTCTGTGTTGTGCAAGGTGCTGAAACTCTTTGAGGTAGTCACCTATGAAGTTATTTTAGACTCTGACAGATTGACAACTAGGTGATTCCCCCAATTAGACTTTAGGCAAAGCAGCGTGAGAACCTGAAAGAGAAGATGAAATTAAATGATTCTGCTAAGTATGTCAGACTTTGGATTGGATTACTACATTTTGGCGACTGAGATTGATCCTAGGTTTAGGTCATATGTTGTGTCTTTTTTTACAATTGACACAGATCTTAGGAGAAGCAAAGAGCACCTGGTGAGCAAGTTGTCAGCTCAAGTGGCATATGACATGACAACATCTCCTCCTTTAGGATCTCTAGCAACTGGGCTGCCAGGAAAAAACTGCTTTCCCAAGAGACCCACTGGTGATGTGAACATAACATTTTGACATCTGGTCAAAAAGAGTTGCCCAAATTTAGTGACACCTCTATCATAATGCAATCTGATACAGTCACCATCCAAAGAATGATAGAGGATTATTTTAATGACAGTATACAAATAGTCATGTCAGACACTCTCTCTGACTACTGGGAGGAAAAAAAGGCAATTTGGAGGCCCTTTACTTAAGCTCCCCACCCTCCAATGTATACTTGGAAACAGTTTTCAGCACAGCCAAGCTTGTCAGTGATCAGTTAAAATGCGGAAGAAATGTTGTTCATCAAAATGAAATATCCACAAAGAAGACCTTTACCTGCAATTACATCAAAGTACAGATACTTCTGCAATGGTGGATTCTAGTGGGAATGAATTAATATTGTGTGAAGATTATGTAAACACTTATGAGGGGGAGGATGAAAACTATAATGACAATGACATCTTGCCACTGTAGACATAATGACACACTGTTAGCTTAGCTGCCTTTAGCCCTTCATTAACAACAATAATTTTAGCTGCCTGAATCCCATTATTCTTTAACAACACTGCTAGCTGCCCATCGGTAACTTGTTTTGTGGAGGCCCAAACAAACCAATCACTTTAGCCACAAAAGTGTCAGTCCCTGTTGCTGAAATGATTGGTTTGTTAAACTGTGCATGTCCTACTTAATATACAACATAAGGGTGGGTGTGAGGGCCCAAGGGCAATTCCATCTTGAACCACTTTTCATTATGGGCTTTGCCAATATTGTATGTGTTTGACAGGCAGTGTACTGTATATTACTGTACTTTACTGGAGCATTCATGTTCTTTTGTATCTTGCAATGCCATCTATTACGAGCTTCTCATCCAGGCATATAGGCCCCACTTACTGCAGCTTCTCTGCAGATGCAGACTAGTATCAAATCTAATTCATTATTTAATTTGACTAGGCCTTAAATCCTAAGGATTCAACTTTATTGATATTTTGGATGCTTGTTTTTTAACAATGCTTTCCACTTCTCTGGTTTGCTTATTATGGTTGAATTATCAACACTAATCATGTGTTTAATTTATATATTCTCCCTGTGAGGTGGTCAAAATGAACTGGAAATTATTGTTAATAAGGTTAATAATACTGTAGGAACAAAAACAGGCCTAAATTATTTAATTTTAGCTGTTTTTATCCATTTTTGTAAAAATAAATTATCCAAAACCAAGCCAAAACACAAGAGGGCAGTTTTGCAAAAACCAAAACCTATAGACAAATTAGAACCAAAACAAAAACACGGGTGTCTGAGCACATCTCTATTATCTACAGACACTAGAAATGTAATAGGGTGCCAGTTAATGCACGAAAAGAAACTTCATGCACATCTTGAAGGCATGAGTTTGTCCCGCAACTCGCAAATGTAATAGGGTGCGAGTCTTTGGGTGCAAGCTTGACTGGCATGCAAGTCCATGCGAGTTAAACTGCAGGTAAACTCACACCATGTAATGTCAGTTTTATTAGAAGGTGTGAGTCTGACAGAAGCATGCACAGATCAGTGAGAAATGTGCATGCTTCTTTGTGAAAAAAATTAAAAATCAGAAAAAAATTGGCATGGGCCCCCCTCCCCAAATGCTTAACCAGTCCCGGGATCTTTGAGCAAGCACTGGTTCAAAATATACAGATGAAAAAATGTGTAGGGTTCCCCTGTATTTAATGAACCAGTACTAGGCTCTTGGTTCTAAAACGAGTAGGGGTCCCCTGTATTTTTAGAACCTATCTCCACTAGCAGGAAAGTAATGCTACAGCCAGCGGACACAATTTATGGGGTATCCTGGCTGTAACATTCATCCCCCCTAACTATTCAGCCTATGCAAGGGGAATTGTGGACCCCTCAATATAGGGGTCCCACCTCTCCAGGGTACGAAAGGCCTAGGCTGAAGCCCGGGGCTATCCCCAGCACCCCTGGGCAGTGGATGCAGAGTTGATAGTATAAAAACTAGTTAAAATAATATTGTCCTTCATACGAGAACTAGAGGTTTCAGCAATGCTCACCCACATGCTTGTACTTGGAGAACCACAAATACCAGCATGTGGGGTATTAAGGGCCCGCTGGGACCTCTAGTTCACTTGCAAAAAAAATATAAAAAAGAAGGCATACAAACCGAATGTTATAATATTTTATTATGCATGTACTGATTCTTTCACTCACACTCACCTGAAATCACAATACATACTTACCTTGTCCCTAACACTGCTCTGTCCCCTTCTCCAGTAGAATCTAGATCAGTACCTTTAAAAAAAAACATACTCAGTAGTCAAGATAGGAAATAAGGGCCCTGATTCACTAAGAATTGCAACTACGTTCGCGGCTGCGATTACGCACACAGGACCTCATTCAGAGCCGCTCGCAAAATGCGAGCGCTCGCTCTGAATGAGGGCGGCTGCTTCTCTATAATGAGCCTGCCTCCTGGCCGCTCGCTAAGATGTGGGTGACCACCCACAGCTTTAGCGAGTGGCCAGGTTGATGGTCGCGATGGTCAAGACAATCGGGGCTTGCAACGAGACCCTTGTGGTAGGGTCTCATCTGCCACAAGCCCCAGTGAGCTTTTGGCTCTAATAGAGCCGGAAGCTCACCACTGACATCACGAGTGATGTCAGTGGCGCCGCCCCCAAACAGCAGGTGTTCCTTCGGGAACACCTCCATTTGGCAAGCCACCCCCCCACCCCGCTTACAAAACGGTGCGAGCTGTCAATCACCATTGACAGCAGCCCTTTTTGTAGTGACCCCCGGAGCGAGAGTGTGGCCGCTGCGCATGCGCAGGGCCTCAACATCAACCTGCTTGCGAGCGCTCAGTGCTTGCGAGCGGGTCTGAATGAGACCCACCGTCTGACTGCGATGATATGCTAATCCATTGCTATCACTATGCCATCACAGCACTACATGGGGATGCCCACCTTATCTTACACACATCCGTAATACTTAGCAAGATTGCAAAACCACTGGCAACATGGAGTACAATTGCAGCCTCACACTCACTAGCACAAGCTCTGACCTTACTCAGGAATTGCACTGTGTACTCGAGCTGCGCATGGTATACCTTGTCCTTAGCACTGGTCTGTCCCCTTCTCCAGTAGAATCTAGATCGGAACCTGTAAAAATAAAAACATACTCACCTACCCCTTGGTTCTGGTCCTCTTCATTCCTCGTAGGCATCCACGATCTTCTTAAAATAAAAAACAAGAAGCGCAGACCCACCGGACATAGGGCTTGATTCAGTAAGGATCTCTATTGCGATCGCAGTAGCGATCACGCACTCAGGGCCTTATTCATTAGGGATCACAATTCTGCTTATATGCACGCACCGCAGTTGCTAATATCAGTTGTATTATTTAATGTGTTTGCACTCACATTGCGAATGCAGCCTGACATAAGGACGCCCACTTCTCCTTACTCACATCCATATACTAGGGCAACAGAGCGAAACAATCAGTAACATCGGACCCATATGCACACTTGCACACAGGGGAGGATTGGGAATTTAAAGCGGTCCTGGAAAAAAATGTAGAAAGCGGCCCCATGTGCGTGCGCCGTAGGTGCACGGCCAAAAAGGGGTGTGGCCTTGTGGAAGGGGTGTGGCCTAATGTGAAATGTTATGCCAGCAAGCCACTCCCCTCATTTGAATCATGCTGGGGCCATGCCCACCGCTTCAAGACCTGATAGCTATGCCCACAGTCCCTCTCTCTAGTGAATAAGCACAGCAAAGATGTGAATGACAATGAGTATTTTCTTACCTATATGATTTCTCTTCAACAAGGGAACCTCTGAAGAAATTGATCCTCCCTGGACAGGCAGTGTCTTGAGTCAGTATTTACTATTCATGCAGGAGATCACATGGTCTGGAAGCCATCTATTTGTGTAGTAATAATGCCAATGTCATTATCATTCAACAGAGGTTCAATCAGATAGTAACAGACTTTGGGGCAGGACAAATGTGAGTTTCCCATATCAAACAATTTTATATTAATAAAATATATTTGCTAATTTGGTTCCATTTGCATCAGTAATATGGTTCCATTACAATTGTTGTCTTACTAAAGATTATTGTCCCCCATTCTCTTCTTCTAATAGTACCAGTGATCCTACCATCCTCTATGTGTGTCTCCAGCACCATCGCCTTGGTTGTCCCCAATGCCAACATCCTGTGTCTCCCCAACACCACCCTCCTGCCCTAGCACATAATAGCCACCCTCCCCCACACACAGATCATATTCCCATAGCACAGAATAGCTCCCTCCCCACAGACAGATCATCATCTCCCCCTAGCACAGTATAAACCCCCAAACAGATCATCATCTCCCCGTAGCACAGTATAACCCCCCCAGAGAGATCATCATCTCCCTTACCACAGAATTACCCCTCCCCACAGACAGATCATCATCACCCCTAGTACAGCAGATTCCCCCTCCCCCTCAGACAGATCATCATCTCCCCTTAGCAAAATATAGCTCCCTCCCCCACAGACAGATCATCATCACCCCTAGTACAGCAGATTCCCCCCTCCCCCTCAGACAGATCATCATGTCCCCTTAGCAAAATATAGCTCCCTCTCCCACAGACAGATCATCTCCCCTTATTACAGAATGACCCCCCCACCTCTCAGATCATCATTACTTCCCCCCTGAGACTAATCTCTTCATGATTCCAATAGCCACTTTTGAAAAAAAATGTCACCTGACTCCTGCATGCTGCAGGTGCCAATGAAAGTCTCCCAGGCAGCCAGCCATCCCAGCCCTGTTTGTTTCAATTGCATTGTTGATTCCCCAGGTCTGCCTACTTCTACCAGGCAGCCAGCCCCAACTATCTCCTCTCCAGCCTAGCCCCATTTTTTTACATTACACTGCTGTTTCCTCAGGCCTGCCAAATTCTCCCAGGCAGCCAGCACCGATTGTCTCCTCTCCACTCTGCTCCCTCCCCAGGCTGTAAAGTTGAAGTTTAACTTCACATTTCACAGCCTCGGCAGGGGACAGAGTGGAGAGGAGACAATTGGGCTGGCTGCCGGCTGCGGACCTGCGCGTCTGAGCAGTGAGCACCTTCCTCCAAGGTGGAACATCTGAAAGTGATTCAGGGGGCAGGGCCAAGGCTCAGAAAGTTTCTTCTCGCGATAGAGGCAGGCGGGCCATGGGCAGCTGACAGCTCTCTAGGTGTGGCAGCACAGCCCTGCTGCCTGTTATGCTGGAAAAAATAAATTACATCCGGGTGACGTGATTCGGGGGGCGGGGCCAAGGTTGAGAAGCGGCCCCACAGACCAATCGACCCACCGGGATTTTCCCCGCTAACGGTAAGGGCGAATCCGCCCCTGCTTGCACAAGCCCTGCCCTTACTCAGAAATTGATAACAGTCATGCACGCTATCAGTGCTATGGCTGCTTATGGCCACACAGAGGATAATTTATGCATGCCCCTGCAACGCCATTGAAACACACTGGCATGCCTGTGTTCACCTGACCACCCCCCCGTCACCACCCACAAACGGCACTTCCTGTCAATCACTCTGCTCTGGGTCTGCGTAGCCTCTGCAAACAAAGTTCCCATTGCATTTGCTAGTTCACGCACTCGCACTGCAATTCATACACATGTGCAGAAAGCAACAATCAACCAATTGTGTGCGTATTAGCAACTGCATTACTTGCTGAATCAGGCCCTCGGTTTAACTGCGAAAATATGGTAATGATTGCAACCGCAATGCTGTCGCAGACAAACATGAGGACACCCGCTTTACCTTACACACGTCCGCAATGCTTTGAAAGTCTGCAAAACCATTGAGTAAAATCGGAGCCTCACGCACACTTGCACAGGTCTGACCTTACTCAGGATTTGATAACATCATCTCACGCAGTGAAAGCCCAAGCATTGTATGGCATCGCAATGGCTAATTTATGCGCGCCCCTGTAACTTTGTTCAAATGCACTGGCACGCCTGCATTTCGCCGACCACCCCCCGTCTCCACCCCCAAATGGTCACTTCCTGTCAATCATTCTGCGATGGGTCTGCATAGTCACTGCGATTACAGTGGGGTCTTCGCACACTGCAATGCATACGCATGCGCAGAACGCAGCAATTGGCCGATTGCCTAAGTAATCGCAGTTGCGATCGGTAATGAATCAGGCCCATAGTACCATGCTCTAAGGATGGTACTACGTAAATGACTCTGCAGCTGCTGCATTTCACATTAAAATATATTGGCTGAGCGTTCATTAACTGAGAGAGGTGAGCCTTTGCTTCTCAGCCAATGAGCGGTTTCCCCATTGACTTCAATGGCGGGAACCGCAAGGTTACTAAAGTGCATTTCTATGTGAAATTCAGCGGCTGGAGCGTCGTTCGCATACTGCGTATGGTGGGTCCACGTGTCTCGTCTTTTTATTTTAAAAAGACCGTGGATGCCTACAGGGAACGAAGAGGACAGGAACCAAGGGGTAGGTGATTATGTTTTTTTTTTTACAGTTACCGATCTGGATTCTACAATCTCCGGTGTGTGAGTCTTTTCTTTTTACATTTTTCTAAATTGTGGTTCTCCAAGTACCAGCATGCGGGGGGAGGCTTGCTGGGACCTCTAGTTTTATTTAAGTACTTCTGTGTGAGCTTAAAACTCGCACTCTGGGGCTAATTCAGCATTACACGCAAGTGCAATGCTGAATGCAGATTCCCGATTATTGGGAATCTGCATGTGTGCAGGTACCCATTCTGCGAGAGTGCAGAATAGGTCCTGCATAATCACATGATGCGTGAGAGTATGGCATTTAAGGGGCATGCAGGAGTGGAGTTGGCCGGCATTTCCTGAAACGGGGGCGTATTCGCCCCATTTTCCAGGAGTGGCAAGGCCAGGGACTGCATCTACGGATGCAGGACCTGATTCACTATGGATCACAATATTGCATATGCATGCAGCCAGTGCTTAAAGTGGTCTTAGAGAAGTGGTGGAACTCACCCCCCATCATTTTTTTAAGAAAATGGACAGTGGGTGCCGTAGACACGCACCGGGAAAAGGGACGTGGTCACACAATAGTATTCCCAATTCAAATTATGTCACACAGTAGCACAATCTTTATTCACCCCTGATTCACATTGCACCACATAGATGTTTCCCTTATTCATGTATGACACACAGCAGTGCCCCTTTTACACAATGCCAACATTTGTGCCCCTTATTCACAATGCTCACAGTAGTAGTGCTCCTAATACACATAATTACCACAGTATCAGTGCCCGTTATACAATGCCCACAACAGTAGTGCCCCTTACACATAATGCCCACAGCAGTAGTGCCCCTTATGTAATGCCCATTGTAGCGGTGCCTCTTATGCAGTGCCCACAGTAGTGGTAGTGCCCTTTATGCAGTGCCCACAGTACTGGTGCCCCTTATGCAGTTCCCCCAGTAGTGGCAGTGCCCCTTATGCAGTGCCCACAGTACTGGTGCCCCTTATGCAGTTCCCCCAGTAGTGGCAGTGCCCCTTATGCAGTGCCCACAGTGGTCATACCCCTTATGCAGTGCCCCCAATAGTGCTGTCACTTATGCAGTGCCCCCAGGAGTGGTTCTCCCTGTAGAAGTAATGCCCTCTGTAGTAATGCCCCCAGTAGTAGTGCCCCCATAAGTAATGCCCTTGAGTAAATGCTCCCAGTAGTAGTGCCCCTAATAGTAATGCTACCAAGTAAATGCCCCCAGTAGTAGTGCCCCCAATAGTAATGCCCCCAGAAGTAGTGCCCCCGAGTAAATGCCTCCAGTAGTAGTGTCCCCACAAGTTATGCCTCCAATATGGAAGCCGCTTACTCAAAAAAAAATAATACTTACCTTAAGCCCTGCTCCCATGTCCGCTCCTTGGATCTATGGGAAAGACGTCACGACATCATGAGCCTCCCTGCGGCGCCGGTCTAAGGTGGGTCGGAAAAGGCGGAACTGGTTCCGTCTCCAAATAGAAGTGACGGAATGCAGTTCCGCCCCGTTCCAGACCACTTTATCTCCTTCATGCAGTTCAACTGTGATAACAAGCTAATCCATTGCGATCACAATACAAACTCAGCACTACATAAGGACGCCCACTTTACCTTACTCACATCCACCACACACCCTGAACCCATATTATCTAAAACGTACCTCTCCGAGGTCCCGCGCCGGATCTCTCAGCGCAGCTCAAAATGCCAATAAATGGCCGCTGCGGCCATTTTTCTGGCATTTGCGCATGCGCTGTGAGGAAACCACCGGGAAAATGGTGGCCGCACCATTTTTCCCCGGCCATCTGAGCATGCGCAGTAGACTCTGGGCACACTCTAGTGCCCAGAGTCTACTGATTCTGCGGTGGCTGGCCAGCCGTGTCAGTTGGCGGACGGCCGCCAGGGTGGGAGGAGGGTGCTCCCTCCTCTCTAAAGATGCCCCTGTCCATAATACTTAGCAGTGTAGCAAAACCATTGGTACAATCGAGTTCCATAGCAGCCTCACGCACAAGCTCTGACCTAACTCAGAAATTGGTAACAACCATACACGATATGAGAACTCGCACTGTGTAGGCTATCGCAGTGGATAATTTATGCACACCCCTGTAATGGCATTCAAACGCACTGGCACGCCTGCGTTCTCCCGACCCACCCCCTGTCACCACCCACAAATGGCACTTGCTGTCAATCACTCTGCGATGGGTCTGCATAGCCTCTGCGATCGCAATACCAATCACAGTGACTAGTTCGAGCACTGCATTGCATATGCATCAGCCAATTGCGTGCATAATCGCAGTTGCGATCGGTAATGAATCAGGCCCGCAGTTCCCTGACCTCACAAGCCGGCCAGCCTGAGTAAGCTGAAGCTTATTCAACTGGCTGGTGGCCTGGCACAGTCCACCATGGTGATCCCATAGTGATCCCAGCCTGCGGCCTCGGTCGCAGTGCTGGTATCGCCAATGCAGCAGGGGGTGTCATATACCTCCTGCTGCATTTGCATATTTACAATAACGGAATTGCAAAGCTGCCTGCCTGTAGCTTTGCAATTCCATTCCAGCATGTATCAACCCTTTTGTTATATTGGCCGAGTTGTATGTTTTCCATGGAAAAACATATGGATGAAAGTTTGGCCAATGCGAGTTGAAGGATTGTGAGAAACATTCAAGTTTGCATGTTTTTGCACCCTAAAACATATGTGAGTTGTAATAAAATGCAACTTGCACCCTATTACATTCGCCTATGATGTACCATATTTGAAGCTGGACGAGCGAGGGGAGGATGCGGCCGTAAGACTAAAAATACGCCCCCTTCTCGTTCACATTACACGTCATCTCCGGGCATATAAGGATTAATTGAGACCATCGGGAACCATCGGAGCTGGTCGTAGAGCTTAAGGTTGACCATACCCTCTCTTAAGCACTACGATCAAGTCAGTGTAAAAACCTCCCATGTCACATGTGCCATGACACTACTTAGTTAATTATGCACTCCCATAAAACGCCGTTTGCATAGTCAGGCACGCCTGCGTTCGGATCTCCACTCCCCCGTTCACAAGCACCTTCCCCTGTTACCATCCACAAACGCCTCATCCTGTCACTCAACCAACGACCTGGCTGTGTTCAAGGAGAGAGCAATTTCTGATCGTAATAGCTAGTTTGCGCATGCGCATTGCGAATTTTACGCATGCGCAGTTTAGCAAACATCGGTGGCGTACAACCGAGTGGCCACAACGACCGACTCTGAATGAGGTCCACAGTTTGGGAGTGCTTTTTGCCCATTCTTTCTTTTTGTTCCAGGTTGGTTGTATGATTGCGATCTGGGGCTAAATGTAATAGCCTGTGAGCTTCCGATGCTGCGGGGAATTATGTGAGTCTCCCCATTTTTTAAAGTGGCGATCATTTTAAAGGCTAAACAAATCTGGTTTAGCCTTTAAAATTATTGCTACATTAAAAAAAGCCATTGTAGAGCATTCATTTTATTGTTGTTCAGCCACCCCCATGTTGTTTTGGCCTTGTGCTTGAGATCATTGTCCTGCTGAAAGGCAAATATTCTCCCTAATTTAATGCTGGGTACACACTGACAGATGCATTGGCCGATCAATTGATCGGCCAATGTATCTGCTGCCCATCGGCCAGTGTGTACCTGCAATATGTCGGTGAATGTCGCCGTTCACCGACATATCGCATTGACTGTGCTGCACAGCTGATGGACAGACATGTCTGCAGACCACCCGTAAACACACAGCGGCAGCCACGAGGAGGGGGCGGGACAAACCCCCAACATGCCAACTGGCCGCCGGATCTTGAGGGCACAAGCAGATGATGGCCATTCAGTGTGTATGAACGACCATCATCTGCAGATATATCTGTCAGGTGTGTACCCAGCTTTAGTCTTATAGCAGATTGAGGCAGGATGGCTTGCAGTATTTGCCTTTATTTTGCACCATCCATTGGCCCTTCAATTTTAACAAAATCTCCAGTCACCACTGAGGAAAGTATTCCAACAATTTGTAGCTGCCATGCCAATACTTCACTGTTGGGATGGTGATTGCTGAGGAATGGGCAGTATTAGGTTAGTGACACATATAGCATTATGAATTGGAGCAAAAGCTAATTTTTTGTTTCCTGACAACAAAACTTGTCCCACAATTTATCTGGGTCACTTTGATGTTTTCTGATAACTTTGAACTTGCTTTGATGTGTTTTTCTTCAGTAATATAAATTTCAAGTCACCCTACCATATAGGTCAGTTGTATACAGAGCTCATAATACAGTTGACTTGTGCTTCTTCACTCTACTTTCAGCCATTGAACTCTGTAGCTCCTTCACAGTGATAATTGATCTCTATGGCTTCCCTCACAAATCTCCTTCTTGCTCTAATGCTGAGTTTTGTTGGAGGACCTTACTAAAGCTGGCCATACATGCTACAATTATCTGGGCGATCCGCCCGATATCCGCGGATCACCTCGATAATTGTAGTGAGTGTGCGGGCGACCGAGAGTTAAATATTGCTCGGTCGGGCATGCCGGATTGTCCAGCATGCCCAGCCGATGCGATATTTAAGGGTTAAACTGTCAGCCGCATTGGGCAGTGTATGCCCAGCTGCGGCCGACAGACCGACACTTCCTGTGTTCCTTCCCATGGAAGTAACAGGGAAATGTCTCCTCCCCTGGGGGCGGAGCACAGATGTCGGGCTAGTACACTGTGAGTAATCTCACAGTGTATGCCACGGACATCTGCGGCTGGCATGCTGCCAGATAAAATGTCTGTCGGTCTGACAGACATTTTATCTGGACGTGTATGCCCAGCATTAGGCACTGCTCAGGTGGTATTATTCAGCTTCAATATCCTCACATATGAACCAACAATACTCACTGGTATATCAAAGCACTTGGCTATTATTTTTTAGCCCTTTCCTAACTTGTGCATGTCTATAACTCTAACTTTAATTTTCCTAGAATGCTCTTTGGTTTTAATTTTCAAAGCTTTCCTTGAGTGAATTTACATTACATTATAGAGCGGTATCCAATTAACCCTGAACATTGTTCAGGCACTAATGGATCCCCCGGGGATATCCAATTAGCCCCTGAAGTCTGGCCTGACGCTGGCACTTATCATGTGTTTATAAACAAAATAAATGAAAAGTGCCGCCACAAAGGGGAAAACACATAGGTTCGTGAACTTATCACGGATCCTATGTGTTTTCGCACGAAATATCGGATGAAATAATAGGATAGGGAGAAAAAAAATTGGCGAAAAATGGGGATAATCAGTGAAAAATCCCTGTTTTTCACCGTTTCATGCTAATTGGATACCCCTATCAGTTTTTACATATACAGTATATGTTTGTACATATATATTTTCTATGTATTAGAATTATTCTGTGCAATAGAGGTTCAATTTGTGTCTCTAATAGATTTCATGCACTTTTTATGTTTTTCTCAAATGCTATTTCTTTCTTTTTTTATGTTTATTTTTTATATATGTTTTATTATAAAAAATATTCTTATGATAAACTGTATGTACTGTTCTATTTTTTGTAAGGTATTCCTATGTTCTTAATTTTATGGGAAATGTAATTGTAGTTTAAAGGGAGAAAAAACAACAGCAATATTTAAATTGTTTTTAGTATGGTAAAATTGGAGCCTGCAGAATCTCATAGTCTGGCAATTTATGGTTGTTTTCACATTTATATACTCACTTTTATAGAGAGAGCACCAAACGTTATATTTACCGTCTTCATTTATAAATGTTACTTGACTGTTCATAACTGTGTTTCTCTGGGCTCTATTACTACAATCCGAATATTGAATGCGGATTGTAGTGTGATATTACCGAGTGAATTCGCATTGCGAATTCAGGCAATATCACAGGGATTTACTATAAATCCCTTGCAGGGACAGAGCTTGCGATAAAGCTCTGTCCCTGCGGATCCCATCCGCACTCTAGTCGCGGTATTTTCGGAAAAAATACCATGACTAAGAGCCCGTGCATGCGCCGACCGACCACCGCTACTACCCCCCCACCGACGCTAAGCCTCGCCCCCGGTGCTAACCCCGCCCCCCGTGATAGCGGACCCCCGCGACCCCCCCTCCCCCCCCCCGCGACCCCCCCTCCCTTCATTACTCTTACCTGCATCCTCCTGGCCTCCGGTGATCTTCTCCGGGCTTCCCGATCAGGTGATCTCCCATACTGCACTGGGACCCGATCACCTGATGACCGGGCCCCAGTGCACTGTGGGAGACCAGCTGACCGGAGAGGAGCCATCACCGGAGGCCCGATCACCGGTCCCTGGATTCAGGTAAGGAAAAAAAAAAATGTTTAATTTTTTTTTCTTTTTTTTACAGTAATCAGCTTGCGGTCTACTTAGACCACATAGCTGATTACTGGTACCGGCTCCCGCCTCTGCTCTCCCCTTTAGAGCAGAGTGGGAGCCCGGTAACCGGGGGAGACCCTGCATAACGCCACCTCCAGGTGGCGTTATTATCACAGGGCTTCCCCCGGTATTTTTTTACAATTTATTTTTAGTAACTTGCACACAGATCACATTTCCCATTACAATTATGGGAAATGCGATCTGCTTTACTAAAAATAAGTGATACTGGGGGTTGGAGTAGAATTTTACTAATTCTACTCCAATTGCCCTGTAATAACTACAGGTGAAACTAAAATAATGTGAAAAGGGTGTGAAAACACCCTTTTTCACTTTATTTATGTAAAAATAATGTTAATAAATAGAGCCCTCTGTGTGGTGTTTGTGATTGTCATGAAGTCCTGGAGTGGAAAAAAAAAATGGAAGGCCTGAGAAGGATGAAATAAATTATAGGTAATTAATGGATGTATTTTTGAGAAAGAGATAATGCAGGAGTGTGCTGGGTTGATGTTTTATAGTTAGTGTGCAATTATGGTAACAGATACAGTGACTTACATAATTAAGGGGGAATAAATTAAGAGAAGATAAGTATATAGAATTTGGTGTAAGATATAGGGTACAGACTATAATAATAAAATGATTAAACATATGGGCGGAATTCAATTGTTTCGAGCCCCCTTCGCACCTGACGGAGCTATTCAATTGTTGCTTCTGTCGGGCGCGATCAGCTGCCAGCGCTCCATTTCAGCTCGCAGCCCCAGCGGGGTGTGAGCTGAAATGTGCGAAAAGTGACTTGTTTGGGCACCCAAACATCACTTTTCGCGGTCGCGCCCAGCACTTTGGTCGGGGGTAGCTGCTTTACGCAGCTAAACCCAACCACTTTGGGGCGTGATCAGCGCGAAAAACTACAACAATTGAATAGTGGCCCGCGATCTCCTGTCACTTTAGACGGGAGATCCGTAACGCTTAAACAATTGGAGTGAGTGGGAGTGATGACCAGAAATAAACTTATAACTCTATGGTGGTTGCACGAGGGTAATACAAGTCTTTAATGACCAGTAGATGTTAAGATAAGTAAATTATGAAAATGTTTGAAAGAGGTATATAACTAAGTGCAAATATAAGAAACCTAAATAAATGGAATAAGTGAAAACTAAATAGTTGTATGAAAGTGTAATATAATTTAGATTAATACTAGGGGTGAGCGGGTTCGGATTTCTGAAATCCGAACCCCCCCGAGCCCCCCCGATCCGAGTCCGATCCGAGTCAGGCTCGACTTTTCCCGCCTGACTCGGATCTGACATCGAGGCAAAACGTCATCATCCCGCCTTCCGAGTCTCGCGGGTTTTGGATCCTATATAAGGTACCCGCGTCGGCGCCATTTTCTCACTCGGCTGTGGACAGTGAAGAGGGAGGGTGGGAGTTAGTGCTGTGTAGTGTAGTGTAGTGTAGTGCTGCTGTTGTCCACTACTTCAAAGTCCATAGGGGCTGGCTGTGTTGTGCTGTGCTGCTGTTGTTAATAGGGGCTGTGTCCACTACTTCAAAGTCCATAGGGGCTGGCTGGACTGTGTTGTGCAGTCAGTTCTCCATAGGGGCTGTGTCCACTCCAAAGTCCTGTGCAGTGTCCCAGTCCTAAAGGGGTGCTGTAGTGTTGTCCAGGGGGTGCTCTGTCCATCAGGGGTGCTCCCCCCAAGTGCTAAAAAAATAATATATTTTCTGTGTTTGTGAATTGTGTGCGCAGTAGCCGCACGTGCATCAACAAAGTAGTGCCAAGCGTGCGCCTGTGTCATAAGTAAAGGGCCGGCTGGCTTGACCGTTAAAGGGTGCTGTAACCCCCGAAAGTACACTCCAGTCCAAACCAAAAAAAAATTATTTTCTGTGTTTGTGAATTGTGTGCGCAGTAGCCGCACGTGCATCAACAAAGTAGTGCCAAGCGTGCGCCTGTGTCATAAGTAAAGGGCCGGCTGGCTTGACCGTTAAGGGTGCTGTAACCCCCGAAAGTACACTCCAGTCCAAACCAAAAAAAAAATTATTTTCTGTGTTTGTGAATTGTGTGCGCAGTAGCCGCACGTGCATCAACAAAGTAGTGCCAAGCGTGCGCCTGTGTCATAAGTAAAGGGCCGGCTGGCTTGATCGTTAAGGGTGCTGTAACCCCCGAAAGTACACTCCAGTCCAAACCAAAAAAAAAATTATTTTCTGTGTTTGTGAATTGTGTGCGCAGTAGCCGCACGTGCATCAACAAAGTAGTGCCAAACGTGCGCCTGTGTCATAAGTAAAGGGCCGGCTGGCTTGACCGTTAAGGGTGCTGTAACCCCCGAAAGTACACTCCAGTCCAAACCCCAAAAAAAATTATTTTCTGTGTTTGTGAATTGTGTGCGCAGTAGCCGCACGTGCATCAACAAAGTAGTGCCAAGCGTGCGCCTGTGTCATAAGTAAAGGGCCGGCTGGCTTGACCGTTAAAGGGTGCTGTAACCCCTGAAAGTACACTCCAGTCCAAACCAAAAAAAAATTATTTTCTGTGTTTGTGAATTGTGTGCGCAGTAGCCGCACGTGCATCAACAAAGTAGTGCCAAGCGTGCGCCTGTGTCATAAGTAAAGGGCCGGCTGGCTTGACCGTTAAGGGTGCTGTAACCCCCGAAAGTACACTCCAGTCCAAACCAAAAAAAAAATTATTTTCTGTGTTTGTGAATTGTGTGCGCAGTAGCCGCACGTGCATCAACAAAGTAGTGCCAAGCGTGCGCCTGTGTCATAAGTAAAGGGCCGGCTGGCTTGACCGTTAAGGGTGCTGTAACCCCCGAAAGTACACTCCAGTCCAAACCTAAAAAAAAATTATTTTCTGTGTTTGTGAATTGTGTGCGCAGTAGCCGCACGTGCATCAACAAAGTAGTGCCAAGCGTGCGCCTGTGTCATAAGTAAAGGGCCGGCTGGCTTGACCGTTAAAGGGTGCTGTAACCCCCGAAAGTACACTCCAGTCCAAACCAAAAAAAAATTATTTTCTGTGTTTGTGAATTGTGTGCGCAGTAGCCGCACGTGCATCAACAAAGTAGTGCCAAGAGTGCGCCTGTGTCATAAGTAAAGGGCCGGCTGGCTTGACCGTTAAAGGGTGCTGTAACCCACAAAGTACACTCCAGTCCAAACCAAAAAAAAAATTATTTTCTGTGTTTAGCCGCACGTATATATCAAATCGATATAACATAAATGGAGGACCAAACTTTCTCCGATAAAAATAAAATAGAGAAAGATCAAGAACCACTTCCTCCTAGTGCTGAAGCTGCTGCCACTAGTCATGACATAGACGATAACATGCCATCAACGTCGTCTGCCAAGGCCGATGGCCAATGTCATAGTAGAGGGCACATACAATCCCAAATGGCAAAGTTCAGGAAAATGACCTTGAAAAAGACATTTAAATCAGCTGAAGAGAAACGTAAACTTGCCAATATGCCATTTACGACACGGAGTGGCAAGGAACGGCTAAGGTCGATCCCTAGTATGTTCATGACTAGTGGTTCAGCTTCACATGACGATGGAAGCACTCCTCCCACTAAAAAAATCAAAAGAGTTAAGCTGGCAAAAGCACAGCGAAGAACTGTGCTTTCTAAGAAGATATCACAAATCCTCAAGGAGAGTCCAAGTGTGGTGGTGGTTGCGATGCCTGACCTTCCCAGCACTGGACGGGAAGAGGTGGCTCTTTCCACCATTTGCACGCCCCCTGCAAGTGCTGAAAGGAGCACCCACAGTCCACTTGCTGATATGCAAATTGAAGATGTCACTGTTGAAGTACAACAGGATGAGGATACTGGTGTAGCTGGCGCTGAGGAGGAAGTTGGCGAGGAGGATTCTGATGGTGATGTGGTTTGTTTAAATCAGGCTCCGGGGGAGACAGTTGTTGTCCGTGGGATGAAAAAGCCCATCACGGTCATGCCTGGGCAGAAGACCAAACATTCCACCTCTTTGGTCTGGCAATATTTCTATCCAAATCCGGACAACAACTGTCTTGCCATATGTACCATATGTAAAGGTGAAATAAGTAGGGGTAGGGACGTCAACCACCTAGGAACATCCTCCCTTATACGGCACCTGCAGCGCGTTCATAAAAAGTTACTGTCAAGTTCAGAAACTTTGGCTCAGACCGTAAGCAGTCCAGGGACACCTAAATCCCGTTGTCCTGTTGTATCCAAGCGCCTGCAAACCACACCGTCAACTCCCTCCTCGTCAATTTCCTCCTTAGTCAGGATCGGAAGTAGTCCTGCAGGCCATATCACTGGCATGACTGACTCTCCTATCCGGGATTCCTCCGGAGGATCCTGCATTGCTACGCCTACTGCTGCCGCTGCTGCTGTTGCTGCTGCTGCTGGGAGTCGTTCATCATCCCAGAGAGGAAGTAGGAACACCACTACTTTTACTAAACAATTGACCCTCCAACAGTCCTTAGCGAGGAGGATGAAGTACGACAGCAGTCATCCTGAAGCAAAACGTATAACTGAGGCCTTGACTGCTATGTTGGTGTTAGACGTGCGTCCGGTATCCGCCATTAGTGCAGTGGGATTTAGACAATTGATGGAGGTAGTGTGTCCCCGGTTCCAAATCCCGTCTAGATTCCACTTCACTAGGCAGGCGATACCGAGACTGTACAGAAACTTCAGAAAAAGTGTCCTCAGTGTCCTGAAAAATGCCATTGTACACAATGTCCACTTAACCACGGACATGTGGACAAGTGGAACAGGGCAGACTAAGGACTATATGACTGTGACAGCCCACTGGGTAGATGTATCACCTTACGCAGCAACAGCAGCAGCGTCACCAGTAGCAGCATCTCAGAAACGCCAGCTCGTTACAAGGCAGGCTACGCTGTGTATCACCGGTTTCAGTAAGAGGCACACCGCCGACAACCTCTTAGAGAAACTGAGGGAAATCATCGCCCAGTGGCTTACCCCACTTAGACTCTCCTGGGGATTTGTGATATCTGACAACGCCACCAATATTGTGCGGGCATTACATCTGGGCAAATTCCAGCACGTCCCATGTTTTGCTCACACAATAAACTTGGTGGTGCAGAATTTTCTGAAAAGCGACAGGGGCGTGCAGGAGACGCTTTGGGTGGCCCGAAAAATTTCTGGCCACTTTCGCCATTCAGCGACTGCGTGCCGAAGACTGGAGCGCCAGCAAACACTCTTGAACCTGCCCCGCCATCACCTGAAGCAAGAGGTTGTGACGCGGTGGAACTCAACCCTCTATATGCTTCAGAGGATGGAGGAGCAGCAAAAGGCCATACAAGCCTATACATCCACCTATGACATAGGCAAAGGAGGGGGTATGCACCTGACTCAAGCGCAGTGGAGAATGATTTCCGTGTTGTGCAAGGTTCTTCAGCCCTTCGAACTTGCCACACGTGAAGTCAGTTCAGACACTGCCAGCTTGAGTCAGGTCATTCCCCTGATCAGGCTTTTGCAGAAGCAGCTGGAGAAAGTGAAGGAGGAGCTAAGACGGAGCGATTCCGCTCGGCATGTGGGACTTGTGGATGAAGCCCTTCATTCGCTTTGCCAGGATTCCAGGGTGGTCAATCTGTTGAAATCAGACCACTACATTTTGGCCACCGTGCTCGATCCTAGGTTTAAAGCCTATGTGGTGTCTCTCTTTCCGGCCGACACAAGCCTGCAGAGGTGCAAAGACCTGCTGGTGAACACACTGTCAGCTGAAGCGGAACGTGACACGTCAACGGCTCCTTCTTCATTTTCTCCCGCAACTGGGGCTGCCAGGAAAAAACTTAGGTATCCTAAGCAACCCGCTGGCGGTGATGCAGGGCAGGCAGGACCAAGTTTGGACATCTGGTCCGGACTGAAGGACCTGGCAACAATTTCTGACATGTCTACTGTCACTGCATATGATACTGTCACCATTGACAGAATGGTGGAGGATTACATCGGTGACAGCATCCAAGTAGGCATGTCAGACAGTCCATACCTGTACTGGCAGGAAAAAGAGGCAATTTGGAGGCCCCTGTACAAACTGGCTCTATTTTACCTGAGTTGCCCCCCCTCCAGTGTGTACTCCGAAAGAGTGTTTAGTGCAGCCGGGAACCTTGTCAGCGAAAGGCGTAGGAGGTTGCTTCCACAGAATGTGGAGAAGATGATGTTCATCAAAATGAATTATCAGCTCTTCCAGGGAGACCAGCCTCCAGAACGTACAGAGGGACCTGTGGTGGTGGATTCAAGTGGGGACGAGTTAATACTTTGTGAGGATGAGGATGTACACACTGAAGAGGGTGAGGAATCGGTGGATGAGGAGGATGAGGATGACATCTTGCCTCCATAGAGCCAGTTTGTGCAGGGACACATTAATTGCCAGCTTGTTTTGTGGGGGCCCAAACGAACCAATCATTTCAGCCACAGTTGTGTGGCAGACCCTGGCGCTGAAATGATTGATTTGTTAAAGTGTGCATGTCCTGTTTATACAACATAAGGGTGGGTGGGAGGGCCCAAGGACAATTCCATCTTGCACCTCTTTTTTTCTTTGCATTATGTACAGTTTGGGGCCTAGTTTTTCTAACTGCCATCCTGTCTGCCACTGCAGTGTCACTCCTAGATGGGTCACGTGTTTGTGCCGCCCACTCGTGTCGCTTAGCATAGTCATCCAGCTACCTCGGTGCAACCTTTTGGACATAAAAACACTATTGTGAGGTGTGAGGTGTTCAGAATAGACTGGAAATGAGTGGAAATTAAGGTTATTGAGGTTAATAATAGCATAGGAGCAGAAAAACCTACAAATTCTGTGATTTTAGCTGTTTTTATGCTTTTTTTCAAAAAAATACAGATCCAAAACACAAAACCCAGAACCCAAAACACGGAAGGGTGGTTTTGGCAAAACCAATCCAGATCCAAAACACGAAGAAAGATCCAGATCCAAAACCAAAACACAAAACACGAAAAGTGGCCGGTGCACACCCCTAATTAATACATATGTGTGATAATCAGAGAAAATGAACATTGAAGGGAGGCATGTCATAATCACAGACCATGAATGCCATTAAAAAAGTATATGGTTGAAAGTGGATGGTAAAGTCAGTACAAAGGAGAATAAATGAATAATAATATCAACAAATAAATAATGTAAAACAATAATAATAGGATAAAATAAAGTCAAAAGGCTCTAAATAGGTAATATAATACATAATTAAATAAATAAGCACTAAAAATTGTGCTAGCGGGAACTGCCATAGACCACTGTGTTCGATTTGCTTTCCATATAGGTTTCATCACTAGTAAGTGGCCTTTTCTGTGGGTTTGGTGAAAATAAATAAAAATAGACAATGAGGGAGTATTTGAAATCTCAGTCAGTTTTGACACCCAAATCAGCTTTTTGTTGTTGGATGAGTCTCATTTTTCACTGTGTCTATTCTCTTGCGGCCAGGAATGTCTTATTATTGCAAATCCATGGGTAGGATGCATGCGTATCTGTTTGACAATGATGTGCAGAGCCGTAACTAGACTTTTTGGTGCCCTGTGCCAGAAAGAGCATTGGCGCCCCCTTCATTTTTCAAAGGGACATAATGCACCCAAAAAAGGGCCATGGCCTCATGGGGAAGGGAAGAGATAGGAGAGGCCAGGAGATGCTGGGGATGAAATAAGAGGAAGCTACAAGTGAGAATGATAATGAACCGAAATTTGACATGCCCAAACAGCACCCTTGACCTGTGGTGCCCTGTGCGATGGCACCGGCAGCACTACCACAGCTACGGCCCTGATGATGTGGAAGGGTTGTTTGTAACTGAAACACTGTAAGCAGATATAGAAGAATTATAAATGAGTGGGTTAGTCGGCGGAGAACCTAAATATAAGGGAAAAATGTAATTACATAGGCAGACAGGAATGTGTTTCTGAGTTTCAGTGCATACTAGCTTTACTTGTGGACCAACCCATTTATGTGGTAAAAGACGCCATTTGCACTGCAGTGTTGAATGCATACTCTAGCAGTGGTCCCTATTTTCATTAGTCTGATTTTCAGTGAAGAAATGGTTATAACCAGTAGGGACTGGGGTCTGGTTGTGTTCTAAATGGCTATGGGTTGGAAATATTCAGGGTGAGGCTTACTTAACAGGGAAAAGCATATAACTGTTAAAAACACAATAAAGGGTTTGGAATCTAGACACCGAGATGTAAAATGTAAAATAAAAATGAAGGGTTTTCCCTTTACACAAAGATCAAGGCGTGATTCAGAGATGGAGAGATGGCTGCGGCTGCATCTATTGGCGATAGCCTACCTGCAACTTTATGCAAATGCAGCCACCAACCTATTTCCTGGTGTAGAACCGTGAGTCAGAATGTGCAAGGACTGAATTATCAATGGTTTGTCTTTAGATGCATCATCGGTTGCACCTTCAAAACTTACACCATCTTTATGACAGGTGTAGATTTTCTGTCTTAGTATGGCCACCAAAGTGAATGACTGAGCGTCTGTGTACGTAAACACTTCACTTCCATAACACACCCATAAGACAAACCATCTCTATGCACCTGTTTACCCACCTCCCTGCACTGTGCTGATACCCAGCACTTTTCCAAGACACTTCTGGTGCCGTGAGTCTTGATTGCAACAGCGTCTTCGTGTGTATACTCTGTGTAACACATGTACCGTAGGAGTTTTTAGGCATTTTCACAGACACACATTAGCAAAAGGTTGTTCAAATATGTGAACATTGACATTGCATGTGGCTCTGAATCAGGCCCAACAAGTTAAATAATTTAATACACCAATCTGGACTTATCTGTAAACATGTGCTATCTGAATCACGACTACCATCATGTTAGCGTTTAGCTGAGAGAATTGAAAATTAAGTAATACATTTTTAAATTATATCAGCCATTTAGCCGCAAAATACAGAAAAAATATCACTACACATAAAAGATAACAGCTCAGTGTCCCCTTAGACCAGGGGTCTTCAACCTTGGCCCTCCAGCTGCCATGGAACTATACATCCCAGCATGCACTGCCATAGTTTTAGCATGCTGTTATATCATAAAGGTGGCACTGCATGCTGGGATGTGTAGTTCCACAGCAGCTGGAGGGCCAAGGTTGAAGACCACTGCCTTAGACTATGCTTGCTGACATTCTAGCTGCCCCCTCTGGGAGGGAGCAGCCAGGTCGGCATAGTGGGAGGGCGTGGCCAGCATAGGGGACGCGGCCCGGGTACATTACCCAGCATTGGGGGCGTAGCATGGGCGTGGCCACATATTTGCTACATTTTGGTCCGGCCTTCGCTATACAATGCCGATTTGATCCCCATTGTGAAGCAGGGTGCGGTGTCATGATGACGCGATTCAGCGCAAATCGCGTCATCGCCCCCCCCGCTGCGGGGGTTTGTGTTGTAATTGCAGGGGGATCCTGATGGTCAGCAGCAGCCAGGAGGCTTGACTTCTTTTCCGGGGGCCCGGGAGCGACACCAGATTTTCAGGAGGCTCCCAGCCGAATAGCTAGAGTAGGCAAGTATGCCGTAACCCTATATGAAATAAATAGCGTGTAGTTCTTAGACATTATACAAGACACAATAAAAGACATGCAAATTAATGTAAATATGCAATGAAGCATAAAGAACTTTTTCCCAAAAAGAGTAATGAGAAAAAAAAAAAAAAGATTTATTTTCAATCTATTTATAATCCTTACACTATCAAGGGAGATTAGGTTGAAGAGCATTTCTGGCAAAGTAATTTCCTTTTTTTTTCCAGTATTCTAAGCCAAGAAAATTAGATAAATCTTCTGAAAAAAAAGTTTATTTATTCTCATCTATAATGCCAATCATGCAAAGTAGCAGAATATAATTAAATCCATGAGTTGTATCAAATAATTTCCGAATTTTCCTATTTGTCACCTGCTTTTGTACCTACTGCAATTGTATGAAATATTTAAACTATATTAGCAAAGCCCAGTATCCCATTAAGGGGGTGAAATTTTTTTTTGCTGATAATCCCCTTTTTTGCCGATTTTTTTTACCACCCTATCCGATTTGTTCAGGCGAACAGATAGGATATTTCGGCCAAAAACACATAGGATCCATTTTTCACCAGTGTTTTCACCATTGCATCGGCGAAAATTTGGCATTTTCAGGGATTACTTTTTCAGTGCCGGCATCAGGCTGAATTTTGGGGCCTATTGGATAGCCCCGGGGATCTATTAGAAGCTGTAATTTACAGCTGCTTTCTGGATACTTGTCTTATTCTGTTATTTTATGTTAGTTCCACATAAATTAATTTCATAGCCAATAAAAAAAGCTGTATCAAAAAGGACCTATGTTTTACAATTATAGTGTATGAAGTTTTCTGCAATATTTTCCTGGTACATGCACTTATTAGTATTATTTGTACGGTAATTATTATATGCCAATTGTGTCACTGTTTCATCAACAATTAAAACTGACAGTACAATTTGTATGGGTTTCTGCAGGTTTTCTTTTGACATACATGCTAGTCCTGTATATTTCATGATACAATTAACTGACAAAATCAGAATATGAGCCATCCAAACTAGAACCAAAGGTCCAATTTCACTCATTACTGGGCTTAGTATACTTTGACGGTATAGATCATAATGTCAACATGAGAATGTCAACATGGTCATAATGTCGACATTGAATATGTTCATGTGTTAATCGTGTCAACATGCTCATCATGTTGACATGCTGAAATGTTGACATAGTCAGAAAGTTTACAATGTCTGTTTAAGGTAACCCAAATGCCTAACTCTACCCCTAACCCCTAAATTTAATCCTAACCTCTAATCCTAACCCTATTACTAACCCCTGAATCTAACCCAAACCCTAATGGTAATGTCAACATTTCCACAATGTTGACTTTTAATATGTTAACATTCTGTCCATGTTAACGTTTTCCAGGTGTCGATATTTATGATGTCAACATTTTAACCCTGTTGATATCATAATAAAATTGTGGTGTCGACATTGTGAATGCCAACTTAGTGACTACATACTTCATGATTTTATTACATGAAATTCAAAGTTTGCTCATAAACTCCTAACATTTATTACTGTTGTTTTGGAATTTACATAATGACACTTGATTATATTGTTTTATTGTAAAAAAGCAACAAACCAAACAGGAAAAATACCAAACTATGCAATCAATCACAAAGACTAATTAGGTGTCTGTTGAAACTACAGAACATTTAGGGGGTGATTCAGCTTCGGACGGAATTGCAAATCTGCACATAGGCAGCTTGCAATTCCGTCCTAGCTAATATGCAAATGCAGCAGGAGGTGTATGGCACCCCCTGCTTCATTTGCAATCCCAGAACTGCGACCTAGGTGTGGGCCATAGGCCAGCTGAGTAAATTGAGGCCTACTCAGGCTGGCCAGCTTGCTAGGATAGGAAACTACGTCCATAGACACAGTCCTTGGCCTTGCCACTCCCAGAAAATGGGGCCGACACACCCCCATTTCCGGGCACACCGGCTGTTCCCGCACCGCCCCTTAAATGCCTCTTCCTATAAATCAGGCAGAGGCACAGAAGGGTCTGCGTGCAATCACGCATGATCTGTTCTGCACATTTGCAGAATGGGTCCTGTGCATGCGCAGATTCCTGATAATCATGAATCTGCGTTCAGCAATGCACGTACATACAATGCTGAATCAGCCCTTAGGCAATGACTTTACATAAAGAATACTCAAACATAATGCTAAATGAAGCATACAGTAGTATAAGGATACCCAGGACTATTTGTCTGGAAAAAAAGGTTCAAGAACTGTGGTTGGAGCTACTGTGGGTGGAGCTATATTTTAACAATTATACATAGACATTATCTATATCAGTGGTCGAAGTGGGGCAGTATACGGTGGTATAACATACCTCCACTTCCCGCCACCACTTCATTTTTGGCGCACAAGAACATGTACCAGCGCTGGGATCGAGTATGGGATCCTAGCGCTGGAACAACAGCGGCATTGTGTGGAGACACATCTCGATCGGTGGCGGCGCTGACATGTAGAGCTAAGAGCACTGGGTCCCGGCTGCACTGCAGTTTAAAGTAAGCACTGGCCACATGCAATCGTGGCTCGCAGACCACCAGCCAATGAGAAGCTGCCAAGTGGCAGCTTCTCACTGGCTCAAGGCCTGCGCCGGATTTAAAAAGCCTCCTCTTCTTTTCATTGGCAGCCTGAGCCAGTCCACGAGCCGCGATTGGCTGGCGGCTGGTACTGAGTTTAAACTGCAGTCGAGCCGGGAACCCAATGCTCCCGCTTCCATTCCAGCATAGATACAGAGAGGACAGAGGGAATCATAGAGAGGGGAGGTTGTGAGAGAGGGATCTGTTAAAGAGAGGGGCGGGGGGTGACAGAGAGAATCAAAGAGAGGGGAGGATGTGAGAGGGAATCTGTTAAAGAGAGGGACAGACAGAGGGAATCAGTTAGAGAGGGGCAGGAGGTGAGAGAGGTAACCTGGCCGTTAGTGGTGCAGGGGGTGAGAGTGAGAGGGAATCAGTTAGTGAGAAGGGCAGGGGGTGAGAGAGGGAAGCAGCCATTGATAAGTGTGGGGGGTTACAGAGGGAGTGATAGGTGCAGGGGTTGAGATGGAAGAAGGGGCTGAAAGGGTAGCAGGGAGTGAGATGTGTAGGGGGTAAGTTAAGGAGAGAGAGAGAGAGAGAGAGAGAGAGAGAGAGAGATAGAGAGACGCAAGTGACACAAAGGAGACCATGTAGGGAGTAAGAGGATTACCTAGGATGAAGATATGGGCACATGAGGAGAGTGACAGACAAAGTAAACAGATAAGAGAAAGCAGAAGGGACACATGGAAGACATAAGAGAAGTGAGCAAACTTTGGTCAACATAAACTACTACATAATGCAACTAAAATTAAACATATATTATCAAAATCCCTAATGCTTGGGGGGAAATTCAAATCTCCATACTCGACCTCTAAATTCCCACTGTGAACACTGATCTATATTATATATACATATATATATAGTATTTAGAAAAGAAGGCACTCAAGAGGGACTTTAAAATTAAAATTAACTTATGGAAAATACATTTTGGCCCAAGACATTACATCATAGTTAATGAGAGCTTCAGAAACTGAGTTCCTGCTTGTTCCTGCTGAAAAATAGCACTGATGATATCTAACTATATGGGGCTCAGACTTTAGATAATTCAAACTTCCTTCAACCTTGCTTTCCAATGTTTTCTAGATTTCAGAGGCAACCTTAGTGCAGGTTAGTGCATTAACTGATTCAAAAATATATAAAAATATATAATTCATATATACTTGTTACTTGGTGTTTAGCGTCCAATTTACATCTGTGGACTTG
Source organism: Taudactylus pleione (assembly GCA_031769625.1). NCBI lineage: Eukaryota > Metazoa > Chordata > Amphibia > Anura > Myobatrachidae > Taudactylus > Taudactylus pleione. Next base: position 36,698,315 of record JAUIMM010000014.1, read on the forward strand.
TCAAGTTTGCTGGACATGATCTACATAATTACCTATATAATTTTATGCAGGATACTTACCACTGTGGTATTGTGGTAGATAATTGTTGGTTCATTTACTTCCACTTCATATATGAATTCTCAGTTTATATTGCAATCTGGCGTTGAGAAGGTGGGACAGAGGGAAAATGTGAGACCTGTGTTTGAATCAACAGTGCCCAAAATGGTACTCAATGACAGAAGACCCCACATATTGTAGCTGGGGGTTGAGGGAGTGGGTTGTTTGTAGAGCACATTGAAATTATTTCATTAGCCTGTAAATCTCTGAGCAGAAGAGCAATTAACTGTGTGGACCACAGGAGAGGAGATTGATAAATAAAAATAAACCCTTTTGTCCATGTATGTATATGGTTTACTTAAAAAAGCTTAGCTGTCACCAAGCTTAGCAAGGGGATTCAGGTGTTTGGGCCAAAAGGTGTGACTGAGCATAAGCAGGCATCAAAGGCATCATGACATTTTATCTGTGTTTGACTAAACATTGATATTTCTACCATAGTTAGGGGTTTCCAAAATCATCGGACTATACCTAAACTCTGTCCACCTGTCTGGTGTGATTTGGAAGTCCTTGGAACATATTTCCCATGGCAGTCTTGTTTGAAGTCATTTTAGAGATTAAACTATGTAGATTAATGTTGGCATACCATTTTCCATGTGCATCCTACTCAGGAAAAAATGTGTAAGTTATTGTAATTATATTAAAAGTCAAATGGGCTATCCTTGCATAGAACCTAGGTTATTAACTAATCAGACAGTCATCATGGAGCTGGTCATGACATCACTATGGAAGTGTGGTGTAGGTGACAAATAGTGAGGGAGCATTTTGCTCTGGGTCAGGCATTGAGGAGCAAAGTAATTTAGAGACTGCACCTTCAATTTACAGCTGTGCCCCCAACCAGAAAATACTGCATGTTATATTATGTAAGTGTTTGAATTCCAACAAATGTATTGTCTGTTCATATTGTAACCCTTTTATTTATACAGGTTGAGTCTCCCATATCCAAAATGCTTGGGACCAGGGGTATTTTGGATATCGGAATATTCCGTATTTTGGAATATTTGCATAATATAATGAAATATCTTGGGATTGGGACACAAATCTAAACACAGAATGCATTTAGTTTCTATATACATCTTATACACCCAGCCTGCAGGTAATTTTATACAATATTTTCAATAATTTTGTGGCTCAAACAAAGTTTGTGAACATACATGAAATAAATTTATATTTCATATACACCTTATACACAAAGCTTGAAGGTAATTGTATATAATATGTTTAATAATATGTGCTTTAAACTAGGGGTGAGCGGGTTCGGATTTCTGAAATCCAAACCCCCCCGAGTCCCCCCGATCCGAGTCCGATCCGAGTCAGGCTCGACTTTTCCCGCCTGACTCGGATCTGAAATCGAGGCAAAACGTCATCATCCCGCCTTCCGAGTCTCGCGGGTTTTGGATCCTATATAAGGTACCCGCGTCGGCGCCATTTTCTCACTCGGCTGTGGACAGTGAAGAGGGAGGGTGGGAGTTAGGGCTGGCTGGGCTGTGTAGTGTAGTGTAGTGTAGTGCTGCTGTTGTCCACTACTTCAAAGTCCATAGGGGCTGGCTGTGTTGTGCTGTGCTGCTGTTGTTAATAGGGGCTGTGTCCACTACTTCAAAGTCGATAGGGGCTGGCTGGACTGTGTTGTGCAGTCAGTTCTCCATAGGGGCTGTGTCCACTCCAAAGTCCTGTGCAGTGTCCCAGTCCTAAAGGGGTGCTGTAGTGTTGTCCAGGGGGTGCTCTGTCCATCAGGGGTGCTCCCCCCAATCCAAAAAAATATATATTTTCTGTGTTTGTGAATTGTGTGCGCAGTAGCCGCACGTGCATCAACAAAGTAGTGCCAAGCGTGCGCCTGTGTCATAAGTAAAGGGCCGGCTGGCTTGACCATTAAAGGGTGCTGTAACCCCCAAAGTACACTCCAGTCCAAACCAAAAAAAAAATTATTTTCTGTGTTTGTGAATTGTGTGCGCAGTAGCCGCACGTGCATCAACAAAGTAGTGCCAAGCGTGCACCTGTGTCATAAGTAAAGGGCCAGCTGGCTTGACCGTTAAAGGGTGCTGTAACCCCCCAAAGTACACTCCAGTCCAAACCAAAAAAATATATATTTTCTGTGTTTGTGAATTGTGTGCGCAGTAGCCGCACGTGCATCAACAAAGTAGTGCCAAGCGTGCGCCTGTGTCATAAGTAAAGGGCCGGCTGGCTTGACCGTTAAAGGGTGCTGTAACCCCCAAAGTACACTCCAGTCCAAACCAAAAAAATATATATTTTCTGTGTTTGTGAATTGTGTGCGCAGTAGCCGCACGTGCATCAACAAAGTAGTGCCAAGCGTGTGCCTGTGTCATAAGTAAAGGGCCGGCTGGCTTGACCATTAAAGGGTGCTGTAACCCCCAAAGTACACTCCAGTCCAAACCAAAAAAAAAATTATTTTCTGTGTTTGTGAATTGTGTGCGCAGTAGCCGCACGTGCATCAACAAAGAAGTGTCAAGCGTGCACCTGTGTCATAAGTAAAGGGCCGACTGGCTTGACAGTTAAAGGGTGCTGTAACCCCCCAAAGTACACTCCAGTCCAAACCAAAAAAATATATATTTTCTGTGTTTGTGAATTGTGTGCGCAGTAGCCGCACGTGCATCAACAAAGTAGTGCCAAGCGTGCGCCTGTGTCATAAGTAAAGGGCCGGCTGGCTTGACCGTTAAAGGGTGCTGTAACCCCCAAAGTACACTCCAGTCCAAACCAAAAAAATATATATTTTCTGTGTTTGTGAATTGTGTGCGCAGTAGCCGCACGTGCATCAACAAAGTAGTGCCAAGCGTGTGCCTGTGTCATAAGTAAAGGGCCGGCTGGCTTGACCGTTAAAGGGTGCTGTAACCCCCAAAGTACACTCCAGTCCAAACCAAAAAAAAATATATTTTCTGTGTTTGTGAATTGTGTGCGCAGTAGCCGCACGTGCATCAACAAAGTAGTGCCAAGCGTGCGCCTGTGTCATAAGTAAAGGGCCGGCTGGCTTGACCGTTAAAGGGTGCTGTAACCCCCAAAGTACACTCCAAACCAAAAAAAAAAATATTTTCTGTGTTTGAGAATTGTGTGCGCAGTAGCCGCACGTGCATCAACAAAGGAGCAGCACCAAGCGTGTGCCTGTGTCCCATAAGTAAAGAGCCGGCTGGCTCATTTCTTAAAGTCTGGTGTAACCCACAAAGTGCACTACTCTCCAGCTAAAATAAAAAAATATTTTCTGTGTTTACCCGCACGTATATATCAAATCGATATAACATAAATGGAGGACCAAACTTTCTCCGATAAAAATAAAATAGAGAAAGATCAAGAACCACTTCCTCCTAGTGCTGAAGCTGCTGCCACTAGTCATGACATAGACGATAACATGCCATCAACGTCGTCTGCCAAGGCCGATGGCCAATGTCATAATAGAGGGCACATACAATCCCAAATGACAAAGTTCAGGAAAATGACCCTGAAAAAAACATTTAAATCAGCTGGAGAGAAACGTAAACTTGCCAATATGCCATTTACGACACGGAGTGGCAAGGAACGGCTAAGGTCGATCCCTAGTATGTTCATGACTAGTGGTTCAGCTTCACATGACGATGGAAGCCCTCCTCCCACTAAAAAAGAGTTAAGCTGGCAAAAGCACAGCGAAGAACTGTGCTTTCTAAGAAGATATCACAAATCCCCAAGGAGAGTCCAAGTGTGGTGGTGGTTGCGATGCCTGACCTTCCCAGCACTGGATGGGAAGAGGTGGCTCTTTCCACCATTTGCACGCCCCCTGCAAGTGCTGAAAGGAGCACCCACAGTCCACTTGCTGATATGCAAATTGAAGATGTCACTGTTGAAGTACAACAGGATGAGGATACTGGTGTAGCTGGCGCTGAGGAGGAAGTTGGCGAGGAGGATTCTGATGGTGATGTGGTTTGTTTAAATCAGGCTCCAGGGGAGACAGTTGTTGTCCGTGGGATGAAAAAGCCCATCACAGTCATGCCTGGGCAGAAGACCAAACATTCCACCTCTTTGGTCTGGCAATATTTCTATCCAAATCCGGACAACAACTGTCTTGCCATATGTACCATATGTAAAGGTGAAATAAGTAGGGGTAGGGACGTCAACCACCTAGGAACATCCTCCCTTATACGGCACCTGCAGCGCATTCATTAAAAGTTACTGTCAAGTTCAGAAACTTTGGCTAAGACCGTAAGCAGTCCAGGGACACCTAAATCCCGTTGTCCTGTTGTATCCAAGCGCCTGCAAACCACACAGTCAATTTCCTCCTTAGTCAGGATCGGAAGTAGTCCTGCAGGCCATGTCACTGGCATGATTGACTCTCCTATCCGGGATTCCTCCGGAGGATCCTGCATTGCTACGCCTACTGCTGCCGCTGCTGCTGTTGCTGCTGCTGGGAGTCATTCATCATCCCAGAGAGGAAGTAGGAACACCACTACTTTTACTAAACAATTGACCCTCCAACAGTCCTTAGCGAGGAGGATGAAGTACGACAGCAGTCATCCTGAAGCAAAATGTATAACTGAGGCCTTGACTGCTATGTTGGTGTTAGACGTGCATCCGGTATCCGCCATTAGTGCAGTGGGATTTAGACAATTGATGGAGGTAGTGTGTCCCCGGTTCCAAATCCCGTCTAGATTCCACTTCACTAGGCAGGCGATACCGAGACTGTACAGAAACGTCAGAAAAAGTGTCCTCAGTGTCCTGAAAAATGCCGTTGTACCCAATGTCCACTTAACCATGGACAAGTGGAACAGGGCAGACTAAGGACTATATGACTGTGACAGCCCACTGGGTAGATGTATCACCTTACGCAGCAACAGCAGCAGCGTCACCAGTAGCAGCATCTCAGAAACGCCAGCTCGTTCCAAGGCAGGTTACGCTGTGTATCACCGGTTTCAGTAAGAGGCACACCGCCGACAACCTCTTAGAGAAACCGAGGGAAATCATCGCCCTGTGGCTTACCCCACTTAGACTCTCCTGGGGATTTGTGATATCTGACAACGCCACCAATATTGTGCAGGCATTACATCTGGGAAAATTCCAGCACGTCCCATGTTTTGCTCACACAATAAACTTGGTGGTGCAGAATTTTCTGAAAAGCGACAGGGGCGTGCAGGAGACGCTTTGGGTGGCCCGAAAAATTTCTGGCCACTTTTGCCATTCAGCGACTGCGTGCCGAAGACTGGAGCGCCAGCAAACACTCTTGAACCTGCCCTGCCATCACCTGAAGCAAGAGGTTGTGACGCGGTGGAACTCAACCCTCTATATGCTTCAGAGGATGGAGGAGCAGCAAAAGGCCATACAAGCCTATACATCCACCTATGACATAGGCAAAGGAGGGGGTATGCACCTGACTCAAGCTCAGTGGAGAATGATTTCCGTGTTGTGCAAGGTTCTCCAGCCCTTCGAACTTGCCACACGTGAAGTCAGTTCAGACACTGCCAGCTTGAGTCAGGTCATTCCCCTGATCAGGCTTTTGCAGAAGCAGCTGGAGAAAGTGATGGAGGAGCTAAGACGGAGCGATTCCGCTCGGCATGTGGGACTTGTGGATGAAGCCCTTCATTCGCTTTGCCAGGATTCCAGGGTGGTCAATCTGTTGAAATCAGACCACTACATTTTGGCCACCGTGCTCGATCCTAGGTTTAAAGCCTATGTGGTGTCTCTCTTTCCGGCCGACACAAGCCTGCAGAGGTGCAAAGACCTGCTGATGAACACACTGTCAGCTGAAGCGGAACGTGACACGTCAACAGCTCCTTCTTCATTTTCTCCCGCAACTGGGGCTGCCAGGAAACAACTTAGGTATCCTAAGCAACCCGCTGGTGGTGATGCAGGGCAGGCAGGACCAAGTTTGGACATCTGGCAACAATTTCTGACATGTCTACTGTCACTGCATGTGATACTGTCACCATTGACAGAATGGTGGAGGATTACATCGGTGACAGCATCCAAGTAGGCATGTCAGACAGTCCATACCTGTACTGGCAGGAAAAAGAGGCAATTTGGAGGCCCCTGTACAAACTGGCTCTATTTTACCTGAGTTGCCCCCCCTCCAGTGTGTACTCCGAAAGAGTGTTTAGTGCAGCCGGGAACCTTGTCAGCGAAAGGCGTAGGAGGTTGCTTCCACAGAATGTGGAGAAGATGATGTTCATCAAAATGAATTATCAGCTCTTCCAGGGAGACCAGCCTCCAGAACGTACAGAGGGACCTGTGGTGGTGGATTCAAGTGGGGACGAGTTAATACTCTGTGAGGATGAGGATGTACACACTGAAGAGGGTGAGGAATCGGTGGATGAGGAGGATGAGGATGACATCTTGCCTCCGTAGAGCCAGTTTGTGCAGGGACACATTAATTGCCAGCTTGTTTTGTGGGGGCCCAAACGAACCAATCATTTCAGCCACAGTTGTGTGGCAGACCCTGGCGCTGAAATGATTGGTTTGTTAAAGTGTGCATGTCCTGTTTATACAACATAAGGGTGGGTGGGAGGGCCCAAGGACAATTCCATCTTGCACCTCTTTTTTTTCTTTGCATTATGTACTGTTTGGGGCCTAGTTTTTCAAACTGCCATCCTGTCTGCCACTGCAGTATCACGCCTAGATGGGTCACGTGTTTGTGCCGCCCACTCGTGTCGCTTAGCATAGTCATCCAGCTACCTCGGTGCAACCTTTTGGACATAAAAACACTATTGTGAGGTGTGAGGTGTTCAGAATAGACTGGAAATGAGTGGAAATTAAGGTTATTGAGGTTAATAATAGCATAGGAGCAGAAAAACCTACAAATTCTGTGATTTTAGCTGTTTTTATGCTTTTTTTCAAAAAAATACAGATCCAAAACACAAAACCCAGAACCCAAAACACGGAAGGGTGGTTTTGGCAAAACCAATCCAGATCCAAAACACGAAGAAAGATCCAGATCCAAGACCAAAACACAAAACACGAAAAGTGGCCGGTGCACACCCCTACTTTAAACGAGGTTTATGTACATTGAATCATCAAAAATCAAAGTTTTCACTATCTTAGTCTTGCTAAAAAAATTCCGTATTTCGGAATATTCCGTATTTTGGAATATTTGGATATGGGAGACTCAACCTGTACCATTTTGTAACTATGCATAGTGCACATATTATATATGCCCTAGTCTTGAGGAAGCTCATTGATAGCTTAGACTACCCTGGAGCTACTGTTGATATTGCAGGGAGTGCACAATTGTTCTGAAGTGATTTGTGTTTGAATCAACAGTGCCCAAAATGGTACTCAATGACAGAAGACCCCACATATTGTAGCTGGGGGTTGAGGGAGTGGGTTGTTTGTAGAGCACTTTGAAATTATTTCATTAGCCTGTAAATCTCTGAGCAGAAGAGCAATTAACTGTGTGGACCACAGGAGAGGAGATTGATAAATAAAAATAAACCCTTTTGTCCATGTATGTATATGGTTTACTTAAAAAAGCTTAGCTGTCACCAAGCTTAGCAAGGGGATTCAGGTGTTTGGGCCAAAAGGTGTGACTGAGCATAAGCAGGCATCAAAGGCATCATGACATTTTATCTGTGTTTGACTAAACATTGATATTTCTACCATAGTTAGGGGTTTCCAAAATCATCGGACTATACCTAAACTCTGTCCACCTGTCTGGTGTGATTTGGAAGTCCTTGGAACATATTTCCCATGGCAGTCTTGTTTGAAGTCATTTTAGAGATTAAACTATGTAGATTAATGTTGGCATACCATTTTCCATGTGCATCCTACTCAGGAAAAAATGTGTAAGTTATTGTAATTATATTAAAAGTCAAATGGGCTATCCTTGCATAGAACCTAGGTTATTAACTAATCAGACAGTCATCATGGAGCTGGTCATGACATCACTATGGAAGTGTGGTGTAGGTGACAAATAGTGAGGGAGCATTTTGCTCTGTGTCAGGCATTGAGGAGCAATGTAATTTAGAGACTGCACCTTCAATTTACAGCTGTGCCCCCAACCAGAAAATACTGCATGTTATATTATGTAAGTGTTTGAATTCCAACAAATGTATTGTCTGTTCATATTGTAACCCTTTTATTTATACAGGTTGAGTCTCCCATATCCAAAATGCTTGGGACCAGGGGTATTTTGGATATCGGAATATTCCGTATTTTGGAATATTTGCATAATATAATGAAATATCTTGGGATTGGGACACAAATCTAAACACAGAATGCATTTAGTTTCTATATACATCTTATACACCCAGCCTGCAGGTAATTTTATACAATATTTTCAATAATTTTGTGGCTCAAACAAAGTTTGTGAACATACATGAAATAAATTTATATTTCATATACACCTTATACACAAAGCTTGAAGGTAATTGTATATAATATGTTTAATAATATGTGCTTTAAACTAGGGGTGAGCGGGTTCGGATTTCTGAAATCCGAACCCCCCCGAGTCCCCCCGATCCGAGTCCGATCCGAGTCAGGCTCGACTTTTCCCGCCTGACTCGGATCTGAAATCGAGGCAAAACGTCATCATCCCGCCTTCCGAGTCTCGCGGGTTTTGGATCCTATATAAGGTACCCGCGTCGGCGCCATTTTCTCACTCGGCTGTGGACAGTGAAGAGGGAGGGTGGGAGTTAGGGCTGGCTGGGCTGTGTAGTGTAGTGTAGTGCTGCTGTTGTCCACTACTTCAAAGTCCATAGGGGCTGGCTGTGTTGTGCTGTGCTGCTGTTGTTAATAGGGGCTGTGTCCACTACTTCAAAGTCCATAGGGGCTGGCTGGACTGTGTTGTGCAGTCAGTTCTCCATAGGGGCTGTGTCCACTCCAAAGTCCTGTGCAGTGTCCCAGTCCTAAAGGGGTGCTGTAGTGTTGTCCAGGGGGTGCTCTGTCAATCAGGGGTGCTCCCCCCAAGTGCTAAAAAAATAATATATTTTCTGTGTTTGTGAATTGTGTGCGCAGTAGCCGCACGTGCATCAACAAAGTAGTGCCAAGCGTGCGCCTGTGTCATAAGTAAAGGGCCGGCTGGCTTGACCGTTAAAGGGTGCTGTAACCCCCAAAGTACACTCCAGTCCAAACCAAAAAAAAAATTATTTTCTGTGTTTGTGAATTGTGTGCGCAGTAGCCGCAATTGCATCAACAAAGTAGTGCCAAGCGTGCGCCTGTGTCATAAGTAAAGGGCCGGCTGGCTTGACCGTTAAAGGGTGCTGTAACCCCCGAAAGTACACTCCAGTCCAAACCAAAAAAAAAATTATTTTCTGTGTTTGTGAATTGTGTGCGCAGTAGCCGCACGTGCATCAACAAAGTAGTGCCAAGCGTGCGCCTGTGTCATAAGTAAAGGGCCGGCTGGCTTGACCGTTAAAGGGTGCTGTAACCCCTGAAAGTACACTCCAGTCCAAACCAAAAAAAAAATTATTTTCTGTGTTTGTGAATTGTGTGCGCAGTAGCCGCACGTGCATCAACAAAGTAGTGCCAAGCGTGCGCCTGTGTCATAAGTAAAGGGCCGGCTGGCTTGACCGTTAAAGGGTGCTGTAACCCCCCAAAGTACACTCCAGTCCAAACCAAAAAAATATATATTTTCTGTGTTTGTGAATTGTGTGCGCAGTAGCCGCACGTGCATCAACAAAGTAGTGCCAAGCGTGCGCCTGTGTCATAAGTAAAGGGCCGGCTGGCTTGACCGTTAAAGGGTGCTGTAACCCCCAAAGTACACTCCAGTCCAAACCAAAAAAATATATATTTTCTTTGTTTGTGAATTGTGTGCGCAGTAGCCGCACGTGTATCAACAAAGTAGTGCCAAGCGTGTGCCTGTGTCATAAGTAAAGGGCCGGCTGGCTTGACCGTTAAAGGGTGCTGTAACCCCCAAAGTACACTCCAGTCCAAACCAAAAAAATATATATTTTCTGTGTTTGTGAATTGTGTGCGCAGTAGCCGCACGTGCATCAACAAAGTAGTGCCAAGCGTGCGCCTGTGTCATAAGTAAAGGGCCGGCTGGCTTGACTGTTAAAGGGTGCTGTAACCCCCAAAGTACACTCCAAACCAAAAAAAAAAATATTTTCTTTGTTTGTGAATTGTGTGCGCAGTAGCCGCACGTGCATCAACAAAGGAGCAGCACCAAGCGTGTGCCTGTGTCCCATAAGTAAAGAGCCGGCTGGCTCATTTCTTAAAGGCTGGTGTAAACCACAAAGTGCACTACTCTCCAGCAAAAATAAAAAAATTATTTTCTGTGTTTAGCCGCACGTATATATCAAATCGATATAACATAAATGGAGGACCAAACTTTCTCCGATAAAAATAAAATAGAGAAAGATCAAGAACCACTTCCTCCTAGTGCTGAAGCTGCTGCCACTAGTCATGACATAGACGATAACATGCCATCAACGTCGTCTGCCAAGGCCGATGGCCAATGTCATAATAGAGGGCACATACAATCCCAAATGACAAAGTTCAGGAAAATGACCCTGAAAAAAACATTTAAATCAGCTGAAGAGAAACGTAAACTAGCCAATATGCCATTTACGACACGGAGTGGCAAGGAACGGCTAAGGTCGATCCCTAGTATGTTCATGACTAGTGGTTCAGCTTCACATGACGATGGAAGCCCTCCTCCCACTAAAAAAATCAAAAGAGTTAAGCTGGCAAAAGCACAGCGAAGAACTGTGCTTTCTAAGAAGATATCACAAATCCCCAAGGAGAGTCCAAGTGTGGTGGTGGTTGCGATGCCTGACCTTCCCAGCACTGGATGGGAAGAGGTGGCTCTTTCCACCATTTGCACGCCCCCTGCAAGTGCTGAAAGGAGCACCCACAGTCCACTTGCTGATATGCAAATTGAAGATGTCACTGTTGAAGTACAACAGGATGAGGATACTGGTGTAGCTGGCGCTGAGGAGGAAGTTGGCGAGGAGGATTCTGATGGTGATGTGGTTTGTTTAAATCAGGCTCCAGGGGAGACAGTTGTTGTCCGTGGGATGAAAAAGCCCATCACAGTCATGCCTGGGCAGAAGACCAAACATTCCACCTCTTTGGTCTGGCAATATTTCTATCCAAATCCGGACAACAACTGTCTTGCCATATGTACCATATGTAAAGGTGAAATAAGTAGGGGTAGGGACGTCAACCACCAAGGAACATCCTCCCTTATACGGCACCTGCAGCGCATTCATAAAAAGTTACTGTCAAGTTCAGAAACTTTGGCTAAGACCGTAAGCAGTCCAGGGACACCTAAATCCCGTTGTCCTGTTGTATCCAAGCGCCTGCAAACCACACCGTCAATTTCCTCCTTAGTCAGGATCGGAAGTAGTCCTGCAGGCCATGTCACTGGCATGACTGACTCTCCTATCCGGGATTCCTCCGGAGGATCCTGCATTGCTATGCCTACTGCTGCTGCTGCTGCTGTTGCTGCTGCTGGGAGTCATTCATCATCCCAGAGAGGAAGTAGGAACACCACTACTTTTACTAAACAATTGACCCTCCAACAGTCCTTAGCGAGGAGGATGAAGTACGACAGCAGTCATCCTGAAGCAAAATGTATAACTGAGGCCTTGACTGCTATGTTGGTGTTAGACGTGCATCCGGTATCCGCCATTAGTGCAGTGGGATTTAGACAATTGATGGAGGTAGTGTGTCCCCGGTTCCAAATCCCATCTAGATTCCACTTCACTAGGCAGGCGATACCGAGACTGTACAGAAACGTCAGAAAAAGTGTCCTCAGTGTCCTGAAAAATGCCGTTGTACCCAATGTCCACTTAACCATGGACAAGTGGAACAGGGCAGACTAAGGACTATATGACTGTGACAGCCCACTGGGTAGATGTATCACCTTACGCAGCAACAGCAGCAGCGTCACCAGTAGCAGCATCTCAGAAACGCCAGCTCGTTCCAAGGCAGGCTACGCTGTGTATCACCGGTTTCAGTAAGAGGCACACCGCCGACAACCTCTTAGAGAAACCGAGGGAAATCATCGCCCAGTGGCTTACCCCACTTAGACTCTCCTGGGGATTTGTGATATCTGACAACGCCACCAATATTGTGCAGGCATTACATCTGGGAAAATTCCAGCACGTCCCATGTTTTGCTCACACAATAAACTTGGTGGTGCAGAATTTTCTGAAAAGCGACAGGGGCGTGCAGGAGACGCTTTGGGTGGCCAGAAAAATTTCTGGCCACTTTCGCTATTCAGCGACTGCGTGCCGAAGACTGGAGCGCCAGCAAACACTCTTGAACCTGCCCCACCATCACCTGAAGCAAGAGGTTGTGACGCGGTGGAACTCAACCCTCTATATGCTTCAGAGGATGGAGGAGCAGCAAAAGGCCATACAAGCCTATACATCCACCTATGACATAGGCAAAGGAGGGGGTATGCACCTGACTCAAGCTCAGTGGAGAATGATTTCCGTGTTGTGCAAGGTTCTCCAGCCCTTCGAACTTGCCACATATGAAGTCAGTTCAGACACTGCCAGCTTGAGTCAGGTCATTCCCCTGATCAGGCTTTTGCAGAAGCAGCTGGAGAAAGTGAAGGAGGAGCTAAGACGGAGCGATTCCGCTCGGCATGTGGGACTTGTGGATGAAGCCCTTCATTCGCTTTGCCAGGATTCCAGGGTGGTCAATCTGTTGAAATCAGACCACTACATTTTGGCCACCGTGCTCGATCCTAGGTTTAAAGCCTATGTGGTGTCTCTCTTTCCGGCCGACACAAGCCTGCAGAGGTGCAAAGACCTGCTGATGAACACACTGTCAGCTGAAGCGGAACGTGACACGTCAACAGCTCCTTCTCCCGCAACTGGGGCGGCCAGGAAACAACTTAGGTATCCTAAGCAACCCGCTGGCGGTGATGCAGGGCAGGCAGGACCAAGTTTGGACATCTGGCAACAATTTCTGACATGTCTACTGTCACTGCATGTGATACTGTCACCATTGACAGAATGGTGGAGGATTACATCGGTGACAGCATCCAAGTAGGCATGTCAGACAGTCCATACCTGTACTGGCAGGAAAAAGAGGCAATTTGGAGGCCCCTGTACAAACTGGCTCTATTTTACCTGAGTTGCCCCCCCTCCAGTGTGTACTCCGAAAGAGTGTTTAGTGCAGCCGGGAACCTTGTCAGCGAAAGGCGTAGGAGGTTGCTTCCACAGAATGTGGAGAAGATGATGTTCATCAAAATGAATTATCAGCTCTTCCAGGGAGACCAGCCTCCAGAACGTACAGAGGGACCTGTGGTGGTGGATTCAAGTGGGGACGAGTTAATACTCTGTGAGGATGAGGATGTACACACTGAAGAGGGTGAGGAATCGGTGGATGAGGAGGATGAGGATGACATCTTGCCTCCGTAGAGCCAGTTTGTGCAGGGACACATTAATTGCCAGCTTGTTTTGTGGGGGCCCAAACGAACCAATCATTTCAGCCACAGTTGTGTGGCAGACCCTGGCGCTGAAATGATTGGTTTGTTAAAGTGTGCATGTCCTGTTTATACAACATAAGGGTGGGTGGGAGGGCCCAAAGACAATTCCATCTTGCACCTCTTTTTTTTCTTTGCATTATGTACTGTTTGGGGCCTAGTTTTTCAAACTGCCATCCTGTCTGCCACTGCAGTATCACGCCTAGATGGGTCACGTGTTTGTGCCGCCCACTCGTGTCGCTTAGCATAGTCATCCAGCTACCTCGGTGCAACCTTTTGGACATAAAAACACTATTGTGAGGTGTGAGGTGTTCAGAATAGACTGGAAATGAGTGGAAATTAAGGTTATCGAGGTTAATAATAGCATAGGAGCAGAAAAACCTACAAATTCTGTGATTTTAGCTGTTTTTATGCTTTTTTTCAAAAAAATACAGATCCAAAACACAAAACCCAGAACCCAAAACACGGAAGGGTGGTTTTGGCAAAACCAATCCAGATCCAAAACACGAAGAAAGATCCAGATCCAAAACCAAAACACAAAACACGAAAAGTGGCCGGTGCACACCCCTACTTTAAACGAGGTTTATGTACATTGAATCATCAAAAATCAAAGTTTTCACTATCTTAGTCTTGCTAAAAAAATTCCGTATTTCGGAATATTCCGTATTTTGGAATATTTGGATATGGGAGACTCAACCTGTACCATTTTGTAACTATGCATAGTGCACATATTATATATGCCCTAGTCTTGAGGAAGCTCATTGATAGCTTAGACTACCCTGGAGCTACTGTTGATATTGCAGGGACTGCACAATTGTTCTGAAGTGATTTGGGGATCTGTGTACTCTTTTTTCGCAGGTGGTATCAAACTACTGTGTTAAAGATACATACCTAGAGGGGTGTATTGTTTAACATTCAGAGTGATCAAATATTTACTGCAAGTATAACATTAAGCTCTGCCCTCGTTATGGAAGGTCTTGGTGATATGCCTGACTGCAGTCTTGACTCTATTATAGTATTAGTTTGGGTGATGCAGATTGTTGGCCCTGATATATATGGAGCCAAACAAGATACTCTTAGTGGGCCTTGACAATGACCTTTGGCTTGTTTCAGATCTTCCTCCTATGGCCTATCTTAGCTATTCATGAGAGCCCATCTTGTTGACTACAGCGCTCAAATAATACCAGCCTTTCACATTAGAAACAACTGAAAAACCTGTACAGAGGCCCACAACCTATATACTGGGCACAGCAAAGCTTAACAAGTGCATTATGCCAATCTAATACAGATAGTGCCAATACTAACTGATAGTTACAAGAATCCAATGTTTCTCTAAAAACATGACACTTCCAAATGGCAAAGTATATATACTCTTTAACTCAATCTGTCATTTTGTTTTCCTATATAACTATGGTACCCACCATAGTTAATTTCTAATAATAAGCTCTTTCTGTTCTGAGAGCATCTACATTTAGGTATCAGAACCACCTGTTACTGAGATGTACCTAGTTTTTAATCCCTGTCTGAAAATCTTTTATTCCTGTTAGGTAACTTGCACATTATGCCATTTTATTATGTAAGTGAGAACAAATTGTGGTCCTTTGTGTGGTATCTTGTTAAACTTTAATCCATACTGTGACACAATGATTGCTACAAGTGCTTCTATTTAGTACAGCAGTGAGATGTGCTCATTCTTCAAGCAAACTATGGAGTAGATGTACAGATGTGTCCTTTTGTATCCTTGCAGCTTCTGCGGCAAATCACAGAACTCATGCTATGAAAATGCACTTGCTAGCAGGTACGTGCACTGTATTCAGTTGCACATGCTCCCGCAGTTTGGCAAATCGCTTGTCTCAATGTGTGCGCATTGGCTGCAACAATGTAAAAGGAAACATCTGTACTAAGCCTTGGAGAGAGACAAAGTGGACAGAGATAAAGTACCAACCAATCAGCTCCTTACTGTCATTTTACAGGTTGTGTTTGAAAAATGCCAGCTAGTAGCTTATTGTTTGGTACTGTATCTCTCTCCAAGGCTTAGTAACCCTTAGTAACCCAAGTTCATTTCAGTTAATCTCTTCAACCACTCAATGAATTTTGATGGGGTTATCACTATTCTATATAGCATTGATCGAGGAAGGTTTAAGTGTATAAACCATTCATCTGTGACAAAAAGGAGCTGAACAGTGACAAATTTACTGAAGCAAGGCACCAAGCTGCTGTATATGAACTGGGCAGGGTGCTGAAACAGCAAGAGAGCATCTGAAACTGAGGCTTGGAATGAAGCAAGCACAGACTTCTGTGTGAGTGACTGACTACTGCTGCTACAGGGCTGAGGGCTGTGCTCTGATTGGCTCTCTGAGACAATGAAAGCCAATCAGAGATATCAATGTTCCGTGTTGTTTAGCAGCAGCCTAGAGAGGGGAGGGAGTCAGGGACTGAGCAGGGTCACATCTGAGGCAGATATAGAGTGAGAGACAGCCTCCAACAAACCCATAAAGATGCCCTGAAGCAGACAGGTTAGCCAGGAATGAGCCAGGGGAGGCAAAGCTATCAGGATTTACTAAAAAAAAAAACAACCATTGAAACACCATTAAATGATTTCCATGCAATGATGGCAAATATCGGACCACCACCATCAAATTGCAAAAACACTACCATTGGAACAAAAACATTGGTAGCTAGCAACCATGGGATTCTGATGTCCATCCCTATGCTGAACCTGCAAGTGAACTCTGACCACCACTCCTCTAGCATGCCCTCAGTGAACAGGAGGCACCTCCCATGGAAGTCAGCACTGTTCTCAGACAGGGCACCATGGTAAGAAGCTCAACTTGAAGCCCAGGAAATACATTGTACATTGTGCAAAGAAGACATTGCTCATCACCATGTTCAGCAGCTGGCAAGGGGTGAGCATGGAGGCTGCTGAAATATGCACAGGTGCGCCAGGCCTGGGGACATGTTGCTGATAATGCTTTCAGTAGCTGCAATACAAATCTCTTGTCCATGTCATGTCCTTGTCATGATCCTCCAGAGTGCTAATAGACTATTTATTTAAAAATGCCTCCGCTCTTTGAGTTTCAGGTGCTTGCTGGTATTTTCATAGGTGAAGCATCTGTAATCCAATAGTATAACAGCTCTCATGTGCTTGCCTATTAGATTGAATGAATGGCTTTGATGACAGTAAAAAAGAATGAGAAGTAGCAGCCTGGGCTGCTGGGGCAAAGAAGAACAACAGATGGGTTCCTTTGATTCTCATTGTATTTTTTTCACCCTAATTGTTTCGACAATCTTAATTGAAATAAACATCTTTCGCATTACCAGTATCTTAGTAAAGGTCAATGGGATACCTTTCAGGAGCAAGTCTAGACATCTTCTTCATAGTGGAGTGTACCCTTTGTTCGAATTTAGATGGATAATTAAATTATATTGTTCAAATTTCATGCTTCATTATGTCCATTTGGATGTAATAAATTGAAATAAAATATCCACATTGTTTCTTGTCTTACTTCCCACCACGCTGGACTGCAATCTTTCCTATTCCTATAATCCTCAGTCAACTGTAATCACCCGATGCTATGCATTAAAACCTTATTAAGTATGTTTCTATGATAAATTGCAAATATTTGAGAGGCTTGGAGATCATGTAAATTAACTGTTTATTACCACTATATTTTAACAAATGTATAACATAATTCATATTGCAATTGAAAAAAATTATTAATCTCAAAGTTTGCATTTGTAACACTTGATACTAAATATGCCTCACCCTGACAAGACCCCCCACTGACGTCACTATCCAGTGAGCGCGAATTCCTCTCTATGAGAACGGCAGATAACAACCAGGCAGAAGACTGCAGAAAGACGCTGTTCCGGTAAGCCGCTGCTATTACAAGCGGCAGACGGAGTTTTCACACAGCTGATTACACTGCAGCCGCCTGGATACAGCCAGCCCTGTACGGAGAAGAACTTATACATGGAAAGGTAGGGTCAGTTCATTCCACTTACCCTGTTATTCATCGCCTATGTCTCAATGGGGAAACCCTTTTAGGACATTTCATTTATCACAGAAAGCGCTTAAACATCTATCCACATTATATGTATTGAGTGATTGTTTGTGTGTTTCATTATTGCTTGTACACGATTTATAGCTTATACCATTCACACCACTAGCGCTTCTTTACCATACGTTAACCCATATTTGGCCAGTGACCTGACCATTTAAAAGAAAGCTGCTTATCACTGGGAGCGCATGATCCACCATTATAGCTCATTAAAAGTTGTTCAGGGTAGAACCTTGAGATGGAACCATTCCAATGTGTCTCTTTGAGGCATAGAAGAAAAGCAATCCGCATTGGATTAGATACAGTAGTATTCACTGTAAAATTTGTGGACCCCGCCCTTAATATAATAGTTTAGTGTAAATTATTATACGCATTTCATACAAAGGAGAGCTACCTTTATACCTCTTATTAGTTAGATATACTCTACACAAAAGACAAGAGAACAAAAGAGGTTTTAAGTTTTTTAAGCGCACATTAAGGGTCTGATTCTAGGTCACATGTTTCTGTGACCCCTTTAGCATCTATTGATGTTGTTACATCTCTGACTAATGCTAGTATCTGCAATTCCCCTGGTGTACAAATGTGCATCTGAATGTGCAAGGACTGAGATGCTCACTTTGTGCATCATCAGACGCTGGTATACTGCTTGGCGTGTTATTGAAACTTGCACCAGTCCTATGGTTGGTGCAGATTTTCCATCTGAGTAATGCCGCCAATGTGAGTGATTAAGCATGTGCGTAGGCAACCACTTCAGCGATATGCCCATGACAGTCCAATAGCATGCACAGTAACAGAAAATCACTCAACATCAGCCCTAAGTTATTTTAGTAGTTTTCATATATGATTACTTTTGAACAGTTTATTTCCAATGGTGCACTTAGAGATTATTATAATTATATTTTGAAGCCCTCATGTTTTTTATTGTGTGTTGGTTAAAAATAATCACTTTTACTGGGCATACTTTAAAAAAGACAGTTTATTATCTACTGTATGTATCCCAGTAATGTTTACAAGTGAAATATTAAAAAAATAATAATTTAAGCTATAGCAGTGTGCATAAAAAAAATAATGTGGTTAATTTAGGCTGGTCACAGTTTCTTTGGCTCTTGTTATGATAAGATGTATCCAGGGGCAGAACTATGGGAGACAATGGAGGTGCCTGCTGCCGGGCGCCAGCACTGAAGGGGCACCTCCTCCATTGCCCACAATATATTCACCCCACTTAAGGCTATTCTATATTAGTGTTTTTGTGCATATGAGATAGATATAGATAGATAGATAGATAGATAGATAGATATGCTCCATATTTATTTTCCTTTTTTTTAGGGGGGGAACCAAATTATAACTTGCCTCCGGGAGTCTGGGATGAACTTACACCCCAGGATATATCCATCTGTGTGCTGTTACTGTTGCTGCTATGTTTATTAAAATGGATAGTATTTCTATTATTTGTTACACTTACAGTATAACATGTTCCTACTTTCTTTCTAATGTAGCTATTCCCTTGATACTTTATGCAACCTGTAGTGTCATTTATTTTCTAATCTATCTGTAGTGTACATAATGATAGGTTTCAGTACATTGAAGTTGATATTCATTTCAATGTGGCTAATATGATTCAGGAAAACCACTTACATATCTTATTATGGTGGTTCTGAATGTTTGTTAGATCTTGAAGTACTATTATGGTGGTTCCGAATGGTTTAGAATGTTTATTAGATCTTAATGTATTGCTTGTTTCAAGAAAAACTTCAGTGTTTTATTTGAGTTCCCATGCAGTCAATCTTACATATAATTACCTATGTTTTTCATAAATTTTGAGTTTATGATATAATACTTACAGTATTTTTTTTTGTTTCTACAACTTGTTCACCAGTTTTCAAATTACATATGTATGAATTTCCACCAACCTGTCTTTTACCTGTATATGAAATACTAGGGGGTAAATGTAATATGATCCGAGTTTTTTCTGTGGAACAAACTCAGACCTTCTTGCACATTTAAAGGTCCGAGTTTGTCCCAGATCTTGCCAAATGTAATAGCCTGCGAACTTGTGAGGCTCTTACATTATGCGATTCTGTGTGAGTTTTCTTCTATGAATACTCGAACCTTGTAATGTGACTAGTATTACAAGATCTGAGTTATACAGAAGCCATCACAAATAAGTAAGATCCGTGAAGGCTTCTATGTTTAAAAATAATAAAAAATGTTTAAAAAATGACATACATCCCTCCCCTACAAGCACAACTAGCCCGTCCTGGTTCTTAAAATATAGGGGAAAAAATGCGTATTGTTCCCCTGTATTTTATGAACCAGCGCCGGGCTCTGTTGAGCTGGTCCTGGTTGTGGAAATACAGGGACAAAATGAGTAGGGGTCCCATGTATTTTCCATTACCAGCAATGGACTCTTTCTAGCAGGGGTGTACTCTTTAACCACTAGGCAGTCCAGGCCAGGGAGCTCTGGGGAGGTGGGGACCCCAATAAAGGAGTTCCCCCACTCCAGAGCACCCCAGTCTTGGTGCTATCCTTGACATCCCTGGCTGGTGAGTGCTCGGTTGATTGGGTATAAAAAATTGATGAATAATATTGTCTTTTACTGGAGAACTAGAGGTCCCAGCAAGCCTCTCCTGCATGCTGGTACTTGGAGAACCACAAGTATTAGCATGTGGAGAATTAAGGGCCCGCTGGTACCTCTAGTTCACATTCAAAAGAAATATTAACATAACCACAAGATACACACACTGTGAATGTATAATTTTATTTAAATTTAAACATACACGCACACTCACATTCACACTCACCTGACCTGTAGCATCCACGACACCTGTAACAAAAAATCCATACTCACCTACCCCTTGCTTTCAGTCCTCTTCTGTGCCTGTGGACATCCATATCTTCAGAAAATAAAAAAACACCATTACCCGAGCCCATGGACAGGTACCATCCTCTAAGCCGGGTACCTCACAAATGAGGGTTCAGCTGCTGCATTACCCATATAAATGTTTTGGCTAAGCATTCATTGTCTGAAAGAGGTGCTCCTCCACCAATCTCAGCTAATGACTGGTTCCTACCATTGGCTTCAGGGGTGAGAATCGTGAGGTTGCTAAAGGTTTCAGTCAGTAATAGTGTGCGAGTTAAACACTCGCACTCTATTACAATGCCTGAGTTGTATCCTCGCAATGGCAAAATATATGGATTACATAGGGTGAGTTCTAAAAATGCGAGTATAGCCCTATACTCACACATTTTTCAAACTCGGACCCTATTACATTTTGCCCCAAGTGTTGAACAATTCCACATGAGCCAGATACTGTATGTTGTTCTAAATGTTAGTGTTTAAGAAAGAATCAAGTTAAAATGCAGTAGAATGACCCCCATCCTAAATAATAAAAGGATTGTCTATATTATGGGTATAGAGTGCCAGACTTGCTCCTAACTCTCCAACCTACACACAGCGGGATTCAAACTCACCCATGTAAAAGTTAAAGTATTTGGTCTCTATGGTGTCCCAATCAATCACCTATAAATAGAATGCCACAGAATAATAAATATGTATTTCATGTATTTATTATTATAAATCGCTGGAAATGTATTTAAGCATGATATGATTGTCTTCTACCTAATTAGGGTATGTGTATATTTTGTAATGCAGATACTATTTTACACAGGTGTTGATCATGTGACAACAGGATTTACACTATATATAGATAAATGCAAACAGAAATTCATGCCTCATAGGAAATTGATTAAAAAACAACAGGTCTGTTATTATACCCTTTGGAAAATGATTATCCTTTAATATTGCTATATGATGATTCAATTCAGCTTTTGGACTCATTCCCTCTTGGAGACCAAGAACTGATGCAAGTATTCTTGCTAAACAAAAACTCCTCTAACACATGTTGGAAGTTGGTGACTGTACATTATACTAATATTTATTGATGTGAGGACCAGAAACTGGTACATAGCGGACTAAGGGCCTGATTCAGAGTTGTACGCAAACCACATCTCCGATTGTTGGGGGTCTGCGCATGTGCAGTATGGTTCCTGCGTGATCGCTCAAGGTCCCCCCCTTAGCCGCAGCATGATTGACATGCTGTGGCATTTGGGAGAGGGATACAAGGGTCATTCTCCAAAACTAGGGCATGTCATCGACATTTTGGAGGCATGCTGAGCCCAGATTCTGCATCATCAAACACAAACTTACACAAACTTCCTGGACCCAGCTGTACAATTTCGACACCCAGGTTGGGTAAGCTTCAACAATGGTGATCCAAGGCAGCATATACAGACACTGCATTCAGATGGCAGATGCAAGCAGGAGACACCTCCTGCTGTATTTGCATGATATTGCACAGATTCTGCCCTGCGGCTGTGCAATACCGTCCATCTCTGAATCAGACCCTAAATATTACAGTCAAAACTGTGGTTATATGATCAATTTACATCTGCTATATGGTTGATTGTATCCCAGGTGTTCCAATGACCAATTTCTTACCATTTAGGGTTCAATTTGATTGAGGGTTTGTAATTTTTATAGTGTTTATAACAACCTGGTGAGAGTGTAATTCTGTGGCATTCGTTTAAAATAAAAAAAGTATTATTTATTTAAACTGTATATGTGGGTTAGAGCATTATATTTAATATTTTTTAATAACCCATCTAATTTATAGAGGCAGATACTCAATTTTTTTAGATTGTTATATCTGTTTAAAAAGTAGGGTAACTTACTCTTTTTTTGGTAGCTGCTGCTCTATTGTGTATACTTGGATGATTTTTACTATTAAAGACTTATTAAACAGTACTATTAAGGGGGAATATTGTTCATATTTCAAACAGTTGTAAGTAAGGGTGTGCACCGGCCACTTTTCGTGTTTTGGTTTTGGATCTGGATATTTCTTCGTGTTTTGGATCTGGATTAGTTTTGCCAAAACTACCCTTCCGTGTTTTGGGTTCTGGGTTTTGTGTTTTGGATCTGTATTTTTTTGAAAAAAAGCATAAAAACAGCTAAAATCACAGAATTTGTGTGTTTTTCTGCTCCTATGCTATTATTAACCTCAATAACCTTAATTTCCACTCATTTCCAGTTTATTCTGAACACCTCACACCTCACAATAGTGTTTTTATGTCCAAAAGGTTGCACCGAGGTAGCTGGATGACTATGCTAAGAGATACGAGTGGGCGGCACAAACACGTGGTCCATCTAGGAGTGACACTGCAGTGGCAGACAGGATGGCAGTTTGAAAAACTAGGCTCCAAACAGTACATAATTCAAAGAAAAAAAAGAGGTGCAAGATGGAATTATCCTTGGGTCCTCCCACCCACCCTTATGTTGTATAAACAGGACATGCACACTTTAACAAACCAAACATTTCAGCGCCAGGGTCTGCCACACGACTGTGGCTGAAATGATTGGTTCGTTTGGACCCCCACAAAACAAGCTGGCAATTAATCTGTCCCTGCACAAACTGGCTCTACGGAGGCAAGATGTCGTCCTCATCCTCCTCATCCACCGATTCCTCACCCTCTTCAGTGTTGTGTACATCCTCATCCTCACAGAGTATTAATTCGTCCCCGCTGGAATCCACAACCACAGGTCCCTCTGTACGTTCTGGAGGCTGGTCTCCCTGGAAGAGTTGATAATTCATTTTATGAACATCATCTTCTCCACATTTTGTGGAAGCAACCTCCTACGCTTTTCGCTGACAAGGTTCCCGGCTGCACTAAACACTCTTTCGGAGTACACACTGGAGGGGGGGCAACTCAGGTAAAATAGAGCCAGTTTGTACAGGGACCTCCAAATTGCTTCTTTTTCCTGCCAGTACAGGTACGGACTGTCTGACATACCTACTTGGATGCTGTCACCGATGTAATCCTTTAACAGACAGACGCATGCTTGTCGCTGCTGCTTTGAGGATGCAAGTGCGGCTACAGCCCACACAATTCACAAAGACAGAAAAAAAAGAACAATATTTTTATATTGTTTGTGGAGCACACTTTGAGGGTGTCACCACCCTTTAACAGACAGACGCACGCTTGTCGCTGCTGCTTTAAGGATGCAAGTGCGGCTACAGCCCACACATGTCACAAAGACAGAAAAAAAAGAAGAATTTTTTTATTGTTTGTGGAGCGCACTTTGAGGGTTACACCACCCTTTAACAGACAGACGCACGCTTGTTGCTGCTGCTTTGAGGATGCAAGTGTGGCTACAGCCCACACAATTCACAAAGACAGAAAAAAAAAGAAGAATTTTTTTATTGTTTGTGGAGCGCACTTTGAGGGTTAAACCACCCTTTAACAGGCAGACGCACGCTTGTTGCTGCTGCTTTAAGGATGCAGGTGCGGCTACAGCCCACACATTTCACAAAGACAGAAAAAAAAGAAGAATATTTTTATTGTTTGTGGAGCACACTTTGAGGGTGTCACCACCCTTTAACAGACAGACGCACGCTTGTTGCTGCTGCTTTAAGGATGCAGGTGCGGCTACAGCCCACACATTTCACAAAGACAGAAAAAAAAAGAAGAATATTTTTATTGTTTGTGGAGCGCACTTTGAGGGTTACACCACCCTTTAACAGACAGACGCACGCTTGTCGCTGCTGCTTTGAGGACAGTATCATATGCAGTGACAGTACACTTGTCAGAAATTGTTGGCACGTCCTTCAGTCCGGACCAGATGTCCAAACCGGCCCTTGACTTATGACACAGGCGCACGCTTGGCGCTGCTACTGTGTTGATGCACGTGCAGCTACATCGCACACAAGTCACAAAGACAGAAAAAAAATAGTTTTTTATTTTTTGGAGCACTTTGAGGGTTACACCACCCTTTAACAGACAGACGCACGCTTGTCGCTGCTACTTTGAGGATGCAAGTGCGGCTACAGCCCACACAATTCACAAAGACAGGAAAAAAAAGAATAATTTGTTTATTGTTTGTGGAGCGCACTTTGAGGGTTACACCACCCTTTAACAGACAGACGCACGCTTGTCGCTGCTGCTTTAAGGATGCAGGTGCGGCTACAGCCCACACATTTCACAAAGACAGAAAAAAAAAGAAGAATATTTTTATTGTTTGTGGAGCACACTTTGAGGGTTACACCACCCTTTAACAGACAGACGCACGCTTGTCGCTGCTGCTTTAAGGATGCAGGTGCGGCTACAGCCCACACATTTCACAAAGAGAAAAAAAAAGAAGAATTTTTATTGTTTGTGGAACGCACTTTGAGGGTTACACCACCCTTTAACAGACAGACGCACGCTTGTCGCTGCTGCTTTGAGGATGCAGGTGGAATCTAGATGGGATTTGGAACCGGGGACACACTACCTCCATCAATTGTCTAAATCCCACTGCACTAATGGCGGATACCGGATGCACGTCTAACACCAACATAGCAGTCAAGGCCTCAGTTATACGTTTTGCTTCAGGATGACTGCTGTCGTACATCCTCATCGCTAGGGACTGTTGGAGGGTCAATTGTTTAGTAAAAGTAGTGGTGTTCCTACTTCCTCTCTAGGATGATGAACAACTCCCAGCAGCAGCAACAGCACTAGGAGGAAGTGGTTCTTGATCTTTCCCTATTTTATTTTTATTGGAGAGAGTTTGGTCCTCCATTTATGTTATATTGATATATACGTGCGGCTAAGGCGCACACAAACACAGAAAATATTTTTTTATTTTTGCTGGAGAGTAGTGCACTTTGTGGGTTACACCACCCTTTAAGAAATGAGCCAGCCGGCTCTTTACTTATGGGACACAGGTGCATGCTTGGCACTGCTCCTTTGTTGATGCACGTGCAGCCACAGTGCACACAATTCACAAACACAGAAAATATTTTTATATTTGGTTTGGAGTGTACTTTGGGGGTTACAGCACCCTTTAACGGTCAAGCCAGCCGGCCCTTTACTTATGACACAGGCGCACGCTTGGCACTACTTTGTTGATGCACGTGCGGCTACTGCGCACACAATTCACAAACACAGAAAATATTTTTTTATTTGTTTTGGAGTGTACTTTGGGGGTTACAGCACCCTTTAACGGTCAAGCCAGCCGGCCCTTTACTTATGACACAGGCGCACGCTTGGCACTACTTTGTTGATGCACGTGCGGCTACTGCGCACACAATTCACAAACACAGAAAAAATATATATTTTTTTAGCACTTGGGGGGAGCACCCCTGACGGACAGAGCACCCCCTGGACAACACTACAGCACCCCTTTAGGACTGGGACACTGCACAGGACTTTGGAGTGGACACAGCCCCTATGGACAACTGACTGCACAACACAGTCCAGCCAGCCCCTATGAACTTTGAAGTAGTGGACACAGCCCCTATGGACAACAGCAGCACAGCACAAAACAGCACAACACTACTCTGCACTACACTACACTACACTACACAGCCCAGCCAGCCCTAACTCCCACCCTCCCTCTTCACTGTCTACAGCCGAGTGAGAAAATGGCGCCGACGCGGGTACCTTATATAGGATCCAAAACCCGCGAGACCCGGAAGGTGGGATGATGACATTTTGCCTCGATTTCAGATCCGAGTCAGGCGGGAAAAGTCGAGCCTGACTCGGATTGGCCTCGGATCGGGGGGGCTCGGGGGGGTTTGGATTTCAGAAATCCGAACCCGCTCACCCCTAGTTATAAGTAAATGATGAAGTGGTAAACAAGAGATTCGGGTTCGTATTCATTTCAAATGAAATATTATGTGTCTGTTGACTGTGTTTGTATTAGTCTCACTGCTATTCAGTGCAGGTCTGTTCCACCCAAGGCAGGTGGCTGCATATTTAACATCTTAGGGAATTGTGCACTGGGCTACCATTCTGGGACTGCTTTGACAATATGCCATGCTGCGAGTCTCCTTCTTATAGTATAAAAAGTCCAACCTGGCATTGCAAGCGGAATCGGTATGAAATGAGCAGAGTTCCGAGCAGAGGAAGCCCGACAGTGCTGGAAATCCCGATCGTGAATAGTTGAGTATCTACTAACCTAAGCCCCCTAACCCTAACCCTCCTTAGCGGTGCCTAACCCTAACTTCCCCCCCAAGTGCCTAACCCTAATCCCCCCTCTAAGTGCCTAACCCTAACCACCCCCTTCCCCGCTGCCTAAACCTAAGTCCCCCGGGGTGGTGCCTAACCCTAATTCCCCCCCGGGAGCCCTAAACCTAACCCTCCCCCCCCACGGCTGTTCGCTCGCGGCGCCCAGCATCACTACGATCGGGATGCCAGGCGCCGGTCTCCCGGCGTCGGGGAAATGCGGGCGTCTACATCTAGATGCCCGGCATTTCACCCTTGCTGGGATATGACAGTCGGCAAGCCGGCTGCCGGTATTTAGGCAGTTGGCTTTCCGTTTGCATACCTTGCAAGCTGCTGCGTGATGCTTTGCTCATTCACACCACTCGCTCAGTGATTCCCTGCTTTATCAATAACCGGCCCATACTATTTCACTGGCACTGGCTACTTAATATTATTATTATTATTATTATCATCATATGGCTCTACTTTTAAAATGGGAGTCATCATCACCAACTTTTAATACCAGCAACTCCAATTTTACCAGTGGAGCTGCAAGTATACAGACAAAAATGTGTAGGCATAACTTTATGCTTATGTTCTGACCCCAAAATTTTAGCTTGCTCTAAATCAGATATTAGGGGGTAAATTTACTAAAGGTCAAATTTGGACTATTTTCTTTTTTTGTGTGATTTTCCATCGGTTTTGCAAATCTTCCAAAAATCAGACTTTAGAACAAGTTCAACATCAAACCAACAATCAATTTTTTTACATTGATGACTATAGAAACTATACATTTACTAACGGTCGGTTTTAAAACCGACCAAAAACCAACACAGAAACAACACCAAACCCAACCAGAGTGTTCCTCTGTTTCACTCACTACAGGGAATATAATTTCACACCCTTATTTTTAACTTACAGTAATTTAAATAAACATTTTTAATCTACTCATTAATCATGCAACATCTTTAACATACCTTAACAAGTGTGCCCCCAATAAGAGTTTTTTTATCCTTTTTTGCACCATGCAAAAATTCCCTGCTTTCGAAGGCCTATAGATGCCTACATGGACTGAAGAGGACGCGATCCATGGGTTGGTGAATATGAATTTATTTTTTAAATAAAGGCTTCAGCCTCCGGTGTCCACGTCCTGTTATTATTTTAATATTTTCTTCACAGTGAGACTACAGGTGCCAGTGGGCCCTTAATGTCCTGGCATGCTGGCACTGTGCCAGCATGTCAAGGCAGATTTTCTGGGACCTGTAGTCCCACTGTAAAGAACACTATTAATTCTATTTTTGAAACCATTAACTCTGCACCCACCAACCCTGGGCTTTTAGTCCTGGGCTGCTAGATGCACATGAAGGGGGACCCCAATTTATTTTTAGTTTGGAGATGGTTTTATGTGATAGTAGGGGGACCCCATGATGTGTGTGTCCCTGCTATGACATATTCCTCCTGGCTGGTTCAGCCTGGTACTGGTTGATGGAAAATTGGGGGAACACCATACTGTTTTTTACCCCAATTTTCCATGACCAGAACAGGCTGAAAAGTCCAGGGCTGGTTATGGATTTAGGGGTGACCCCACGCAGTTCTTTCTTTTTTTTTTCATTTTTTAACTATTTGATTACTTTCAACCATAAGAAGAAGCAGTGTTTCTTTTTGGACTTGTTTCCCATCATGTTCTAGGTTTTATTTGACCAAAACCAATGGTATTTACACCTGCAAAATCCGATTAACATCGGCATAGTGTTTCAATTGAAGTTGAAACCTGACAAATGATAAATACGTGGATTTTGCAGTCAGAAATCCTGTCGATGTCGATAAATTTAGATTTATTCTAATTTGGATCTAAATCAACCATTTGTACATTTACCCCTAGGACTGTATTTTGTAATTTTTTGTATCTTTTTTAGGTGTTCTATGATCAATATAATAGGCCAAACTAGTCTAGCTTTGTAATACAGTACTCAACTTGAGTCGATGTTCAGTTTTAGTCAATGTTCAATATTTGTGCAAGGAATCCGTATACACTTGTCCTGTAATTTCCCAATTCTTGGCTTCTTTTTTTTACCAACAGTTAAGTACCAATTTGTGTTGTGTGTAAGTCTTGCATGAGAGTCAGTGACCTTTATATATCCTTTATGAACTTTATGATCCAGTTTCACATTTGCAGTTCAAAATTCTCTGCATTTCTGGGTATTGTCACGGCTGGGCGTGCATTTGGACCCGGAGTGGAGTCGGATGGCAAGTGAGGGCTCGTTTGCTGGTACTGGAATGCAGCCGGTCTTAGGGGGGTATGACTCATTAAGGAAAGGGTACACACGTATGCAGATGAAGCTGAGAGATGCAGTCGGTATTCAGAGAACCGGGGTCGGCTGGCCGAATAGTGGGTATCAGGAACCGGGAACGGACAGTAACCGGAGCAGGACTGCGCCAAGGCTGAGAGAGTAACTGTAACCACACACTGGAGGTAAGGCACTAGTATGGGAGCTCAGAGAACTAGCTCACAGCTACGCTGTGATAGACGTTGCACTGGCAACTAAAGAGCCTCTTGACAGCCCTTTAGTACCCTCAGGTAGTGCAGGATTGGCTGCTAGCCTCCCCTGTCCAGGCTGTAACCTGATTGGCCCGATCAGACACATGGTCTAAATCCAAGATGGCCGCGCCCAGTGTGCGCACAGCACAGAAGTGCTGCCAGTTTCAGGCCCTCTCATCTGCCTCCAGCTGAAAGACCTTAGTCTGCGAAGGCTCACAGTACCTAGCGCCACTCTCCAGGATCCTGCACCCCCGCTGGAGGCCCCACGCCAGAGCACCTGGAGTGGTAAGGACTGCGATCTTGGCAGCCTGCCAGCCCTGATCGTGACAGTACCCCCTCCTTTAGGGGTGGCCTCTGGACACTCCTTGGGTTTTCCAGGATTTTCTGCATGAAATTTAAGCACCAGATGAGGGGCATGTACATTCTCAGCCTTCACCCAACAATGCTCTTCAGGACCATAACCTCTCCAATCCAGCAGGTATTGAAGTTGGCCGTAGCGAAAACGAGAGTCCAGGATTTGTTTGACCTCAAACTCTACTCCCCTCTCAGTAATAACTTTGGGAGAGCATGGCAGGATCTTGCGAAAGCGATTCAGGATAAGAGGCTTCAGTAAGGAAATATGAAAGGAGTTTGGTATTTTGAGATAAGACGGGAGTTTCAGTTTGTAGGCCACTGGATTGATCACTTGAATGATGGGAAATGGACTGATGAAGCGGGGAGCAAACTTCATAGATGAGAATTAAAGGCGAAGATTATGAGTAGATAGACACACCAAGTCACCAGTGTTTAGGTTGGGCACCGCTCTCCTTTTCTTGTCAGCCGCTAGTTTGTAACAAACGGAGGCTTTATGTAAAGCGGAATGAACTTGAGTCCACATTTGTGAGAATTTCTGTAGTGTAGAGGTTACTGCTGGTACATCGAAGACTGGCAATTCTTTGAACTCTGGTACCTTAGGATGCTGACCAAACACTACAAAAAATGGGGTTTGCCCCATTGATGAATGATAAGAGCTGTTATGGGCAAATTCTGCTCAGGGTAGAGTGTCTGCCCAAGGAGGACATATAAATTTGTAAGAAGGTTTCAAGGTCCTGATTGACCCTCTCTGTAGAACCATTATACTGAGGGTGGTAAGCCATTGAGAATTTTAATTTGATTTGGAAGACGGAACAAAGAGCTATCCAAAATTTTGCTACAAATTGCACCCCTCTGTCGGAGACAATTTCAGTTGGGAGTCCATGGAGATGGAAGATTTTGTCAACAAATAACTGGGCCAACTCCGGAGCAGATGGCAGTTTCTTGAGAGGCACATAATGTACCATTTTGGAGAAGTGGTCCACCACTACCCAGATAGTGGTGAATCCATTCGAAACGGGTAAGTCTGTTACAAAGTCCATGGATAAGTGTGTCCATGGTTGAGTGGGTATCGACAGGGGTTGCAGTGTGCCGGCAGGAGCTTGTCGGGATGTTTTATGCTGGGCGCACTGTGGACAGAAGGAAAAAAAAATCTTCGATTTCGGACTTCATAGCAGGCCACCAATAAGAACGTTGCAGAAATTCCAAAGTCTTACGTATGTCAGGATGTCCGGAGAATCGGGAGGAATGAGCCCACTTCAACAGCTGTTTGCATAAATTTGAGGTCACAAAGGTCTTCCCAGGAGGAGGTTGAATGCGGGTGACCGCAAATACTCTGGAGTCTAGAACGGGGGTCTCCTTATGATTCTCAGAAGATGCATCGGAGGAAAGTGACCTGGAGAGAGCGTCTGCTTTTTTATTCAGTGAGCCGGGGCGAAAGGTCAATGTGAAGTTGAAACGAGAAAAGAATATTGCCCACCGTGCCAGACGAGAACTGAGGCATTGGATATTCTTCAAATAAAGGAGGTTCCGATGATCCGTATAAACGGTGATGGGAACGTAGCTCCTTCGAGAAGATAACGCCATTCTTCAAAGGCCAATTTAACGGCCAACAATTCCTGCTCTCCAATGGGGTAATTCCTCTCCGCTAGGGAGAATTTCTTAGAGAAGAACCCGCAGGGATGAACCTTGTTATCTTCGAGTCTCTGGGATAGTACCGCCCCTACAGCTTCGGAGGAGGCATCCACTTCTAGAAAAAATGGGTAGTTGATGTTAGGTTATCTCAGTACTGGGGCAGAAATGAAGGCTTGTTTTAAAAGTTGAAAGGCGGTTTCGGCCTCGGGAGGCCACTGTGATGGGTTTGCCCCCTTGCGAGTCAGGGCGCCATGAGGATGGAGAATCCCTTGATGAATCTTCGGTAATAATTAGCGAAGCCTAAAAATCTTTGTACCGCTTTCAACGAATTTGGACGGGACCAGTCCAAAATTGCCTATACCTTTTTGGGATCCATTTCAAGTCCGGAACCTGAGATGATGTAACCTAAAAATGGAACTGAGGAAACTTCAAACACGCATTTCTCTGCTTTACAGTACAGGTGATTTTCTCGAAGATGGATTAGAACTTCCTTGACTTGAGACCGGTGCTTGTCAATATTGGAGGAGAATATCAAGATATCATCTAGATAAACCACTACGGAAACATATAATAATTCCTGAAAGATCTCATTCACGAAGTTTTGGAAAACAGCAGGAGTGTTACAAAGGCCAAATGGCATTACGAGATATTCAAAATGACCGTCCCGAGTATTAAATGCTATTTTCCACTCGTCACCAGCCCGTATCCTGATGAGATTATATGCCCCTCTTAAATCCAGTTTGGTGAAAATGGTAGCTCCTTTTACTCTATCAAAAAGTTAGGTAATGAGGGGTATTGGGTAGCGGTTCTTGACTGTTATGTCGTTTAAACCTCTGTAATCGATGCAGGGGCGCAAACCTCCATCCTTTTTAGACACAAAAAAGAAGACTGCACCAGCTGGTGAAGAAGATGGTCGAATAAAGATTTTTTGCAGATTTTCTTGGATGTATGCTGACATGGCCTCTGTCTTGGGCAGGGACAGCAGATAAGTGCGACCACGTGGAGGAGTTTTGCCAGGGATCAAGCCAATGGGACAATCCCACACCCGATGAGGAGGTAGAATATCAGCTCCTGTTTTGCTGAAGACATCACAGAAGGAGCGGTATTGGCTGGGAATTGGAGCAGAGGTTGCCATGTGGATTTCTTTGATGGGCTTGATTTGAGGAAGACAGGAAGCTAGACAAGCTTTCCCCCAGGACAGAATCTGCATGGTGCCCCAGTCAATATTGGGAGAATGTTTGCATAACCAGGGATATCTGAGGATGACCCCATGTGAGGCTTTGGGAATCACCAAGAACTGAATTGTTTCTGTATGAAGGACCCCGACATGAACTGGCATGGGTTGGGTATGAAGAGAGACGACTCCGCTGACAATCTGGGTGCATTCACTGCTGACAGGATGACTGTATGATCGAGGGAAGACACAGGAATTCGAAAATCTCTGGACGAGTTCGGCAGTGATTACATTTTCAGCAGCCCCTGAATCAAGGAGAGAGAGAATAACTTTAGAACCTTGGAGAAGCTCTAAAGTAATGGACAAGGTAGATTCGGTGTTTGATGGAGATGAGGACATCACTCCCAACCTGGTGTCTCTGGTGCAGGTTAGGATCGGGAGTTTCCCGGATGACTTGGACAGGCTGCGACCAGATGACCGGTCTCCCCGCAGTACATACACAAGTTCTCCCGCTGGTGTCTTTGCCATTCTTCTACAGTGAGGCGAGCCCATTTGATCTGCATGGGTTCGTCACCCATCAGTTCCGGCGGGAGGGTGGTAGGCATAGTGGCCGGCTGGAATCTAAAGTGGTCTCCCCTGCTCTTCTCACTCTGTCGTTCTTGATACCGCAGATCCACTTTATTACAGAGGGAGCTCAGATCATTGAGGGTAGGCGGAAGATCACGGGTTGCGAGGTCGTCTTTTATACGATCTGACAGCCCACTCCAAAAGGCAGAAATCAGGGCCTCCTCATTCCATTTCAACTCTGAAGCCAGCATTTGAAATTGAATGATATACTGGCTAACGGGTCGATTCCCCTGATGAAGGCGCAGGTAGTTCTTCCGGGCTCATCGAAAATCCTTCGGAAGGACATGAGAAATTCAGAATAGTTCTCTAATAAAGGGTCAGACCTCTCCCAGAGGGGCAAGACCCAATCTAGGGAGGAGCTGGACAGCAGAGATACAATATACGCCACCTTGGATTTAGGGGACGGAAAGTTCGTAGGCTGGAAGGTGAAATGGACGTCACACTGGTTGAGAAAGCCGCGGCACAATTTGGGGTTCCCGTCAAATTTACTGGGAGTCAGAAGGTGCAAATGGGATAGTGCAGATGGAACCAGGATGACTGGAGCTGCTGGCTGGTTTGTGGCGGCAGGCATATTGACTGTAACCAGAGAGGCTTGTAACGTGTCTTGACGGAGAGACATTTCCTGCAGGAACTGAGCCATTTGCCAATGTGAAGCTTCTAGTCCCTCTAAGCGACTGGCGATACTTGAAGCAAGTCAGCCCTCAAATCCTGTCCACTAGCCGAATCCATTTGGCCGGTGCAAACTGTCACGGCTGGGCGTGCACTTGGACCCGGAGTGGAGTCAGATGGCAAGTGAGGGTTCGTTTGCTGGTACTGGAATGCAGCCGGTCTTAGGGGGGTATGACTCATTAAGGAAAGGGTACACACGTAGGCAGATGAAGCTGAGAGATGCAGTCGGTACTCAGAGAACCGGGGTCGGCTGGCCGAATAGCGGGTATCAGGAACCAGGAATGGACAGTAACCGGACCGGGACCGCACCAAGGCTGAGAGGGTAACTGTAACCACACACTGGAGGTAAGGCACTAGTAGGAGTATGGGAGCTCAGAGAACTAGCTCACAGCTACGCTGTGATAGACGTTGCACTGGCAACTAAAGAGCCTCTTGACAGCCCTTTAGTACCCTCAGGTAGTGCAGGATTGGCTACTAGCCTCCCCAGTCCAGGCTGTAACCTGATTGGCCCGATCAGACATGTGGTCTAAATCCAAGATGGCCGCGCCCAGTGTGTGCACAGCACAGAAGTGCTGCCAGTTTCAGGCCCTCTCATCTGCCTCCAGCTGGAAGCCCTTAGTCTGTGGAGGCTCATAGTACCTAGCGCGGCTCTCCAGGATCCTGCACCCCCACCAGGGCACCACGCCAGAGTGCCCAGAGCGGTAAGGACCGTGATCTTGGCAGCCTGCCTGCCCTGATCATGACAGTTATATTTCTAGGCACTATGTGGGCCTGGAACGTAGCAGTACAATTGTAAACAAGACAAAAAATTACATGGGGTTCCCCATATTTTCCGATAACTAGCACCAGGCTCAACCAGCCAGGGGGATAACACTATAGCAGGGAGACACACAGCATAACGTCCCCCTGCCATAATGTTAACCAGCCTCAAACTGGTCAGGCCAGTGCATAATTCTCTTAGAAATTTGGAAACCCCAAAAAATAAAAAATGAAGTCCCCCCTCCTGAGGGACAACGAGTCTTATGCTAAAGCTATTCCCCGCACCCCTGGTGATGGTGGGTGTGGGGTTAATGGTAATAAATAGTTCATATTATTTTTACAAGCAGCCTACAAGTCCCAGCAAGCCAGTCTTGTCATGATGGCACCTGTAGAACCACAAGAGTCTGGACATTAAAGTCCTGCCTGTGCTTTTAGTCTGCCTGTAAATAAATAATAAAACAAAGACTATTGACACAATCAAAATTTTGTTGTAATTTAGAAAGAACACTCCCCCACACATCACTCATTTTCCAATGTAATACTCACAAGATCCTAGGATCAGGTACTCTTCCGTCCATGGCCTGTATTCGATTAGTTTTGCACCTGCGATAATTTTCCGCCTGCCAAACTTTTCGCCTACATCATGTGTTTTGGCAGTGGAAACTTATTGTGCGCACCCCCACTATTCGCCGTATTCAATTCCAAAGGACACAAAAGCGCGTCCCAGCGAAACTCAAACAGGCGAAAAGTGCTGTCAAAAATGGGGAAATCAGCCTGAGACCCCCAAAAGATGCACTAACATTTAGGATTAATGTAGAGGTCCCCGAGTAGCCCGCATAAAGCTATTTGGGATACTTAAGTTGTGTCAATAGTCTCTAATTAGCATCTTTGCACAAATGGTGAAGAATGGCATTAAGCAGTATTTTTTGGTGAAAACAAGTAGTCCTGTCAAATTTGGGGTACTTGAAAATGGGTGCTAGCATATTTTAAAATCTCAAAAGTGAAGTTTAAAATATCATGAAAAACCCCCCAGCGGCAAACACTTGCAATCAAAAAAACACCTGACCCATCCTTGCAGACCCCCCCCCCAAAAAAAAGTCTATTCGCTAGTTTTTAGGCTTGTACCCCAACTTTGCACTATTTTGCCCCCAAAATGAAAGTACTTTTTTTGGGGTGTTCTTAAGGTTTTATTAGTTTTTTTTACACAGTTATCCTTTGGGGGACTGTCCCAAGGGTTCTGAGTGGTTTCCCTACCTTTGGACCCCAAAATAACGATTTAGCACTTTTTTTCATCACCTATTCAGAGGTGAAATTTTTTTGCCTATTACACAAGGGGTAATAGTCCCTTGGGAGGATGGACCCTATTTTATTGGGGTGTTCCAACTTCCTGAGGGATTCCAGCCATGTACTGACCAGTTTGGGGCTGGTTAACATTATGGCAGAGGCACCCATCCTGTGTGTCTCCCTACTATAGTGTTATCTCCCTGGCTTGTTCAATATGGTGCTGGTTAATGGAGTATAAGGGGAACCCCATACAAATATTTCCCATATTTTCCAATACCATACCAGACTTTGAGATCCAGAGCCGGTTATTTATTTCAGGGGACCCCACACATGTGTTAAAAAATGTCTATCTTTTTAAAATTAAAAAAAACCTGCACAGATCACAGTGCTCTGTTTAGTACTTCTGTCAAACGCACTTGCCACACGCAGGTCTATTGTTGGCTAGTTTGTCCTCATTCTATGGTCGGTGTTTACTTCTATTTGCCATCGTCTTTGAACGGAAATGTCAAAGCCGATGGCAAATACACCAGGGAAAATTGACTGACCTTGACATTGGATTTCAAATAAAGCTGTACCCCAACAGATAGTAAGAATTTACCCCGTAGTGTTTATTTTAATGGCATGCAGGACTTTTTTAGTAGGTGGCATCTTTCTAGTATTTTTTAGAAGGTTGGTACCCATTAGCATCTTGCTTTCAGAATAGTGCAGTTGCCTGTTAATCATAACTCTGCTCTTTAAAATATGATTTCTCGTCTCTGCTCCATATCAAACAGAAAAGAAATATGCCCGCGCTCGGTTTTACCCATATCATACATGGTACCAGCAGCATGGCAATATTAATGCCATATATGTATACAAAACAGAAAAACTTTTGCTATCGGCGCTAACAATAATATACCGCAAATTTATGTGTGTGCAGCAAATAAAACAAAGGGGATTTTGTCATGATTTGATCAAAGCACTTAAGCCTGCAGCCCAGCATCAAGGGACCCCATTTTTCTGCAGGTCCCTAACACTAGCATATATGCCTAGCACATCATTATATTGCAGTTAAATGTACTCACCTCCTAGATACAGAGGGACACATCTATACAGGGCTGGCTGTTAGCCACACCCAACTAGGCTTTTTATAGCCTTAATTGAAAGCTGCCATGATAGCACAAGGCAAAATTTTGAAACCAAACAGAAAAGAAATATGCCCGCGCTCGGTTTTACCCATATCATACATGGTACCAGCAGTATATTATTGTTAGCGCCGATAGCAAAAGTTTTTCTGTTTTGTATACATATATGGCATTAATATTGCCATGCTGCTGGTACCATGTATGATATGGGTAAAACCGAGCGCGGGCATATTTCTTTTCTGTTTGGTTTCAAAATTTTGCCTTGTGCTATCATGGCAGCTTTCAATTAAGGCTATAAAAAGCCTAGTTGGGTGTGGCTAACAGCCAGCCCTGTATAGATGTGTCCCTCTGTATCTAGGAGGTGAGTACATTTAACTGCAATATAATGATGTGCTAGGCATATATGCTAGTGTTAGGGACCTGCAGAAAAATGGGGTCCCTTGATGCTGGGCTGCAGGCTTAAGTGCTTTGATCAAATCATGACAAAATCCCCTTTGTTTTATTTGCTGCACACACATAAATTTGCGGTATATTATTGTTAGCGCCGATAGCAAAAGTTTTTCTGCTCCATATCAGTTGGTATTGCAGTTTTGGGCACCAATTGAGTTTTGCGCTTTAACATATTTGCTTATGTTTTATGGATTATTCATATATAAGTAAATGTCACAAAATGCTTGTTTCCAGCTGGGAATACGGTTTGATTGGCCTGTACACACTGTTATAGGTCAACTGTATGGCTTAGGAAAAAGGATATTTGATGAACTGTACAGATGGATTTATTACATTGAAAAAAATATATATTCATTACAAAGCCAGTGTAAATTAAAACACATTTTTTCAACTGTTTCAAACAGCAGTATTTAAAAATAAAATTTACAGATTGCACATATGAGGGAGTATTGATATTATGCTAGTGGTTAAAAACCAAGAATACAATCAATACATGCATGTGTATGAAACCCAAGGTATTATGCATGCATGTATAGAATGCAGGGCCATAACTAGGGTAGTGCAACCAGTGCCATGGCACAGGGCACCGCAGGGCAGGGGGCGCTGTTTGGGCCTGTCAATTTTCCTGTTTATGATAATTCTCACTTCTAGCTTCCTCTTCTTCTATCCCAAGCATCTCCTGGCCTTTCCCTATCTCTTCCCTGGCTCTTCCCCATGAGGCCATGGCCCTTTTTCAGGTGCCCTATCTTATGTACCTATTTAAAAAATGGGGGTGGGGGAATCAATGCTCTCTCTGGCTCAGGGCACTCTAAAAATCTAGTTACGGCTCTGAATCTGATAGAATGCATCTGAACTCTTTTTGCTTAATAGTGATACTCCCTTATGTGTTCAATCTGTAAATGTTATTATAAATGCTACTTCTAGAAACAGTAGAGAAATTGTAGGTGTTTTAACTTACACTGGCTTTCTACTCAGTGTAAATCTCATTTTTTATTACTAATAGAATGTATTATATGCACCATCGAGTACCTTTTTTTCCTTGTGACACTGTAATTAAGCAAAGTGGCTTCCTAGAGACAACTGCTGTGGCTAAATGTTATAATTCAATATAGCCACATGATATTATATTATTTTATTTCAAACTTAACAGCTGGTTTCTTGCTTCTTTTAATGTATGACTTTTACTGCTCGACTTGCTTTAGGTGGCTGCACCCTAATAGTGTTTGACTTTAATACATGAGATGCATGTACAGTATAAGATACAGCAGTGCATTTATTGTATCTAGACGTTTGTGCCCCAGACACCAATGCCATGCATGAAAAGGGGTGCATAGAGGAGTGGGGTTGTGGCTACAAATTTTCCTGGCCAGAAGTGGAGGAGGAGTAATGACCCCTCCGCATCCCATGTCAGCCCTTTACAGCAGCGTGCATAGTATTTTTATTTTTATTTTCAGTGTGGGTATGGCCATGCCTCACAGATTTGGATGTCTTCCTGCATCTTCTGGGCCTGTCATATGTCTTGGTGGCTGTGTGCATGAGTGCTCCTCTTCAGAATGTTGTCATTAAACATGTTGACATTCACAATGTCGACACTGATAAAATGTTGACCTATTCAATATGTCAACATTATTAATGTTGACAGGCAGGGTGTCGACACTTATATTTTAGCCTAACCCTAATCCTAAATTCAGTCTAACCCTAATCTTAACCCTAATTGCAGCAACCCACTAACCTTAACCCTAATTGCAGCCTAACCCTAGCCCTAAGTATAACCCTTATTTTAGGTGTTTACATTCTGTCGACATTCATCAAGTCAACATGCTCAATGTTGACATTCTCACCATGTCGATATTATGGTGTTGACATTATGAATGACTGCATTCGGCTACAACCTGATTTCTGAACCAAGTGAAATTCTCCAATTCCAATTCTGTGTATTTTTGACTTACGAGGAACACCACCAGAAAGCAATATTAACCATATTTGCCTTCAATTGGGCAGCACAGATGGTGTAATGGTTAGCATTACTACCTCACAGCACTGAGGTTGTGGATTTGATTTCCACTACGGTCCTAAATATGTGGAGTTTGTATATTCTCCCTGTGCTTGCGTGGGCATCCTCCAGGTGCTCTGATTTCCTCTCACACTCCAAAAATATACTGGTAGGTAACTATGGTCCCAACAAAAATTAACCCTAGTGTTTATGTGTGTGAGCATGTGGTAGGGAATATAGATTGTAAGCTCCACTGGGGCAGGAACTGATATGAATGATTAAATATTCTCTGTAAAGTGCTGTGGAATATGTGATTGCTATATAAATAACTGTTAATAAATAAATTGTGCATTTCTGATTTGCTCGTATTTTGTATACAACAATATAGGTCTGTACACTTATCTTTATCCTGTGCAGGAATCTTCTTGTTGCTTGCTTACCTTGAGCAGAAAAGTTAAAGTTGTAAGGAAATACTAGGACAAGACCCTAATATTCCCTTTTCCAATGATCTATACATTCATCTACTAAGAAATCAGATTCAATACCTTGACTCTAGTGGACAGCACAAGGTGTTACTTGTGTAATGCTTGTACAATGCAAACGGTGGTGCCAATACATTCTCAAGTAATACCATGTGAATGAAAGATAGTAGACTGCAGTGCTAAATATGGTGAAACCTTTAAGTTTTTCCATTCTGATGACAGCACACCCTGAATATAGGAGGCAGATGTGATGACCTTCTTAGGATATTCTTTTCTTGAATAATAAATAACATTAATTGAACTAGCTGTATACCGTGGGATATGCGGTTAACATACTGCTGTCCGGAATGCTGCCAGACAGAATCTCGGTGCTGGAAACTCGACAAGGGACAAAAGATAGGCATCTATTTTTATCCCGACACCGAAATCCCGATGCCCGGCATCCCGAACGAAGGTAAGCTGGGGCTTTGTAGCTGTTAGCCGCGGGGGGAGGGTTAGATTTAGGCAACCCTGGGAGACATAAGGTTAGGCACACCCCAGGGAGGGTTAGGGTTAGGCTAGGGGAAAGGGGGGTTAGGGTTAGGCACCACTGCCGGGAGGTTAGGGTTAGACACCTGCTATGAGGGTTAGGTTTAGGACACGGGAAGGGGGGTTAGGTTTAGGCATCCCCAAGGGGGGACTTAGGGTTAAGCACCACTGGGGGGGAGGTTAGGCTTAGGCACCCCTAAGGGAGCATTAGGGTTGGGGGGGTTAGGGTACATACAAGCCCTAGTCGGGATCTTTATTGTTTGGCCTTCCACTGTCGGTATTTAGTCCGCTGGCATTAGATCCAGCGGCATTACATACCGATTCCTACAGGGGTACTATATTAATGCCAGTGTTATAGAAATGAATCAAAACTGCATACTTAAAATTTAATATCAAGGTGCTTTTCTTAAAGAGGTTGCAGATCACAACCCCGAAGAACACAAAAGAAGAAAGAAAAGTGTTGACTTTTAAGTAGTGTACATGCAATGAATGACCACCTAAAATGTAATTTTTATCAATAATGTTAAAAATATGGAAATAGATATAGGAGCAGCAAAATCATTTAAAGTAAAATCAATGTATATGAATATGAGTATAAACTAAGTGCTCTAAAAGGTAGAAAAAGTGAAAATAAAATAATTTAAAATACTGGCTGGTCTCCCATTGTTTCTTAGAGGGGTATTCAATATGAAACGTTAACTTCACTGTCGAAGTTAACGTTTCATATCGGAGTTTTTACCTGTGTTAAAGTATCGGGCGCGCTCCTGCTTATCCCCGTATTCAATATAGTATTAACAAAAATGGGAAACTCCGAAGTTTTGCGTAAAGTTACGAATTTTTCCTTAAAAAAATTGTAAGACCCCCCTAAAGTTGTAAAAACATGGGGGATCACTATGGGTACCCCCGTTTTAGCCTTTAATTGAAAGTCGGGGATTTAAATAGCCGCAGCAGGTGTTTTTTTTCCGACATTGAAGAAGTGATACAGAAGAGCACTTTATTTTTTTCATTTTTTTAAGTGGTCCAATCAAATTTGGGGTACATGAAAATGCGTACTAGCATATTTTTATGTCCCTAAAGTAAGTTTTTAAAAATTCTGCATTTGTGCACCTGCCGCTATAATTCTATTCTTCAAAACACCTGCCGCATACTTGCAGAATAGCCCTGAACATATTTCCCTATTCTTAAACAATTTTTTCCCATTTTTTTTTTTCACCCCAATTTTTTAATTAATTTTTTGGGGTGTCCCTATTTTTTTTTTAAAACTTTTTTTGACACAGTTCTTTTTTAAATGTCCTTCCCAGGGGTGCAGGCTATTTTTTTAAGCCTGCACCCCTAAACCCCAATTCTGCACTTTTTTTCGACACCTATTCAATGGTGAAAAGTTATCCCCGTTTTTTATCAAAGACTTTTCAAAACTGTGGTAAGTCTTTGAAATTGAACACGGTGTAAAAGTAAAACCTGCGATAATGACGTCATACCTCCGATATTAATGCAAAAACGATGTTATCGCCCCCATATTGAATACCCTTATTAATCTTTTAACCAAATTATCTAATTCCTGCTTGGATCCGACTCGTGTCTGCTAAATTCGGGTGGGCTTTGATCTCTGAAATCCGAACCTACTCATCCCTAATTTGAACTAGTATTATTTGTAGTAATACCTTTGAGGGAGAATGTTTACAATGATTTTTTTAATTAACTAGTATATTTCCTTAATTCTTCTTCATAGTATTGCATACATTTTGCATTAGTACTACCTTTAGATATTCTTGAGCATTTCCAATTTTTTGGATCAGGTGGGCACAGGGTCGGACTGGCTCACAGGGGTACAGGGGAAACCCCCGGTGGGCCCCACTGCCTGAGGGCCCACCCCCTCCTCTAGGGATCAGGTTACAAATTGTGCACTTGAATTATACATTATGCATATGTTATATTATACTGCACAGGATTATGGTGTATTTTCTACAATGCATTGCTTTTATTAATCTGGTACATTATCATGCATGATCTTGCAGTATTTTATATATATTTTTAAAGGGGCCCAGACCATGACTCTCTAATTGTTAGCCAAGCCTTTGTGGCGGCTGGCTACTCCCCCTCTGAAGGCTGGCCACACCCCTAAGTATGGGCCCCTATCACAGCATTCTCCTGGTGGGCCCTTCATGCCCCAGTCCGACACTGGGTGGGCACAGCCATAATTGCCCATAAGCTATACTAACAAGTCATCTGAATGTGAGTCATAGCTTTTCAATCCGTTCATGTTTCCTGAATGTCTTGTATTTTGCCTTTGTTTGTTTTATATTTTGCCTGTTGGTTCTCTCTTTTATTCTATGCTCTATTTCCCCAATGTTTGGCTCTGCAGAATCTTGCGGCACCATACAAATAATAAAGCAATAATAAAACATAAATCATAATAATAGTAATAATATATTATTTATAATGCTGCTGCAACCCTTAAAAATCTCTCAAGAACAAATAGAAAAGAAAAAACTTTATATAATATAATCTATATATAATATTAGCCTTATATTACATTTATATTATCAATGATAGAACACAGCTACATTTTCATTTTTTATTGAAAATCTGCACAATTAAATATCCTCAATATCCTTGTGTATTTATTCTGATAAAAGTGGTTTTCTGGAGCGTATAAAAGTGTTATGTTAGGTATTCCTGCCATCTAGTGTTTATTAAGCAGATTTAGAAGACAAAAATATAACAGATTCTTTCAATTATTAGGTGAAAAGTCTAAACTCTGGAGAAAGCTTTTGTTTTTTACTTTTTTTAC
This sequence comes from Taudactylus pleione, assembly GCA_031769625.1. Lineage (NCBI taxonomy): Eukaryota > Metazoa > Chordata > Amphibia > Anura > Myobatrachidae > Taudactylus > Taudactylus pleione. The sequence goes on from JAUIMM010000014.1 coordinate 36,741,244, forward strand.
TTTATCCAATTTATTAACACAGGATAAAGCGTTTTGCAGATTATCACCATCCTCACAGAGCAGTATGAGCTATACTGGCGATCAAAAGAAATGTGACCATAGTAAATTTAATAAAAAAAGACATTGATTCACTGCACTCTCCAGTGCTACATCTGGAGTACAAGAGGGACGGGTGTATGAAAAAAACAGGGAATACAGGTTTCATATATTGCAATATATGTTAAGCTGACCAACTGTACCAAAGTTCCAGTCGGAAATTAAATAAATGCTGTTATAGACACCTTAATACTAGGGGTGTGTACCGCCCACTTTTCGTGTTTTGTGTTTTGGTTTTGGATCTGGATCTTTCTTCGTGTTTTGTATCTGGATTGGTTTTGCCAAAACCACCCTTCCGTGTTTTGGGTTCTGGGTTTTGTGTTTTGGATCTGTATTTTTTTGAAAAAAAGCATAAAAACAGCTAAAATCACAGAATGTGTAGGTTTTTCTGCTCCTATGCTATTATTAACCTCAATAACCTTAATTTCCACTCATTCCCAGTCTATTCTGAACACCTCACAGCTCACAATAGTGTTTTTATGTCCAAAAGGTTGCACCGAGGTAGCTGGATGACTATGCTAAGCGACACGAGTGGGCGGCACAAACACGTGGTCCATCTAGGAGTGATACTGCAGTGGCAGACAGGATGGCAGTTTGAAAAACTAGGCCCCAAACAGTACATAATGCAAAGAAAAAAAAGAGTTGCAAGATGGAATTGTCCTTGGGCCCTCCCACCCACCCTTATGTTGTATAAACAGGACATGCACACTTTAACAAACCAATCATTTCAGCGCCAGGGTCTGCCACACGACTGTGGCTGAAATTATTGGTTCGTTTTGGCCCCCACAAAACAAGCTGGCAATTAATCTGTCCCTGCACAAACTGGCTCTACGGAGGGAAGATGTCGTCCTCATCCTCCTCATCCACCGATTCCTCACCCTCTTCAGTGTTGTGTACATCCTCATCCTCACAGAGTATTAATTCGTCCCCGCTGGAATCCACAACCACAGGTCCCTCTGTACGTTCTGGAGGCTGGTCTCCCTGGAAGAGTTGATAATTCATTTTATGAACATCATCTTCTCCACATTCTGTGAAAGCAACCTCCTACGCCTTTCATTGACAAGGTTCCCGGCTGCACTAAACACTCTTTCGGAGTACACACTGGAGGGGGGGCAACTCAGGTAAAATAGAGCCAGTTTGTACAGGGGCCTCCAAATTGCCTCTTTTTCCTGCCAGTACAGGTACGGACTGTCTGACATGCCTACTTGGATGCTGTCACCGATGTAATCCTTTAACAGACAGACGCATGCTTGTCGCTGCTGTTTTGAGGATGCAGGTGTGGCTACAGCCCACACAATTCACAAAGACAGAAAGAAAAAGAAGAATTTTTTATTTTTTGTGGAGCGCACTTTGAGGGTTACACCATCCTTTAACAGACAGACGCACGCTTGTCGCTGCTGCTTTGAGGATGCAGGTGCGGCTACTGCGCATAAATTTCACACACAAAGACAGAAAAAAAGATTATTTTATTTTGGTTGGAGCGCACTTTGGGGGTTACACCACCCTTTAACAGACAGACGCATGCTTGTCGCTGCTGCTTTGAGGACAGTATCATATGCAGTGACAGTAGACTTGTCAGAAATTGTTGGCACGTCCTACAGTCCGGACCAGATGTCCAAACCGGCCCTTGACTTATGACACAGGCGCACGCTTGGCGCTGATACTGTGTTGATGCACGTGCGGCTACATCGCACACAAGTCACAAACACAGAAAAAAAATTGTTTTTTATTTTTTGGAGCACTTTGGGCGTTACACCACCCTTTAACAGACTTATGGGACACAGGCGCATGCTTGGCGCTGCTCCTTTGTTGATGCACATGCAGCTACAGTGCACACAATTCACAAAGACAGAAAAAAAAGATTTTTTTATTGTTTGTGGAGTGCACTTTGAGGGTTACACCACCCTTTAACAGACAGATGCACGCTTGTCGCTGCTGCTTTGAGGATACAGGTGCGGCTACAGCCCACACATTTCACAAAGACAGAAAAAAAAAGAAGACATTTTTATTTTGTTTGGAGTGCACTTTGGGGGTTACAGCACCCTTAAACGGACAAGCCAGCAGGCCCTTTACTTATGACACAGGCGCACGCAGTTGCTGAATGGCGAAAGTGGCCAGAAATTTTTCGGGCCACCCAAAGCGTCTCCTTCACGCCCCTGTCGCTTTTCAGAAAATTCTGCACCACCAAGTTTATTGTGTGAGCAAAACATGGGACGTGCTGGAATTTGCCCAGATGTAATGCCCGTACAATATTGGTGGCATTGTCAGATATCACAAATCCCCAGGAGAGTTTAAGTGGGGTAAGCCACTGGGCGATGATTTCCCTCAGTTTCTCTAAGAGGTTGTTGGCGGTGTGCCTCTTACTGAAACCGGTGATACACAGCGTAGCCTGCCTAGGAACAAGCTGGCATTTCTGAGATGCTGCTACTGGTGACGCTGCTGTTGTTGCTGCGTAAGGTGATACATTTACCCAGCTGGCTGTCACAGTCATGTAGTCCTTAGTCTGCCATGTTCCACTTGTCCGTGGTTAAGTGGACATTGGGTACAACTGCATTTTTCAGGACACTGAGGACACTTTTTCTGACGTTTCTGTACAGTCTCGGCATCGCCTGCCTAGTGAAGTGGAATCTAGACGGGATTTGGAACCAGGAACACACTACCTCCATCAATTGTCTAAATCCCACTGCACTAATGGCGGATACCGGACGCACATCTAACACCAACATAGCAGTCAAGGCCTCAGTTATACGTTTTGCTTCAGGATGACTGCTGTCGTACTTCAGCCTCCTCGCTAGGGACTGTTGGAGGGTCAATTGTTTAGTAAAAGTAGTGGTATTCCTACTTCCTCTCTGGGATGATGAACAACTCCCAGCAGCAGCAACAGCACTAGGAGGAAGTGGTTCTTGATCTTTCCCTATTTTATTTTTATCGGAAAAAGTTTGGTCCTCCACTTATGTTATATTGATATATACGTGCGGCTAAGTCGCACACAAACACAGAAAATATTTTTTTATTTTTGTTGGAGACTAGTGCACTTTGTGGGTTACACCACCCGTTAAGAAATGAGCCAGCCGGCCCTTTACTTATGGGACACAGGTGCATGCTTGGCGCTGCTCCTTTGGTGATGCACGTGCAGCCACAGTGCACACAATTCACAAACACAGAAAATATTTTTTTATTTGGTGTGGAGTGCACTTTGGGGGTTACAGCACCCTTTAACGGTCAAGCCAGCCGGCCCTTTACTTATGACACAGGCGCACGCTTGGCGCTACTTTGTTGATGCACGTGCGGCTACTGCGCACACAATACACAAACACAGAAAAAATATTTATTTTTTTTGCACTTGGAGGGAGCACCCCTGATGGACAGAGCACCCCCTGGACAACACTACAGCACCCCTTTAGTACTGGGACACTGCACAGGACTTTGGAGTGGACACAGCCCCTATGGACAACTGACTGCACAACACAGTCCAGCCAGCCCCTATGGACTTTGGAGGAGTGGACACAGCCCCTATGGACAATAGCAGCACAGCACAACACAGCCAGCCCCTATGGACTTTGGAGGAGTGGACACAGCCCCTATGGACAACAGCAGCACAGCGCAGCACAGCACAACACTACAATGCACTACACTACACAGCCCAGCCAGCCATAACTCACACCCTCCCTCTTCACTGTCCACAGCCGAGTGAGAAAATGGCGCCGACGCAGGTACCTTATATGGCATCCAAAACCCGCGAGACCCGGAAGGCGGGATGATGACGTTTTGCCTCGATTTCAGATCCGAGTCAGGCGGGAAAAGTCGAGCCTGACTTGGATCGGCCTCGGATCGGGGGGGCTTGGGGGGGTTCGGATTTCACTTAATACATGCTGTTGCCCAGAATAATAAATATTAGGTAATAGCAGTATGGTTAAAATCATATAGTCACCCCTCCAAAATAGCCAATGGTGGTCTAATACCAGGTTTTAGGAGCATAAGTGCATATCTCCGTACAGTATGTAAACAGCATATTAAAGAAAATCTTAAGGGACTCTTTCTGGCATGATGAAAATATTAGCCTGATATTCAGATACATGCCTCTAGTGACTTAGTTGCTCTTGGTTTGGTTGTCCAAATATAAATACATCTGAGACTTCTTTACAGATTATCAGTGTCAATTAAAGGTATTCAGCTGTATAGAAGATAAAATTATTGATGTGTTACAATGCTATCTCATTTTCTTCAGAAGGTTTCAAGTGTAATGGTGCATATTTCCAGTCCTTTTATTTAAGAATCCATTTACCAATCAGTTTCAGGTGATCATTAATTAAATTTTTCACATATAATTAAAAGCCCAATTGTCACCTTTGTGTTTAAACAAGAAAAACAAATAACTTCTTTAATAAAATAGACAACAAATCTAATACAAAAAGTTTTACTATAATAATGTTGTCAATAAAATACATGAATATGAATTGCTTCATTCAAAAACATTGCAAATAACAGTCAAAATAAAAATAACATTAAAATTAATAGAATACCTGGGGTTGGAACCCCATTGATTGTAGTTACTCCCTAACTCCTCACTGTAGCCTTTAGGCTTTTAGTGAAATTGTATTATTTCTATTCACATTTTGGATGGTATAAAGGATGCAATTATAAATTGATATTGGGGCAGCACAGATGACTTAGTAATGGTTGACATTACTACTCACAGCACCTAGGCCATGAGTTAAATTACCGGCCATGGATCATCAGTGTAGTTCTGTGCATGTGCAGAAATGATCCTATGATCTGGCTTACAGACCCCCTAAGCCACAGCATGATTGACATGCTGCGGCATTTGGGGACAGAGCGGAGGCATGCCTGGCCGCCATTCCTGGAAAGGGGGGCATGGTGCCCCATTTTCCGGGAGGGACGAGGCCAGGGTCTGCGTCGTTGGATGCACATCCCTGGCCTCTTGCATGACCAGGCACTGGCCAGGCTGCAAGAAGCTTCAGCTCCTGCAGCCTGACCAAAGGAACAACCATTGCGACCATGATGGCGATCCCAGCCTCCGATGTCGGTCGCAGTGCTGGGTTCGCTAATGCAGCAAAGAGGTGTCTGACGCCTCCTTCTGCATTTGCATCTGAGATGGACGGAATTGCACAGCTTGTGTGCAGCACTACAAATCAGTCCATCTCTGAATCAGGCCCAATGTACGAACATATAGAGACAGCAAGTTAAGAGGAGAAATGTGTAAGAAGCAATAACAAATAAATTAAATTACCAAGTCCTGGTGGGAGTACAGTTTTATATAGATTCAAACCCTTAAAAGGAGGATACTTAATAATGAAATAAGAAAGTTTTCCTGTAAACTGATGGCAGTGATATGACTTGGATGACTTTGAAATTAAAGTCATTCTCCTGAAGACTTCTTACCATGTTCTTTAGCACTGACTATGTTATGTGGAAAGTCAACAGTCTTCTCAATCACAGCTGGTTTCATTTGTCGAACAGCCCAAATGTCATTATTTTCACTTTCCGCACTTTTGCCAGCTGAATTTAAGTTCTTGCTCTATCCAGCACTTTGCCCTTGACCTGCACACACTTTCTCCCCTCCCACCTTGATTCATATGGGGTAGTTGTCTGCTCTTAACATTTACTTTTGAAATATCACAAAACTGACATTTAAAAAAATAAAATAAAATTATTATGATTCAAGTTTTAATTAGAGTTTGGGGGTTTGGCTAGCCCTGATAATGCAAGTAGCAGAGATAACAAAGATTGTTCAGATAGTCCACCTGGTACTATTATACAATTTAGGTACTGTAATCCAAAGAAGTATACCAGGTACATGGAAGCCCTCTGTGCCAGCATCATTGTCCAACCTGTTGAGTTTTCAGAGTATGAAAGGTTTGAGCTAATCGGTTATGATGACAGAGGGTATTCTGCTTATGTTATAACTTTAATGGTTAGATTAAGTATACGCTTAGATTTAATTTTAGGGTCAGCGGCATTGGAGTTGAGAAAGCTCTAATTGAAAGGGATTTATAATATAATACACACACGAATGAAGATCGCTAGTGTATACAGATTGATCCGTCCATCAATCGACTACACTTTCCCAAGAATGTATGTTCTTGAGCAGTAACTGCGTGGAGATCATGTGATCACACTGAACTATTGTGGAGTGTCATGGGCATATGAGCTTCCATGCTCGATTGTAGCATGTGGATGGAAATTGGATGCCATTTTCAAATAGAATTTTGCATCTAGCAATGGGCGGTGCAAGTCCAAATACTTACGATGGCTGTTAATGCTGAGTCCATCCAGGGGCTGTGTGCTGAGTCCATCCAGGGGCTGTGCTAAATCCATCCAGGGTCTGTGTTGTCTGTCCAGGGGCTGTACTGTGTCTGTCCAGGGGCTGTGCTGTGCTCCATCCATATACTCTAGTGGCTGCTTCTGTGCTCAGTGCTGTACTGTGTCCATCCACTCCTGTGTTGCCGACACACCTGTCCAGTATCTATCCGGTCCAGTGCTGCCGACGCTCCTGTCTGGTGTCCAACTGCTCCAGTGTTGCTGACGCACCTGTCTGGTGTCCATCCCGCTCCAGTGTTTCTGACGCACCTGTCAGGTGCCATTGGCTCCAGTGCTGCCGACGCACCTGTCCGGTGTCCATCTGCTCCAGTACTGCCAATATTCCTGTCCGGTGTCCATCCACTCCAGTACTGCCAATGTTCCTGTCCAGTGTCAGTACACTCCAGTGCTGCTGACGCACCTGTCCGGTGTCCATCTGCTCCAGTACTGCCGACAAATACCTGTCCGGTGTCCATCCACTCCAGTGCTGCCGAAGCACCTGTCTGGTGTCCATCCACTCCAGTGCTGCTGACACATCTGTCCGGTGTCCATCTGCTCCAGTACTGCCGACACACCTGTTTGGTGTCCATCTGCTCCAGTACTGTCGACAAACACCTGTCCGGTGTCCATCCATTCCAGTGCTGCCGACGCACCTGTCCGTTGTCCATCTGCTCCAGTGCTACAGAAGCACCTGTCCGGTGTCCATCTGTTCCAGTACTGCCGACACACCTGTCCATTGTCCATCTGCTTCTGTGCTGCCGACGCACCTGTCTGATGTCCATCTGCTCCAGTGTTCATTTTTTTTTAAATAAGTAAAAAAAAGGAAGAAAATAGTAAAAAAACACTTTTAAAAAAGTCAAGAAAAGTTTAAAAAAATAAGTAAAAAAAAATGTAAAAAATAGTTCTTTATCCCAGTTTATCCATAAAAGTACTGTGACGCTGCAGGCCATACCCCAGTGTATCAATTAGGGGTGAGCGGGTTCGGATTTCTGAAATCCGAACCCCCCGAGCCCCCCCGATCCGAGTCCGATCCGAGTCAGGCTCAACTTTTCCCGCCTGACTCGGATCTGAAATCGAGGCAAAACGTCATCATCCCGCCTTCCGAGTCTCGCGGGTTTTGGATCCTATATAAGGTACCCGCGTCGGCACCATTTTCTCACTCGGCTGTGGACAGTGAAGAGGGAGGGTGGGAGTTAGGGCTGGCTGGGCTGTGTAGTGTAGTGTAGTGTAGTGCTGCTGTTGTCCACTACTTCAAAGTCCATAGGGGCTGGCTGTGTTGTGCTGTGCTGCTGTTGTTAATAGGGGCTGTGTCCACTACTTCAAAGTCCATAGGGGCTGGCTGGACTGTGTTGTGCAGTCAGTTCTCCATAGGGGCTGTGTCCACTCCAAAGTCCTGTGCAGTGTCCCAGTCCTAAAGGGGTGCTGTAGTGTTGTCCAGGGGGTGCTCTGTCCATCAGGGGTGCTCCCCCCAAGTGCTAAAAAAATAATATATTTTCTGTGTTTGTGAATTGTGTGCGCAGTAGCCGCACGTGCATCAACAAAGTAGTGCCAAGCGTGCGCCTGTGTCAAAAGTAAAGGGCCAGCTGGCTTGACCGTTAAAGGGTGCTGTAACCCCCAAAGTACTCTCTAGTCCAAACCAAAAAAAATATTATTTTCTGTGTTTGTGAATTGTGTGCGCAGTAGCCGCACGTGCATCAACAAAGTAGTGCCAAGCGTGCGCCTGTGTCATAAGTAAAGGGCCGGCTGGCTTGACCGTTAAAGGGTGCTGTAACCCCCAAAGTACACTCCAATCCAAACCAAAAAAAAAATTATTTTCTGTGTTTGTGAATTGTGTGCGCAGTAGCCGCACGTGCATCAACAAAGTAGTGCCAAGCGTGCGCCTGTGTCATAAGTAAAGGGCCGACTGGCTTGACCGTTAAAGGGTGCTGTAACCCCCAAAGTACACTCCAGTCCAAACCAAAAAAAAAAAATTTTCTGTGTTTGTGAATTGTGTGCGCAGTAGCCGCACGTGCATCAACAAAGTAGTGCCAAGCGTGCGCCTGTGTCATAAGTAAAGGGCCGGCTGGCTTGACCGTTAAAGGGTGCTGTAACCCCCAAAGTACACTCCAGTCCAAACCAAAAAAATAATTATTTTCTGTGTTTGTGAATTGTGTGCGCAGTAGCCGCACGTGCATCAACAAAGTAGTGCCAAGCGTGCGCCTGTGTCATAAGTAAAGGGCCGGCTGGCTTGACCGTTAAAGGGTGCTGTAACCCCCAAAGTACACTCCAGTCCAAACCAAAAAAATAATTATTTTCTGTGTTTGTGAATTGTGTGCGCAGTAGCCGCACGTGCATCAACAAAGTAGTGCCAAGCGTGCGCCTGTGTCATAAGTAAAGGGCTGGCTGGCTTGACCGTTAAAGGGTGCTGTAACCCCCAAAGTACACTCCAGTCCAAACCAAAAAAAAAATTATTTTCTGTGTTTGTGAATTGTGTGCACAGTAGCCGCACGTGCATCAACAAAGTAGTGGCAAGCGTGCGCCTGTGTCATAAGTAAAGGGCCGGCTGGCTTGACCGTTAAAGGGTGCTGTAACCCCCAAAGTACACTCCAGTCCAAACCAAAAAAAAAATTATTTCCTGTGTTTGTGAATTGTGTGCGCAGTAGCCGCACGTGCATCAACAAAGTAGTGCCAAGCGTACGCCTGTGTCATAAGTAAAGGGCCGGCTGGCTTGACCGTTAAAGGGTGCTGTAACCCCCAAAATACACTCCAGTCCAAACCAAAAAAATATTATTTTCTGTGTTTGTGAATTGTGTGCGCAGTAGCCGCACGTGCATCAACAAAGTAGTGCCAAGCGTGCGCCTGTGTCATAAGTAAAGGGCCGGCAGGCTTGACCGTTAAAGGGTGCTGTAACCCCCAAAGTACAGTCCAGTCCAAACCAAAAAAAAAATAATTTTCTGTGTTTGTGAATTGTGTGCGCAGTAGCCGCACGTGCATCAACAAAGTAGTGCCAAGCGTGCGCCTGTGTCATAAGTAAAGGGCCGGCTGGCTTGACCGTTAAAGGGTGCTGTAACCCCCAAAGTACACTCCAAACCAAAAAAATAATTATTTTCTGTGTTTGTGAATTGTGTGCGCAGTAGCCGCACGTGCATCAACAAAGTAGTGCCAAGCGTGCGCCTGTGTCATAAGTAAAGGGCCGGCTGGCTTGACCGTTAAAGGGTGCTGTAACCCCCAAAGTACACTCCAGTCCAAACCAAAAAAAAAATTATTTTCTGTGTTTGTGAATTGTGTGCGCAGTAGCCGCACGTGCATCAACAAAGGAGCAGCGCCAAGCGTGCGCCTGTGTCCCATAAGTAAAGAGCCGGCTGGCTCATTTCTTAAAGGCTGGTGTAACCCACAAAGTGCACTACTCTCCAGCTAAAATAAAAAAATATTTTCTGTGTTTAGCCGCACGTATATATCAAATCGATATAACATAAATGGAGGACCAAACTTTCTCCGATAAAAATAAAATAGAGAAAGATCAAGAACCACTTCCTCCTAGTGCTGAAGCTGCTGCCACTAGTCATGACATAGACGATAACATGCCATCAACGTCGTCTGCCAAGGGCGATGCCCAATGTCATAATAGAGGGCACATACAATCCCAAATGACAAAGTTCAGGAAATTGACCTTGAAAAAAACATTTAAATCAGCTGAAGAGAAACGTAAACTTGCCAATATGCCATTTACGACACGGAGTGGCAAGGAACGGCTAAGGTCGATCCCTAGTATGTTCATGACTAGTGGTTCAGCTTCACATGACGATGGAAGCCCTCCTCCCACTAAAAAAATCAAAAGAGTTAAGCTGGCAAAAGCACAGCGAAGAACTGTGCTTTCTAAGAAGATATCACAAATCCCCAAGGAGAGTCCAAGTGTGGTGGTGGTTGCGATGCCTGACCATCCCAGCACTGGACGGGAAGAGGTGGCTCTTTCCACCATTTGCACGCCCCCTGCAAGTGCTGAAAGGAGCACCCACAGTCCACTTGCTGATATGCAAATTGAAGATGTCACTGTTGAAGTACAACAGGATAAGGATACTGGTGTAGCTGGCGCTGAGGAGGAAGTTGGCGAGGAGGATTCTGATGGTGATGTGGTTTGTTTAAATCAGGCTCCGGGGGAGACAGTTGTTGTCCGTGGGATGAAAAAGCCCATCACGGTCATGCCTGGGCAGAAGACCAAACATTCCACCTCTTTGGTCTGGCAATATTTCTATCCAAATCCGGACAACAACTGTCTTGCCATATGTACCTTATGTAAAGGTGGAATAAGTAGGGGTAGGGACGTTAACCACCTAGGAACATCCTCCCTTATACGGCACCTGCAGCGCGTTCATAATAAGTTACTGTCAAGTTCAGAAACTTTTGCTAAGACCGTAAGCAGTCCAGGGACGCCTAAATCCCATTGTCCTGTTGTATCCAAGCGCCTGCAAACCACACCGTCAACTCCCTCCTCGTCAATTTCCTCCTTAGTCAGGATCGGAAGTAGTCCTGCAGGCCATGTTACTGGCATGACTGACTCTCCTATCCTGGATTCCTCCGGAGGATCCTGCATTGCTACACCTACTGCTGCCGCTGCTGCTGTTGCTGCTGCTGGGAGTCGTTCATCATCCCAGAGAGGAAGTAGGAACACCACTACTTTTACTAAACAATTGACCCTCCAACAGTCCTTAGCGAGGAGGATGAAGTACGACAGCAGTCATCCTGAAGCAAAACGTATAACTGAGGCCTTGACTGCTATGTTGGTGTTAGACGTGCGTACGGTATCTGCCATTAGTGTAGTGGGATTTAGACAATTGCTGGAGGTAGTGTGTCCCCGGTTCCAAATCCCGTCTAGATTCCACTTCACTAGGCAGGCGATACCGAGACTGTACAGAAATGTCAGAAAAAGTGTCCTCAGTGTCCTGAAAAATGCCGTTGTACCCAATGTCCACTTAACCACGGACATGTGGATAAGTGGAACAGGGCAGACTAAGGACTATATGACTGTGACAGCCCACTGGGTAGATATATCACCTTACGCAGCAACAGCAGCAGCGTCACCAGTCGCAGCATCTCAGAAACGCCAGCTCATTCCAAGGCAGGCTACGCTGTGTATCACCGGTTTCAGTAAGAGGCCGACAACCTCTTAGAGAAACTGAGGGAAATCATCGCCCAGTGGCTTACCCCACTTAGACTCTCCTGGGGATTTGTGATATCTGACAACGCCACCAATATTGTGCAGGCATTACATCTGGGCAAATTCCAGCACATCCCATGTTTTGCTCACACAATAAACTTGGTGGTGCAGAATTTTCTGAAAAGCGACAGGGGCGTGCAGGAGACGCTTTGGGTGGCCCGAAAAATTTCTGTCCACTTTCGCCATATAGCGACTGCGTGCCGAAGACTGGAGTGCCAGCAAACACTCTTGAACTTGCCCCGCCATCACCTGAAGCAAGAGGTTGTGACGCGGTGGAACTCAACCCTCTATATGCTTCAGAGGATGGAGGAGCAGCAAAAGGCCATTCAAGCCTATACATCCACCTATGACATAGGCAAAGGAGGGGGTATGCACCTGACTCAAGCGCAGTGGAGAATGATTTCCGTGTTGTGCAAGGTTCTCCAGCCCTTCGAACTTGCCACACGTGAAGTCAGTTCAGACACCGCCAGCTTGAGTCAGGTCATTCCCCTCATCAGGCTTTTGCAGAAGCAGCTGGAGAAAGTGAAGGAGGAGCTAAGACGGAGCAATTCCGCTCGGCATGTGGGACTTGTGGAGGAAGCCCTTCATTCGCTTTGCCAGGATTCCAGGGTGGTCAATCTGTTGAAATCAGACCACTACATTTTGGCCACCGTGCTCGATCCTAGGTTTAAAGCCTATGTGGTGTCTCTCTTTCCAGCCGACACAAGCCTGCAGAGGTGCAAAGACCTGCTGGTGAACACACTGTCAGCTGAAGCGGAACGTGACACATCAACAGCTCCTTCTTCATTTTCTCCCGCAACTGGGGCTGCCAGGAAAAAACTTAGGTATCCTAAGCAACCTGCTGGCGGTGATGCAGGGCAGGCAGGACCAAGTTTGGACATCTGGTCCGGACTGAAGGACCTGGCAACAATTTCTGACATGTCTACTGTCACTGCATATGATACTGTCACCATTGACAGAACGGTGGAGGATTACATCAGTGACAGCATCCAAGTAGGCATGTCAGACAGTCCGTACCTGTACTGGCTGGAAAAAGAGGCAATTTGGAGGCCCCTGTACAAACTGGCTCTATTTTACCTGAGTTGCCCCCCCTCCAGTGTGTACTCCGAAAGAGTGTTAGTGCAGCCGGGAACCTTGTCAGCGAAAGGCGTAGGAGGTTGCTTCCACAGAATGTGGAGAAGATGATGTTCATCAAAATGAATTATCAGCTCTTCCAGGGAGACCAGCCTCCAGAACGTATAGAGGGACCTGTGGTGGTGGATTCAAGTGGGGACGAGTTAATACTTTGTGAGGATGAGGATGTACACACTGAAGAGGGTGAGGAATCGGTGGATGAGGAGGATGAGGATGACATCTTGCCTCCGTAGAGCCAGTTTGTGCAGGGACACATTAATTGCCAGCTTGTTTTGTTGGGGCCCAAATGAACCAATCATTTCAGCCACAGTTGTGTGGAAGACCCTGGCGCTGAAATGATTGGTTTGTTAAAGTGTGCATGTCCTGTTTATACAACATAAGGGTGGGTGGGAGGGCCCAAGGACAATTCCATCTTGCACCTCTTTTTTTTCTTTGCATTATGTACAGTTTGGGGCCTAGTTTTTCAAACTGCCATCCTGTCTGCCACTGCAGTATCATGCCTAGATGGGTCACGTGTTTGTGCCGCCCACTCGTGTCGCTTAGCATAGTCATCCAGCTACCTCGGTGCAACCTTTTGGACATAAAAACACTATTGTGAGGTGTGAGGTGTTCAGAATAGACTGGAAATGAGTGGAAATTAAGGTTATTGAGGTTAATAATAGCATAGGAGCAGAAAAACCAACACATTCTGTGATTTTAGCTGTTTTTATGCTTTTTTTCAAAAAAATACAGATCCAAAACACAAAACCCAGAACCCAAAACACGGAAGGGTGGTTTTGGCAAAACCAATCCAGATCCAAAACACGAAGAAAGATCCAGATCCAAAACCAAAACACAAAACACGAAAAGTGGCCGGTGCACACCCCTAGTATCAATATAAGTACTGTGACACTGCAGACCATGCCTCAGTATGTATCCCTACACACAAGTACTGTGACACTGCAGGCCGTACCCCAGTGCAGTTGAGATGGAGAGCTACAGGTTGCCTTCCTCTTATGTAAACAGCAAGTGTTGGTCCAAATATCCCCAACAACCTCTCTGAGCACAACGTCTGTTTACAGGGTGTACTATTTAGCACCCCAACATACAAGACCACCGAATTTCTATTATATGTATAACAAATATACAGCGTATATGGGCTGAATCAATATTCAATCAGGTTGTGGTATAAAATGGCTGCCCTCACTGTGTATTGGTGATCAGGTTTTAGATGGTTGGTTCACATAGGATTAGACACAAGTGGATTTCATTGAGCCTGGCTCCCATATATGCCCCAAGCATCTCCGTGCAATGGTGAAGACACTGTATAATATCTTCTAACAAACTCTCCAAGCTCAAATAGTGAACCTTCTCCAGATCAAAGATGTCCTTCAGGAACTGTATGTCACAGCGCGCTGGACTCCGGCACCCGCTTACCAGGTCCGACGGTGCTGGTCTGTGGAGGGGCAGTGGGGGATGCGTCACCAGCATTCCCCGCTAGTCTCTGGCTCTCCCTTCTCAGTCTGATGCAGGCGGCCACGGCTCCCTACGGGTGCGCGCGCCAAACTGTTACAATTTAAACGGCCATACACATGCCCTTAGAGATGTCACAGGAAGTGACTGGGGTAGCCCTGCCTATATAAGGAAGTCTGTGGGAACGCTCCAGTACCAGAGTATAGGCTCATTTGCCATACTCCAGCATTCCAGTGTTGTTCCATCACCTGTTTCTGACCTTGGTTTCGTTTGTGACCTTGAATTCGCCTCACCCTTGGTACTGCATCTGATATCTGGTTTTGATTTCGGCTAATCCCTGTGACCTATTTTTGCCTGCTCCCTGGTACCATCTAGTCCGTTTTGTACTGACCCGGCCTGTTAACTAAGCAATACATCTTCTCCGCTCCTGTATAAGGGAACCTATCCTGAGGGCCGTGACCTGTGTGTCGAATGCAGCCAAGTCCATACCTTCTTGCGAGGGTCCCTGGTGAATACTGCCAGCACATTAGACTCTGTGCCTCAGGCATAGGTCTAACCAACTCCCTAAATACAGGCCGCATCCATAATCCGTCCGAGATGTGTAACAGAATACTCTGGCCAAAAAAGACATGGATGCTGCTGGGATCCCATCTCCACGAGACCTGCTCAAGAACCTTCTTGCTAGGGTCGAGAAGCAAGAACAAGACCAGGCCCAGATTATGCAGTCAATTTTATTCAAGAAGAAAGAAAGCATCTCATTTGATGCACTCTGAACCTGCTAATTCTAAAACTTATACTTTTATTGATATGTAATAAAATGAGAGTCGGTGAAATATTAAAATACAAAAAGTGAAAAGTCAAGAAAAAAGTGTAATTAAAATATAACGGCTGCTATTTCATATGTAGATCTCAATTATAAGCTTAAAATGCTCTTATAGTTATATTTTTAGTTGTACTGATGGTTAAACTGTTAATTTGTCACATTGAAGTGCTGTATTTATATAACAGACATGTTTCAAAAATAAACTGATACAATACTTAACACATTCAATGTGTGTCCTTTTAGTCTTTATTGACAATAAATTTCTATTATCAAACCAATAGTATCAGACCTTGTTCTTTGATTTCAATCATTAATCAACAGAACATTTGATTGTAATTTATAATAAGTAATGGGGTTGTTATGCTGCTGCTCACAGATAGATCTCCTGTATTGGCTAGTAATTGTCACGGCAGTATGTGCTAGACTATGATATGTATCTAAATAGCAAAGTGAGGTGTCCCACTCACAGCATGTATGATATTAATTATACTATTCAGAGATTTTCTGATATTAATTATATCCCATCACAGCCACATATTCTGGCAGTAAAGTACCATATCCCACTTACTGCCTGGGTTATGATAACATAGATTCACGCTGCTAAATAGTTCTCTTATAATCGCAATTCTCTATTAATAGGACGCGTGACTGGACAACAAGGTAAAGTATCACATACACTTTTTGTATGGTTTTTTTACTAGCACTACTCTGTGGTTCTCTCGCATAAACTATTCCCCATCAGAATCACGTATTGTAACAGCAGGGTAAAATATCCCGCTTGCATAACAACCCCATTACTTATTATAAATTACAATCAAATGTTCTGTTGATTAATGATTGAAATCAAAGAACAAGGTCTATTGGTTTGATAATAGAAATTTATTGTCAATAAAGACTAAAAGGACACACATTGAATGTGTTAAGTATTGTATCAGTTTATTTTTGAAACATGTCTGTTATATAAATACAGCACTTCAATGTGACAAATTAACAGTTTAACCATCAGTACAACTAAAAATATAACTATAAGAGCATTTTAAGCTTATAATTGAGATCTACATATGAAATAGCAGCCGTTATATTTTAATTACACTTTTTTCTTGACTTTTCACTTTTTGTATTTTAATATTTCACCGACTCTCATTTTATTACATATCAATAAAAGTATAAGTTTTAGAATTAGCAGGTTCAGAGTGCATCAAATGAGATGCTTTCTTTCTTCTTGAATAAAATTGTCTACATTTTATAGCATCATGGTAGCACCCTCATTATAAACTTTGAAAACAGGAATATATAGTAAGGTAGAGTAGAGGTAATCTAATACCTTTTTTCAAATAAAGATCATTGTAATTTATGAGGTTTGAACCTAAAGTAATATAATATAATATATACCTAGTCCATTGGACACTGGTGCGGGATTTATTCAAAACAAGTTTCCCAGATTATGCAGTGTCTGCAGACCCCAATACAGCAAGTCGGTGCTGCTCAGTCGCCTCCGGTGCAGTTATCCACTCCTATGGTGACTGTACAAGCTGCAGGGGCTACCGCTCCATTATGCATTCTGAATCCCACGAAGTATGATGGGGATCCCAATGGCTGTCGCGGATTCCTAAACCAATGCTCAATTCAATTTGAGGTCCAAGCAGCAAACTTTCCTTCAGAGAGGGCGAAGGTGGCTCACATCATATCGCTGCTGTCCGGTCAGACGTTGGTCTGGGCTTCACCATTGTGGGAAAGGAATGATCCCTTGGTCAATAACAGCGCTGAATTTCTGAAAGTTTTTCAGAGAGTCTTCGATGAGCCTGGACCATTATCCTCTGTGGCATCAGCTATCTTGCAGCTGAAACAAGGCAATAAATAAGCAGGACAGTATGCTGTGCAGTTTCGAACCCTTGCTTTAGAATTAGGGTGGAATAATGAAGCCCTAATGGCCACATTTATGCAGGGGTTGTCAGATCAGATCAAAGATGTACTTACATCCAGAGAACTGCCAACTACTTTAGATGCTTTAATCTCTTTGTATATCTGGGTAGATCTTTGCCACAGGGAGAAGGGCAAGAGAGAAGGAACAGTCCCGTCACTTTACCTTCAAGATTGCTCCACGGTTCATGGCACCGATGGAATCTCCTGAAGAGCCTATGCAGGTTGGGAAGTCTCGCCTTCCTGCTTCAGAGAGGGAGAGGAGGTTAAAAAACAAGCTCTATCTGTACTGTGGTGACCCGGGTCATCTTCTTTCTGGCTGCCCAAAGCGTCCAGGAAACAAGAACGCCTAACTGATCAAGGGGTGGTCAGATTAGGTACGTTTCAACACACCCCAAAAGACTGTACTATTCCTCAGTTTACCATTGATGCAACTCTGGTACTTGAAAATTCCTCCGAGATCTCTAAGGCTTTCTTAGATTCAGCTGTATTTCAGAAATATATGAATCATATATTCCGGGACTTACTATACAAATATGTAGTGGTATACTTGGATGACATCCTGATATTCTCTGAAGACAAAAAGAGTCATCACCAACATGTATGTGAGGTACTGTCCTGACTTCGGGCCAACCAGCTTTTTTGTAAGCTCGAGAAATGCTCCTTCGAACAAAAGGATCCAACGTTCCTAGGATATATCATCTCGGGCTCCTGCCTTCAGATGGACCCAGAAAAGCTTACCGCAATCAACAACTGGCCCCATCCAGTCAGATTGAAAGCAATTCAATGCTTTTTGGGTTTTTTTCAATTTTTACCGCCAAATCATCAGGAACTACTCGTCCATCGCAGCTCCCATCACTGCTCTTACCAGAAAGGCTCTAGACACTTGTGTATGGCCTCCTGAGGCAGAAGATGCTTTCCTCAGTTTAAAGCAGTGTTTTCTTTCAGAACCCATTCTTAGGCGGCCAAATTGTGACCAAGCCTTTTTTCTGGAGGTTGGAGCCTCCACGGTTGGTGTTGGAGCAGTACTGTCACAGAAGGATGATGCAGGCAAGTGGTATTCCTGTGGGTTCTTCTCCAGAAAGTTCTCTGCACCAGAAAGGAATTACACTGTCGGGGATAAAGAACTATTAGCCATCAAGTTGGCCCTTCAAGAGTGGCGTTACTTGTTAGAAGTAGCAAAGTATCCGGTGACAGTCTATACCGACCATAAAAATTTGATGTAACTTAAAACAGCTCACTGCCTAAATTACTGTCAATCCAGGTGGTCATTGTTTTTTGATCGGTTTAATTTAGTGATTACTTACTGGCCGGGTAATAAGAATGTCAAGGCTGATGCACTATCCCAAGCATTCAACACTGCTGAGGTAGAGGAGGTGAAAGAAAACAAGCCAATTCTGAACCCTGCATGTTTTGTGGTGGTTACCAACCAGGTCAAAATCCCAATGGGAAAGACATTTATAGCTTCTGAGTTCCAGTCTAGGTTACTTCAGTGGGCGCATTCATCGCGCTTCATGGGCCATGCTGGCATAAGGAAAACTTTGGAGCTAATTCTCAGGAATTATTGGTGACCAACTATCCAGTAGGATGTGAAGGACTTTGTGGCAGCTTTGTGCTCAGCATAACGTTTCGCCGCACACACCATTAGGACCCCTGCTTCCACTACCAGTGCCTGATTGTCCTTGGACCCACATTTCGATGGACTTTGTGACAGATTTGCCTTCTTGTCAAGGATTTACTACCATCTGGGTAGTTGTGGACAGGTTTTCCAAAGCTGCACATTTTGTTCCATTAAAAGGACTACCTTTGGTTCCAAAGTTAGCAGAGACTTTTATAAGGGAGATTTTTCGGTTGCATGGATTTCCAAAGAACATTGTGTCAGATCGTGGGGTGCAATTTACTTCCAAATTTTGGAAAGCATTATGTAAACGTTTTGGGGTCAAACTAATCTTTTCATCGGCCTACCATCCTCAGAGTAACGGTCAGATGGAACGAGTGAATCAAAGTTTGGAAAAATTAATTTGCATGTACAGTATTTGTCAGCTAATCAGGATGATTGGGTTTCTTTACTTCCTTGGGCTGAATTTGCTCATAACAACTTGTTTCATGATTCAGTGGGTCATTCTCCATTCTTCATACAGTATGGGTTACACCCTAAGTTACTGGAATTACCAGTCTTTGGGTCGATAGCTCTTCCAGTTGTCTGTGATACAGTTAAATGATTACTCGATATCTGGAGGGACGTTAAGAAGAACTTGTGCAGAGCATCTTCACGATACAAGATGGTGGTGAACAGAAGGAGGAGGAAGGTTCCTTTACTGTGTGCTGGTGAAAGAGTTTGGCTGTCATCCAAAAATTTACATTTGAGGGTACCTACAATGAAGTTTGCTTTCAGGTTTATTGGGCCATTTCAGATTATCCAACAGATAAATCCTGTCGCTTATCATTTCAAACTTCCTGGCACGCTTAAGGTTCTGAATGTTTTTCACATTTCCCTTTTGAAACCACTAGTTCTGAATAGATTTTCTAAATCCGGTGTGGTGCTCCCTGGGTTGGTATGGCTGGACTGCTTTGGGGTGGCACACTAGACCACTTTATTTAGCACTTTATTAACAATTATTTTTCTACTAATACTACTTTATTTAGCATTTTAATTACACCCTTCACCTGTGTATCACCCTTTAACACATAGTTTTTATTTATTAATATTATTATTAACACTTACTAACCTTAGTCTTTCACTGGTGTGCTGCTCTGGGATGGCTGACCTTCTCTGGCTTTTTGAGGTTCCGCGCCCTAGACTTTGACTTAGAAGTAGCAACTTCCAGTATCAGAGAAGCCGTGACGTGGCCTGGAGGCTTAGACATATTTTTGCAAATATATGCAACTGAGACCTCTGAATTATCTACCACCATGTAGTTTTTAAAATCATGACCAACATGAGCAAAAATTTCTCAACTGCGACTAGCTTCAACCACAATCCTCTGACCTTTCTCACTCTGTCAGAAAATTATGGCCCTTATTAGCAACAGACAAATACTGTACTTGCCCATTCTGCATGAGTCTCTTCCACTTCTAAGTCTCTCATGAGAACCAAATATTAAATCCAAACTGGTGCATCCCACTAGAGCCACCAACACAAGCACTTTTCATGGTAATACTCCCTCAACATCAAGGAAAAGACGCTTTAAGTCCATTAAATATATTATCTTCTTACATATACGCACTAGGAAATCCCCAACTATAATGACCTTTACAAATCAAATACTACCTTTTATGTCAAAGTGCCTTTGTGGTTTATATTTTGACCTGCCTCTGCAATATATTGTATGAGGGGATAATTGAATAGACAGTATAGTAAAGAGTGGCTGTACATTGGTCAGCCATAACCCCCCCCACACACACACACACACTAACTACTGGACTAAGGGCCTGATTAATTACGGATCGCTATTGTGATCGTAGTTCCAATTATGCAGGTCTGCTGTGAAAATATGCTAATGAATGCTATCACAAAGCCATCGCACAGCCAGCATAGAGATGCTCACATCCTAATACATTGCAGTCCTGCATATACATCGGGAACATTGAGTAACAGCAGAGCCGGATTTAGACCTCATGGGGCCCTAGGCAAGATACCGGTTTTGGGGCCCCTCTCAGCACAGACCCCTCTCTCCTCTCAGTGCAGACCTCCCTCACCTCTCAGCACAGACCCCCCCTCACATCTCAGCACAGACCCTCCCTCACCTCTCAGCACAGACCCCCCCTCACTTCTCAGCACAAACCCCCCCTCACCTCTCAGCACAGACACCCCCTCACCTCTCAGCACAGACCCCCTCACTTCTCAGCACAGACCCCCCTCACCTCTCAGCACAGACACCCCCTCACCTCTCAGCACAGACCCCCCCCTCACTTCTCAGCACAGACACCCCCTCACCTCTCAGCACAGACCCTCCCTCATCTCTCAGAACAGACCCCCCCTTCCCAAAGATACCACCTCCACTGACAACACAGACTCCTCTGCCCTCAAAGCACAGACCACTTTAGCAGAGACCCCCCTTCCTTTCTCAGCACTGATCCCCTCCCCTCGCAGCTCAACTCCTTCCCATTCCCTCACAGCACCTTTCACCCCCGCCAAACTTACCTGCCAGGGACATTTGTACTAGCACCGCTGACCTCCATGGCTCCTCGAGTGGCTCTTCCTCTGCCTTGGTCAGTGTAAATTGCGGTGTGACGTGATGACGTCACACCGCATTACGGAGCAGTGCCTCCTGATAGCGCAGGGAGAGGGGATAGACAGCAGTAACATGTGACTCACCGGCGCTCTATACCCTGCCTAATGATAGAGCCGGCCTGACTTGCAACAGAAATTTTAGGGCCCGTTACACTGATATTTCTGGGGCCCCCCTCAACCCACAAATCCCTCCTGTATCTATATCAAAGTAGTGTATGTGTCTATATATATATATATATATATATATATACACACACACACACAAAGCAAATGTTTTGGCACTCGTATAAGTCCAAGTACATCCACCCAAGTGCCTTTGCCATAACATGGACAATCACATGTGAAATAACCCTAATGATAGGCAAGTAATTTACAGCACTTCAGGGATTTTTATTTTATATATTTACCCCAGCAATATATATATACACTCACATATAAACATATAAACACACATATGATATATATATATATATATATATATATATATATATACATACACTCACATATAAACATATATACACACATCCTGTCATTTATGTCACACTCACCCCCACAAACAGCTGCAGGAACAGTGGAGGTGCAGAGCTGTGCCTGTGTGTTGTGCGTGTGCCCGGCGTAGGTCGGCTCCATTTCCTCTCTCCTTCCCTGCTGCAGCTGCTCCTCGGAGGATCACGTGACACGTCACGCAGCGTCAGACCAGGGTCAGAGGCAAGAGGGTCAGAGGGAAAGGGCTGCGCAGCATCATGCACATTGACGTCATGACGCGAGCGGCACTGGCAGCGCTGTAAATGCGCTCAGCACTACGGACACGGTAACGGGGCCACCTTATTTTAAATTTTGGGGGGGAGGTGGTGCCAGGCGCGGCCGCCAGGGTGGGGGTGGGGGTAGCGCGGTCACTCTATATATCTTAGCCACGGGCCCCTTGGGTCCCACCGGGCCCCAGGCGGCCACCTAGGATGGGCAGCGGTAAATCCGGCCCTGAGTAACAGCGACCCCTCATGCACAAGTAAAGCAGGTCTGACCTTACTAGAAAATTGCTAACCTCGTTGCACGCAGTGAGTACAGAAGCTGCATATGCCATCGCAGTGGATAATTTATGCATGTCCATGCAACAGCATTCAAACAGACAGGCACAACTGCGTTTCTCCAACCACTCCTTTGTCACCACCCCCAAACGCTGACGTCCCGTCCCTCAGTCTGCGATGGCTTGTATCTGCATAGTTGATCGCAGTTCAGTCGTACCATTGGCTGATCTGTTTACGCTGTTGCAGTTGCAGTTGCAATCCGTAATGAATCAGGCCCTAAGTGACCAACTAATGGAGGACAAATTCATTAAGATGAAGCATAACATCAACACTTTGAAAAACATGATCATCAACCATGTCTCAGTGCCCACATGAGTAGGATACTGATTCTACTTGCTTCTATGATTTAAAGCAAAATTAATACATGACTAAATGACCATAGTTCTAACTAGCTTTCTTTAATATTATGATGCTTATTCAATTGTGGGGCGAAACTTTTAACAAAATGTGGCTCTGGGTTTTTCACACAGCCGCAAGGTTTTTCCTATTCAACTGCAGAAGAGAAATTTAGGCACTGTAATATTTATAGGAAGTACCATGGCTTTTTTTTCTGCAGTCCACCAGCAGGTTCACAATTAGTCATAATCCATATTTTAAGTTAAAAATGTCAGGCTTTCTTCAGAACCCCTTGGACACCCCTTCCCCCCTAGTGACTTTTTAGACAATTGGAAGTTTCTAATTCGCTTAATTAGTTCAATAATTACATGTCATTATTGGTGTTAAATAAAATATGGCAAACCTCCAGTGGGCAGACCACTTCCTCACCTCCCACTCTGCTTTTTGGGACAAGATTCACCTGCCTGACCTTTCTTGACCTGGAGCAACTTCTATATCCCTGGAGTCTGGCCATCACTTGGGATAGCCTGCATGACCGCCAGCGCAGAGTTGGGGTGAAAGTGTAGTTGGCTGATTAGACTGCCTTGGATTAACTTCAGCTTGAGCTATAGTATGGATCAACGGGTATAAATGGCCGACATGTTCAAAAGGTCAACACAAACATCGTCGACACAAAAATGGCTAACACATGATTTTTATTTATGTTTTTATTATAACTTTTTTTAAGGGTTAGGGTTTGGTCAAACGGTCGACATTAAAATGGTCGACACGAAAATGGTCACCACTTAATGTAAAAAATATTTTTAGTTGGTTAGGGGGTTGGGGAAAATGTTGACACATGATAATTTTTTTTAAACATTTATTCGGTTAAGGATTGGTCAAAATGTCGACACAAGAATGGTCAACACATTTTTTATTATTATTTTTAGGGTTATGGTATTGACAAAAGGTCGACACGTAAACGGTCAACACATGATTATTATTTTTACAATTAGTGTTTTGTCAAAAGGTCGACACAAATATGGTCAACACGTAATTATTTTTTAGATTGATATTCATTTTTTATGGTTAAGGTTTGGTCAAATGGTCGACACAAAAATAGTCGCCAAAAAATGGTTGACACAGGATGAGTTTTTTTTCTTTAGGGTTTCAGTTAGGTTTAGGGATAATCAAGGAAAAACAAAAACACTGAGGCTCTAAACAAAATAGATGTGAATATATAAGTGATAGATATGTGTTCACAAGGGAATCTGAATAATGTCTAGAGTCCCGCTGCTACCAATGAGGAGCTGATTCTCATAAAATTTGGACAAAAGAACAAAATGGACGCCCAGGGTCAAGAGACATAAATGAATAAATAATAAATAAATATAAATAAATAAGTGAATAAATTAATACATGATAGATTTGATTATATGTTTATCAAACAATTATTTAATTAATACAATGAAACAACATAAAATCAGAGATAAGAAAAATAATAAACAGTAGATAAAAGGTTGCAAACATAATAAATATATATGATTGTAAATGAAAATACCAATAAAAGGAAGTCAAATAGGTTTGCCGCCCACTTCAATAAATGTAAATATTCAAAGGATAAAAGAACCTCCTAGGACCAAGATAAATCACGTATTTATGAGCCTGATAGATAAGTAGCACAGTTTGTAGCAAAATATAACTTGAGTTGTATCAATTGAATAGTGGCAAATAACGTGATTGTGGCTCTGAATTGTCTCTGAGTAGGATCCTGGTTTGAAAATCCTATAGAGTAATGCCAGTAGTGAGATACTGGATAAACCTCAAAAGGTCCTTGTCAATAGGAAAACCCTATGTGCCATAAATCACTGCAACAAGTCACCTGGGTATGAATCAGTCTCACATTTGACTGACAGTTAGGAAGTCCCAAACTGCGAGGTGAAGATAAATATAAGTAGTACTCACAGTTGATGACAGTGGAACTGCTCAAAAATGTTTGTGAAAGTCCCGTAGTTTAGCCCATGTAGTGTCCTTCTCTAATTCTCTGGATGGGGACTTAATCAGTTGCAACACCTCACTCCCTCATCGGTTTCCCCCTCGGCTGTAGTGTCCGCCCTGATGCCCTCTCTCTGCCAGATGAGGTAAAGCAGGCTGCACAGAAATTGAATACCGGTCGCGGTAAGCGGGGTCAGGTGGACAGTTGTGGCAGTGGTTGTTGCTGAGCGAAGAACCATCCTTAACATATTCTGCCTCACATTCCCCATTTGGCCATTTTATCAGGACCTCTACTGGTGCAATCCTGCCCTGGAGGTTTTTGTAGCGTGTCCTGGGGGAACCTACTTGCTGTGGATCCTGGAGACAGCTGATTAACAATTCTCCCTATGTAGCTGCCCTTCCAAGATGTCCGAGGCAATTCCAGCAGCCTCCTGCTTGTCACGGACACTAACCTTGTATGTCAACCCCCTGCACTTTCCTTATTAACACTCTTCTAAATAAACCGGTCTTTTTCTTCCTCATTTGTTCCCTCTCCCCCTAGTGTTTTCATTCCTGTCCCCCCCCCCCCCCCCCAGTGCCTCCTTATTGCCCCAGGTGTCCTTCCCGACTCTTTCCTTCCTCCTTCTGTTTCTGCCTCTGCAGTCTTGGATATGTTGTTGTGAAGAGAGCCTGGCATCGATCCAAAGACTGCAGATTGCTGCCAAGAATGCATGGGCTGCATCTTCAAAGTACCCCACTCTAAAGCTGGCCACACACTAGACCAACTTTCATCCAACCAGCCAACTAGTTGATTGGTTGGAATGAAAATCTGGTAAGGAATGGGAGTAACTGATGATCAGCAATTTGCTCCTAAATGCCAAGAAACAGATGAAAATGGCAGTCAGACAAGTTTGTTAAATGTTTGATCAAAACAATTTGTTCAAACAACAGTTTTTGTCCATTTTCTGGCGTTTGGGAGCAAATTTGCTGATTGTCATTTGCTTTCATCCCTTACCAGATTTTTATTCCAACCAATCAACTAGTTGGATGGTTGGATGTAAGTTGGTCTAGTGTGTGGCCAGCTTCAGGCACCTTCCATTTCTCCCAAACCCCTACCGGTTTTAATAGATGTATATTTCACTCCTTCTCCCTCCCCTCTCTCTGCACTCATACCCCATTTACTGTATGAGGGTGATGAACTGGGACTCCCTTGTGAAATACGGTATTTTTAGGATTATTTACTCTATATTGCTGTTGTTTCCATAATTGCAGTGCCAGTTCCTAGGCTCTGATCATTTATTGTTTTTTGGATAGTTATTTTATTTTCACCTACAAATACTTATACTGGATTATATTATAGCAGCTCTGCAATATATTTGAAAAGTGGCACTATACTTCCACCTGGTGGCTAATATAAAGCACTTCTGCAACTGTCCTGTGTAGTTAGCCTAATGTGCTCACAATCACATAGCAGCTCTACTGTTTAGGACAGTTATCTCATTGTTTTTCTCACTAATTTTCAGTTTTTGTCAATATATTACTGGTAATTTTAGACCATTTACTGTGAAAAGAGCCCTGTGATTTCCGCGGACAGCAGATTGTCGGTATATAACGCAGTGGGCAGAGTCCTGTTTTGTCTGTGGACTGTGGTCTGCTGGTACACGTATCCAAAATGGTATTTTGGATATCAGAATATTCTGTATTTTGGAATAATTGCATACCATAATGAGATATCTTGGGAATGGGACCCAATCTAAACACAGAATGCATTTATGCCTGTAGGTAATTTTATACAATATTTTCAATCATTTTGTGGCTCAAAGTTTGTGTACAGAAATGAAATTCATTTATGTTTCATATACACCTTATACACACAGCCTGTAGGTAATTTTATACAATATTTTTGCATTGAGTGCGGATATTAACATTTCTTTTTTATATATATATATATATATATATATATATAGATGAAAAAACAGCAAATCCTGCACACTCTAACTTCTTTGAATATTTTGGGTGCTTGGTCATAAATCTTGCATAGTAGCATAAGTCCATCATCATATATGTTGAACCCTCGTTGTAGCATCAGTATGTGCGGCTTGGAAGAAGGTACCGGAGGGTACCGAAACAGCTATCGGGCCGGGCCAACAAACTGATACTACAACGAGGGTTCAACATATACGATGAGTACCATGATGGAACTTTTATTGCATGATTATACAATTGCATTTTTGATCTACATGAACGGACGTTGTTAGCTACTGATTTTCTTGACGGCTTTTATTACCGGATTAAAACCATTACCTTTTTGCATTGAAACTGGTGTGCTGGTTGTCTAGTGTTCTGGACTTATGCTACTATATAAGATTGATAATTTTTTGACTCGTAAAGCAGGCTGTCACCAATGTTTGGGATGCATCACCTGCCGATCATTATTGACAGGTGACACGTTTTGCCATCCTCACACAGGTAAATGTTATAGAATTAATTTTCCTGTCACCTGCATGACCACACATGTGATCTACATGTTAAGTTGTCCCTGTGGTTTAGTCTATGCGGGCAAAACCCAGAGACAATTTAAAGAGCGAATGGCGCTCCATCGTAGCGCCATCAGGCAAGCCCATGAGAGCGGGCATAGCGAACAGCCGGTGGCCAGACATTGTGTTCTGGCCAAACACAGTGTAGCCAGCATTCGCTCGATCATTATAGTGGAGGTAATAGGGACAAAATTCTCTTACAAAAGGAGAGCAGGTGGATATTTACCATCAATACTCTAAATCCAAAAGGGTTAAATGAGACACTACCACTACAATGCTTCCTGTAACAGTTTATTCTTGAGCTTCAATTGCTTAATTATGGTATCTTACTACACCAAATTTCTGGGGTATTGGCAGCCAGTGTTTAATACATTTAGCCATGTTTATCAAAGACCGTACTAATGTATCTGTATGTGAGTTTTTTTTAATTTCACGATTTGTCATGTTGTTTATATTTTTTTCAGATGCTGGGGTTGCTTAGCAACCAAGTCATGTGTTCTGTGATGGTCTGCCTGGATGTCCCCGCCTGATGACATCATCGCGCAGAGGGCCTGATTCAGACCCACTCGAGAGCGCTGAGCGCTCGCAAGCGGGTCGATGTTAGTCCAGTGCGCATGCGCATGAGGGATTTGGCTCTGTCGAGCACATGCGCGAGACACGGATAGGGACAGCCAAGCCATCGCTATGGGTCTCGCTACAAAGGGGGTGTGCTGTCGATGGTGAGTGACAGCACGACCCCTTTGGTGGGCGTGCCGGGGGTGTGGCTGGCCAGATGGAGGCGTTCCCATGGGAACGCCTACCATCTGGGGCCGGCCCCACTGACATCACAAGTGATGTCAGTGGGAGTGCTCTTGGCTCTGATAGAGCCAAAAGCACTCCAGGGATTGTGGCAGACGAGACCCTACCACAAGGGTCTTGTCGCAAGCCCGATGGTCGTGATGGTCTCGACCATCACGACCATCATTTTGGCCACTCACCATGGCCGGATTAAGGGCAGAGCGACAGGGGCGGTCATCCTGGGGCCCCCACAGACTGCCCCATCCCCATAATAAACAATTTTTAAAACTCTTTTAATGGTGCCGAGGCCCGAAATTAGGCCCCGCCCCTCCCACAATTTGGCTCTGCCGCCTTTTCAAACTGACCGGGCTACCTCCTTTATCGGCTCCTCTGCTCCTGTCCTTTCTTCTTCGCAAACACACAAGGTGGCCGGGGCCCGGGATCTGCTTCTTCTGCTCTGTCAGTGGACGCAGTGAGCACCATGGAGGGAGCACAAGCAGTACACTGCAGCTGGAAGGTAGGGGGGTGCCTGGGTGCTGGTAGTGTAGGAGGGGTGTGTTTTTAGTGTAGTTAGGGGGGTGTCTGTGTTTTTAGTGTAGTTGGGGGGTGTCTGTGTTTTTAGTGTAGTGGGTGGGTGTCTGTGTATTTAGTGTAGGAGGGGGTGTCTGAGTGCTGGCAGTGTACTAGGGGGTGACTGAGTGCTCGTAGTGTAGTAGGGGGGTGTCTGTGTGTATTTAGTGTAGGAGGGGGTGTCTGAGTGCTGGTAGTGTACTAGGGGGTGACTGGGTGCTGGTAGTGTAGTAGGGGGGTGTCTGTGTGTATTTAGTGTAGGAGGGGGTGTCTGAGTGCTGGTAGTGTAGTAGGGGTGACTGGGTGCTGGTAGTGTAGTAGGGGGGGTTGTCTGTGTGTTTTTAGTGTAGGAGGGGGTGACTGAGTGCTCGTAGTGTAGTAGGGGGGTGTCTGTGTGTATTTAGTGTAGGAGGGGGTGTCTGAGTGCTGGTAGTGTAGTAGGGGGTGTCTGGGTGCTGGTAGTGTAGTAGGGGGGTGTCTGTGTGTTTTTAGTGTAGGAGGGGGTGTCTGGGTGCTGGTAGTGTAGTAGAGGGTGTCTGGGTGCTGTTAGTGTAGTAGGGGGATGTCTGTGTTTTTAGTGTAGGAGGGGCATGTCTGGGTGTTGGTAGTGTAGTAGGGGGGTGTCTGGGTGTTGGTAGTATAGTAGGGGGCTGTCTGTGTGTTTTTAGTGTAGGAGTGTTTTTATGTGTGTTAAAATATATATATATATATATATATATATGCGTGTGTGTGTGCATTATATATATATGTATATTTATATATATATATAGAAATATATAGCCATCACTCTGGCACTCACGGGTTCCACAGGTAACTGAGCCGGGTGCCCTCCACAGTCGGCCTCTAACAGCAGGGCAAACTGAACATATTGAATGCAGGGCGGCACTCCGTAATAAACATGTCCAAAAACAGAAGGTAGTTTTGCAACGTTTCAGCGCTTAATTCCGCGCTTTCGTCAAGCATACAAGACAAACGGGTATTTTGCAGCAGACTGAAACACTTGTCAGCAGTATTCTGCAGGAGTGGAACAGGATTATTGCTTCTGAGCAATCCTTACCTGGGAGTATAAATCCATCCACTATATAAAGTGCGTCTACTCCAGTTTATTCTCCGCAAACAGATCTTAGGATCGTTTAATCAGTGTTCACATTTCCTGACTATTAATAGGACTGATAATACAGTCATTTGATGATGTACCCCTGATGAAGTTCCATGTGGGGACGAAACGCGTTGGGTCTCCATCGTATTTTGACTAGTGTTTGATGTAAGCTCATCAGATTCACTGATTTTATTGAATAAATATTGTTCTTTTTTATTGAGATTGAAGTGTTTTATTCAAATAATAATAGTGGCCTTTTGGCCTGTTTGGGTGTATTTTTGGTGGAAGGGTATTTTTCAGCGACACCACAAGGAATCATTGCTAAACCCTGAAAACAGGATTTATGACCTCTACAAAATCATTTAAAGACCAACAAAGGACTCAATAAATGTACTCTCTGTGAAACGAAAGGGAGATTCATCCTTTGTGTCGACATCTGGGACTGATCATTGAAGTAGCTTCATTGCTGCATTAATTGTTGATTTTTTAATTATTCAGTTTGTGTTATTTACACATTTTGTATTTTAATATATTTTACATTTTGTACATTAGAGCACCCTTTCTCTTCTTTCTTGATATATATATATATATATATATATATATGCAAATGGATATGTGTTGATTGGAATTTGAGTTGCTGGCACCAGGGTACTTTTAACTCTATCTAAGGGAGTGCCGACCTAATGGAACTTGTTTTATATATATATATATATATATATTATGATTTTCAACTTTTATTGATAGGGGCCCCCACATGTTTGTTGCCCAGGAGCCCCCACAGACCTTAATCCGGCCCTGCCACTCACTATAGCTCTGGGTGGTAACCCACAGCCATGAGAGCGGCCAGGAGGCCTCTTAAAAAAAACAGAGGGACGGCCTGATTCAGAGGGAGCGCTCTGTCAGAGCGTCCGGCTCTGAATCAGGGCCAGAGTACACTGGGTGGACAGCGTGCAGTGCGGTGTGGAGGATGGTGGGGACAGTTAGGTGAGGACCATCTGTGTTAATTATATGTATGTCTGTATGTATTTATAGCACTGTTTTTAAGCATTTTTTGACATGTACTGTATGTATCCCTGAAGACGGGGGGCCGTGCCCGAAACGTTGGATTAAAGTACAACCTTATAAGTGCATTTTGACAGACTGCGGAGTGCCGCTTTATTTGCTTTCATGTGTTTGGATGGGCTGACATCCTAAGAGGGCACCGCAGCAAGTTAATTACGCAACAGTTATAGGAGTGCCAGACCCAATGATTGTGTTTTATATATATATATATATATATATATATATATATACACATATACATTTTAGATGCAAGTATCTAAGACTGGAAAAAGCACATATATTAAGGACTACTATAATACCTAACCAGGGTGCAGGAGTTCATATCACTGTTAGTGGTTTGAATATCACATCCCTTAAATGGTCACTAAATGGTGTGTGTATTTGTTTGTCCATGAGTACAATAGTCAGCCAGTAGGTGAGATCTTCTCTGCTCGACCATAACATTAAGGATCAATTTCCTGGAAAGGAGACAAACATTAACTCCCAAAGTCAGACTTTGAAATACAATACATTTTAAACACGGAAAAATCCTGCATTTTCCCCTAAGCCACACTGAGAAGGCTCATCCATTTGCGCTGAAACTGTGAGTGGAGGGGGTCCCTGAGGTCCCGAGAAGTCCAGGGTCTGCCAAACTGCCAGGGGCCAGACTCACCATTAGGGACATGTGAGGTCTGGAAGCAGCAAATGTCTGGCAGTATCCCAATCAAAGAGTCTTTGAGGACTCAGCTGCAGCTACCAAATCCAGCAGGTTAGTAATCTGGCTCCATGTACAGCAGTTGGCCGACCTTGACACTTGGGCAGGCAAAGCAGTGATCTCTCTGGTGCAGTGGCAAATGCAGGATTTCTAGAGGGGTTTTCCAAATGCTTGATTTTAGAGTGAGTGTGGCCAGTCCATGCAGAGGGCATAATTAACACTTATCCAGCTTTAATATGCGTCATACAAAGTGTATTGTGTGTCATAATTCCAGCATATACAGGACCACAGTAATCCATTCAATGCAGAAATAGTGCCATCCTGTCTGAGCTGAATGTTTTTAGTTTAGATGTGAGCACCATTCCAGGGCATGGGAGCAAGTCCAGGAGTCTGGGGAGCAGCAGAAGAACCTAGCACTGCCCAAATATGTAATTATTGGGCTCTATCGCAGTGCATCCCTAACAGTGCATGTTTTCAAAATCCTCTAATTGGTGCATAGGTTATTTATTACTGGCTGATACATGTTAAAAGGTCAACAGGTGGTGCAATTTATTTAATTTATGATACTGAGAACGTACAGCGCTAGTAAAATTCCATTACATTACTATTTCTATTGTGGTCATAGTGTGGGCTGGAGAGGGAGGTTTCCAGGCAGACAGAAACCCCCCCTGCATTTGCCTATGCTGGGGGTCCGCTGGTGCAGGTCCAAATGGTTCAGTGGTCTGGCACTGCTCTGGGAGCAGATGCAGCAGCCTGTAACAGCAGGACGAATGCACATGCTCTAAGAAGTCAGCCAGCAGAGAGACCCAGAAAAATGTGGCACGAGGAAGCTGCAGATACCTAACTCTCACCCCCACAGCTTCCCTCTGACACTTTTTTATTTTATTTTTGCTAATGCCAATGTTGATTCCTGGAGGCTCAAATACAGATAGCAACACGGTGAATGACATAGCTCAAAAAGTCCAGAAAGTCAGTCCGAAGAGTTTAAAAATTAAGTTTTTCACCTTCTTCCACAATAAAAGAATCTTTATTAAAAGAAATATATATCTCTACTATGGTGTTCTCCTCGAGAACATGTAATCTTCAATCCATATAAAAATGTTCTCTTGGTAATGTATATATCATATTAACTCCCAATATTCGTCTATTTCACATCATACCATAAGGATTTTCTCATAAACATGCAAATAAATAAATATAGACTAACAATAGTGCAACACTGCATATTAATATATATTTAATAAACAATCACCCTAACATATATGAAACATAAAAACATTAACCATCCATATGATTATAGA
This sequence comes from Taudactylus pleione, assembly GCA_031769625.1. Taxonomy (NCBI): domain Eukaryota; kingdom Metazoa; phylum Chordata; class Amphibia; order Anura; family Myobatrachidae; genus Taudactylus; species Taudactylus pleione. The sequence goes on from JAUIMM010000014.1 coordinate 36,773,832, forward strand.
TATTCCTATTGGTATTGTGCCTACCGGGTGTAATGATGATCAAGATGCATCAAATAATCTAATGTCCCAGATATATCACAGAATTGTCAATAGGCAGAAACTTATATCCATTTCACAGCAACTGGTGTAATGTTGGTTCTGGATCAAGTAGAGAAGTCTCAGGGCTATTGGTCCCACATTTTTTGGATACTGTGTCCTTTTTGAATCTCATAAATTAGATGACATTTTCACTAGAGATGTGCACCGACCCTCGTGTTTTGGTTTTGGATCTGGATCTCTCCTGGTTTTGGTTCTGGATTGGTTTTGCAAAAACCTCACCTCCGTGTTTTGTTTTCGTATTTTGGTTTTGGTTTTGGATTTGAATTTTTTCTTAAAAAATTAAAAAAACAGCTAAAATCACATTAAATGGGCCTTTTTTTGTTCCTACAGTATTAATAACCTCAATAACATTTATTTACACTAGTTTCCAGTCAATTTTGACCACCTCACAGCTCACAAGGGGACCAGGAAGCGTGCTTTCCAAAAATAAATAAACAATTGACTTAAATAATGCTTTGCAAATCTTCTAAAGGCATTTCCCAACCTGTAGGGGGACATAAAGACAACATAGTTAGTTAGTGGCCTTCAAACTGCCATTGTTCCCACTGTCCACTTAACCATACAAGATATATTGTGAACAAGTGGAACAGAGCGGCAAATGCAAAATTTCAGGCCTATGGTTTAAGTATTATGTTGTGTCTTTCTTGAGCGCCATGACTGCTTGCTGGGAGTTGATTTTTTTCATCCCAGAAGGGGACCAGGACGCGTGCTTTCCAAAATTAAATAGACACTTGACTTAAATAATCCTTTGCAAACCTTCTGTTCTGTAACAGATTTTTCCGATCTCTACAGGGATATTAAAAAAAACAGAGTTAGTTAGTGGCCTTCAAATTGCCATTGTTCCCACTGTCCACTTCTTCTTAGATATGTGAATGTTATGTGGTAGGAGAAAAATTAGGTGGACCACACATAGTTGATTGATCAACCAAGGTGACTGAATTAGTGTCATAAGGAAGAGGAGGCTTTTTACCTGGGTGTCATGTTATGAGTTGGCCATATGGGGTATGTTGCTGTTAATGGATCAGGCTGGTTATCAGTGGACACATTAGTTGTTATTCTGGGTTGCCATCTCCTGAAGGGTGTTTATTTTACCAACAAACAGAGACTACCTACCTATCAGCTCAGGCATAGACATTTCCTGAGGAGCAGAGCTCTTTTCTCTGGAGGGAAGCCAAATAGGTAGGAGCCCCTGTACTTCCAACATCTGAAGCTCTTATCTCTCCACATCATCTATGATAGAAGAAAAAAATTTGAATTGGGACATCTAGCTCCTCTTTCTGTACCCTGCTTACCCTTTTTGGACAGGAAGTCCAGCATGGATGGTTTGAAAGAAGAAGGCCTAGCAACAGATCTGGATGGTCATTATCAAGACCTGGTTTTCCCAGTAGGTGTAGTCTGGGAGGTATTTTTTGGCATGCAGGCAGCAGAATAACAAAGGCCTCCATGTTGTCTGTGCTTACTATTCCGTATTTCAGTTTGCGATTCAGGTACGAATAAAGTGGGCTACAGAACACAGTGACAGAATCACTGGATGTCTTAGTACATTCAGGCCAAATGCAATCCATGAATTCCCAGACAGATTCCGGACAGATGAATCCTTTGCTTGTAATAATCTTTGGCTATATATAACACCCACGTTTGCCAGGTATTACCAGACACTTTGAAGGCTGTAACTTTGAACTGCTTTATAAGAAAACATGTGAATGAAACCTTTCCACACTGCAGAACATCATGGAGAAATCACTTGAAGTTCAGCACCTAGAGCATATTTTTTCATATTCTCTGAGGGCTTTCCTGACTGTGAAGAAAGATTCTCCACACTGTAGTCTTCCATTGTGACTTTTTAATGGTGATTTCAATGTTGTCCACTGGCTGAGATCCATCTCATCTGAGGGTTGTGTTTTTCCCATGCAAATGAGAAAGGTGACTCTTATGTTTAGCTGTGGTATCAGTCTCTCTTTTGGCTGAATTAGGCCTTAGGGTTTTTTTTACAAATATAGGCTTTTGTTTTTTAGAACATATAACTGTATAAGCTGTTAGGATAACATTTCTGCTATGTTTCAGATAAAAAAAAAAACTTTTTGTAACCCAATAACTTAAAAAATTTTCATTGCAATATTCATGCAGCCCCTTGACAGACAGCAGCACAGCACCCCTGCGCAGCTATGCCGATGACAGGTGTGGCTGACATGCACACAAAAAAAATGTTTATTTATTATTTTGGGCAACAGCCCCTTGACAGACAGGAGCACAGCACCCTTGCACAGCTACGCCGATGACAGTGACAGCCAGGTGTAAAATTGATCATAAATTAATTTAAAAACAATTCATTGGGTGCAGCCCTTGGCTGTTAAATTGATCATAAATTAATTTAAAAACAATTCATTGGGTGCAGCCCTTGGCTGTTAAATTGATCATAAATTAATTTAAAAATAAATCATTGGTTCCTAAACCAACCATAACATTAATTTAAAGTGTCAGGCAGCAATGCCCCAACCAGCACATAATGGAAAGGAATGAGGTGCAAGATGGAATAGTCCTTGGGCCCTCCCACCGACCCTTATGTTGTATACGAAACAGGACAGTTTAACAAACCAATCATTTCAGCGACAAGGACTGCCAATTGTGGCTGAAATAACTGGTTTGTTTGGACCCCCATAAAACAAGCTGCCAATGTGCTTTGGACATGGAAAAGAAAATAATCCCATACACAAACTGGCTTTACATTACAAGTTGTCATCATCCTCGTCCTCGTCATCCCCATCAGTGTGTACATCCTCTTCTTCACACAATATTAATTCATCCCTGCTGGATTCAACCATAGGTGCCTCTGTAACTTTTTGATGTAATTGTTGGTCGAGGTCTTCCTCGCGGAATTTGTAATTCATTTTAATAAACATCATCTTTTCCACATTTTGAGGAAGTAACCTCCTACGCCGATAACTGACAAAGTTGCCAGCTGCACTGAAAACTCTTTTGGAGTACACACTGGAGGGTGGGCAACTTAAGTAATGCAAAGCCAGTTTGTGTATGGGACTCCAAATTGCCTCTTTTTCCTTCCAGTACTGAAAGGGACTGTCTGACATGTCTATTAGGATGTTATCTCTGAAATAGTCCTCCACCATTCTGTGAATGGAATCCATATCACACATAGTCACGGTAGAAGACATGTCACTAGTAGGCAGTTTTCTCAGGCCCGACCAGATGTCATTTTTTGGTGACTGATCTGCATGACCAGCAGGCATTCTGTAAGGAAAATGTAGTTTTTTTCCAGGCAGCTGTTGAAACTGAAGGAGGAGATGAAGGCATTTCACATGTGGCTGCAGCTGACAATTTTTTGACCAACAGCTCTTTGCATAGTTTTAGATTTTGGTCTTTTGGAAAAAACTCAAAAGGTAGAACTTAAACCTAGGATCCAGAATGGTGGCCAAAATATATTTTTCAGATTACAATAGATTGACGACTCTTGGATCCTGGTGAAGTGAATCAAGGGCTTGATCCACCAGTCCGACATACTTTGTGCAATCGCTCCATTTCAGCTCCTCCTTTAGTTTCTCCAGCTGTTTTTGCAAAAGTCTGATGAGGGAAATGACCTGACTCAAGCTGGTAGTGTCTGAACTAATTTCACGTGTGGCAAGTTCAAAGGGTTTGAGAACCTTGCACAACACGGATATTATTCTCCACTGTGCTTGAGTAAGGTGCATTCCCCCTCCACGGCCTATGTCATAGTCCGATGTATAGGCCTGAATGGCCTTTTGCTGTTCCTCCATCCGCTGAAGCATATAGAGGGTTGAATTCCACCGAGTTACTACCTCTTGCTTCAGCTGATGGAAGGGCAAATTTATCTGTACCTGCTGGTCATGCAATCTTTGACCAGCAGTCGCCGAATGTCTAAAATGTCCAGATATTTTGCGTGCCACCGAGAGCATCTCCTGCACGCCTCTGTAATTTTTTAAAAAATGTTGCACCACCAAATTCATTGTGTGAGCAAAACATGGGACATGTTGGAATTCACCCAGATGTAATGCTCTCACAATATTGGTGACATTGTCCGAAATCACAAATCCCAAGGAGAGTCCAAGTGGTGTAAGCCATTTAGCAATGATTTGACTGAGTTTTTCTAAGAGGTTCTCAACAGTATGCCTCTTAGTGAAACCAGTTATACAAAGAGTAGCCTGCCTCTGTATCAGCTGTCTTTTGGGAGATGTTGCTGCTGCTGTTGCTGTTGTAGACAACACACCTACCCAGTGAGCTGTCACAGTCAAAGTAATCCTTAGTTTGCCCTGTCCCACTTGTCTACATATCAGTGGTCAAGTGGACAGTGGGTACAACGGCATTTCTGAGAACAATAATAAGGTTTTTTATAATGTCCTGGTACAGATTTGGAACTGCTCTTCTAGCAAAGTGGAATCTAGAAGGGATCTGGTAGCGAGGACACAGGACCTGAATTAACTGTTGAAAAACCACTGCAGTAATGGCAGATACTGGACGCACATCTAATACCAGCATAGCTGTTATGGCTTCAGAAATCTGCTGTGCAACTGTGTGATTGCTGTCATACTTGTTTGCCCTTGCAAACGATTGTTTGACAGTTAATTGTTTTTTGGAGGATACGCTACAAGTTGTCTTCCTCCTGGTCCCCTTCTGGGATGAAGATTCACTGACAGCAATAGCAGCAGCAGCAACAGGCATAGTCATCAAGGATCCTTCGGATAGGAGAGGAGTCAATCATGCTTGGAATACCAATATTGGATGCAGCAGGACTACTCCCGATGACGAATGAGGATCTTGATGATGCAGGTGTTGGTGTTGGAGATCGAAGGTGCTTGGATCTCACAGAGAGGGAGCAAGTAGGTGACACTGGACTTGTTACGTTTTGAGTTTTGGAACTTGGCAATGTACACTTTGATATTTGATGAATGCACTCCAAGTGACGTAATAAGGAGGAAGTTCCTAGGTGGTTTAGGTCCCTCCCTCTACTCACTCTTGCATGGCAATGGGCACATAACGTATGGCTTGACAACTGTTGTCCGGACCAGGATGGAAAGAATTCCATACGTGAGAAGTAGATTTTTTTGTCTGACAACAATGGGCTTTGGCTTTTTCAAACCATGGGCAACAGCTGTTGCCTTACTTACACAAAGGACATCCTCGGCATCAACATCCTCATCACCAACTCCAACATCTTCATCATCAACATCCTCATCATCCTTAGTGCCTTCATCCACCAAAATATCCTCCTCCTCCATGTGCAATTCCACAGAAGCATCCTCAATGACTACATGTGCAAAATGTTGACTGCCCTTCCCCACATTTACAGAGGGCAAACAAATGTTGGAACTTGGAGGATCCTCCAGTATACTAGTATTTGGGTCGGGCTCACACATGGCAACCGCGGACACACTTGCACTCTCCTCGGGGATTTGTGATTTCGATTTCTCAGGGCACACAGTTTGTTTTTCCGGAGCTGTCTTAACAACTTTCACATTTTTAATTGGACCACCACCACTACTACTACAAGCAGAAGGGCTATCAGAATCAGCAGTCTTCTTCATAAAGTAAGAAAGCCAAGGCCTTATCCTTTCCTTGCCACTTTGTGTAGTGAATGGCATTATGCCTATTTTTTGTTTATCTAAAGTCAAAATATCCTTTCAATTTGTTTTCTTAATTTCAGTAAAAGCTGCTTGACCATATCGATGGCGTGACTTAAGCCCTGGGGGATGGGAATTCCTAAAGGTTGAGGAAGTTGACGGTCTTGCACTGCTGGCGGCAGCTAAAACATGTGGTTCTTGGCCTTGCTCTCCTGTCATTTGACAGCCATCCATATTTTTTCTGCAGTCTACAAGCAATGTCACAATCACCAATAGTGTAGCCAAGGTGCGGTTACAAAATTCACACACAAAATTATTAGAAAAAACGACAAATGATGATTTATATTTTTTGTCAGCTCCAGAAGAACTTGGCCCCAGAGTAACGATTGATCACGACTGTAGTCGGGCAGCACAAGGTTGCAACTTGCATTGCTGGCTGGCTCTTTTCGTTTAAGATGAAAATCCACCCACACAAACAAGAAAAAAATATGACACTTTTATTGTATTTTTTTTTTTTTAGAACGACTGGAGTCAGGCAGCACAAGGTTGCAACGTGCGTTACTGGCTAGATCTTGTGCACTACTGCGGTTATGGCAAAAACCCACCCACGCAAACAAGAAAAAAATATGACACTTTTATTGTTTTTTTTTGAAGAACGACTGTAGTCGGGCATCACAAGGTTGCAACATGCGTTGCTGGCTGGCTTGTGCGCTACTGTGGTTAAGCCTGTTAACGGCACATGCACACACAGAAAAATATAAAAACTTTAATGACACTTTTATTTTTATTTATTTTTTTGAGTCCAGAACTTGGGCCCAGAGATGAACACAGCACAAGCCCAGGACACAGCAGACAGTCCAGATGGATCACCATACAGCACAGTGACAGTGACAGCACCGTGACCAGAGACCAGAATTGATCAGCACAGACAGCACAGTGATAGTAACAGCACCGTGACCAGAGACCAGAATGGATCAGCAGACAGCACAGTGACAGCACCGTGACCAGAGACCAGAATGGGTCAGCAGTCACCAGCCCAGGACACAGCAGAATGCACCAGCACCTCTCCCAGCCCTACACTACCCACCCTCCCTGTTCTATCTAAACAGCCAGAGTGAAATGGCGTCTGTCGCGTGGTCCCTTATATCCTGCATTGATCATAAAGACGAAAGCTCGCGAACCACGAGATTTCCGTCTCTATGGTTTTGCCTCGGTTTCAAGAACCGAGTAAGGCGGGAATCTGTGAGCCTGTTTGTATCCGACTTGGATATGCTAAATTCGGGTGGCCTCGGTTCTCTGAGAACCGAACCCGCTCATCTCTAATTTTCACATACTTCTTACAATCAGCCAAATATATATTACTAGGCTTGGCACACAATTCATGCTCATCGCTGTCCTACAGACTTTGATGAACCACTCTTCTAAAAGGGGAAGTAATTATACTTTAAAACAAAAAACAAGCTTTCACAGAAAAAAATCTACCAAGTGTCCTGGTAGATGAATGAACCATTTCAAATAATTAGTGATGCACTGTTATTCTAAGATCTTCACTTCACTAAGGCCAGCCCTCTGACTAAGTCTGTGACAAAACGCATTACAGCGTGGTGACAAATCACTTAGTGCTCTCTATCTCTTTCTCGGGTCCTGAAGTTTGTGTCCAGGGTGTCCACGGTAGTCAAGACAGGAGACTTATGCTGGGTACACACTGACAGATACATTGGCTGATCAATTGATTGGCCAATGTATCTGCTGCCCATCGGCCAGTGTGTGCCTGTGATATGTCGGTGAACGTTCGCATTCACCAAAATATTGCATTGGCTGTGCTGCACAGCAGATGGACAGATATGTCTACCTACATATCTGTCCATCGGCAGGTGTGTACGGGCGGTCTGCAGACCGCCTGTACACACACAGCGGCAGCCACAAGGAGGGGGCGGGACACGCCCTCGACCCCCCCCCCCCAGCCGGCGGGACCCGAGGGCACAAGCAGATAATGACCATTCAGTGAGTATGAACGACCATCATCTGCATATATATCTGCAGATCACTCAATCTGCAGATATATCTGTCATATGTGTACCCACCTTTATTCTCCATTTCATAGTTTGTCATCAGCTGTGGCTCCAGTTTTATACTCTGTGATAGGAGAGATTAAGCGCTGTTTCATCATTTTGGTGATATGCTTGTTTTGAATTTACTGTTGATATGAGTATTTCTTGGTGAGGATGTGGAGTTTGGTTTTATTGGGGAATATTAAAAGGTTTTCTTGCACTATGGGGCACCCCCTGTGTATTTTTTTTATTTACCTGTGGGATTTGGGGTTTCCATACGGGTCCTGAGAGCTAAGGATGATAAGGATGCTGGTGCTATTACTACCTCCATTTACTACCTTCATTTGGTTGTTAAAGGGTAAGGAACTGCCATAAGTACAAATGATTTTGGGTTATTGCTACTGCCCTTCAATATCAGCAGGTGTTGGACTTTATTTATATATATATATATATATATATATATATACACACTAAAAGAAATCTGCGGCACTCCAAGACTGATAGTCAAAAACAACGTGTATTGAAGATATGTGTAACATACACCAACGTTTCAAAGCCTCCAGGCTTCTTTGTCAAGGTTAATCCACATAACATACATGAAATAATACATTTTCTTACCTTAGATAGGCAAACGCTGATGCTGAACTGCTGCAGACCGGGGAGGAGGGACGCACCACGTGTCTCCGGACGTCCCCAGATGACGTCATCACGGCGCTGCCGGGTTGTCAAGGCAACCGGCATGATGCCGGAAATAGTCTCCCCGGTCTGCAAAAGCAGAGCCAGGATAAAAGATAGTATTGCAAATACATCTAATGTATAAACGCTAATTGTTCAGAGTCAGAATAAGGGATAATATTACAAATTACATCTAAAGTATGAAGGCTACTTATTAGCACCACACCACATCCTGCAATAGATCGAGAAGATAGATTGCAATCAGAATACAGAAAACATATGAGATTACGAAAACCAAATAAATGAAACACACTGTTCACCAATTCATAAGTGATCATAATAAAAGCAGGTCTGTACCTGCATACCATAAGGGTAATGATGAAATGAATTAATGCATGTCTATGCTACAATAGGGATAATGGAACTACTAAACAGGCATCACAGTTGACACATGTGTCCTGATGAAGGGGTGACTGTCCCCGAAACGTTGACTGTTCCTAATACACGTTTTTCACGCAAGACTCGGAGTGCCTCCTCATTTATTTGGATATATATATATATATATATTTGATAAAAGTTGTTGAAACTTTGAACATTGACCTACCTGAGTCGTGAGTCTTTTTCTATATCAGACCTGAGAGTGCCACTGTTTCTCCTGCATATATATATATATATATATATATTAGGGGTGTGCACCGGCCACTTTTCGTGTTTTGTGTTTTGGTTTTGGATCTGGATCTTTCTTCGTGTTTTGGATCTGGATTGGTTTTGCCAAAACCACACTTCCGTGTTTTCGGTTCTGGGTTTTGTGTTTTGGATCTGTATTTTTTTGAAAAAAAGCATAAAAACAGCTAAAATCACAGAATTTGTAGGTTTTTCTGCTCCTATGCTATTATTAACCTCAATAACCTTAATTTCCACTCATTTCCAGTGTATTCTGAACACCTCACACCTCACAATAGTGTTTTTATGTCCAAAAGGTTGCATCGAGGTAGCTGGATGACTATGCTAAGCGACACAAGTGGGCGGCACAAACACGTGGCCCATCTAGGAGTGACAGTGCAGTGGCAGACAGGATGGCAGTTTGAAAAACTAGGCCCCAAACTGTACATAATGCAAAGAAAAAAAAGAGGTGCAAGATGGAATTGTCCTTGGGCCCTCCCACCCACCCTTATGTTGTATAAACAGGACATGCACACTTTAACAAACCAATCATTTCAGCGCCAGGGTCTGCCACACAACTGTGGCTGAAATGATTGGTTCGTTTGGGCCCCCACAAAACAAGCTGGCAATTAATGTGTCCCTGCACAAACTGGCTCTACGGAGGCAAGATGTCATCCTCATCCTCCTCATCCACCGATTCCTCACCCTCTTCAGTGTGTACATCCTCATCCTCACAAAGTATTAACTCGTCCCCACTTGAATCCACCACCACAGGTCCCTCTGTACCTTCTGGAGGCTGGTCTCCCTGGAAGAGCTGATAATTCATTTTGATGAACATCATCTTCTCCACATTCTGTGGAAGCAACCTCCTACGCCTTTCGCTGACAAGGTTCCCGGCTGCACTAAACACTCTTTCGGAGTACACACTGGAGGGGGGGCAACTCAGGTAAAATAGAGCCAGTTTGTACAGGGGCCTCCAAATTGCCTCTTTTTCCTGCCAGTACAGGTACAGACTGTCTGACATGCCTACTTGGATGCTGTCACCGATGTAATCCTCCACCATTCTGTCAATGGTGACAGTATCATATGCAGTGACAGTAGACATGTCAGAAATTGTTGCCAGGTCCTTCAGTCCGGACCAGATGTCCAAACTTGGTCCTGCCTGCCCTGCATCACCGCCAGCGGGTTGCTTAGGATACCTAAGTTTTTTCCTGGCAGCCCCAGTTGCGGGAGAAAATGAAGAAGGAGCCGTTGACGTGTCACGTTCCGCTTCAGCTGACAGTGTGTTCACCAGCAGGTCTTTGCACCTCTGCAGGCTTGTGTCGGCTGGAAAGAGAGACACCACATAGGCTTTAAACCTAGGATCGAGCACGGTGGCCAAAATGTAGTGGTCTGATTTCAACAGATTGACTACCCTGGAATCCTGGCAAAGCGAATGAAGGGCTTCATCCACAAGTCCCACATGCCGAGCGGAATCGCTCCGTCTTAGCTCCTCCTTCACTTTCTCCAGCTGCTTCTGCAAAAGCCTGATGAGGGAATGACCTGACTCAAGCTGGCAGTGTCTGAACTGACTTCACGTGTGGCAAGTTCGAAGGGCTGGAGAACCTTGCACAACACGGAAATCATTCTCCACTGCGATTGAGTCAGGTGCATACCCCCTCCTTTGCCTATGTCATAGGTGGATGTATAGGCTTGTATGGCCTTTTGCTGCTCCTCCATCCTCTGAAGCATATAGAGGGTTGAGTTCCACCGCGTCACAACCTCTTGCTTCAGGTGATGGCGGGGCAGGTTCAAGAGTGTTTGCTGGCGCTCCAGTCTTCGGCACGCAGTCACTGAATGGCGAAAGTGGCCAGAAATTTTTCGGGCCACCCAAAGCATCTCCTGCAAGACCCTGTCGCTTTTCAGAAAAATCTGCACCACCAAGTTTATTGTGTGAGCAAAACATGGGACGTGCTGGAATTTGCCCAGATGTAATGCCCGCACAATATTGGTGGCGTTGTCAGATATCACAAATCCCCAGGAGAGTCTAAGTGGGGTAAGCCACTGGGCGATGATTTCCCTCAGTTTCTCTAAGAGGTTGTCGGCGGGGTGCCTCTTACTGAAACTGGTGATACACAGCATAGCCTGCCTTGTAACGAGCTGGCGTTTCTGAGATGCTGCTACTGGTGATGCTGCTGCTGTTGCTGAGTAAGGTGATACATCTACCCAGTGGCCTGTCACAGTCATATAGTCCTTAGTCTGCCCTGTTCCACTTGTCCACATGTCCGTGGTTAAGTGGACATTGTGTACAACGGCATTTTTCAGGACACTGAGAACACTTTTTCTGACGTTTCTGTACAGTCTTGGTATCGCCTGCCTAGTGAAGTGGAATCTAGACGGGATTTGGAACCGGGGACACACTACCTGCATCAATTGTCTAAATCCCACTGCACTAATGGCGGATACCGGACGCACGTCTAACACCAACATAGCAGTCAAGGCCTCAGTTATACGTTTTGCTTCAGGATGACTGCTGTTGTACTTCAACCTCCTCGCTAAGGACTGTTGGAGCGTCAATTGTTTAGTAAAAGTAGTGGTGTTCCTACTTCCTCTCTGGGATGATGAACGACTCCCAGCAGCAGCAACAGCAGCAGCGGCAGCAGTAAGCGTAGCAATGCAGGATCCTCCGGAGGAATCCCGGATAGGAGAGTCAGTCATGCCAGTGACATGGCCTGCAGGACTACTTCCGATCCTGACTAAGGAGGAAATTGATGAGGAGGGAGTTGACGGTGTGGTTTGCAGGCGCTTGGATACAACAGGACAGCGGGATTTAGGTGTCCCTGGACTGCTTACGGTCTTAGCCAAAGTTTCTGAACTTGACAGTAACTTTTTATGAACGCGCTGCAGGTGCCGTATAAGGGAGGATGTTCCTAGGTGGTTGACATCCCTACCCCTACTTATTTCACCTTTACATATGGTACATATGGCAAGACAGTTGTTGTCCGGATTTGGATAGAAATATTGCCAGACCAAAGAGGTGGAATGTTTGGTCTTCTGCCCAGGCATGACCGTGATGGGCTTTTTCATCCCACGGACAACAACTGTCTCCCCCGGAGCCTGATTTAAACAAACCACATCACCATCAGAATCCTCCTCGCCAACTTCCTCCTCAGCGCCAGCTACACCAGTATCCTCATCCTGTTGTACTTCAACAGTGACATCTTCAATTTGCATATCAGCAAGTGGACTGTGGGTGCTCCTTTCAGCACTTGCAGGGGGTGTGCAAATGGTGGAAAGAGCCACCTCTTCCCGTCCAGTGCTGGGAAGGTCAGGCATCACAACCACCACCACACTTGGACTCTCCTTGGGGATTTGTGATATCTTCTTAGAAAGCACAGTTCTTCGCTGTGCTTTTGCCAGCTTAACTCTTTTGATTTTTTTAGTGGGAGGAGGGCTTCCATCGTCATGTGAAGCTGAACCACTAGTCAAGAACATACTAGGGATCGACCTTAGCCGTTCCTTGCCACTCCGTGTCGTAAATGGCATATTGCCAAGTTTACGTTTCTCTTCAGATGATTTAAATGTTTTTTTCAAGGTCATTTTCCTGAACTTTGTCATTTGGGATTGTATGTGCCCTCTATTATGACATTGGGCATCGACCTTGGCAGACGACGTTGATGGCATGTTATCGTCTATGTCATGACTAGTGGCAGCAGCTTCAGCACTAGGAGGAAGTGGTTCTTGATCTTTCTCTATTTTATTTTTATCGGAGAAAGTTTGGTCCTCCATTTATGTTATATCGATTTGATATATACGTGCGGCTAAACACAGAAAAATTTTTTTTATTTTTGCTGGAGAGTAGTGCACTTTGTGGGTTACACCAGCCTTTAAGAAATGAGCCAGCCGGCTCTTTACTTATGGGACACAGGCGCACGCTTGGCGCTGCTCCTTTGTTGATGCACGTGCGGCTACTGCGAACACAATTCACAAACACAGAAAATAATTTTTTTTTTGGTTTGGACTGGAGTGTACTTTGGGGGTTACAGCACCCTTTAACGGTCAAGCCAGCCGGCCCTTTACTTATGACACAGGCGCACGCTTGGCACTACTTTGTTGATGCACGTGCGGCTACTGCGCACACAATTCACAAACACAGAAAATAATATTTTTTTTGGTTTGGACTGGAGTGTACTTTCGGGGGTTACAGCACCCTTTAACGGTCAAGCCAGCCGGCCCTTTACTTATGACACAGGCGCACGCTTGGCACTACTTTGTTGATGCACGTGCGGCTTCTGCGCACACAATTCACAAACACAGAAAATAATTTTTTTTTTGGTTTGGACTGGAGTGTACTTTCGGGGGTTACAGCACCTTTTAACGGTCAAGCCAGCCGGCCCTTTACTTATGACACAGGCGCACGCTTGGCACTACTTTGTTGATGCACGTGCGGCTACTGCGCACACAATTCACAAACACAGAAAATAATTTTTTTTTTGGTTTGGACTGGAGTGTACTTTCGGGGGTTACAGCACCCTTTAACGGTCAAGCCAGCCGGCCCTTTACTTTTGACACAGGCGCACGCTTGGCACTACTTTGTTGATGCACGTGCGGCTTCTGCGCACACAATTCACAAACACAGAAAATAATTTTTTTTTTGGTTTGGACTGGAGTGTACTTTCGGGGGTTACAGCACCTTTTAACGGTCAAGCCAGCCGGCCCTTTACTTATGACACAGGCGCACGCTTGGCACTACTTTGTTGATGAACGTGCGGCTACTGCGCACACAATTCACAAACACAGAAAATAATTTTTTTTTTGGTTTGGACTGGAGAGTACTTTCGGGGGTTACAGCACCCTTTAACGGTCAAGCCAGCCGGCCCTTTACTTATGACACAGGTGCATGCTTGGCACAACTTTGTTGATGCACGTGCGGCTACTGCGCACACAATACACAAACACAGAAAAAAATATTTTTTTCGGTTTGGACTGGAGTGTACTTTCGGGGGTTACAGCACCCTTTAACGGTCAAGCCATCCGGCCCTTTACTTATGACACAGGCGCACGCTTGGCACTACTTTGTTGATGCACGTGCGGCTACTGCGCACACAATTCACAAACACAGAAGATAATTTTTTTTTTGGTTTGGACTGGAGTGTACTTTGGGGGTTACAGCACCCTTTAACGGTCAAGCCAGCTGGCCCTTTACTTATGACACAGGCGCACGCTTGGCACTACTTTGTTGATACACGTGCGGCTACTGCGCACACAATTCACAAACACAGAAAATAATTTTTTTTTTGGTTTGGACTGGAGTGTACTTTGGGGGTTACAGCACCCTTTAACGGTCAAGCCAGCCGGCCCTTTACTTATGACACAGGCGCACGCTTGGCACTACTTTGTTGATGCACGTGCGGCTACTGCGCACACAATTCACAAACACAGAAAATAATTTTTTTTTGGTTTGGACTGGAGTGTACTTTCGGGGGTTACAGCACCCTTTAACGGTCAAGCCAGCCGGCCCTTTACTTATGACACAGGCGCACGCTTGGCACTACTTTGTTGATGCACGTGCGGCTACTGCGCACACAATTCACAAACACAGAAAATAATTTTTTTTTTGGTTTGGACTGGAGTGTACTTTCGGGGGTTACAGCACCCTTTAACGGTCAAGCCAGCCGGCCCTTTACTTATGACACAGGTGCACGCTTGGCACTACTTTGCTGATGCACGTGTGGCTACTGCGCACACAATTCACAAACACAGAAAATAATTTTTTTTTTGGTTTGGACTGGAGTGTACTTTCGGGGGTTACAGGACCCTTTAACGGTCAAGCCAGCCGGCCCTTTACTTATGACACAGGCGCACGCTTGGCACTACTTTGTTGATGCACGTGCGGCTACTGCGCACACAATTCACAAACACAGAAAATAATTTTTTTTTTGGTTTGGACTGGAGTGTACTTTCAAGGTTTACAGCACCCTTTAACGGTAAAGCCAGCCGGCCCTTAACTTATGACACAGGCGCACGCTTGGCACTATTTTGTTGATGCACGTGCGGCTAATGCGCACACAATTCACAAAAACAGAAAATAATTTTTTTTTTGGTTTGGACTGGAGTGTACTTTCGGGGGTTACAGCACCCTTTAACGGTCAAGCCAGCCGGCCCTTTACTTATGACACAGGCGCACGCTTGGCACTACTTTGTTGATGCACGTGCGGCTACTGCGCACACAATTCACAAACACAGAAAAAATTTTTTTTTTTGGTTTGAACTGGAGTGTACTTTCGGGTGTTACAGCACCCTTTAACGGTCAAGCCAGCCGGCCCTTTACTTATGACACAGGCGCACGCTTGGCACTACTTTGTTGATGCACGTGCGGCTACTGCGCACACAATTCTCAAACACAGAAAATAATTTTTTTTTTGTTTGGACTGGAGTGTACTTTCGGGGGTTACAGCACCCTTTAACGGTCAAGCCAGCCGGCCCTTTACTTATGACACAGGCGCACGCTTGGCACTACTTTGTTGATGCACGTGTGGCTACTGCGCACACAATTCACATACACAGAAAATATTTTTTTTTTTGGTTTGGACTGGAGTGTACTTTCGGGGGTCACAGCACCTTTTAACGGTCAAGCCAGCCGGCCCTTTACTTATGACACAGGCGCACGCTTGGCACTACTTTGTTGATGAACGTGCGGCTACTGCGCACACAATTCACAAACACAGAAAATAATTTTTTTTTTGGTTTGGACTGGAGTGTACTTTCGGGGGTTACAGCACCCTTTAATGGTCAAGCCAGCCGGCCCTTTACTTATGTCACAGGCGCACGCTTGGCACTACTTTGTTGATGCACGTGCGGCTACTGCGCACACAATTCACAAACACAGAAAATCATTTTTTTTTTGTTTGGACTGGAGTGTACTTTCGGGGGTTACAGCACCCTTTAATGGTCAAGCCAGCCCGCCCTTTACTTATGACACAGGCGCATGCTTGGCA
The DNA here is from genome assembly GCA_031769625.1 of Taudactylus pleione. NCBI lineage: Eukaryota > Metazoa > Chordata > Amphibia > Anura > Myobatrachidae > Taudactylus > Taudactylus pleione. Next base: position 36,789,888 of record JAUIMM010000014.1, read on the forward strand.
CTACTTTGTTAATGCACGTGCGGCTACTGCACACACAATTCACATACACAGAAAATAATTTTTTTTTTGGTTTGGACTGGAGTGTACTTTCGGGGGTTACAGCATCCTTTAACGGTCAAGCCAGCCGGCCCTTAACTTATGACACAGGCGCACGCTTGGCACTACTTTGTTGATGCACGTGCGGCTACTGCGCACACAATTCACAAACACAGAAAATAATTTTTTTTTTGGTTTGGACTGGAGTGTACTTTCGGGGGTTACAGCACCCTTTAACGGTCAAGCCAGCCGGCCCTTTACTTATGACACAGGCGCATGCTTGGCACAACTTTGTTGATGCACGTGCGGCTACTGCGCACACAATACACAAACACAGAAAATAATTTTTTTTTTGGTTTGGACTGGAGTGTACTTTCGGGGGTTACAGCACCCTTTAACGGTCAAGCCAGCCGGCCCTTTACTTATGACACAGGCGCACGCTTGGCACAACTTTGTTGATGCACGTGCGGCTACTGCGCACACAATTCACAAACACAGAAAATATTTTATTTTTTGGTTTGGACTGGAGTGTACTTTCGGGGGTTACAGCACCCTTTAACGGTCAAGCCAGCCGGCCCTTTACTTGTGACACAGGCGCACGCTTGGCACTACTTTGTTGATGCACGTGCGGCTACTGCGCACACAATTCACAAACACAGAAAATAATTTTTTTTTTGGTTTGGACTGGAGTGTACTTTCGGGGGTTACAGCACCCTTTAACGGTCAAGCCAGCCGGCCCTTTACTTATGACACAGGTGCACGCTTGGCACTACTTTGCTGATGCACGTGCGGCTACTGCGCACACAATTCACAAACACAGAAAATAATTTTTTTTTTGGTTTGGACTGGAGTGTACTTTCGGGGGTTACAGCACCCTTTAACGGTCAAGCCAGCCGGCCCTTTACTTATGACACAGGCGCACGCTTGGCACTACTTTGTTGATGCACGTGCGGCTACTGCGCACACAATTCACAAACACAGAAAATAATTTTTTTTTTGGTTTGGACTGGAGTGTACTTTCAAGGTTTACAGCACCCTTTAACGGTAAAGCCAGCCGACCCTTTACTTATGACACAGGCGCACGCTTGGCACTACTTTGTTGATGCACGTGTGGCTACTGCGCACACAATTCACAAACACAGAAAATAATTTTTTTTTTGGTTTGGACTGGAGTGTACTTTGGGGGTTACAGCACCCTTTAACGGTCAAGCCAGCCGGCCCTTTACTTATGACACAGGCGCACGCTTGGCACTACTTTGTTGATGCACGTGCGGCTACTGCGCACACAATTCACAAACACAGAAAATAATTTTTTTTGGGGTTTGCACTGGAGTGTACTTTGGGGGTTACAGCACCCTTTAACGGTCAAGCCAGCCGGCCCTTTACTTATGACACAGGCGCACGCTTGGCACTACTTTGTTGATGCACGTGCGGCTACTGCGCACACAATTCACAAACACAGAAAATATTTTTTTTTTGGTTTGGACTGGAGTGTACTTTCGGGGGTTACAGCACCCTTTAACGGTCAAGCCAGCCGGCCCTTTACTTATGACACAGGCGCACGCTTGGCACTACTTTGTTGATGCACGTGCGGCTACTGCGCACACAATTCACAAACACAGAAAATAATTTTTTTTTTGGTTTGGACTGGAGTGTACTTTTGGGGGTTACAGCACCCTTTAACGGTCAAGCCAGCTGGCCCTTTACTTATGACACAGGTGCACGCTTGGCACTACTTTGCTGATGCACGTGTGGCTACTGCGCACACAATTCACAAACACAGAAAATAATTTTTTTTTTGGTTTGGACTGGAGTGTACTTTCGGGGGTTACAGCACCCTTTAACGGTCAAGCCAGCTGGCCCTTTACTTATGACACAGGCGCACGCTTGGCACTACTTTGTTGATGCACGTGCGGCTACTGCGCACATAATTCACAAACACAGAAAATAATTTTTTTTTTGGTTTGGACTGGAGTGTACTTTCAAGGTTTACAGCACCCTTTAACGGTAAAGCCAGCCGGCCCTTAACTTATGACACAGGCGCACGCTTGGCACTACTTTGTTGATGCACGTGCGGCTACTGCGCACACAATTCACAAACACAGAACATAATTTTTTTTTTGGTTTGGACTGGAGTGTACTTTCGGGGGTTACAGCACCCTTTAACGGTCAAGCCAGCCGGCCCTTTACTTATGACACAGGCGCACGCTTGGCACTACTTTGTTGATGCACGTGCGTCTACTGCGCACACAATTCACAAACACAGAAAATAATTTTTTTTTTGGTTTGGACTGGAGTGTACTTTCGGGTGTTACAGCACCCTTTAACGGTAAAGCCAGCCGGCCCTTAACTTATGACACAGGCGCACGCTTGGCATTAATTTGTTGAAGCACGTGTGGCTACTGCGCACACAACTCACAAACACAGAAAATATTTTTTTTTTTGGTTTGGACTGGAGTGTACTTTCGGGTGTCACAGCACCCTTTAACGGTCAAGCCAGCCGGCCCTTTACTTATGACACAGGCGCACGCTTGGCACTACTTTGTTGATGCACGTGCGGCTACTGCGCACACAATTCACAAACACAGAAAATAATTTTTTTTTTGGTTTGGACTGGAGTGTACTTTCGGGTGTTACAGCACCCTTTAACGGTCAAGCCAGCCGGTCCTTTACTTATGACACAGGTGCACGCTTGGCACTACTTTGTTGATGCACGTGCGGCTACTGCGCACACAATTCACAAACACAGAAAATATTTTTTTTTTTTGTTTGGACTGGAGTGTACTTTCGGGGGTTACAGCACCCTTTAACGGTCAAGCCAGCCGGCCCTTTACTTATGACACAGGCGCACGCTTGGCACTACTTTGTTGATGCACGTGTGGCTACTGCGCACACAATTCACATACACAGAAAATAATTTTTTTTTTGGTTTGGACTGGAGAGTACTTTCAGGGGTTACAGCACCCTTTAACGGTAAAGCCAGCCGGCCCTTAAATTATGACACAGGCGCACGCTTGGCACTACTTTGTTGATGCACGTGCGGCTACTGCGCACACAATTCACAAACACAGAAAATAATTTTTTTTTTGGTTTGGACTGGAGTGTACTTTCGGGGGTTACAGCACCCTTTAACGGTCAAGCCAGCCGGCCCTTTACTTATGACACAGGCGCACGCTTGGCACTACTTTGTTGATGCACGTGCGGCTACTGCGCACACAATTCACAAACACAGAAAATATTTTTTTTTTTGGTTTGGACTGGAGTGTACTTTCGGGTGTTACAGCACCCTTTAACGGTCAAGCCAGCCGGCCCTTTACTTATGACACAGGCGCACGCTTGGCACTACTTTGATGATGCACGTGCGGCTACTGCGCACACAATTCACAAACACAGAAAATAATTTTTTTTTTGGTTTGGACTGGAGTGTACTTTCGGGGGTTACAGTACCCTTTAACGGTCAAGCCAGCCGGCCCTTTACTTATGACACAGGCGCACGCTTGGCACTACTTTGTTGATGCACGTGTGGCTACTGCGCACACAATTCACATACACAGAAAATAATTTTTTTTTTGGTTTGGACTGGAGTGTACTTTCAGGGGTTACAGCACCCTTTAACGGTAAAGCCAGCCGGCCCTTAACTTATGACACAGGCGCATGCTTGGCACTACTTTGTTGATGCACGTGCGGCTACTGCGCACACAATTCACAAACACAGAAAATATTTTTTTTTTTGGTTTGGACTGGAGTGTACTTTCGGGGGTTACAGCACCCTTTAACGGTCAAGCAAGCCGGCCCTTTACTTATGACACAGGCGCACGCTTGGCACTACTTTGTTGATGCACGTGTGGCTACTGCGCACACAATTCACAAACACAGAAAATAATTTTTTTTTTGGTTTGGACTGGAGTGTACTTTCGGGGGTTACAGCACCCTTTAACGGTCAAGCCAGCCGGCCCTTTACTTATGACACAGACGCACGCTTGGCACTACTTTGTTGATGCACGTGCGGCTACTGCGCACACAATTCACAAACACAGAAAATAATTATTTTTTTGGTTTGGACTGGAGTGTACTTTCGGGGGTTACAGCACCCTTTAACGGTCAAGCCAGCCGGCCCTTTACTTATGACACAGGCGCACGCTTGGCACTACTTTGTTGATGCACGTGCGGCTACTGCACACACAATTCACAAACACAGAAAATAATTTTTTTTTTGGTTTGGACTGGAGTGTACTTTGGGGGTTACAGCACCCTTTAACGGTCAAGCCAGCCGGGCCTTTACTTATGACACAGGCGCACGCTTGGCACTACTTTGTTGATGCACGTGCGGCTACTGCGCACACAATTCACAAACACAGAAAATAATTTTTTTTTTGGTTTGGACTGGAGTGTACTTTCGGGGGTTACAGCACCCTTTAACGGTCAAGCCAGCCAGCCCTTTACTTATGACACAGGCGCACGCTTGGCACTACTTTGTTGATGCACGTGCGGCTACTGCGCACACAATTCACAAACACAGAAAATATTTTTTTTTTGGTTTGGACTGGAGTGTACTTTCGGGGGTTACAGCTCCCTTTAACGGTCAAGCCAGCCGGCCCTTTACTTATGACACAGGCGCACGCTTGGCACTACTTTGTTGATGCACGTTTGGCTACTGCGCACACAATTCACATACACAGAAAATAATTTTTTTTTTGGTTTGGACTGGAGTGTACTTTCAGGGGTTACAGCACCCTTTAACGGTAAAGCCAGCCGGCCCTTAAATTATGACACAGGCGCACGCTTGGCACTAGTTTGTTGATGCACGTGCGGCTACTGCGCACACAATTCACAAACACAGAAAATATTTTTTTTTTTGGTTTGGACTGGAGTGTACTTTCGGGTGTTACAGCACCCTTTAACGGTCAAGCCAGCCGGCTCTTTACTTATGACACAGGTGCACGCTTGGCACTACTTTGTTGATGCACGTGCGGCTACTGCGCACACAATTCACAAACACAGAAAATAATTTTTTTTTTGGTTTGGACTGGAGTGTACTTTCGGGGGTTACAGCACCCTTTAACGGTCAAGCCAGCTGGCCCTTTACTTATGACACAGGCGCACGCTTGGCACTACTTTGTTGATGCACGTGTGGCTACTGCGCACACAATTCACATACACAGAAAATAATTTTTTTTTTGGTTTGGACTGGAGTGTACTTTGAGGGGTTACAGCACCCTTTAACGGTAAAGCCAGCTAGCCCTTAACTTATGACACAGGCGCACGCTTGGCACTACTTTGTTGATGCACGTGCGGCTACTGCGCACACAATTCACAAACACAGAAAATAATTTTTTGTTCGGTTTGGACTGGAGTGTACTTTCGGGGGTTACAGCACCCTTTAACGGTCAAGCCAGCCGGCCCTTTACTTATGACACAGGCGCACGGTTGGCACTACTTTGTTGATGCACGTGCAGCTACTGCGCACACAATTCACAAACACAGAAAATAATTTTTTTTTTGGTTTGGACTGGAGTGTTCTTTCGGGGGCTACAGCACCCTTTAACGGTCAAGCCAGCCGGCCCTTTACTTATGACACAGGCGCACGCTTGGCACTACTTTGTTGATGCACGTGCGGCTACTGCGCACACAATTCACAAACACAGAAAATAATTATTTTTTTGGTTTGGACTGGAGTGTACTTTCGGGGGTTACAGCACCCTTTAATGGTCAAGCCAGCCGGCCCTTTACTTATGACACAGGCGCACGCTTGGCACTACTTTGTTGATGCACGTGCGGCTACTGCGCACACAATTCACAAACACAGAAAATAATTTTTTTTTTGGTTTGGACTGGAGTGTACTTTCGGGGGTTACAGCACCCTTTAACGGTCAAGCCAGCCGGCCCTTTACTTATGACACAGGCGCACGCTTGGCACTACTTTGTTGATGCACGTGCGGCTACTGCGCACACAATTCACAAACACAGAAAATATATTTTTTTTGGTTTGGACTGGAGTGTACTTTCGGGTGTTACAGCACCCTTTAATGGTCAAGCCAGCCGGCCCTTTACTTATGACACAGGCGCACGCTTGGCACTACTTTGTTGATGCACATGTGGCTTCTGCGCACACAATTCACAAACACAGAAAATAATTTTTTTTTTGGTTTGGACTGGAGTGTTCTTTCGGGGGTTACAGCACCCTTTAACGGTCAAGCCAGCCGGCCCTTTATTTATGACACAGGCGCACGCTTGGCACTACTTTGTTGATGCACGTGCGGCTACTGCGCACACAATTCACAAACACAGAAAATTATTTTTTTTTTGGTTTGGACTGGAGTGTATTTTCGGGGGTTACAGCACCCTTTAACGGTCAAGCCAGCCGGCCCTTTACTTATGACACAGGCGCACGCTTGGCACTACTTTGTTGATGCACGTGCGGCTACTGCGCACACAATTCACAAACACAGAAAATAATTTTTTGTTTGGTTTGGACTGGAGTGTACTTTCGGGGGTTACAGCACCCTTTAACGGTCAAGCCAGCCGGCCCTTTACTTATGACACAGGCGCACGCTTGGCACTACTTTGTTGATGCACGTGCGGCTACTGCGCTCACAATTCACAAACACAGAAAATAATTTTTTGTTTGGTTTGGACTGGAGTGTACTTTCGGGGGTTACAGCACCCTTTAACGGTCAAGCCAGCCGGCCCTTTACTTATGACACAGGCGCACGCTTGGCACTACTTTGTTGATGCACGTGTGGCTACTGCGCACACAATTCACAAACACAGAAAATATTTTTTTTTTGTTTGGACTGGAGTGTTCTTTCGGGGGTTACAGCACCCTTTAACGGTAAAGCCAGCCGGCCCTTTACTTATGACACAGGCGCACGCTTGGCACTACTTTGTTGATGCACGTGCGGCTACTGCGCACACAATTCACAAACACAGAAAATAATTTTTTTTTTGGTTTGGACTGGAGTGTACTTTCGGGGGTTACAGCACCCTTTAACGGTCAAGCCAGCCGGCCCTTTACTTATGACACAGGCGCACGCTTGGCACTACTTTGTTGATGCACGTGCGGCTACTGCGCACACAATTCACAAACACAGAAAATTATTTTTTTTTTGGTTTGGACTGGAGTGTACTTTCGGGGTTACAGCACCCTTTAACGGTCAAGCCAGCCGGCCCTTTACTTATGACACAGGCGCACGCTTGGCACTACTTTGTTGATGCACGTGCGGCTACTGCGCACACAATTCACAAACACAGAAAATATGTTATTTTTTTAGCACTTGGGGGGAGCACCCCTGATGGACAGAGCACCCTCTGGACAACACTACAGCACCCCTTTAGGACTGGGACACTGCACAGGACTTTGGGGTGGACACAGCCCCTATGGAGAACTGACTGCACAACACAGTCCAGCCAGCCCCTATGGACTTTGAAGTAGTGGACACAGCCCCTATTAACAACAGCAGCACAGCACAACACAGCCAGCCCCTATGGACTTTGAAGTAGTGGACAACAGCAGCACTACACTACACAGCCCTAACTCCCACCCTCCCTCTTCACTGTCCACAGCCGAGTGAGAAAATGGCGCCGACGCGGGTACCTTATATAGGATCCAAAACCCGCGAGACTCGGAAGGCGGGATGATGATGTTTTGCCTCGATTTCAGTTCCGAGTCAGACGGGAAAAGTCGAGCCTGACTCGGATCGGACTCGGATCGGGGGGGCTCGGGGGGGTTCGGATTTCAGAAATCCGAACCCTCTCACCCCTAATATATATATATATATATATATATTAATGATGAGCGGGTTCGGATTTCTGAAATCCGAACCCCCCCGATCCGAGTTGGAAACTGAGTCCGGCTCGGGTTTTCCCGCCTGTCTCAGAATTGAAATCGAGGCAAAATGTCATCATCCCGCCTTCCGGATCTCTTGGGTTTTGGATTCTATAAGAGGTCCCCGCGTCGGTGCCATTTCTCACTCCGGCTGTGAACAGTCAAGAGGGAGGATGGTAGTTAGGGCTTGCTGGGCTGTGTTGTGTTGTGCTGTGCTGCTGTTGTCCATAGGGGCTGAGGAGCTTATTCAGACCCGGTCGTTAGCTCTATGAGCTCGCAAATAGGACAATGTTGCTCCAGTGCGCATGCGTAGCAGACGGGGCGAGCTGTCGATGTTGAGTGACAGCTCACTCTGTTTGCTGGGCGGGCGGGGGGCATGCCAGCCAAACGGAGGCATTCCTGTCGGAACACTTACCATTTAGGGGAGGCTCCACTGACATCATCAGTGATGTCAGTGGGGAGCTTCCTGCTCAAACAGAGCAGGAAGCTCCCTGGGGATTAAGGTTGACGAGACCCTACCTTAGGGTCTCGTCTTAAGCCCTGATGGTCTTGACCATCGCGACCATAACCCTTAGCTGTTAACCCACAGCCTAACGACCGAAATGGAGGCGGCCGTTCAGGATGCAAGCGGCCGCCCTGTTTCAGAATGACCGCTTGCATCCTACGACCGCCTCTGAATGAGGCCCTGTGTCCACTCCTCCAAAGTCCATAGGGCCTGGCTGGGCTGTGTTATGCTGCTGTTGTCCATAGGGGCTGGCTGGACTGTGTTGTGCTGCTGATGTCCATAGGGGCTGGCTGGGCTGTGTTGTACAGTCAGCTGTCCATAGGAGCTGTGTCCACTCCAAAAGTCTATAGGGGCTGCCCGGGCTGTGTTGTGCAGTGTCCCATAAAGGCTGTAGTCCTATAGGGGTGCTGTAGTGTTGTCCAGGGGGTGATCTGTCCATCAGGATTGCTCCCCCCAAGTGCAAAAAAAACATTTATTTCTGTGTTTGTGAATTGTGTGTGCTGTAGCCGCACGTCTATCAACAAAGGAGCAGCGCCAAGCGTGCGCCTGTGTCATAAGTCTGTTAAAGGGTGGTGTAACCAACAAAGTGCACTCCAAAAAAATAAAATTCTTCTTTTCTGTGTTGTCAACTGTGTGCGCTGTAGCCGCACGAGCATCAACAAAGGAGCAGCGCCAAGCATGCACCTGTGTCATAAGTAAAGGGCCGGCTGGCTCGTCTGTTAAAGGGTGGTGTAACCGCCAAAGGGCACTCCACAAAAAATAAACAATTTTTTTTTCTGTTTTTGTGTGAAATGTATGTGTAGTAGCCCCATATGCATCAACAAAGGAGCAGCACCAAGCATGCGTCTGTGTCATAAGTCTGTTAAAGGGTGTGTGTAACCCCCAAAGTGCGCTCCAAAAAAAATTTAAAATTCTTCTTTTCTATGTTGTGAATTGTGTGTGCTGTAGCCGCACATCCATCAACAAAGGAGCAGTGACAAGCATGTGCCTGTGTCATAAGTCTGTTAAAGGGTGGTGTAACCCCCAAAGTGCGCTTCACAAAAAATAAACAATTCCTTTTTTTCTGTGTTTGTGTGTGAAATGTATGTGCAGTACCCGCATGTGCATCAACAAAAGAGCAGCGCCAAGCGTGCGCCTGTGTCATAAGTCTGTTAAAGGGTGTGTGTAACCCCCAAAGTGCGCTCCACAAAAAATAAACAATTCTTTTTTTTCTGTGTTTGTGTGTGAAATGTATGCGCAGTAGCCGCACGTGCATCAACAAAGGAGCAGCGCAAAGCGTGCGCCTGTGTCATAAGTAAAGGGCCAGCTGGCTCGTCTGTTAAAGGGTGGTGTAACCCCCAAAGTGCACTTAAAAAAAAATGAAAAATTCTTCTTTTCTGTGTTGTGAATTGTGTGCGCTGTAGCCGCATGTCCATCAAGAAAGGAGCAGCGCCAGGCATGCACCTGTGTCATAAGACTGTTAAAGGGTGGCGTAACCCCCAAAGTGCACTCCAAAAAAATAAAAAATTCTTCTTTTCTGTGATGTGAATTGTGTGCGCTGTAGCTGCACGTGCATCAACAAAAGAGCAGCGCCAAGTGTGTGCCTGTTTCATAAGTCAGTTATAGGGTGGTGTAACCACCAAAGTGCACTCCCCAAAAAATAAAAAATTCTTCTTTTCTATGTTTGTGTGCGCCTTAGCCGCACGTATATATCAATACAACATAAATGGAGGACAAAACTTTGTCCGATAAAAATAAAATAGGGAAAGATCAAGAACCACTTCCTCCTAGTGCTGAAGCTGCAGCCACTAGTCATGACATAGACGATAAAATGCCATCAACGTCGTCTGCCAAGGTCGATGCCCAATGTCATAGTAGAGGGCATATAAAATCCCAAATGACAAAGTTCAGGAAAATGACCTTAAAAATAACATTTAAATCATCTGAGGAGAAACGTAAACTTGCCAATATGCCATTTACGACACGGAGTGGCAAGGAACGGCTAAGGTCTTTCCCTATGTTCATGACTAGTGGTTCAGCTTCACATGATGATGGAAGCCCTCCTCCCACTACAAAAATCAAACGAGTTAAGCTGGCAAAAGCACAGCGAAGAACTGTGCGTTCTAAGAAGATATCACGAATCCCCAAGGAGAGTCCAAGTGTGGTGGCGGTTGCGATGCCTGACCTTCCCAGCACAGCACTGGATGCGAAGATGTGGCTCTTTCCACCATTTACACGCCCTCTGCAAGTGCTGAAAGGAGCACCCACAGTTCACTTGCTTATATGCAAATTGAAGATGTCACTGAAGTACAACAGGATGAGGATATTGGTGTAGCTGGCACTGAGGAGGAAGTTGGCGAGGAGGATTCTGATGGTGATGTGGTTTGTTTAACTCAGGCTCCGGGGGAGACAGTTGTTGTCCGTGGGATGAAAAAGCCCATCACGGTCATGCCTGGGCAGAAGACCAAACATTCCACCTCTTTGGTCTGCCAATATTGCTATCCAAATCCGGACAACAACTGTCTTGCCATATGTACCATATGTAAAGGTGAAATAAGTAGGGGTAGGGATGTTAACCACCTAGGAACATCCTCCCTTATACGTCACCTGCAGCGCATTCATAAAAAGTTAGTCAAGTTCAGAAACTTTGGCTAAGACCATAAGCAGTCCAGGGACACATAAATTCCTTTGTCCTGTTGTATCTAAGCGCCTGCAAACCACACCGTCAACTCCCTCCTCATCAATTTCCTCCTTAGTCAGGATCGGAAGTAGTCCTGCAGGCCATGTCACTGGCATGACTGACTCTCCTATCCGGGATTTCTTGGGAGGATTCTGCATTGCTATGCCTACTGCTGCCGCTGTTGCTGCTGGGAGTCATTCATCATCCCAGAGAGGAAGTAGGAACACCACTACTTCTATTACTAAGCAATTGACCCTCCAACAGTCCTTAGTGAGGAAGCTGAAGTACGACAGCAGTCATCATGAAGCAAAACGGATATCTGAGGCCTTGACTGCTATGTTGGTGTTAGACGTGCATCCAGTATCTGCCATTAGTGCAGTGGGATTTAGACAATTGAAGGAGGTAGGGTGTCCCTGGTTCCAAATTCCGTCTAGATTCCACTTCACTAGGCAGGCGATACCGAGACTTTACAGAAACATCAGAAAAAGTGTCCTCGGTGTCCTAAAAATTGTGGTTGTACCCAATGTCCACTTAACCACGGACATGTGGACAAGTGGAACAGGGCAGACTAAGGACTATATGATTGTGACAGCCCACTGGGTAGATGTGTCACCTTACGCAGCAACAGCAGCAGCGTCACCAGTAGCAGCATCTCAGAAACGCCAGCTCTTTCCAAGGCAGGCTACACTGTGTATCACCAGTTTCAGTAAGAGGCACACTGCCAACAACCTCTTAGAGAAACTGAGGGAAATCATCGCCCAGTGGCTTACCCCACTTAGACTCTCCTGGGGATTTGTGATATCTGACAATGCCACCAATATTGTGCGAGCATTACATCTGGGCAAATTCCAGCATGTCCCATGTTTTGCTCACACAATAAATTTGGTGGTGCAGAATTTTCTGAAAAATTACAGAGGTGTGCAGGAGATGCTTTCGGTGGCCTGAAAAATTTCTGGCCACTTTCACCATTCAGCGACTGCGTGTCAAAGACTGTAGCACCAGCAAACACTCTTGAACCTGCCCTGCCATCACCTGAAGCAAGAGGTTGTGATTTGGTGGAACTCAACCCTCTATATGCTTCAGAGGATGGAGGAGCAGCAAAATGCCATTCAAGCCTATACATCCACCTATGACATAGGCAAAGGAGGGGGTATGCACCTGACTCAAGTGCAGTGGAGAATGATTTCTGTGTTGTGCAAGGGTCTCCAGCCCTTCGAACTTGCCACACGTGAAGTCAGTTCAGACACTGCCAGCTTGAGTCAGGTCATTCCCCTCATCAGGCTTTTGCAGAAGCAGCTGGAGAAAGTGTAGGAGGAGCTAATATGGAGCGATTCCACTCGGCATGTGGGACTTGTAGATGAAGCCCTTCACTCGCTTTGCCAGGATTCCAGGGTGGTCAATCTGTTGAAATCAGACCACTACATTTTGGCCACCGTGCTCAATCCTAGGTTTAAAGCCTATGTGGTGTCTCTCTTTCTGGCCGACACAAGCCTGCAGAGGTGCAAAGACCTGCTGGTGAAAACACTGTCAGCTGAAGCGGAACGTGACACGTCAACAGCTCCTTCTTCATTTTCTCCCGCAACTGGGGCTGCCAGGAAACAACTTAGGTATCCTAAGCAACCTGCTGGCGGTGATGCAAGGCAGGCAGGACCAAGTTTGGACATCTGGTCCAGACTGAAGGACCTGGCAACAATTTCTGACATGTCTACTGTCACTGCATATGATACGGTCACCATTGACAGAATGGTGGAGGATTACATCGGTGACAGCATCCAAGTATTCATGTCAGACAGTCTGTACCTGTACTGGCAGGAAAAAGAGGCAATTTGGAGGCCCCTGTACAAACTGGCTCTATTTTACCTGAGTTGCCTCCCCTCCAGTGTGTACTCCGAAAGAGTGTTTAGTGCAGCCGGGAACCTTGTCAGCGAAAAGCGTAGGAGGTTGCTTCCACAAAATGTGGAGAAGATGATGTTCATAAAAATGAATTATCAACTCTTCCAGGGAGACCGGCCTCCAGAACATACAGAGAGACCTGTGGTGGTGGATTACAGCGTTGACGAGTTAATACTCTGATGATGAGGATGTACACAACACTGAAGAGGGTGAGGAATCGGTGGATGAGGAGGATGAGGACGACATCTTGCCTCCGTAGAGCCAGTTTGTGCAGGGACAGATTAATTGCCAGCTTGTTTTGTGGGGGCCCAAACGAACCAATCATTTCAGCCACAGTCGTGTGGCAGACCCTGGTGCTGAAATGATTGGTTTGTTAAAGTGTGCATGCAACATAAGGGTGAGTGGGAGGGCAAAAGGACAATTCCATCTTGCACCTCTTTTTTTCTTTGCATTATGTACTGTTTGGGGCCTAGTTTTTCAAACTGCCATCCTGTCTGCCACTGCAGTGTCACTCCTAGATGGGCCACGTGTTTGTGCCGCCCACTTGTGTCGCTTAGCATAGTCATCCAGCTACCTCAGTGCAACCTTTTGGACATAAAAACACTATTGTGAGGTGTGAGGAGTTCAGAATAGACTGGAAATGAGTGGAAATTAAGGTTGTTGAGGTTAATAATAGCATAGGACAGAAAACCCCACAAATTCTGTGATTTTAGCTGTTTTTATGCTTTTTTTAAAAAAACAATACAGATCCAAAACACAAAACCTAGAACCCAAAACATGGAAGGGTGGGTTTTGGCAAAACCTATCCAGATCCAAAACACGAAGAAAGATCCAGATCCAAAATCAAAACACAAAACACGAAAAGTGGCCGGTGCACACCCCTACTGAATTCTAAAACTGTTCTATTCAAAAACATAAACAAAAGCAAAGATTATAAGTCTAGTTTGTTATAGTGTGTTATTATGATGTTAGAATGTAGAAGGCCAAATATTGGGTGGGGCACACATGGCTGATTGATCAACCATGGCCACTGGATTAGTGTTATAAGGAAAAGGAGGCTGCAAACTGGGTGTCATGTTATGATTTGGCCATATGGGATATGTTGCTGTTAAGGGTCAGGCTGGTTATCACTTATCAGTGGACACATTATTATTATAGTTGTTATTTTGGGTTGCCATCTCCTGAAGGGTGTCTACCAACAGACAGAGACTACCCATCAGCTCAGGCATAGACACTTCCTGAGGAACAGAGCTCTGTTCTCTGGAGGGAAGACAAATAGGTGGGGGCCCCTGTTCCAACATCTGAAGATTTTCTCTCTCCACATCATCTTTTATAGATGAAAAAAAAATGTCATTGGTGACATCTAGCTCCTCTTTCTGTACCCTGCTCACCCTTTTTCTACAGGAAGTCCAGGATGGATGGTTTGGAAGAAGAAGGCCTAGCAATGTATGGGGATGGTCCTTATCAAGACCTGGTCCCCCCAGCGGGTGTAGTCTGGGAGGTATTGGTTGGCATGCAGGCAGCGGAATAACAAAGGCCTCCATGTTGTCATGTTCTCACTATTCCATATTTCAGTTTGCGATTCAGGTAGGAAAAAAGTCAGCTACAGAACACAGAATCACTGGATGTCTTAGTGCATTCAGGCCAGATACGATCCATGAATTTGCAGACAGATTCCAGACAGATGAATATTTTGCTTGGGATAATCTTTGGTAATTCCGGGCAAAGGTGGGTGTTATAGCCAGACACTTTGAAGGCTACAACTTTGAACTGCTTTATAGAAAACAAGAAACCTTTCCACACTGCAGAACATGATGGAGAAATCCCTTGAAGTTCAACACCTAGAGCATCTTTTTTTCATGTATTCTGAGGCCTCTCCTGACTGTGATGAAAGATTCTCCACACTGTAGTCTTCCATTGTGACTTTTTAATGGTGATTTCAATGTTGTCCACTGGCTGATATCCATTTCATCTGAGGGTTTGGTTTTCCCCATGCAAATGAGACAATTCACATCCAGAAGGTGACTCTTATGTTTAGCCGTGGTGTCAGTCTCTCTTTTCGTAGAATTTGCACAGTCTTGGTCTTGGGGGCACCATGATGAATCAGACAGATCCTCCAGGGTAAACATCTGATCTGGTGTTGTATCTATTTCTATTAAACCTTTGTGTGTGAGTTTAGTCATCTGCCGCTTGTGGTGGAGTTCTTTTTCTGCTTTCTAAATGATCTCCAGACACAACATAAAACTTAAACCTTAAGCTGAAATGTTAAAGCTCTGTTCCACTTGTTCACATATCTAAGAAGTGGACAGTGGGAACAACGGCAATTTGAAGGCCACTAACTAACTCTGGGTTTTATAATGTCCCTGTACAGGTTAGGAAATTCCTTTACAGAACAGAAGGTTTGCAAAGGATTATTTAAGGCAATTGTTTATCTATTTTTGGAAAGTACACTTCCTAGTCCCCTTCTGGGATGAAAAAATCCACTCCCAGCAAGCAGGTATGGCACTCAAGAAAGATTTCCCAAGAAAGACACAACGTAAGACTTAAAACTTAAATCTGAAATATTGCATTTCATGCTCTGTTCCACTTGTTCACATATCTGATATGGTTAAGTGGACAGTGGGAACAATGGCAGTTTGAAGGCCACTAACTAAGGCTGTTTTTTAATGTCCCTGTACAGGTTGGAAAATTTCTTTACAGAAGGCTTGCAAAGCATTATTTAAGTCAGTTGTTTTTTGGAAGCACTCTTCATGGTCCCCTTCTGGGATTAAAATCCACTCCTAGCCGCAGAAGCAGGCGCAGGATTCTCAAGAAAGACACAATGTAAGGCCTTAAATCAGGGGTAGACAATTTCAGTCCTTGAGAGCTCACGTTTTCCAGATGACCTAGCTGGTGCACAGGTGTATTCATTACTCACCAAAACATTTAGAAAGATCCATAGGTGGAGTTATTTATTATAATTGTGATTCTGTGAGGAGATATGGAAAACATGCACTGTTCGTAGCTCTTGAGGACCAGGGTTGGCTACCCCTGCCTTAAATCATAGGTCTTATGCTTGTCCACATATCTGTGCTGGTTAAGTGACACTTTGAGGCCACTAACTAACTATGTTTTTTTTTATGTCCCTGTACAGGTTGGGAAATGCCTTTGTTTGCAAAGGATTATTTGTCAATTGTTTATTTTTTTGGAAGCACTCTTCCTGGACCCCTTCTGGGATGAGAAAATCAACTCCCAGCAGCAGCCATGCTCAAGGATTCTTCTGTGGCAAGGACTGTATCACATTTTATTTGTAAATGCTTCCTCCCCTCCCATTCTCCCTCATAAATTTTCTTCAGAATCAAAAAACGAAATTACATTTACTACCAATCAACCCTTCCTGTCACTCCCTGCTTTCAACTACACACATACTCCAAGTCCCTCAGGCCTCTCTTGAATAATATAAGTGTTTCCTGATGTGCCATGTTTGAAGTTGAACTGTCATGTGTTTGTGTCGCCCACTGCTGCAGCTTAGCTTAGTCAGCCAGCTATCTTGGTGCAAATTTTGGGTCTAAACTAGATGAAAAAATCAATATTGTGAGCTGTGAGGTGGTCAAAATTGATTGGAAATGAGTGGAAAAAAATGTTATTGAGGATAATAATACTGTAGAAACAAAAAAGGGCAATTTTATGTGATTTCAGCTGTTTCTATGATTTTTTAAGAAAAAATCCAGATCCAAAACCAAAACTGAAAAACAAAGCTCTGAGGTGAGGTTTTGGCAAAACCAATCCAGATCCAAAACCAGGGGAGATCCAAATCCAGATCCAAAAACAAAACACGAGGTTCAGTGCACATCTCTAGTTAAAATTAGCAAAAAACAAATAAGACCTCCATTGGTTTATCACTGATTAACCCCTTAAAACAACCTTAACTAATAAATAAAGAGAAGGACACAATAACAACTTGGCTAAAAGATCACAGCTTTTATTTACCAATTCATTAATTCACCTAACCAAGGTGGCAAGGAGAAGCTGCATACTCAGTTGCAGCCTTCCAGATGGAGACATATTCGGGGGACAACTGAAATGGTCCCCACTAAAGATGCACTTACCCTGCAAAGGACTCGCCTCCCTCCTGGGCCTAGTCCAAACGCATTGTATAAAAGCGCACGGGTCCCCACGCACAGAGAGGACAAACTCACCATATACATAGAGGGCCAGCGCCCTCACTCCGATCTCTTACACCACAATAAAGCCACTGAGATGCAGAGTTCTCCCGCCATGCTGCATCTTCCCTAAATAAATAAGGAATAAAAAGTTAGCATGATGACCAAAACAGCAGCAAAGGTTTGATTTTAGAGAGAGTGTCGCCAGTCCATGAATAGGGCATAATTAGCACTTATCCAGTTTTAAAATGCATCATACAAAGTGTATTATGTGTCATATTTTCAGCATATACAGGACCAGCGATCACAGAAAGCCATTAAATGTGGCAGTGGGGCCATTCAGCCTCAGCTGATTTTTTTTATTTCAGATGTGGGCACCATTCCAGAGCATTACAGCAAGTTCGGGAGTCAAGGGGAACAGCAAAAGAACCCAGCACTGCCCTATACATATACAGTCAGGTGCATAAATATTGGGACATTGACAGAATTTTCATATTTTGGCCTCTATTCACCACCACAATGGCTTTGAAATGAAACAAACAAGATGTGCTTTAACTGCAGACTTTCAGATTTAATTTGAGGGTAATTACATCCAAATCAGGTGAACGGTGTAGGAATTACAATGGTTTCTATATGTGCCTCCCACTTTTTAAGGGGCCAAAAGTAATGGGACTATCAACTCAAAAGCTATTTCATGGACAGGTGTGGCCTATTCCCTCATTATTTCATTATCAATTAAGCAGGTAAAAGGTCTGGAGTTGATTCTAGGTGTGACGTTTGTTTGCCAAGAGTTCCAGCCCTCAAGGCTGTTGCAGGACTGGTTCCTGCCTAATCATAGCTCTGTATTCCACTACTACTCAGCCCGGAGGCTGCATCAACAATTAACTATCAACTTTAGCCAGTGGCTGCACCAGTTATCAAGAACCAACTCTTCTTACTTCAGCCAGTGGCTGCACCAATTATCAAGTATCAACTCTTCTTACTTCAGCCAGTGGGTGCACCAATTATCAAGTGTCAACTCTTCTTACTTCAGCCACTGTTGGAGCCAACTATAAATTCTGCAGCCAGTGGCTGCACCAATTATCATGTATCAACTTTTCTTACTTCAGCCAGTGGCTGCACCAATTATCAATTCTTCAGCCAGAGGCTGCACCAATTATCAAGTATCAACTCTTCTTACTTCAGCCACTGTTGGAGCCAACTATCAATTCTTCAGCCAGTGGCTGCACCAATTATCAAGTATCAACTTTTCTTACTTCAGCCAGTGGCTGCACCAATTATCAATTCTTCAGCCAGAGGCTGCACCAATTATCAAGTATCAACTCTTCTTACTTCAGCTAGTGTCTGCTCCAGCTATCAATTCTTCAGCCAGTGGCTGCACCAATTATCAAGTATCAACTCTTCTTACTTCAGCCAGTGTCTGCTCCAACTATCAATTCTTCAATCCTCAAGGGGTACCCAAACCATCATCTTTGCATAGTCCTCAACTCTATGTATCACTCAGTTCTGAGCCAGCTAGCTGGATACAACCTTTTGGCCCTTAACTAGATGAAAAAATCAATATTGTGAGCTGTGAGGTGGTCAAAATTGACAGGAAATGTTACTGAGGTTAATAATACTGTAGGAACAAAAACAGGCCCATTTTATGTAATTTTAGCTGTTTTTATGATTTTTAAGAAAAAATCCAGATCCAAAACCAAGTAACAAAACCCGGAGGTGAAGTTTTAGCAAAACCTATTCAGATCCAAAACCAGGGAAGATCCAGATCCAAAACCAAAACACGGAGTCAGCGCACATCTCTAATAATAACACTGGGCAACAAAAATAAAATCCTTTTTTTTGCCAAGGATTTAAGATCGGTTTGAGAGTACTTGCAGGTCCTATTTTTGCTTTAGATCTTCGCTATAGCTGAATTGGCTCCAGTTTTCAAATTAATTAAAAAATTTTAAATTAAATGATTTTCTCCATTTGAAGTACCTTCCTAGCCTAGGCCTGGTTTACTTAATAAAATTGACTTAGTTTTGCTTGTTTAACAACTACCCTCTTTCAACAATAACAAGAATTTGTTTCATTTGTGATAACGTAACTGGTAGTCATGTTTGAGACACATAACACATTCAAATCTCCTTACTAACGCTTGGAAGACGCATGGAAGTGCACTGCTGGTACATCCTCAGACCACAGCAATGCCTCCTCCCAGCATACAGAGAGGAGCAACAGAGAGGACCTAGTGACACAGTTAGCACACCTCCTGTTCCTTTGTTTGGCACTCTCTCTGTCCCACCACAACCAATTTCCTGCCATCTGGGCTTGTTTTGTTCAATATGTCCTTGGCTTTTGTTGGGAGTTAGCACTGAATGTGTGAAACAAAACATTTTTGCCGTAAAAATTAGTTATTCTCGGAGACGGTGTACTAACAACCCTGATGTTTTTTTGCTATATTTATGGCAAATATAGTGTTGCAAAAGAAAGAATAAATATAACTGTATTCGTAAAACAAGCATATCAGGCTTATTTTGGATGTCACATAAGCCAGCAAGACAAGACTTGGGTGCCTCACAAAGTTTGTAAAATCTGTGTGGAATCACTCCGCAATTTGACTAAAGGTGATCGAAAAGGACATCATTTCGGCATACCTACGATGTGGTGTGAGCCAAAAGATCACTTGAGTGACGGCTATTTTTGTGCTGTAAATGTGAAGGGTATGAATCGATTTAAGAAACGCAAGTGGGAATACCCAAGTATGAATTCTGCAAAACAACAGATAGCACATAACGAAGATTTACCTGTACCATCATTAAGTTCGTTTTACAAAGATAAATGTGATGATACGGAAATGTTAATTTCATCCATTGCAAGTGACAACACAGATGAAAGTGTGTTTGAAGAAAGCTCCTCTACTCCAAACAAATTGTCTCAAAAGGAACTAAGCAATTTAATTTGTGACTAGAATTTATCAAAAAAGGAGCTGAGCTTTTAGCATCCAGACTTCAAGAAAAGCACTGTCTTGAGCCGGATGTTACTATAACATTGTATCGAAATAGAGAGCAAGTCATACTGCCGTTCTTCAGCTAAGATAACAATCTTGTGTATTGCAACAATATTCCGGAACTTCTCCAGATGATAGGTTTACCAGAATATTGAGCAGAAGACTGACAGATCTTTTTGGATAGTTCTAAAAGGAGCTTAAAATTCTTATTACTGCACAATGGGAATAAATTTGCATCGATTCCTATCGGTCATTCAACAAAACTTAAATAACCATTTGAAAATATCAAGTTAGACTTAGAAAAAATTGCTTATTCTCAGCATCAGTGGTCTGTTTGTGTTGATTTAAAAATGGTAAACTTTCTTCTTGGGCATCAAAATGGATATATTAAGGGGCATATCCAATTACCCCGTGGCTAATTATCACGCATGTCGGGATTCAATTAGCGGGGATTCCACGCGCGTGAGTCCCCGTTGTCGAACTAAACCTCACACCTCATGTAAGTGTGAGGTAAAATCTGCGTGAGGCTGCCCTATTCGGCCTTGTGCGAGCGGGTATAAAACACTGATTCTGCAGTTCTCGCGGAATCATTGTGTTCTCGCATGGAAGTCTTGTTTTAATGATGCGGGGAAAAAGCTATTTAATTGAATAGCTAATCCCCGTGTCGCAGGACTTTTGCCCGAAAATTAGTCGCGGGTGAAACCCCGCGGGTAATTGGCTATGTCCCTATGTATCCTTGTCACATATGCTTATGGGATAGTCGTGCTAAACAAAAGCACTGGCAGCAAACCGTATGGCCTTTAAGAGAAGTTATACCTGTAGGAGAAGCCAACATCATTCATCAGCCCTTAATTGACAGGAAAAAAAATCATACTGCCACCTTTCTATATCAAACTGGGTTTAATGAAACAATTTGTAAAAGCATTGGACAAGTCAAGTGATTGTTTCATGTATATTTTTCGAACATTTCCATCTCTTAATATTGAAAAATTAAAGGCAGGAATTTTTGATGGCCCACATATACAGAAACTGGTGAAGGAACCAAATTTTACCACATCTCTGACTGAAACCGAATCTGAAGAATGGCTGAGTTATGTGTCTGTCATTAGACAATCACAAGGCAGACAACTATCATGAATTAGTCCAACATGCTAAAATGTTTTGAGAAAGTAGGCGCCAACATGAGTATTAAAATACATTTTTGTACAGCCATTTAGATCACTTCCCATCTAATCTAGTAAATGTTAGCAAAGAACAGGGTGAATGGTTCCACCAGGATATTCAGGTAATGGAAGAAAGACATCAAGGAAGGTGGGATCGTCACATGATGGATGAAAATCCTACAAAAAAAGGTTCTCATAGCTTCCTAACACTTAAGTACGTAATTATCCTGTGTCTTTTTATAACATTTTACGAATCAATTTTAATCAGAATAAAAATAAATATCTTTTTAACATAGTTTAATTTATTTTTTCATAAATATTTAAGACATATGCATATCTCAAAAACTAAAGCAAACTGAAAAATAAGCATGGCATATTCATGATCAGGAGCACAAAATTAATCGAAAACCAACTCTTAAATCCCTGGCAACAGATTGACTGTTCCCCAGTGTAATATACAGTCAGGTCCATAAATATTGGGACATTGACAGAATTCTCATATTTTGGCCACTATTCACCACCACAATGGCTTTGAAATGAAACAAACAAGATGTGCTTTAACTGCAGACTTTCAGATTTAATTTGAGGGTAATTACATCCAAATCAGGTGAACGGTGTAGGAATTACAACGGTTTCTATATGTGCCTCCCACTTTTTAAGGGGCCAAAAGTAATGGGACAAACTAAACAATCCTAAATCTAACTTTCACTTTTTAATACTTTGTTGCAAATCCTTTGCTGGCAATTACAGCCTGAAGTCTGGAACGAATAGACATCACCAGACACTGGGTTTCATCCCTGGTGATGCTCTGCCAGGCCTCTACTGCAAATGTCTTCAGTTCCTGCATGTTCTTGGGGCATTTTCCCTTCAGTTTTGTCTTCATCAAGTGAAATGCATGCTCAATCGGATTCAGGTCAGGGGATTGACTTGACCATTGCATAACATTCCACTTTTTAGCCTTAAAAAACTCTTCGGTTGCTTTTGCAGTATGCTTCGGGTCATTGTCCATCTGCACTGTGAAGCGCCGTCCAATGAGTTCTGAAGCATTTGACTGAATATGAGCATATAATATTGTCCGAAACACTTCAGAATTCATTCTGCTGCTTTTGTCAGCAGTTACATCATCAATAAATACAAGGGAACCAGTTCCATTGGCAGCCATACATGCCCACGCCATGACACTACCACCACCATGCTTCACTGATGAGGTGGTATGTTTTGGATCATGAGCAGTTCCTTTCCTTCTCTTCTCTTCCCATCACTCCGGTACAAGTTGATCTCTGTCTACTCTGTCCACAGGATGCTGTTCCAGAACTGTAATGGCTTTTTTAGATGTTGTTTGGCAAACTCTAATCTGGTATTCCTGTTTTTGTGGCTCACCAATGGTTTGCATCTTGTGGTGAACTCTCTATATTCACTCTTGTGAAGTCTTCTCTTGATTGTTGACTTTGACACATATACATCTACCTCCTGGAGAGTGTTCTTGATTTGGCCAACTGTTGTGAAGGGGTTTTTCTTCACCAGGGAAATAATTATTCTGTCATCCACCACAGTTGTTTTCCGTGGTCTTCCGGGTCTTTTGGTATTGCTGAGCTCTCCGGTGCGTTCTTTCTTTTTAAGAATGTTCCAAACAGTTGATTTGGCCACACCTAATGTTTTTGCTATCTCTCTGATGGGTTTGTTTTGATTTTTCAGCCTAATGATGGCTTGCTTCACTGATAGTGACAGCTCTTTGGATCTCATATTGAGAGTCGACAGCAACTGATTCCAAATGCAAATGTCACACCTAGAATCAACTCCAGACCTTTTACCTGCTTAATTGATAATGAAATAATGAGGGAATAGCCCACACCTGTCCATGAAATAGCTTTTGAGTTGATAGTCCCATTACTTTTGGCCCCTTAAAAAGTGGGAGGCACGTATTGAACCTACTGTAATTCCTACACCGTTCACCCGATTTGGATGTAATTACCCTCAAATTAAATCTGAAAGTCTGCAGTTAAAGCACATCTTGTATGTTTCATTTCAAAGCCATTGTGGTGGTGAATAGAGGCCAAAATCTGAAAATTCTGTCAATGTCCCAATATTTATGGACCTGACTGTATATGTATAAAAAATAGCCAATGTTTAAATTCTTACCAAACTAGCCTAAGGAAATATCATAAAATAAGGGGAATTTTGCACGATTAGTGACAAGGTTGGTGAATTTCCTTTAGTGTTCAATGATATCTTAATAAATAGATATTTTATTAATTAGAGCAGTGTTTGTGATTTTAATGATAAATCTGTTTAAGCACAGGTGACTTTATTAGTACCCCAGTCATTTTGATTTAACCATCTGTGCTCAAGCATGGATATCTTTACAACCTGGACTGTAAGGCAGCTTTGAAAACAGGATTTTGGAATTACTGAGTTACACCCTTTTTACACATACAGAAAAAACCCAGGGTTTGTACCATGAATGCAAATCAACCCTGGGTTTTTGCTATATGTGAACAGAAATGGCCTGGGTCGAAGTCCCAGGTCCACAACCCTGCTTTGTACCAGGGTCAGACTGAGACCTGGGAAATTTCCAGGTTGATAGACCCATGTATTTTCCTGGTCTTATGACTGAAAGGGGTATTAGAGGGTTCATATGAATTGTATTCATTATGTTTAAATTGACTTCAGACTAGTAGTTCTCAACCTCAACCATCAAATTTTCCCAACAGGTCATGTTTTGAGATTTCTGTCTATGAAAGGAGATAGGATAACAGTGGCAAATGCAGGATTTCCAGAGGGGGGTTTCCTAAGGCTTAATTTTAGAGCGAGTGTGGCCTGTCAATGAAGAGGGCAGAATTAGTACTTAATCAGCTTTATTAAGCATCATACAAAGTGTATTGTGTGTCATAATTCCAGTATACACCTGACCAGCGATCACAGTAAGCCATTAGTTGTGCCAGTAGGCTGTCCTGCCTGAGCTGAACACATTTATTTTAGATGTGGGCACTGCGCACCATTCCAGACTATTCAAGCAAGTCCGGGAGCCTGGAGGAGCAGCAGAAGAACCTAGCACTGCCCTGGACATACTGTAAATGTACATATTGGGCTCTATAGCAGTGCATCTCTAACAGTGCATGTTTTCCAGATCATCTAGTTGGTGCACAGGTTATTTATTACTGGCTGATACATGTTAAAAGATCCACAGGTGGTGCAAATTATTTAATTTGTGATACTGAGAAGAACATGCAGCACTAGTAACAATCTATTATAGTACTATTTCTATTGTGGTCATGGTGTGGGCTGGGGAGGGGGTTTCCAGGCAGACGGAACCCCCCTCCGTTTGCCTATGGATAATTATTGACCAAGCAAATTAGATTAACTCACCTGTGCATATTTAAAGAAGTCCACAAAACATGGACTGTTGGTGCTACTTGAAGACTACAGTTGAGAATCCCTGCTTTAGACATCTGTTGCAGGTTTTTAGCTGAAATTATTGTAATAAAGACAAACAAATATGTCTAATGTGTAACCCAACATTGGAGAAATAACTACAATATATTTGCAATAGTAGAAATAGTTTCAGACATAAATAAGATAGAGATCGATAAAGGGTAGTAATTATATTATCCTTGTACTACTACACATGCTGCAACATTTATTAATAAACCATTAATGTAAGTACCAAATTATAAAATGTAATTTGTACAATGTATAATTTGTACACTTTTTCAATATCTTAAAAAAGTGTACATCGGCTATAGGTATCTGTTGATACTTGATTAAAAAATTCAAATCACTTTAGTGGTCTCTAGTCCACAGGTTCTCAAACTCGATCCTCAGGACCCCAAACAGTGCATGTTTTCCAAGTCTCCTCACAGAGACTTTTGACATGTATCAGTGAGTAATGATTACACCTGTGCACCTGCTGGACTGAGTTTGAGAACCACTGCTCTAGTCTATATTTACACATTTTAAAAAAATCATAGCATAAAACAATTAAACATAATTATTATTTAATATTAAAATATATAGAATGCGATTTTAGCATGCTTAAGGATGAAAACACTTGTTTTAAGGATTTTTATAGAGCCCAATACTACTGTAGCACATTTCTTTGTACTAAATAGAAAATATTGAAAATGCCAATTTTTACAAATAAAACAATATAGCCGCACAATTATTTGTTAAAATGAAAGTTAAACATTTCCTTAAGTAAAAACCCACATGAAGCAAACCCCTTGATATGTTCTATTTCATAGTAACTTGAGCTCTAATATTTTAAATATAGCTGGTGAACACTTATTTTAAGTCACATAAATGTCAAATAGCTGTAGCAATTTTCTAATGAAACATTCAATTATGTTGCTACCTCTGGGTCTTTATGATAAAGATTACAATGATAGCTCTGCTTTGCATCTCATTGAGATAATCATGACATTTTACTGTAATCAAAGGGTAATTTTTTCATTATCAGTAAGTTCTTATTTTGGCAGACATCTATTACTATGACAAGTTAATGAGGATTTCATAAACATTTCATGTACAGACAAAAATAACATAAAATAAAGTATGAAAAGGAATAAAAAATCTTTAAAGTTTACTATTAAAGGGCAATCAGCAATGCAGATGTGTCCTCATACACCTTAGCTCTAGGCTTGCCAAATAGCTCCTCTTGGCACGCAGGGGTCCTAAAAATGTAACCACAGCAAGCATAATTTTTTCCTTAAAATTTGCATCTTATTCACACCGCTAAGACAACAAGTAACAAAACTACATTGTTAGCATATACTGACCACTGGGGCTTGCAGTATTTGTACAGTCAAAAAATCTGTGTAAAGTAAAGTTCCGATATGAGTGGCCACGTCGGTTCCTCCCACCATGTTCTGTTATGCTGAATTTGTAACTTTATACATAGGTTGTACCAATTCCTTTGTGACAAAAGTTGCAACCTAGCATCTCTGCTACACTGTGAGTGGCTTTGTATCTGGCTATGAGACTAATATGCAATATTTAGGGAAAAATTATGCTATGCTACCCATGTGTGAGCACAGAAAGCATCTCACTCTGTATGGCATAAAGAACTCAGGTGTATGTAACCAAAGTGTGGGTTTCATGCCAGGGACTAAATAAATGAGAAATCACCCCTGCTAACTTGGCAACCAATGGGCTAGCAAAGTAGAAGGGCACCTCTGAACCCTGGGCCAGCCCCTGTTGCTTTCCCCAGAACATGTGAAGTTATGGCATCAGAGAAGAGGGGACCAGGAGGCTACAATACCAAATATGGCTCTCCAGGTTACAATACCAAACTTCCAGGCACCAAACAAGGTTGAATACAGGTGTCACTGGGAAAACAATGGTGATGCCCACTTTGCCTTGCACCTTAAAAGGAAATTCTGGTCACAGGCATTAGCCCCAGTTACCACCTAGATGACAGCTACAGTGCCTGGAGGTGAAAGAGATCCATCACAGCAGATCAGGTTTACACTCAAGTGACACAGGTCAGATCCCCTCTGTATTGTATAAATCTTTTGAATAGTACCTATAATAAAAAAGCAATACTATTGAATTTATTTTCTTTGTTCAATATTATATTACTCCATCTGTCTTTTTCTAACCTTTGACCTGTTATTTGCTTTTGTCTTCTATATATACACAATCATAGTTAATAGGTTCATTATTTATTATTATCTTATCCATATTTTCTCACACAGTTAATAGGTAATAATATATTTCCTTGTAATACCCATTACTTTCTTCTCAGTAAATTTAGAAATATCAGAACAGAGTATTCCTTACACGGATAACTGATAAGGACATCATTAGATATATTTACCACTACAACACTACCAACCATATCTAATACTTTTCTAATTATGTTTAACAATGTTTGATATAAACTATTGCTAACAAATATGCTGAGATATTTCTTTATTTTTGTTTTTTTGGGTGGGATCCTTATTATCACAATATGGTGGGATCCTTATTATCTTCTGCCCCAATCCTCCCCTAGTAACTAGGCAGAGTAGTGGGCATGGATGTAATTCTGACTCACAGATTTCCTCTGCGTAATCATTCTGTGCTTTATTCGTCAATGAACTTCATCCACAGCAATGCCGCAAGCCACATGGGAAATCTCTGCACCAGAGCTTCAGATTTTACACCCTGTCACTGGGGAGGATTAGTGGCAACACCAGAGCAGCTGGAAATTGATTCAATGACAGAATGTCAACATTTTTAATATCCATAGATGAGTTTATTTTTATAACTTTAGGATTAGCTTTAGGCTTAGATTTAGGGTTTGGCATATGGCATTTACAATGTTGACATATTCTACCACATCCTTTTTCAAAGTAACAATATACATAGCTCCACACATTATTACCGACAGCTTCCATTTTCTGACCATTTGTTTTTAATTGGTCCACAACCAGCATCTTACCTATATCGCCGGACTTCCAATCCCTTGATGTTGCCTCAGGCCCTCTGCAGTGAATTCAAAATATTTGGGCATTTGGATCACTAATATGCAAAAGTATGTCAACCTTAACCATGAGCCAGATATTGATTATCTCAAAACCAAGTATGATATTTGGAAAAAATTCAACGGACCTCCAATAACTATGCATAGGGGAACACAGTAAGGGTGCCCCCTTTCACCCTTATTATTTAATTGACCCACTCTTTAGGGATCCCTATAGGTAATGAAGAGGTTCGACTCATGGAATTCGCTGATGATGTCTTATTGTATATATCTAATCCTGAAGATTCCCTATCCGCAGTTTTAAATATTCTGAGTGATTTTTGAAGTAAATATTTCTAAATCCGCGGGTCTATGTTTAACAGCAGGGTTGGTCCAACCATTATGGAGCAGAGACATTCCTTGTCTTGGGCTAAATCTCACATTACATATCTGGGTATCCAATTACTGATGTCGCCATCTACTCTTTATTGGATAAATATCACCAAGGTCATTTCATCCATTGCAGCAGAGCTGAAGGGGTGGAGCAATCTTCTGTTGTCCATTAGGTAGGGAAAGTCTAATAAAAATGCTTACATTATTTATTGCAATCATTGCCACTTCAACTCACACATAGGTACACCTTACAGATTAATGCTTTATTTAGGAAATTCCTTTGGAAGGGCAAACGTCCTAGCATAGACCCCCTACAACTACAGCAGATGAGGTACAATGGAGATATTAATTTTCCACATTTAACCCATTACAATCATGCATCTATTTTCACTACCTGCAGGATTGGCTACACAATTGTAACATATACACGTACAAACAATTTTTGCCAGAAGGCAATTTAATTTGCTTCATACACCAGCATGATCCTAAAGTTAGTCAGAAGGTACAGGAGAACCCCCTGTTGTGGTCCACAAGGAGCTTGTGGCAAATACTTCACCAACACAATTTAAATGCGCACAAATCCTTATTTCTGCCTTTTCTGACCAATTCTGATTTTCAAAATGGACTTGCATCCATTCCTTTCATTTTATGGTGGAGAGAGGGAGTGAAAGATGAGAGTAATGCTTTAGATATCTCTAATAAATGTCTACTAACTTTTGAGCAGGCAAGAGAAAAATACTCAATACTCCAATGATTCCCTTTAGCATTCTTTCAAGTGCAACACTATGCAAACTCTGTAATCATGTTTTTGTTCTGATTTGGATTGGCCGAAAGCCATTTATGGTATGCTGCAATGTCCTCCACCACAAGGAGGGCTATATCATTGCATTATAATATTCTGAGAAAGCAGATGGATCATGAGCAGGTTAGCATTTAAGGCATTCAGTAACTTCATGTAAAAGATTGCAGCAGCTGCAACAACTGTATAGTTTGCCATGCCACCAACTGAAGCACGCTGAAGCAAGAGGTAGTAACCAGGTTGAATGTTACCCTTTATATGCTTCAGCAACTCAAGGAACAGCAATAAGCCATCAAAACATACATATCAAGCCATGATTTAGGGAGAGGGGAGCATGTTTCCTTAGTCCAGCAGAGTGGAGAATGCTTTTGGTTTTATGCAAGCTACTGAAACCATTTGAAATTGCAATCAATTAAGTGAGTTCAGACACTGTTAGTCTGAGTCAGGTCAAACCCTTAACTAAACTACTGAAAAAGTAGCTAGAGAAGCTGAAGGAGGTGATGAAACTAAACAATTCCACTAAGTACGTTGGACCTGTAGATCAAGTTATTTTTCACTTTGTCAGGACATTAGGGTTTGCAACATCTTGCAATCCTTACATTTTGGCAACATTGCTTGATCCTAGTTTTAAGTCCTAAATAATGTCTTTCTTTCCAACTGACACAAATCTTAAGCGATGCAAAGAGCTCATTGAGAGTCAACTCAGCACACCAGAGTGAATCATCATTATGACATCTTGTCAGGCTTAAAAGAATTGCCCAAAATTGACACCTCTACCATGATTAAACCTGATACAGTAAGCATCAATAGAATGGTGGAGGATTACTTTAATGATACTTCTGTAATGGTGGATTCTAGAGGAAATTAGCTAATATTACATGATGATATTAACAGTGATGATGCAGATAATGAGGATGATGATGATGTGAATGATAATGATGATGATTACATATTCCAACTGTGATGATTAAATCATTCCATCATGTACCACTTCTCATTATGGACTTTGCCAAGCTTGTGTGTGTTCAACAGGCAGCATATATTACTGTACTTTTCTCAAGCATTGATGTTCTTCTGTATCTTGCAAGACAATCCATCACCAACTTCTCATCATTAAATCATATAAGGTTCATGTAGTCTTTAAATCATATTATCATAGTTAGTTTTGTTTTCATTTTCAAAATCTCATTGGATTTTTGGAAGCTTGTTTTATAACATTTTCTTCCATGTCTCCGATTTACTTTTCTTTAAAAATTACTTACTGTTAGTAGTCAATCAATGAATGCTTTACCTGGCTTCCAGTACATAAGTACTCCACCTCCATTTACCTGTATTGGCTTTAGGCCTCTAATTTAGTTATTGATTTTATGAAAACATTCCACTATGTTTCATAGATGTGCTGTATTCTTTTAAAGTGCCATGAGTTTGTGCCACTTCTCTGTTGTTGAGTTTAGTCAGCTAGCTTGCTGCAACCTTTGTCCAATATCTGGGAAAACAATATTGTGAGCTGTGAGGTGATCAAAGTTGACTGGAATGACTGGAATGTTATTGATGTTAATAACACTGAATGAACAAAAACAAGATGAAATTACACAATTTTAACTGTTATTATCACATTTTAAAGAAATCTAGATCCAAATTCAAAACACTTGAGGGTGGTTTTACCAAAACCAAAATACAATGAAGATTTAGAACAAAACACTAGGGTCAATGCAAATCTCTAGTTTAAAGGATACAGTTTTTTGTTTTCTGTAACCTGGTCAATGCCAATGTGGGGTAACAGCTCTGGATAAACTTGCAACAAGCTGGCATGGAAGGCACAGTGCAGTGAGGAGAGGCTGCAAGTGGATTGAAAAACCTCAACAGACTTTGCGCCTTTGTATACTTGCCAAAATCAGTTAGATATTCAAGTTTAGCTCTGACCAGGTGTGAAAACATGGCTCAGCAGTCAGAATTGAGCATCTACAGTAAGTGATATGGGCAAAATATAGCAATGTGTGCAATTTGTAGAGTGATGAAACCCCTGGTATTTATACTATAATATTTGTATGTGTGCTTTTTATCCAAAAAAGGGTGCATATTTTAACTATGATGACCTATTGGTAGAACAGTCAGTTGGCATAGCAGGAGAAAAAGCTAAACATTACCCCTGCATCCCCACATTTGGTTTCAGCAGTGGGTTCACCTACTCTTTGGTACAAACCTGGGTCTCACTATTCCAGTAGTTAGACTATAAATCATTGGGTTCACCAAAATGATTTATAACACTGAGAAGAATCTCATAATGTTGCAGAAAGTGAATGCAGAGAGGGGAGCAAGGGTGAAGGATTCCTACAGAAAAGCACAAAATATTGAAATATATTGAAAGTGGGGACACTGGGCCTGATTCAGAGCCGGACGCTCTGACCAGAGCGCTTGCTCTGAATCAGGGCCCTCCTACCTAAAAATGGAGCGGCCTCCTGGCAGCTCGCATCGCTGTGGGTGACCACCCACAGCTTATGCGAGCAGCCAAAATGATGGTCGCGATGGTCAAGACCATCGCGACCATCGGGCTTGCGACGAGACCCTGTGGTAGGGTCTCGGTGACCGCAAGCCCTGGAGTGATTTTGGCTCTATCAGTGATGTCAGTGGGGCCGGACCCAGACGGTAGGCGTTCCCATGGGAACGCCTCCGTCTGGCAGCCTCTCCCCCGGCACGCCCACCAAAGGGGGCATGCTGTCAATCAACATCGACAGCACGCCCACTTTGGTGCGAGACCCATAACGACGGCTTGGCCGTCGTTATTCGGGTCTCACGCATGCGCATGACGGAGCAGCCTCCGTCGTGCGCATGTGCACTAGGACACCATCGACCCGCTTGCGAGCGCTCAGCGCTCGTGAGCGGGTCTGAATCAGGTCCACTGTTTTAAAGCTAAACACAGATGCCAAACTTCTACTTCACTGAATAATTTCCAATCTTGTAATTTACCAAGGGTTACCATTTGTAACTGTTTTAAATGTTTTACTTGCAGCATGATCTGGAAGGAGACAAATTTGGCATTTTTAGGCCATCTCATGTATGTACGTGTCCTTTTTATGTATTATATGTCTAAATTAATGTAATGGTATTACACTATGAAACAATTATTCCTTTCTGACTACCATTCTACAAATATGGATATGAGAGAACCAACAATTGTAAGTTAAAGCAAAGATAAGGATATTTGAGATATGCCTATTTAAGCATACTTCAAGTGCAAAAGTATAAAACCATAGGCAGCTGACACAGTAAACCTAATATTCCTAGTGGTCATGTTGACGATTCACACATTTATAGTCCAGCATGATCACAAAAAGAAACATTTGATCACAAAGACAAACATTCTGGGTTTTTTTCTGATACACACAGATTAGAATATATGCACACCTGATGAATCAATTCATGGACAGGGAATAATTGATTGGAAATTTTCACAACTTGATTGCGAATGAGTTTTGAAGTTCCTGATATTAATTCAAGATACTTTAATTAATTGTGCAATTATATTGTTTAAAATGTTTGGCAGCAGAAACAGGTCTCTCCCATTTATTTGTAAACAAGAGGCAAATTAGAGAGTTGTGTGAAATTCATTTGGTAAGATGTCACCCGCATACACTAAAGCAGTGTTAATCAGTTGCATGATAGAATGTGACTGAACGCACTATAGCGAGAGGAAAAATTGCATCTCAGATAGAGAAACAGAAGACAAAGTGTTGCATTTGAGATGAGATCAGATTCATTGAGAACACACAGTCACAAGGATTCCTTGGGGGCTGGATGCTGCTACTACAGAGAGAGCCTGTGCCATGCCGTAAGCAGTGGTGGTTCCCATGTAGTTACAGTAACATCTCTTCCAGCATTCCACTGCTAAGCCAGTTGCACTACTAGGTTGTATCCCTTGCTGGTAAATAGAGGTTTTCCTAAACTTCATGAGAATATCTGACATCGCACCCGCAGGTATTTGAGTCCATGCAGGTTGGGCACTGTGTAAGGAGGCAGAGTGGCCCCAGGCCAGAAATCATAAGTACCTTTCATGGAATTGCTGCCATGTGGACCCATGCGACAGAGGATAATATGCATCCCGGTTGAGACAGAGGTGTCAGCTTTCAAAGTCTAATTGTTGACAGACTTGGAGAAGGGTAAATCCACAAATTTATGGTCATATGTGCAACATGTGTGAGTGAGAGACCAGCAGGTTGTCACACTGGGAAGCGGGTTTCTGAAAGCTGAGGCCAGAGGCTGCGGGAGGAAACGGAGGCGAGGGGCCTGAATGTATGACCTCCACATCCACGGGTCTTGGTCGTTGGCGAGACCTAGTCAAAGGTGCGGAATCTAACCCACGAGATGGTGTTCGCCAGTGACCCCACCAATCGGGATATGGGCTTGAGCTGCACCTCGTAAGCAGGTCGCAGTCCTTTGACTAGGTGACCAAAGCCTGCGGGAAAAGGAGAGACAAACACTCGTGGCCCAAAGGGTCTGTGCCAGTAAGAGGCACGTAAGGACAGGGGTGGAACCCCTAGTTTGGGATACTGTACTTGAGATATAAGGAAGTGTGCACTACGGACACACTCTACTGTGTTGCTGGTCAGAAGGAGTGCACCACGGTGCAATACTGTAGCATGTGGGTAGGGACCACAGAGTCTAGTAACGAGGTGGGTAGTGGTGCTGGAGCCAGCCAGAGATGATGACACTGGAGAGGTGGATATGTATAACTACACTCAGGCTGTGATGGTAAAGCACTGGTGAAATGGATAGTATACTGCACACAGGCGAGGTGGTAATGCACTGATGAGATGAACGATATAACTGCACACAGGCTGAGGTGGTAAAGCACTGGTGAGATGGACGATATAGCTGCACACAGGCTGAGGTGGTAAAGCACTGGTGAGGTAGACGATATAGCTGCACACAGGCTGAGGTGGTAAAGCACTGGTGAGGTAGACGATATAGCTGCACACAGGCTGAGGTGGTAAAGCACTGGTGAGATGGACAATATAGCTGCACACAGGCTGAGGTGGTAAAGCACTGGTGAGATGGACGATATAGCTGCACACAGGGATAGATCACTGGAAGCAAGGGAACCTGGAACAAGAGACCACTAGTAACACTAGCAGCGACAATGGTTGTTTAGGCAACTACCTGATACACAGGAGCCGGATGTATACCCCTGGAAGCCCACTGATTGGTCCACAGCATCAGCTGACCGGCCAGACTGTCAGGGAAAGAAAGGCTAGTCAGAGAAGGAAGTGTCATGGCGGCGCCCATAACGGAGACTCCGATCCCCACGCACCAGGCCGCCTGACACACCAGCATCAGGGAGAATGCTCAGCACCTCCCACATCGCCGCACCAGCTGCCCGATTGCCCGGGAAGTCAGAGGAATCCGGCGGGACGGTAAGGGACGGCCAATCCTCGGCTGAACTCTGACAAAGGTGCACCAATTTCACTAGTGTGCAATTACTTCATTCCCTAGGTCCCAGAGGGTGAGAAGCAAGGTTATTTGGTGGGTGGTCAGTCAAGAGACATTCCAATGTCAAGGGAATCCCTGGACTGGGATAGTTATCATAGGATGCTGGTAGTGTGAGTGTTGAATGGACACCCTAAAGATGAGGTTTTGGGAAATGACTTGGGGATAAATTAGCCAGTTATTTTGTTAGAGTGAATAGCCACAGATCAGAGACTAGATGCAAAGGAATTTTGCATCACCACCTGTCTTGGGCTTAATGGGCTGCACAGTAAGGTAAGATAGATTTAAGAAGAGGTAGTTATGTGGTGAGATGAGAGTATAAAGGCATTGATAATATAAGTTTAATCTGCTGTAAATCGCCATCTTCCCTTAATGCGTTATAATAAGTGGCAAATTTTACCTAGGGGCTGTGGGGCTGCAGCTCCCCCAGTAAAATCTGCTACTTCAGTAAGCCAGTTGCAGTCTGTGACTGCACTGGCTTCACTGTGACTGGAGGTGGCTTCCCATTGGAAATGCCATCAGCAGGTCACGCAAAGGACAGGTAAGCCCCATAGGGAGTTGTCTCCTCCCCCTTGGACTGCCAGTCCGGCTGCGATTAGCAGAGAGCAGCTACCAGTAGAAGCCACTGCTCTGCCTTTCAGGCAGCCCTACAGGGCTTCTTGCAGCTGCAACCAAAGAAGTCCCCAGAAGCCAGTGTTATGGGCATGCACGGTGCCACCAGCAGGTGCCGGGACCCGGACGGACATGACTAGACCAGCAGTAGTGGCAGGCGCCTCAGGTAAGAGGGCAGGAGCTGCTGCTGGTTATAATTTTAATATGTACTATCTCTGTGACTTGTGACTATGTATATGTGTATGTATAGTATTGTGATGTATTGTATAACCAAGTATGCATTCTTACATTTTGCAATGCAGGGTCACCAACACTGCTATTGTGATGTTTTTTAAATGATCCATAACAGGCATGCCTCTAGACTGCATCTGGTCTAATGACTACAAGATAATGGCAAGGGAGGATTTAGAAAATAGCATAGGTGAAGTGAATCACACAAGACCAGAAAGGTTAAAAAGTCGCAGTTTGCAGCGCAATGTGCATAACTGGTTACAATCATAGGCATGTGCAGAAGTCGACACAGGGGGTGCAACTTCAGCACTTCTCCTCCTGCCGGTTCATGAACTACCCCATCCACCACTCCTACGGGACATACTACACTACTAACCTTGGTGGCCAGATGAGTCCAGGTGAGTAGTGTATGTCCTGGAGGGGGAAGGGGGTACAGGATAGTCCATACTCCTGTGGAAAGGGAAGTGCCACATTGGCACCCCCTATGCTGGTTTCTGTGCAAGCTATGGTTGCAAACTGATAAGTGTTGATGTAATAAAATAATTCTGGTTGAACTGTACATGTGACGACAACGATCCACAAAGTGATTGAAAAGATTTTGCTACATAATGCAACCAGAAAAAGAGGGAAGACATTGATCTTAGGGCCTGATTCAGCAGTGCTAAACGCAGATTCCCGATGTTTTGGAATCTGCGCAGGCGCCAGACCAATTCTGCGCATGTGCAGAATGGGTCTGCAAGGCCACACACAAACTGGCAGCAGACTGTCAGTGATTGATTGTGGGCGTTTTTGGGGCGGGGAGGGGGCGGCGATGCCTTCCGTTTCCTGAAACATAGGCGTGTCGCCACCATTGTGGGGGAGGGAAGAAGCCAGGATCTCCGTCGGTTGATGGAGATTTTATGGCCTCATCCCCTAAACTACGGCGGCCGGCTGCGGGACCATTGGCCACCGCAGCCAGCCGGCCGATGGTCCTCAGAATAACCGATGCTGTGTTAGAAAACGCAGCTCGGTTAAGTAATGCACAGGAGACGTGATGCCTCCTGCTGCATTACCATATCTGCAAGGATCGCAATTGCAAAGCTGCCTGCGTGCATCTTTGCAAGTACGATTTTTACAGAATCAGGCCCTTAGTCCCTACTATGTGGTCAGAAGAGTTACAAGCTTGGCTCAGTCAGGGTTGCCTAAGACAAAGACTGTGGTCAGGTATAAGAAAGTGCATAATAGAGCAAAACCTTACCCTGGCATCCTCACACTGCTTTAATTCCTCAGCACTGATCTTTAATAACATAAAGAAAAATAGATAAAGGTTGGAAATGTCAACCTACAAATGGGGCTTTCATTGTGGAAATTGTCCATAGACCCTTATAGGACACGGAGCTATCCTTTTCAGCCACTTATTATATAAGATACTAGCATTGCCTGCAGCTTCGCTAGCATGGATGTATGTTATTGCTCAGCAAAACTAATTTTACCAAGACAGTAGTGGCATTTTATATTTTAATGTATATTTAATATTGTACTGTAGACATTGATCACAAAATGTCTTTGTAAACAATATTTGCAGTTTTTCTTTCAGGGATTAATACAAAAAGATGCTTGGGGCTACTAACTCATGAGCAACACTTGTAAAACTGCCAATGGGAGAAGC
The DNA here is from genome assembly GCA_031769625.1 of Taudactylus pleione. Lineage (NCBI taxonomy): Eukaryota > Metazoa > Chordata > Amphibia > Anura > Myobatrachidae > Taudactylus > Taudactylus pleione. The sequence goes on from JAUIMM010000014.1 coordinate 36,826,709, forward strand.
AGCTGGTCCTGAAATCTACGCCTGTAGCCCTGAGTATTTGTCCCTGCGACTAGTTGAAAAGGAAAAAGGCGCTTGAATTGAAAAGGAAAATTGCTGTGGTATAAACACAGTCTCACCTGCGCCAGAATTATTTTGTCTCCATAGTTCATAAACAGGCACTAAAAGTATATTTGTCCCAAATAAATCATATTTTTTGGCTTGTGGAGTCTGCACACTGCAATAGCCAAGTGTCAAGCATCTGGTTTTTCCTTTATTGCTTCTCTACCTGATGTCACATTGAGATAATACATACCTCCATTTCTTTCTAGGTGACTAAGCTATACAATATTGAAAACACAATCCAAATTCATCCCATAGTTTTTCCGTGATGTCGGAACGAACAGACAGACAAACAAAAATTCAGAAAAACATTTTTTTTGTCTCCTTAGTGCATGCACAGTCCCAAGGAGTACATTTCTCCAAAAACATTTCTATGTACAGACACAACCATTACAACTTTTTTATAATTATAGATAACAATGATGTTGCTGGAAAGTCAACAGACAACTATTTAAAATTTTTCTGAAATTATATACTGGCCTAACATATTGATTAGTGTATGCACAGTAATGCTGACATTGTGCTGCATAACATGCCATTCACTTTAATAAAACCTAAGCTTGAAAATAGCATGTATCTGCAGTAAGAAATGTTGATATGAAATGCTAGTCTATCATGTTTTTTTAAAAAATATTAACAAAAGTTAAATTTTAATATAGCAGTGCTGTATCACCATGTTTTCATAGATCATTCATTTATTAGTAGGCCGATTTGTATGATATAGGCCATATTTAATATTTTTTATCTTGGGAGGATGCCAATGTTTTACTGTCTGTTTATCATTTGTTATCATCCCAGTAGTGAACTGCAGAGGGCAGCATAGTTATAGAATCAGTGGATTATTTCAGACTGCTATAGTAACACATGTTGGTATGTTAGATGATTATAGTCAATATATGTGATTTTGATCTTTCACTTGTATGTCAGAAATAACTTAGTGTTTCCGTTTGCCTGGGTGTTAATTATTTAATGATTAGTTAATAATGTACATAATTAAATTTTTACACAAGTGATCTTGACATAAGGCCTTTTTGCTGCAATTTCAGTAAATTACTCCAATAGCTGGTAAGTAAAAAATTAAAACAATGAAATGAACATGTATAAAAAAATGCTAATAAATTAGGGGAGTTAAGGACTGCAGAGGAAAACCTTCACTATAGCTATATTATAGCTTTGCCAAAACCTGTTTTCCTACCAACACATTTGAGATATAAGTTGCTTTTCAGAATAAGATAATAAATTAATTAGCATTGTTAGTAAAATGCCACCTAAATTTTTTTTTGCAGATTTCTGTCTAATCCATATAGATGTCTCACTTGATTTTGCTTGCATTTCTAATGCATAGAAATCCCATGATTCATTAGCAGCCCGTTTCTGTTGTCCTAAACGAATTACCCCCAAAATACTTCTATCCATTAATACCTGAAAATATAGGTGTGACTGGTGGTCTTACATCTTACAACAGATACAATATATGGTATATTTTCTCCATAATTCACTACTATGAATTAATTTAATTTCAAATCCATACATTATAAATTAAAAATAGAAGTGAGTAATTCAGCCACAATTTAGTCTGTGGATCATTCAATTACTTTATCACCTTTGCAAGGTTTTGTTGCAGGCCAACAAAGTAAATTATTTCACTAATCTGTGATTAATGTCACATCTGATTATGTAAATGTCTCATTTAAAGTATCATTCCTGTACCACATTACTAGTCATGTGACATCCCAGCACTCCAAGGGGTATAACCTATCAAAAATAAGTGCAGGAAAATTGTTCTTATTCCATCACAATATAGCAATATGGAAATTTGAGTGCTCGTCTCTCTTTCTGTATATAGGAATAGACATTGATCAGCCTGTACTCCATAAATAAATTGCATACCATATTTAGTATAAACAAGCATGTACCAATATTGCAAAATAAGATCCAGGACAATTTGGTGCTAAATAATTTCATGTAATTTGTGTTATACATAGTCATTCAAACACTACGACTTCATCATGGTACTCGATGTTCACTGGATTTGGAAACAATGTCATTTATATTTATTGTCAGTGATACTGTTCAATAAATAATACTTTCATGAGGCCCATAGAATAAAACCAGAATGTCAAAACTGTGTTCAAAAATCACAATTAAAAATACTGTACTGTACAGTTATTTTATAATGTAATTTCACATCCTGTGACAATACCTGGATATTAGAACCATTGGAAAATGTGCACAAGTCTAATCCTTTTTGGCACATTTTACAAGGTAAATACAATGTTATACTGTAGTTATCTTGTGTAAATGTAGAACCTTTACAGAAGATAACTTTCCTGATCATTTCAAAAAATAATATCAGAAATGAAGTTAAATAAATGTAATCAAAATGTCTTACTTATTAAATCCATTAGATGTCCTCAGTGGACTGAAAGCAACTGCAAGGAATAAATGAGAAAACATCTACATACATACTGGTGGCCTCATTTACAGATAGGTGTAGAGATGTTAAAATTTAACTAGTTTGAAATTCCATTTCAGTGATTAGTACAATTGGCTATAGACCCATACAGAACTTGCAGTAAGAACTTTGAAGCTTGTGTTCACCATGCACATTATGCATTGTATTCTTTGCTTGAGGTTTGTGTTTTTTTTATTTTTTTAAAAAACAATACATATATTTTTAATTAAATAATGTAAAGCATTATAGAAATTTTGAAAATAGAAATACACAAACTAAAATGTATTATTTATTATTATTATTATTATTATTATTAATAATATATATTTTTTAATAATGGCCTTCTGTGCATCACTGATTCTCCTTTTTAAAACAGCTTTCTCATGTAATTATTAAACAACTCATAAAATCAAATTGGTTGTGTGTCATTTATGTGCCAAACACTGAATCCCTAATATACATATTAAAGTTGTGTACACATGTATGAATAAGACTCAATGGGGCTGATGCACAGTAAGTACTACACCAGTTGGCATAAAGTATATTATGTGAATTCACATTGCGTATGCAGTTAAATAGATTCTTAATAATAAATGTGTTTGTTTCGCATAATATGAATGGTTTACAACATGGACACAAGTGGGATGTAAGTGTATGTGATGTGTGTCTGGTGTAAACCAGATGCATATTTTACTGTGGATTACCAGAGAGAATCACAAGCTATATATATGGGAGTAAATAGTAAATACACAATTTTTGCATATGCTTTTTCACATTCATTTAGAGTTATTTTGCAACCAAATCTGCATCAGCTACAATGTGTGTGCTCAGGTGTGCAAACAGATTCACATTGACATTCCAGATTTATAACAATCCTGGACAGAATTACAAATAAAGCATGTTTGCAAATATTAAAAGGCTCTGCTAGGGAATGTGCATGTGGCTTGAATTTCTTGATTCTCAAAATGACTGAAGCTCCAATATCTGTACAAAAAAGTATATTTTGCTACACTTCAACATTATCAATTTGACAGGTTGTCATATGGCTATTTGCCATAGATGGTATTGATTAGATATTGGTTTGATACTCACAGTGTTCATAATGACTAGTGAAACAGACTATGCCACCTGTTGTAACTTGTTGCATTCATATTCTGTTAACTATGAACTCTGGCCCTGATTCAGAGCCGGACGCTCTGACCAGAGCGCTCGCTCTGAATCAGGGCCGTCCTAGTTAAATTTGGAGCGGCCTTTTGGACGCTTGCATAGCTGTGGGTTACCACCCACAGCTTATGCGAGCGTCCATGATGATGGTCGCGATGGTCAAGACCATCGCGACCATCGGGCTTGCGACGAGACCCTGCGGTAGGGTCTCGCTGCCGCAAGCCCTGGAGTGATTTTGGCTCTATCAGAGCCAAAATCACTCCCACTGACATCACTAGTGGGAGTGGGACATCACTAGTAATGTCAGTTGGGCCAGACCCAGACGGTAGGCGTTCCCCCGTCTGGCAGCCACGCCCACGGCACACCCACCAAAGGGGGCATGCTGTCACTCACCATCAACAGCACGCCCCCTTTGGTGCGAGACCCTCCATCATATTTGGGTACCATCGACCCACTTGCGAGCGTCCTGCGCTCGCGAGCGGGTCTGAATGAGACCCTCTGTGTACTCTGGGCACATTCCCCATAGAAATCATTAATCACTATGCCCAATCATATTTATGCTGTGTTCTTCATTGAAAACAAATCATTTCAACAATTAAACCTTGTTTTTTTTCTCTTATACCCCTTTTACATTGGCCAAATAATCTGGGTTATTGCCATGTCACCCGGGTCACGGCTCAATGTAAAAAATAACTCGGGTATAGTGACCCGGCAATCCAACCCAGGCTGCGAGCAGGGTGGGGACGGGAAGGAAAAGCATAGGAAAAGCCAGCTCACCGATGCTCCAAGCGCCAGCAGCAAACTTAACACTGCATCTGTGTGCAGTGTAAATGGCCCGATCTGGGAAAAACCCAGGTAAGAGCCACAATGTGAACAAAGTCTGGGCCTGATTCAGAGCCGCTCGCTCTGACAGAGCACTCACTCTGAATCAGGGTCAGGCTTTTTTTTTTTTTAGGTGCGACCTCTTGGCCGCTCGCATAGCTGTGGGTGACCACCCACAGCTATTGCGAGCGGCCATGATGATGGTCGCGATTGTCAAGACCATCGCAACCATCGGGCTTGCGACGAGACCCTTGTGGTAGGGTCTTGTTGCCAAGCCCCAGAGAGATTTTGGCTCTAACAGAGCTGGAATCTCTCCACTGACATCACTCGTGATGTCAGTGTTGCTGCCCCCAAACGGCAGGCATTCTCATGGGAACGCCTCCATTTGGGCAGCCACCCCCCGGCCCGCCCACCAAAGGGGGCGAGCTGTCACTCAACATCAACAGCTCGCCCCCTTTGGTGCGAGACCCGGAACGACGGATTGCCCATTGCTAGCCGGGTCTCGCGCATGCGTATGATGGAGCCGGCTCCAATGTGTGCATGCGCTGTGGGCCACCATCGACCCAGTTGCGAGCTCTCAGCACTTGCGACCGGGTCTGAATCAGGCCCTCTGTTTCAGGTCTTTCCCGGGTTGGATCCATTTTCCAAATCTCATGTCATACCTGGGATTTTGTGTATTATTCATATCCATTTTGTAAGTAAATGTACTTATTATGTGGGTTTTATCAGCCTGTAATAAACTGCAATCAATTAGTAATTAGTAACTCTAAACCATATTATGATATTTGCAAAGCAAACAATTAGAAATATTGTCATTCAGGATAAATGTGATTTTCTTTTGGTAATGCTCTGTGAAATTATTTTCTTTCAAACTTATGTTTCACTGCAGTATACATGGTGAACAGGAAATAAATGATACAATGTCCAGGAGACTCCCAAATTTTGGAGGGTGCCACAGACTACTGGTAGAGGAGATACCCCTCATATCCTGACCACTTCCTAGTGAAATGGGAGACTAGGGTGTCTCATGATGGGATTTTAAGCTAAAGGCATCATAATGCACACAGGGGGGTGTCATGAAGCCATCTGTGGAATTGCACCCCAGGGGTGATTTTAATTTAACAATAGTGCACAATTTATATTTGTGAGTCACAAATAATTACATTCCAAATTACTAACTAAGACAACTGACTCTGCTTTATGAAAATAGTAGCAGTAGAGAGTCTTCACTGAGTAGACATATACATGTCGGCAATATGTGTGGTCTATGTATTTAATTAGTTTTATTTGATGTTAGATAGTATCAATCAATACATCTTGGCATGTTTATTAACTTTTCTCTATTTTTCTAAACATATATATTGGGGATTTTTTTTACAATGGGAAATGCAGCACTTACACATCTAATTTTGCTTGTTTATTATATCATTGCCTCTGCTTTTGCTCATTACAATATTACAAGCTATGGATGCACAATGAATATTCAGCAGTGCACCTAGATGTTTCATCCAAGGGCACATGAAGATGCACCTACAGTATTCGCCGCACATCAAAACTCCTACTTTACATCTATATATTTCAATGAGAAGGTAATTATCCTAAAATACTGCTTGCTTTAGATTCTTTTATAGCTAAAATTAGAGGACATTCATATATGGAACTTCTCTGTATAAAATCAGACAATATTTCCCTTCTGGCCAAACACATGTCCAAATTGGAATCAACCAATTGGGTCTGCCAATATTTGAGCACATTAAGATATTGGTTTGTCATGTTGTCTAATTCAGCAATAATTACCAACCAGTGCAAAGTGTGTTGGCCCTGCATATTAGATCAAAATTTGATCTGACTGGATCAGGTTTGATTGAATAGGGTTGAGAAATATGCTGAGCTGTTACATTATTGCCAAGTGTCATTAGTCAAATTGAAATCAAGGAGTACATACTGTATACTGAAGTTTGAGCTAGGTTATTTGGGTGTTTTTCTATCCTATCAATTATTTTACATAGACAAGTATGCAAACCACAGATTTACTAAGCATCAGGTTGCAAAAAGGAATAAAACTAGCCATAAATGATGGCCAACCAGTCCAAACAATATCCATGCCTGATGTCAGTTTGTGTGATGCACTGCACAGATCACTATGATCTGGGCAGGTTTTGTCGCCTTACTGTTGATGGGCTGAGTAAGGAATGTCGGGGTTTAGTTTCCCGGCAGTCAGAATCCCGATGCTGGCATCCCAACAGGGTTAGGATACTGAAACCTGTTGGTCAGTATCCGAAACCTCCCCCTCTCTCTATCCCTTTTCCTCCCTCCCCACACCCTAAACCTAACCTCCTCCACTAGTGCCTAAACCTAACTATCCCCTTTAGTACCTTGCCCTAACCCTGCCCCCTAGTGCCTAACCATAACCCTCCCCCTAGTGCCTAACCCCTAGCCCTAAACCTTCCCCTAATCACATTACTTACTCTTGTCAGGATGCCAGCAGTCGGGATGCTGGTGCTGGGATTCTGACAGGTGTCGGGATTCTGGCATTCTAAGCGCCAGCATCCTGACTGTCTGTATTATAACAGCATCCCATGTTGATAAATGGTTAAAAAAGGTGTTTAAAAAGTATGGGACCCTCCAAAGCCAAAACCAGCCCGGTACCTAGGCTACTATTGGAAAATAGGGGGGGTTGATGTGGGGGTACCCCAAATTTTCTGATAACCAGCACTAGGCTGAACCAGCCAGAGGTTCTCTCTGCTATAACAGCTACCAGCCCCAAACTGGTCAGCCCAGGGCTGGAATCCCTAGGGAAGTGGCCCTCCCTCCCAAGGATAAACAGCCCTGGGCTAAAACTCAGAGCTCTTCTCTGTGCTACCTAGGCTTTGGGTGTGTAGGTAACAGTAATTTGCTAAATAATATTGTTTTTTACAGTTGGATGGCCCTGGCATGATGGCACTTGTGAAACCACAGGTGCCAGCATGTCTGGACATTAAGGGCCTGCTTGCTCCTGTACTCCACCTGCTAAAAAAAACAAAACATTTTAAACAAAAGACAGGACATGGACACTGAATATTTTATTTTTTTAATGAATTATTTTATTACGATATTTAAAGGCATGACACACATAAAAGTTATTAAACAAAACAAAAACAAACAGTAAATGATCAATAAAGTAAGAGATGCAAAAATTAACGGTGCAACAATGCAGTTAGAAAGATGAGAAAAGGAAAATAACAATGCAAGTATATACATGATATCAATAGAAAACATACTTTACAAGATAGAGTAAAAACCAATAGAATGACCGGAGATAGAAAACATCATCATAAACTAAGAATTAAATATCAATAAGAAAATGAAGGTGGGATCACCCATGGAACACCCAAAGGAGTTAATGGAGCAGATGATTCCAGGTCCAAGGCAAAATTTGGATGATTGCCATTTGCATTTAATATACATGAAATGTTCATGAGAGGAAGTAGAGTTCACAAACCCAATTCAGGCAGCAAAGGAACGGAATACACAATTAGGGCGCTATACTAACCAGAAAATAAATAATACTAAAATGATAATAATTCCTATCAATTTATAGGACCCAATCAAGGAGGTCTCAGGTGACTGCTGCTGCCAAAATGAGGAGCTAACCCTCACAATATACCATGAAGGAAACCAAGAAAACTGGAAGCGCTGTCCCTGAGAACTTCAAAAATTAATGTGGGATTATTTAAAATTAAACTAATCATAAATAGACAATACCATAAACACAAAATTAAAATTTAATAAGAGACACAAAAAAATGAATGAACAAACACAGATAAAAAGAAAAATAAGAAAATTCAAAACCACATTGAATTAAATACACATCAATTGTAATGATATAATGATGATGCACAAATAGTGGCTTAAAACCAACAATTTAATATTACACTAAAATCATAAAAACTTGCTGAAATCAGCTTGGAGCATAGACCTGTATCTATATAGAAAAATGCCTCGATTGGCAACTGAGTTGTTACACACTAGCAGTAAACTGCAACAAAGATGTCAGTGAATGTCAAGAGACACTGCAAGTGGTGTTTGGAACCACCATTGGTAACAATATAGTCAGAAACAGGTGTACACCTAATGCATATGAACAAACGCCGGGAGTAAATCCCTGTAACACTGCTAACCAAGTCCCAATACTGGTCTGTATTTGGGGTCCCAATAAATTACAGGGAAAATGTAGGCAGTATCCTGACAAAAAAGAGACACTCCGGAGCCAGTGGTAAGTGCGGCAAATGTTGAGATAACAATAGTAGTAATGAGGTACCCCAGTGTCCCGTGAATGTATTCCACAGCCGCCGGCCATCCGGGATAGGGCCTAACACGAGTGTACTCGTGGCCGCCTGATGGAAGACTGTCAGAGTTCTTAGTCGATACGCTGGACAGCAATCCTGCAGTATAGGTCCCTGTGTTGGTGTTCCGGCTCCCGTCAGGCTACGATGTGGATGGAATAATGCCAAGGGATTAGGCTGCGGACCATAGACAGCGCATAGCCGGAAGCTCCTGGTAAAGCTCCGGTCAGGCTGCAGTGTATGAATGATTCGCCGGCGTCAAGTCCAGAGGTGCGTGAACAGCAAGCGGGGAATGGAAGCTTGACGCGTTTCTCAGCAGTTGCTGTTTCTTCAAGAAGCACTGGCTCCGGAGTGTCTCTTTTTTGTCAGGATACTGCCTACATTTTCCCTGTAATTTATTGGGACCCCAAATACAGACCAGTATCGGGACTTGGTTAGCGGTGTTACAGGGATTTACTCCCGGCGTTTGTTCATGTGCATTAGGTGTACACCTGTTTCTGACTATATTGTTACCAATGGTGGTTCCAAACACCACTTGCAGTGTCTCTTGACATTCACTGACATCTTTGTTGCAGTTTACTGCTAGTGTGTAACAACTCAGTTGCCAATCGAGACATTTTTCTATATAGATACAGGTCTATGCTCCAAGCTGATTTCAGCAAGCTTTTATGATTTTAGTGTAATATCAAATTGTTGGTTTTAAGCCACTATTTGTGCATCATCATTATATCATTACAATTGATGTGTATTTAATTCAATGTGGTTTTGAATTTTATTATTTTTCTTTTTATCTGTGTTTGTTCATTCATTTTTTTGTGTCTCTTATTACATTTTTATTTTGTGTTTATGGGATTGTCTATTTATGATTAGTTCAATTTTAAATAATCCCACATTAATTTTTGAAGTCCTCAGGGACAGCGCTTCCAGTTTTCTTGGTTTCCAGCAAAGGAACGGAGCCTGAGTAGCTATCTAGCCCCTAGTAAAAAGCACTTTAGCATAAAGTTGAAAATAGGAATTCAAGGAGTCTGTGCCATTAGGCGTTAGCCATTCAACCCTACCAGCATTGAGGTGACTAGCAAGATATCTCTCCTCAAGAGCACAACATAATTTTTCTAAATCCTTCTCCCACTTTCTGTGAAATACCTTAATCTGAGCCACCCTAGATATCAAAGTGCCCCAAAGATAGGCATTGAAGGCATTCAAGATGAATAAAAGGGCAGACTATCCTATAGGAATGTCACCAAAGAAACCAGGCCACCAGCAGTTCCATCCAAGGCCACCCATCTGCGACAGCTTTAAAGGGATTAATATCCAAAAGAGGCTCTCCTAGAAAGCTGCAAATTAAGGGCAGGACTTCATGAGACATATAAGTGACCTCAGAGAGGAATGGTGAGACAATGAGAAAGAGGAGTAACATTTTGTCTCAGGGTGAGCTTGACACCAAGCCCATTTCTGATACCATTGGGGAAAAACAGTAGTACTGTACCAGAGAAAGGGGGAAGTACATTCATTCTCCAACTACAAAGTGTCATTGAACACAGCACAGTAGTCTCCAACACATTACTGGAGCATTAAGGAAATCAGTAAGGGAATTACAGCATTTAGAGAGCACTACATAAGTGAAGGAGGGGATATAAACAATTAGTAAAACAACAGAGAAAGCATGGATCATACCACTAAGAAAAACAAAATAACATAAAGGATCTATCTGCATCTTGAGGCAAACAAAACTAAAAGACTTATGGATAAGTAACAACACCCCCCTAGAATTAGAATGGAAAGTAGAGTGATACTGCAGATACTCCCCAATTAGGGTTTCTTTAGGGAATTAATTTTACTAACCTCCAAGTGAGTCTCTAAAAGTCAAACAATAGCAGGGGTATGAGCCTTAACCTGGTGCAAAAATAGACACTTTTGTGACCGGATGACCTCATCTCACCGGCCGATCACAGATTGGGTTTGATCCCCACTGGATCTTGGGGTATCAGGAAATTCTCGCTTACCATCAGTAACTGCCTGTTTCTGACTCCGCCCACTGCGCCATCAGCTTGTAATGTTGCTGCCACCACCAAACTCTACTATCAGCATTTGTAACTACTTCTTACATACAACCAGGCACCTACCCCCGGCACCTGGAACCGCTTTTGCTGTGTATGCATCGACGAGCTGTAGCCGCACCTCCTGATTGGTGTTAGCTGATTCCTCCTGATCCCTCACAATGAACCAGGCTCTGCACGGTAGCTGGCAGAGGGCTTGAGCTTGGAGGCACCTTGGCTCAATCCAGTACAGCTGGAGAACGGAATAGTGTTTTGCGCCATTCTGTTGGTCACAGGATTCATATGAAATCACATAGGCAAAGATGTTTATTGCTCAACAGTCTTGAAAAAACCCTTCCCTTCAAGGGGGTGATACACACATACAGGGCTCACATGCCCTCTTTTTATATCATTCTTACACACAATATCACAGGGAATAAATCCGCCCTGTGTTCCTTTTAACCAATCATGCTTTCTCATAAAATATAAATAACCACATCTTACATTTCAAAGGAGTTACCCAATTTCCTCCTTTCTAATCTACCACCTAAAAGCAGTTGCTTCCTAAATACAAACTGATTGAGCATACAGTATAACTGTCTCCTAAAATGTAGATATAACATTTCACATGAAATGGTAAATGACATTCATCCTTCCAAATACAAGTATCAACCAGTTTGGCATTCCCAGCCTTAACAACTTCAGGTTTTAGAAAGTGCCACAAAATAGGAGATTCTGAAAAACAACAACTGTCTTCTCTCCATACCTGCTGGGACATTTCACACCAAGGCTCAAATGGACAACCCTTACAGTACTTTGCATTTCAAAGAAAAGACTTGTCCAGTTTACCATATCACTTCCTATGTGAGGATGTCTAAACAGCATCAAAATACCTTATACATTCCTCATAAGTGCATCTGTACATTCTAACATGTCATAGATCAGTGGTTCCCAAACTGTGCACCGTGACACCCTGGGGTGCCTTGGGACACTTGCAGGGGTGCCTCAGGTTGGTGGTTTAGTACCAAATCAAATTAGTTATGGTCAATGTAATGTAAATATTTGGACAAACAGAAGCGCAAACCTGTCCACCTCCACATAATTGACCCTAACGATGACAGGTAAGCACAATTTACTTCACTTTACTATATTACTACATGCTTTTCTGAATTGTTCAATAACAAACTTTTGGCTTAGGGGTGCCATGAAAACAATGCTGATACTCTAGGGCGCTGTGATTAAAACAAGTTTGGGAACCTCTGACATAGACTATTAAATATACTCCGCTTTATACACCAATGCATGGCAGATCAGCTGCAGTGCTTTATGGCAATATATATTTTTTTTATGCAGTTTATTATAAACCATGTGCAGTGTTTGTGCTTTTTAAACTGTGTCCACGCTGGGACTTTAACTCTTTCAGTGCTGGTGGTACTGGGAGCTGCTCTCCCAGTCCCCCAGCACTATGCAGTACAACAAGTGCCTCTCCTAGCCCTGCAGTCTGGAACTGCTGGGACTCTCCTAATTACTTGGGCACAGCGCTGGGGGTCCAGGGAGCTGGTTCTCCCTGTCCCACACTTTATCCACACCCACGGAGAGGGTCCGAGCCATGGCAAAACATGTTAAAAATACATTTAACACTTGGCGCTCAGTGCCGGTTATACATTGACAATGGGTGCCTAGCATCTTTATATATCAAATATGGTGCCACAGCATGGGAGTTAACCCTTTTAGTGCCACAGTGGATATTTTAACCACATGTGGCCACAGCTTTATTTTATCATAAAGGCCCCGGACACTCCATGAAAAAACTTTCAACATATAAGGAAAAGGACATAGATAAGAACAGGAGACACAACTCAATAAGCAAAGGAAAAGGCTATATTGTGCCAAGTACAGAATAAAACATAAGATAACAAATACAAACCTATATAACAAAGTAAAACATTTGGCCAACCCTTCCCACCATGCAGTACAACAAGTGCCTCTCCTAGCCCTGCAGTCTGGAACTGCTGGGACTCTCCTAATTACCTGGGCACAGCGCTGGGGGTCCAGGGAGCTGGTTCTCCCTGTCCCACACTTTACCCACACCCACGGAGAGGGTCCGAGCCATGGCAAAACATGTTAAAAATACATTTAACACTTGGCGCCCAGCGCCGGCTATACATTGACAATGGGTGCCTAGCATCTTTATATTTCAAATATGGTGCCGCAGCATGGGAGTTAACCCTTTTAGTGCCACAGTGGATATTTTAACCACATGTGGCCACAGCTTTATTTTATCATAAAGGCCCCGGACACTCCATGAAAAAACTTTCAACATATAAGGAAAAGGACATAGATAAGAACAGGAGACACAACTCAATAAGCAAAGGAAAAGGCTATGTTGTGCCAAGTACAGAATAAAACATAAGATTACAAAAACAAACCTATATAACAAAGTAAAACATTTGGCCAACCTTTCCCACCCTGCATACCGATCCCTAATCTTGGTACTCCTAAACCCTATGAACTAACCAAACCCTAAAAACAAATAACTATCTAATCTAAACTAAGAACAAATGAGAAAATAAAGTAACTGGCATTGGGGCAACTACACCCATGCCTTAAGGGCAAAACAGAGCCAGCCCAGGAGTAAACAAAAAAGTCAGCTGCGACTAACACATAGGTAACAATGCAGCAAAAATAGATATTATTCAAACATTATACTTAAAGACAGTTCATCCCAGAGAACCGTGCCTCACCAGAGCCTGAAGCACGAGCCAGGAAGTAGCATCTCAATGAGAAGAGAAGAAGTGGGTCCTCCCACCCGAGTCAAAGTGAAGCCAAGCTTGAAATTACATTACATAGGGAAACTGTAAGAAGTTCCACAATCGTCTTTTAACCTGGACAAACTGTAATCTACATTTTTGTACTTCTGCAGAAAAATCATGGTAAATAGCAACACGTTGTCCATTAAATTCCAGGGGGCCATTGGTCCTGGCAAGGCGTAAAAGGATGTCCTTGTGCTTGTAATGCAAAATTTTAGCAATAAATGGCTGCAAGGGCAGGCCTCATGGGTATGTGGAGAAACAGTTCAATGGCAAATTTGGTGCTAAGGTATCCCCTCCAAAGGCGGCAGTCAACAAGGATTCAAGAAAATGTTCCAGATTAGTTCTGCCTTTTGGGACCATACAAACAAGCCAATGATATTATGATGGAGGCAGGGGCATGTAAAGAGAGGAGGGGGCCCGTGTGCAGCCTCTGTTTGGACCCCATCCTCTCTGGCTTAATGCCAGAATCTACTGTGCATACATGGGTTTCCGGGAAAATGGTGCCTGTGCCTTATTCCCAGGGACATCTTTTCTGTGCATGCGCAAGCCACCTGGTAAAAGGTTACCGCCATTGCCCCTGGGATTTTTGCTGCTCTGCAGTGCTGGCTGACTGTGGAAAGGTAAGTATAACTATTTATGGGTGCAGGGTGTGCGGTTTTGGCCCGTATACACCGCACTCCCTGCACCCATTATATGTCCCAGGATGAAGACGTCCCTCAATGTGGATATGCTGATACAGTAGGACACCATTTATGATTTCAGGGATCAAACATGCTGGGAGGGGAAAAAATAGTATCCTCAAAAGTGGAAATACAGGTCTCTGTCTCCCCAATTGGCACATTAATTTTATGCATATCCTGATGGAGTAGTGAGATATCAGTATGCACCTCTGCCACTTTATTTGTCACCCTTAATACCTTGTTGGTAATAGCTTGCAGCAGTTGTTCCATGCTAGCCCTTGAACCCTCCACAGACAAAGGGGATAGTTGTATATTATAATAAGAAGACTGAGCATCTGCTGAGGGAATTGGGGGATCAGAGGTACAGTAGATGCTGAATGAGCTAATTTTGCTGCCAAGACCTATGATATTTTACTCATTGCAGAATAGTAGGAAGCAAGAGCCACAATTACAATTATAGGGCTACACAGTCTAGAAATATGGGAAGAGCAGAAGCTCACTGGAATAATAAAGTCCCAGAGGTAGTGAGAAACTGAGATGATAGAAAAGGAGGCCAGAACACTAGAGTCGGAGGATGGGACCTGGAGAGAAAATGGTAGCAGGTGGGACATTTCAGCCTCAACTGTAGCCCAAGTCAAAGGAGATAAGATGGAGGAGGTCAGAGCAGCAAGGAACCCTCCAGAGAGAGCATGCAGTCACACCAATGCCAGTAGCAAGGAACGGAGAACCCTAGAGGAGAGACATGTCATGGAGCAGGAGCTATATAGGCCATACTCTGGACCCAGTCAGGGGGCCGCAGCACAGACCCCAGAGCTGCTGAGGCAGAAGCAGCGAGTCTGCTATAAAAATTTATGGTGAGGGGGCTACCTTCCTAGTGATTCCAGCCCTGGGCTGACCAGTTTGAGGCTGGTTACTGTTATGACAGGGGGACCCCATGCAGTATGTCCTCCAGCTATAGCATCAGCCCCCTGGCTGGTTCAACCTAGTGCTGGTTATTGTAAAATAAGGGGCTCTATGCTGATTTTTCTCCTATTTTCAAACATCAGCCTAGAGGCTGGTTATAGATTTGGTGGGAGACCTACACTTTTTTTTTATTTCAACCATTTTTCAAAATATTAATACAACAAAACCTGCACAAGTTATAGTGATATGTGAAGGGCTTCCACTCCATAACAGATTGATGGTGGGTTTGCCGTTTGATCTGCTGTAGTAAAGGGGGTTGAAATCTGATGTGTATTGATGCTGGATTTTAAATGACAGCCAAAACCAAGCCATCGTAAATAATGGTTTTGAAGACTGCAATCCAACTGTAAACACGAAGTTTAGTAAATTTACCCTTTAGTCTGAAAAAGGTATACATATTGTACAACATAGCTATTCTATGTGATCTATGAACTACCAGAATAGTGCAATTTGGCAAACTATTTATTTCAATAAATGGTTCATTGATTTGATTGTTCAATGGACAGATCACTGAGCATATATTTTATTTGACTCCCTACTATATTTTTAAGTTATATTTATAAATGTAAGGGTGGCAGGCTGTAAGTTACCATAAATGAGATTGCATTGAAATGCTGCAAATAAAGTATTTCTAAATTTTATGTTATGTTTTATTCAGCATTATTTAAAATTACATAATAATATATTGAGGAATATATAAACAAAAGTCATCCTATGCCTTGTTTGGTAAGACGTCCTCTTTAGATAGTTACTTGTAATATTCTCTGTGTGGGTAAATTTGTGGAAAAATGTACATTGAATATTAGGCAGTAATATTCTTCTTTATATTAAAAGTATGAGAGTTCCAACCTAGTTAAAATGCAAAATAGTATCATGTAAGTGTATTAGGTGCACTGCTGTTTCTAAACACTGTCCAAGGCTTACCCACTGCAGAGAGACTTATGGATAAAACAAATGTAAACAGATTTTGCCATTTTAGTATCTATGAATGCATTTTTTTATTTATATTTGTATTGTATAACTGTAATATTTTGCCTGGAACATTAAATTAGCAGATTGATTGTGTGAGGTGTTGCTTGCTAAATTTAAAAATTGTTGATACTGTCTCTAATATGTTGTATTTATTACTTACTTTACATGGAATAAAAATGTGACCTTCAGTTATTCTTAGAAAAGTCTTAAGACATTATTTGTGAATATACTAGCTATTAAACCAAGCCTAAAAGTCAGTCAATTTAGATTTCAACATTGAAATGGTCAATAAATTGCTGGATTTAGCAGATGATAGACATAACTGTTTATTTATAGCTGGATTACTATATTTATGGGTGAATGGCAGTTCACTTTGTAATCTCAAATGAAATTCTAATTTTTAATTCTCCGTTCAAATGTATTTCAAAATGCCATTGGTTCTTAAATCGGCGAAGCACAAATACTATCGTTTTTGGCTGGTCGTGAGGTTTCAGTTTTTCCAACAAGGTAATTAGGTTTTAGAATTAAATCAATATAAAACATCATTTGATTTGTGTTCATGTTGAACTATGATCTGAAAAAGCAAAATATATTACTCCTTATAAGATGAACTTGTGAATTTGCACATTTGAAAATCAGCTCATTCAAATAAATTAACTTAAAATATGTATCAGCGACTTAATAAACAGCTGTGTAACTTCCCCTGACACACCAATTAGTCTGATGATGGTCATTACCGTCAACAAGTTTATTTACTAAAATGTTGCACAGAATTAGACAATATTTCTACTTTGCAGTTGTATTAAAAATTATGTTCCATAAAACTAAAAATATTTTACAAGTGGCTTTTAAACTAAATGTTTTTCTTTTACTTTTTGTTGGGTCAACAGGTTGTTCCATGTGACAAGTCTATAGAGAGTGTTAGTGGTACCTTTAGTCAAGTGTTTTTATGATTAAGTTCCATAAGGTCCTTACTAATGAAAGATATGAGGCACAGAATGCTTCTTAAGAAATATGAAGCAACACTATTGGTGGGTATGTAGAAATTGATGGAAAGGAGAATATTCACCCAAACAATTAACTGAAATATAATCTTGCAGACAAGATTGTAATAAAAAAGTTGTACAATTTTATTTATACACTAACTGAAGTATCCAGAATTGTCTGGGTTTCAATCTTAAATTTATTAAGTTTTTATAGGTGATGTCATCCAGATCCATCCAGTGGAAAGCCCAGAACAGGCTCGCTGGGTCAAATTTATGCGCACTCTGCCATGAGGTCCAACTGGGAACCTAATCACTCCATTAGGCATCCCAGACCAATTGCTACCCCTCTGTGAAGTTTTCATCCAAATCCATCCAGAGGAAGACCCAGAACAGGCTCCCCAGGTCAAAGTTCTGCCCAGTATACACCAATGGGAGGCCTAAAGAGGACCTCAACCCCCTGGTATGTCTTCTGGTATCCAATGTTACCACTCTGTGAAGTTTTCATCCAAAGGCTCAACGTATACCAATGGGAGGACCGACCGGGACCCTAACACCCTAAAACCTTGCAAGGATCCAACTGGACCATCTCTCATTCATTTCATCCCAATTAGTACAGGGGTGTATCGTCAAGTTATTACATTTTATTATGTGATGTCATCCAAATCCATCCAATGGAAGTGCCAGGACAAGGTCCCTGGGTCAAAGTGTTCTACCCGGAGCACCCTGCGTGAGGTCCAACCGGACCCCAACTACTCCATTAGGCATCCCAGACCAATTGCCACCCTTCTGTGAAGTTTTCATCCAAATCCATCCAGTGGAAAGCCCAAGACAGGCTCCCCGGGTCAAAGTTCTGCCTAGCATCCCTGGGTCAAAGTTCTGCCCAGCATACACCAACAGGAGGTCCAACTGGAACTTCAACCCCCTAGCATGTCCTCTGGGATCCAATGTTACCACTCTTTGAAGTTTTCATCCAAATCCATCCAGTGGAAGGCTCAGAGCAGACTCCCCAGGTCAAAGTTCGGCCCAGCGTACACCAACGGGAGGTCTGACCGGCACTCAAACCACCCTAAAACCTGGCCAGGATCCAACTGGACCACCTCGCATTGGTTTCATCCCAATCGGTGCAGGGGTGTCCGAATGCATAACCGGACAGACAAACAAACAAACCAATAAATTGTATATACGATTTGTCTCTCTCTCGCTTTGTCGCGTTGTCGCTATGTGGTCTAATAACTTACTTTTTTGATATTAAATAATTATGCAAGATTTGGCAGCTTCACCTTGAGAGCTGTGGAAGATATTCACCAACTAAAAAATAATCTTTATATATATATATATATATATATATATATATATATATAGCAACATATTCCAATTAGGACAACCAGCACACCTTAATAAGAAAAAAAATTTGTATTTGTGCATGAAAAAACGGCTTCCAAAGTTTCAATACCTTCAGTCACATATAAACAATGGTAAGTGCATAAGAGCAATACATTACAGACTGTGTAGAGACACACGGAGCCATGATATGGATAAAGCCCAAGCCCGACGGCCGTTTCAGTGCTCGATGGCACCTTCGTCACAGGGCATAAGACCAACTGAGGATATCAACCCAAATATCACCGGACTATAAAGAGCACAAAAGTGCTTTAAAATTGCGGACACATTTTGAAATTTGAATGTTTAGCAACTTCGAATGCTTATAAAAACTGCTTCACTCCACGCAGTGCAATGATTCATATATCAAATGAAAGGAAATTTAATCCTGAATTAAACACAATAAACAGAGGTCAAATATTTGCATCACAAGGGAAGTTATGCCGTGAAAACAACACTTAGGGTGAAAATCCCTATGTACTTATGATGTTACTGTCCTATCAGTATTTTGTTGGGTATCCTTTATTTTTCAAGACAGCAGCACAGCAATGTGTCATTGAGCCAACCAATGTTTGGAGCTCTTCCTTCTTTTTTATGTGGTGCCATGAGACAATTATAGCCTCAATTAATTGTCTTTTATTGGATGGACGCCTCAGATGTACCAGTTTTTTCAAACAGAACTACAAATGTTCTATGGGGTTCAGGTCTGGGTGGGCTGTTTCTTGGCCATCCCAGCACCTGTATGTCATTCTCCGTGAACCCCTTTTTGTATGTCCGTGCAGTGTGTACTTATGTACTAGACATATAGTTATTAAGAAGACAAAAATTATTCTCCCAATATTATTATTGGCCCTCACAATAAATTTTTGCACAGCACAAGGTATTCAGACAAAGCCCTCTTGGCTCTTTGCTTTCATTACCACTTCCCAGTAAGTTTTGGTCCCTCTTACCTCTGTACATATACTAACTGATCTGCCACATGCAAAGGATGAGTGGTCATAGGTAATTTCTTTAAGGCAGCTCACTTTGTAATTTCTATGGGTTTACCTTCAGCTCTCTTATTGGCCTTTGTCAAAGACATTTTCCATTTAAATGGTTGTCCACCTGAAAATTATTCCATGGGACCCAATTTGTATCCAAATTCTTAAGAACATTCTGTAAATATTAACCTAAACTTCTTTACGGGTCACCATCTGCAATCCAATGACCATGCTAAAAGAATAAATGAAAAACTAATTTTTTGGCTAGCCAGGATGATTAAGTTGACTTATTAACATGAGCAGAATTTGTATATAACAACCACTTCCATTAAGCTTTAACTACATCACCCTATTACCTGCATCTTTGCCTCTTCTGAAGTTCTATTGGTGGATTCCTATCTTCAGGTCTTCTCTAATATTAGGCCCTAAGTTACAAGTACCTACAGTAAAGACAATGTCTTCATGCTATAAAGTCTCTTTAGATAGGAAGATTCTAGTTCCCACATTAAATTGTGGAGACATTGTGTGGCTTTCAACTAGGATTCTTCATATTCGAGTTCCAAGAATGACATTCAATCTTCATTCTATTGGCCTTTTAGGTTTGGAGATGGTAAGCCTGTAGGAAGGAACTCCGCCTTCATTGCATAGTTCTAAATATTCCTTGTATATCTCTTAAAACTGCTCATTATCAATAATTTTTGTGCAGCCAACATTCCTACACCTTCCACTACAGTGCATGGGCTGCAAATGTGCACATTCATTGACTTGTTAAGTCATTTGATAAAAATAAAATTCTATATAACCTTTTTTATTGATCGGCATCTGGATTGCATTAGGTTTTTCCTGCCCTATCCCACTTCTCTTAGTTGCAGTGGCAGTGGATCCTAAGTAATTGTGTTCAGCTGTCACGCACTACTGTTTACCAGAGTGTTAGGTCCCTATTTCTAGTGTTCCTGGTGACTTTCCAGCTTCTTTTAGTGTTCCAGACCTAGGCCTGATAATGCATATGTTCTCTGTTCCTGAATTGGTAAAGCATTCCTTGTCTATTGGCTTATACAGATGTGACCACATATATCTTACTTCCTTGCGCATCAAACAGCTCTTCTAGCCATGCCATGCTGTGGTTTGACTCGGTAGCACTCAGTTTCTTTTTGTGCCACAGCCACCTTTTTTGTCACAGTCGCTGACACTGTAATATAGCATTTTGCATGCAGATAAACCCGCATTCGCACACATAATATAGGCATGACACATATCCAGGGCCATAACTAGGGTAGTGCTACCTGGCACAGGGCACTGCAGAGCAGGGGGCGCTGGTTGGACCTGTCAATTTTTCTGTTTATTATCATCCTCACTTGTAGCTTTCTCTTCTTTTATCCCCAGCATCTCCTGACCTCCCCTGTCTCTTCCCTGGCCCTTCCACATGAGGCCATGGCACCTTTTCAGGTCCTCTGAGAGGGGGGGAGCGGGTACAGATTACACGGGCCCGGGCTTCCTGAGGGGCCCGGCGGGGGCCCGGGTCCGGCGCCACCCCCCCTGTCACAGCAGCCCAGCACACAGCGTGTGCTGAGCTGCATTTGGAGACTGCTTGTGGCTGCTGAGCAGCAGCCACAGCAGTCTCCTATGCCTGTGCGGGGGAGCGATCACACTGATCGCGCCCCCCCTGGCTTTGCACTGGGCTGAGGGGGCTCAGAGCACCCCCCCCCCTCCCCAGCCCGCAGCACCGCAAATCTTTTTTTTTTCCTCTCGGCAAGGGGGCGTGGCCACGCCTCCCCTATTAGGCCACGCCCCCTATTACCGAGGCCCGCCACAGCTCTTGGCGGGCCTGTAAATCCATATTTAAAAAATGGAGGGGGGGCGCAGATCTCAACTCATCAATATTATCTGTTTATACCAGCTATCCACATGAAGAGACAGGTCAGAGTGCTGCAACCTGTATTATTATTATTATTATTATTATTATTACCAGTAATTTGTATAGCGCACACATATTCCGCAGCGCTTTACAGAGAATATTCGGCCATTCACATCCGTCCCTGCCCAGTGGAGCTTACAATCTATATTCCCTATCACAAGCACACACACATACACACGAGGGGTAATTTTTTTGTTAGGAGCCAATTAACCTACCAGTATATTTTTGGAATGTGGGAGGAAATCGGAGTACCCGGGGGAAACCCACACAAGCACAGGGAGAATATACAAACTCCACACAGTTAGGGCCGTAGTGGGTATTGAACCAATGACCTCAGTGCTGTGAGGCAGTAATGCTACCATTACACCATCTGTGCTGCCCAGACCATCCACTGGGAAGCCCAAACCTCCTTGCCAGGGACCCTGGCAAACAGAAAGGTCAATTAAACTTTGAAACTGTGATAAACCAGTAGAGATAGAGAATCCCCAGTTATAACCTAAACATAACACTACTATGTTATTCAATATGTTGACGTTAGTGAAACCAAGGAGCTTCACAAACCAGCTCCAGGAAATATAGTACATGAAAGGCAAATAGATTATCCAATGTAGAATGAAAAAGAAAATATGGAGGTACAGTTATATAATGTGTACTCTCAGGTAATTGTTCTGAGGTAAGTGATAATGGTTACATTCACCTTTCTTACACATATTTTAGCTAATTTGTAGGAAGGGTGAGTGTAACTAATGTCACTTTCCTACATATCAATTACCTTAAAAGTACACATTATTATTCTACCTCTTTTCAGGGGTCCTTCTGTGTCAAACAACTTGTTTGTATTTCACTACCATATTTTTGCTAAAAATCTTATGCCTTTCATTCAAGACAGTGCAAAGAAGTAGAAAAATAACATATAAACTATCACTTGCCAAGGCAGATTTTTTTTAGTTAAAACTAGGGATGAGTGGGTTTGGATTTCTGAAATCTGAACCCCCCCCGACCCCTCCCGATCTGAGCTGGGAACCGAGTCCGGCTCGGGTTTTCCCGCCTGACTCAGATCTGAAATCGAGGCAAAACGTCATCATCCCGTTGTCGGATCTTGTGGGCTTTGGATTCTATAAAAGGTCTCCGCGTCGGCGCCATTTTTCACTCCGCTGTGGACAGTGAAGAGAGAGGGTGGGAGTTAGGGCTGGCTGGGCTGTGTTGTGCTGCTGTTGTCCATAGGGGCTGGCTGGGCTGTGTTGTGCTGCTGTTGTCCATAGGGGCTGGCTGGGCTGTGTTGTGTAGTCAGTTGTCCATAGGGGCTGTGTCCACTCCAAAATCTATAGGGGTTGGCTGGGCTGTGTTGTGCAGTGGACCATAAAGGCTGGTCCTAAAGGGGTGCTGTAGTGTTGTCCAGGGGGTGATCTGTCCATCAGGGGTGCTCCCCCCCAAGTGCAAAAAAAACAATTATTTTTTTCTGTGTTTGTGACTTGTGTGCACAGTATCCACACGTCCATCAGCAAAGTAACACCAAGTGTGCGCCTGTGTCATAAATCAAGGGCCAGCTGGCTCGTCTGTTAAAGGGTGGTGTAACCCAAAAAGTGAACTCCAAAAAAAGAAATAGTAATTTTTTTCTGTGTTTGTGAATTGTGTGCGCTGTAGCCGCAAGTACATCAACAAAGTAACGCCAAGCGTGCGCCTGTATCATAAATCTCGGGCTAGCTGGCTCATCCATTAAAGGGTGCTGTAACCCCCAAAGTGCACTCCAAAATAATTAAAAAAAATAATATTTTTCTGTGTTTGTGAATTGTGTGCGCAGTAGCCGCATGTGCATCAACAAAATAGCAGCGCCAAGCATGCGCCTGTGTCATAAGTAAAGGGATGGCTGGCTCATCTGTTAAAGGGTGGTGTAACCCCCAAAGCGCACTCCAAAAAAAATAAAAAAAATATTTTTTCCATGTTTGTGAAGTGTGTGCGCTGTAGCCGCACATGCATCAACAAAGAAGTGCCAAGCGTGCGCCTGTGTCATAAATTAAGGGCCAGCTGGCTCTTCTGTTAAATGGTGGTGTAACCCCCAAAGTGCACTCCAAAAAAAATAAAAAATTCTTCTTTTCTGTGTTTGTGAATTGTGTGCGCAGCAGCCGCACGTGCATCAACAAAGTTGCAGCGCCAAGCGTGCACCTGTGTCATAAGTAAAGGGCCAGCTGGCTTTTCTGTTAAATGGTGGTGTAACCCCCAAAGTGTGCTCCAAAAAAAATATAATTCTTCTTTTCTGTGTTTGTGAATTGTGGCCCTGATTCAGAGCCGGACGCTCTGACAGAGTGCTCGCTCTGAATCAGGGCCGTCCTTATCTTTTTAAGAGCGGCCTCCTGGCTGCTCGCATAGCTGTGGGTGACCACCCACAGCTATAGCGAGCGGCCAAAATGATGGTCACGATGGTCAAGACCATCGCGACCATCGGGCTTGCGACGAGACCCTTGTGGTAGGGTCTTATCTGCCGCAAGCCCAGGAGTGCTTTTGGCTCTATCAGAGCCAAAAGCACTCCCACTGACATCACTAGTGATGTCCATGGGGCAGGCCCCAGATGGTAGGCATTCCCATGGGAATGCCTCCGTCTGGGCAGCCACGCCCCCGGCATGCCCACCAAAGGGGGCGTGCTGTCAATCACCATCGACAGCACGCCCCCTTTGGTGCGAGACCCATAGTGACGGCTTGGCCATCGTTATTCGGGTCTCGCACATGCACACGACGGAGCCGCCTCCATCGTGCGCATGCGCACTTGGCCAACATCGACCTGCTTGCGAGCGCTCATAATCCTGTGCCTCCCCAGGGCCATCATCCTGCGTCTTGTCTCCTCAGTGGCATCTTCCTGCCCTAGCACAGAATAGCCATCTTTCTCACACACTGGTCATCTCCCTTTAGCACAGAATACCCCCTTCCCACAGATCATAATCTCCCGCACCCCTAGTGTAGCAGAGCCCCTCCCCACAGACAGATCATCTCCACCTTGTATAGCAGACCCCTCCCCACAGAAGTATCATCTCCCCTTAGAACAAAATGAGCCCACACCACCTCACAGACAGATCATCTCAGTATAGCAGCCCCACCTCCCCCACAGAATTATCATTTCTCCTTAGAACAAAATGAGCCCACCCCACAGACAGATCATCTCAGTATAGCAGACCCCCCCTCCCCCACAGAAAGACCATCTCCCCCATTCAGCAGATCTCCCCCCTCCCCCTTAGACAGATCATCTCCCATCACCCTGTCCCCCTTAGACAGATCATCTCCCCTCACCCCCTCCCCCTTAGATAGATCATCTCCCCTCACCCCCTTCCCCTTAGACACATCATCTCCCCTCCCCCTTAAACAGATCATCTCCCCTCACCCCCTCCCCATTAGACACATCATCTCCCCTCCCCCTTAGACAGATCATCTCCCCTCTCCCCCTCCCCCTTAGACAGATCATCTCCCCTCACCCCCTCCCCCTTAGACAGATCATCTCCCCTCACCCCCTCCCCCTTAGACACATCATCCCCCCTCCCCCTTAGACAGATCATCTCCTCTCCCCCTTAGACAGATGTTCTCCCCTTAGCAGGGCCCCCACCCCAGACGTCCCGAGTCTCTCCTGACGGGCCTAGCCCCAATGCCCTGCACTGCAGCTAGCCAGAATGTCTCCTCTCCGCTCTGCCACTTGACACTTCACAGCCTGGGGAGGGAAGAGTAGAGAGGAGACAGACTGCCTGGGTGGTCTCCCATCCCCGCCGGTGCCGCAACTTACCTCCGCCGCTGTCACCCGCAGGCCACTCCACTTCTTTTCTTCTTCACTACTCCATGGCGTGTGATGCCAATGGCATGCTGGGTGGGATTTAATAGGCCCCTCTGGCCTCACTAGACAGGCTCAGGCATGGCAAGGCAGAGGCAAAGCTAACAGGCAGCCGGCCTGGGTGCCTGTGAAAAAATATTGTCTGTGTCAGTACCCAGCGGCCGCGGTTGACGGGGATAAGGGGGTGGGGCCTCAATGGAAAAGCAGCCCCACAACCAATCGGTCCACTGGGATTCTCCCTGCAGAAAGTTACTGCCAATCTGCCCCTGGCCTCTGCTGATTCGCTGCTGGTCTGCGAGCACTGATCGACTTGCGACCGGTACCATGTTAGACTGACGGTGTCTCGGTGCCTCTCAAAGCCAGGATGCAGCTCCAAACCCACAAGAGCAGCAACCTAGCCTCCCAACAGACTCTCCCCGGCACCCCTCAAGTTTGGCACCTGGGTCATGTGCCCCTTTAGTCCCCACCTAGTTGCAGCCCTGGTCTTACATGGTGGAGACATTGATGGATTTTTTTACCTGCGGGTCTAATCAGGGATGCTCGCTCCCGAAATGCCGAAATCCAATTAGACATGCCAGTTTGCGCTACTTGCGGGGAGAGTGTGCACATTTTCTATACAGTACCATGCGACTTGGGAGAAGGGAATGAAAAAGTGGGGAAACCATCCTGGATCCCAAAAAAGAGACAATTTTGTTAACCGAACCATATAGAAGGTTGCTAGTGGGTATAAGGAAAGAACTGGATGTTTTTAAATGGTGTCAAATGTCTGATTTGTGCATTATTTTAATTGGGAAAAATTATAAAAAGCAAACTTTTTTCATTTCAGCTCAAAATAATTCAACGAAGAACGCAAAATAGTAAAAAGAAAGGCAATTTTGTGTTCATTTGAAGCCAAAAAATGTTTGTAATTAAATTTGGGGTGCCCAAACTAATGAAAAAGTTGATTTGAGGGTTATATGAGGCCTTTTTTAAACACCCAAAATTTACATGTACTGTCATTTTTTGGCCAATTAAGCTACTTGAAACTTCTAAATGCCTAAGTAGGGTACTGTTCATGGGGGTCTGCACTGTGTCCAGACATTTTTACCTTGAAATAAAGATTTTCCTTACCATCAAAAAATGCGATTTTCCTCTGAAAAAATGCAAGTTTGGAATTGGATTGCAACTGCACTTCATACTGCAAAATTACAGCGAAAACAGCTAATGCACAAGCCAACTCGTACCTAATTGGATTGACCCATTAATATGTATTTTGTTATACTTTTATATTGTTTCCATGTCATACTATGTTCTAACTCCATTATTGTTTTTTTTTTAAACCCATAAAATTATCTAAACATTTTAGTCTACACAGCTTTTGCTATGTCACCATGGGAAGCAATCGGGAAGCCGACTGCCTATATACCGGCAGCCGGATTCCCGACTATCTTATCCCGGCAAGGGTGAAATGCCGGGCGTCTAGATGTAGATGCCCGCATTTCCCCGATGCCGGGATACCGGCGCCCGTCATCACGATCGTAGTGATGCCGGGCGCCGCGAGCGGACAGCCGCGGGGGGGAGGGTTAGGTTTAGGGCTCCCAGGGGGACTTAGGGTTAGGCACCCCCCCAGGAGGGTTAGGGTTAGGCTAGGGGGAGGGAGGGTTAGCGTTAGGCACCGCCGGGGGGGACTTAGGGTTAGGCACCCCCCCCAGGGACTTAGGTTTAGGCAGCGGGGAAGGGGGTGGTTAGGGTTAGGCACTTAGAGGGGGGATTAGGGTTAGGCACTTGGGGGGAAGTTAGGGTTAGGCACCCCTAAGGAGGGTTAGGGTTAGGGGGGTTGGGTTAGGTTAGTGGACACTTACCTATCCACGATCGGGATTTCCAGTGCTGTCGGGCTTCCGCTGCGTTGCACTCTGCTCCTGTCGGGCTGCCGCTGATGGGAATCAAACCCATTCCGTCACCATAACTAACAGAAAAGCAAATTGATTTATTATACTTTATACACATTGTAGTATCTACTGTATGTCACACATGGGAGCTGATTCAGAGGTGGATGCTGCTGTGTCCGCTCTTGCATTTGTTGTCAGAGTCGTACCTGCAATAATAAGCAGATGCTAGTATCAGCCTTCTCCTGCATCTGAATGTTCCAAGAAATAAGATGCCCACTTTCATTGTCACTGCACGCTGTAACACCGCTGGTGATTATTTAGACACCACCATCAGCGCTCAATCGTGCACACCATTGACACTTACATCAACCCTATGGTAGGTGCAGTTTCTACATCTGACTATGGCCTAAGTGGCTGCGGCTGTGCATGTGGGAATGTAGCCACTTTCATTTCACGGCTGCAACACTACCATAACACGCCCTTGAGACAGACTTTTTTTGCAATCACTTCTAGCCACCTTCCTGTCACCCAGGGATGCCCATCATTTTGCTACCCTATTTCTGACACTGTCTATCATGAGATCATGTGCCGTAGAGGTTTAATAATTTTTTTTGGCATGTGTAGATGCAAATATTTGCTCAACTACGTGAACATCTGCATTGCATGTGGATTGCATACATCTCTGAATCAGGCCTATGGTGTTTTTTATTGTGAGTTTTATCATGTGTTATTTTATTGCATTACATACTTATTATATAATTGTATTATTTGCAGTAAAAAAAAATGGGTACACACACATGTACACACAAACACACCCACCTGTACTCTGAACTCACAAAAGTGAGCCTGTGGGAATAGTAATGAAAATCATACTTACTGTAAACCTGGGACCAGGCATTCAGGCAAACAGCAATTTGGTAAAATTTTACATTATTTGGAGTGTTTTGAGGTTTTTTGCAAAACATCATGAACACAATAATTAAAAAAATATGGGGAATAATAATGGATATTTTATAATGGATATTTTATACTGACATGCATGAGTTCTGTGTTCTCATTATTTGCTCAAAGAGATTTGTCATGGTTATGTATTACAGTAAAGAGAAAATTTACTAAGAATCGCAGGACGCCCATGTATATCAGTTTTTAATCACGGGTAGGAACGATCAGAATCGAGAGGTTTTTTTTAAAAATAAAATTGTGAATTTACCAAGCTCCCGTGTTTGTCAGGATCGTGTTACCTGATAGTGTATGTGATCATTCCTACTCATGTTTAATCCCTGTGTTTCCTGCCCGTGTTTCCCTCCCGTACAATCAACCTGCACATATCTGTGAAATAAGTGCAGGCTGCTTGTGTGTGTGTTATTTAATAAAGGGTTAAAATGTTTAGAAAAAAAATATTTGGGCCCTCCTCTAAAGCATTACCAGCCAATCAGCGTAAGCCTAGGTGCTCAGGAGAGGAGGGACCCCTTTATTGGGTGGTCCCCACCTCCCCTGAGATCCCCGTCTTGGGCTATCACACAGCATAATGAGTGCTGACTACTTACATTAGTAAAGAGTGGTGATTATACAAGTTTTCATGTTTCCATTTGCATCTGATTTGTGTCCTTTTAATAGCAGTGTCATTTATAGATTAAACTTGGAGATCTTCATGGAGTCATTGTGATCACTATTGTTGTTCAATTAGTTTTATGTATTTTTATATGTAGTATTTGTTGGTACATATATATGTGTACATGTTCAAATATAAATGTTTGCAATTTGGCTAGTCATATCCTAGTATGAATAAATAAATACATAAATATATATTGCATATAGAATATATCATTAAATATATATATATATATATATATATATCATTTTTATTTTTTGTTGAACATCAAACCCCCTGATTACTCTATTCTACTTTATAAATTAATGGTGTCTTATCAGCACAAATAAACTTTATTCTTTGCATGCCCCGGAGTGGGCTGACTAGCTTGGGGTGTTAATGCTTTGGCCGGGGTGACCCTGTGAAAGAGTTCCCTGGCTGTGGCATTACACCCTGGCTAGGTTTGAGTCCGGTGCTGGTTTCTAAAATACTTGGAACTCTATATGTTTTTTACCCCATATTTTTAGAACCAGGACTAGCTTAGGAGGCCGGGACTGGTTATGCTTTTGGGGAGGGGGGCACGGAATTTTTTTTTTTAAATTAACAATTTATTTAACAAAAAAGGCAGAAACATACACGGATCACACTGATCTGTGTATGTTTCTGCTAGACATGCTGCTCAGGAGGGGGTCTATTTGTAAGTTTTATTTTTACATTATGTTTGGTTGTATTGCACCCGTGATTCTAATCACGATTTTTGGTAAATTCCTGTCTATGGAAAGTACAGCCGTGTTCAGACGGTGGTGTATTCATTTGTAGTATATGTGAGTGCATTTTATCTTCTAAATCGGCCGTGATCACCTCTAAAGATATAGAAAATTCCTGCGCTTGGAAAAATGCCAAAATACTCCCATACATGCAAATACAACCAACCACGATTCTTTGTAAATTTACCCCTAAGGGTTTGCTTAACATATATTGATTATTTTTTAATACTAAATAAACGGTTACCAATATAATGTGATTTTAAAAAAAGCAGATATGCAGTTTTATAACATGGGTGCTGTGTTAGATGTCCTATAAGAAACAGTACCTCACTTTATATGTGCCTTTAGTTTACCCTATGACAAAAATTAAAACTTGACCTTAATTTAGCTCAATGAAAATGATTAATAACGGTCCTGGTGGCACATTAAGTGAGTTATCTAGAAGGTACAGAAAATGGGATGAAGGATTCCAACAAGTAAAGCCAGGGCAGTAGAGAGCCTGGCCGGGCCAGAGTAATGACAGGGGGCATGGCCTAATGTAAGGAGATGTTACCATGCCTCCTGCAAAAAAAGATGAAATAAAGATGAAAGTATTATCTGCCGCGCGCTTCCCAGGGGGGCACCATCTTGCCCCTCAGCCAGGGTCAGATCCAGGGGGGGCACGATCAGTGTGATCGCTCTCCCCCCTCCTATCTGGTGAATGTAGAGGAGACTGCTGCTGCGCTCAGCGGCAACAGCATATTCTCTCTACTCACTGCTGCGCCCTGTGGCGTTACCACTGACAGGAGGGAGGAGGGTGGAGTGGTGGATCTGCACCCACACCAAGCCCTTGCCTGGATAAACAGTACCCACTCCCCCTCTCTTTGCACCCTTGAGTGAAGCTGACTATTGATGAAATATAATGGTACTGTTTGCTAACATTATTTATATGTTTTTTTTATTATAAACCAACTATATATAGATAGATAGATAGATAGATAGATAGATAGATAGATAGATAGATAGATAGATAGATAGATCCAAAGTTATGTTGGCACTCCACAATAGTAATCACAACATGCCCTGGTGCTCAGGTCCAAACATAATATACATATGGGGATAAAAAACAGCACTCAGAGACGTCTTCATATGCAAAAAAATTGGTGTATTAGGAGCAATGTTTTGGGGTGCAATGACCTTTCTCAAGCCCACACCACTCACTGTGACAAACAAACAAACATAGAAGACTTACCTCAATAAATACCCACAAAAGTATGTGTTTTGTCCACGCCGCCATCACCGCTCACTTATCCACTGAAAACACCAAGCTGATTCACATCCAGGTACTGTGTTCCAGCATTACTCAGCAACAACAGGCATGCATTCCAAGGCCGCCTGAATAGTGCTTCCCCAGATGCTGACAATATACCAGGCTCACAGGTTCCACAGGACTCCGGCTCTGTCAGACAGGAACTGATCGGGGAAGGAGTTCTGGGAGGGGGGGCCGGTCACACTGTACAATAAATAACAGATATTACAGTACATGTAATATCACCACATAAAATCACCAAAACACATATAATCCATAGAAAACATGCAATAACAAAAAATTCCACAACACAAATTGAAATTAAACTAATACAATGAAACAAACTACAATAATCAGAGCAAAAAATATATACTAATAATAAAAAAATATTAAAGAAAAAAGAAAAAAGAGGAAAAATATAAAAAAACCAATAAGAAATAATCCTCATACCTATGCAGAAATCAAACCAAGCTAAAATCTATAAGGATGGAAAACAGCACACATATAATGTCAGTGGAACCACCCACCGAGAAATGTGTGTGACCTATAGATGGCAAATAAAATATTCTTACCTCACAAAGCAGAATATCAGCATACATATTCAAATAGAAAGCATCAACAGTGCTAAATATACTATCAAACTCATGTTATATATTATATCCACATGACAGACTATTCCAATTTATTTTATCATTCAAATCTTCAGGGCACGCAGTATCTAATCAAAAAATCCATCTTGTTCCTTTGGTTAGGAGGATTCTTTCTCTATCCCCTCCTCTAAGTGATTCTGGTACATGATCTATCATCATATATTTAAGACAGGAAAAGATATGTCCCGCAGACTTGAAATGATGTGCGACAGGGTGTTCACTCTCCTTGCAGCTTAGTGCCAATTTTAACTTCAGCCGATGTAAAGCCATGTGTTCCCGGAACTTCCTAGTCATTTGGCCTCCATAATAGAGCCCACGAGGACATATGATGGTATTTACCACAAAACTTGTAGTGCAGGTCAATACAAGATGGATATCATATGAAACTTCTCTGTGGGGATGTTTAAAAACTGTACCACTAATTAAAAATGTACAGGTCACGCAATTGTTGCACATATAGCAACCTGATGGTTTGACATAAATGTTGGGTGTTGGAGGTAGGTTTCTGCCTGTAATGTCTGTATGAAACTAAGATTTCAGGTACATGTTTGCCTCTTCTAAAGTCAGCCACAGGTCTTGTATTCTTGAACACAGGTAGATCTTTATCTGTAGCCACAATTGGCCACAGTGCTTGCATGGCACTTCTGATTACAGGACTGGCAACCGTGAAACTACTAGACCATGGAAGCATATTACCTGAATCTCTAGGTATTTGTAAAGGGAGATTATCTCTCTTCATCCTTAATACTTTACACTTCTGTTCCAAAAACAGTTGTTTATCGTAGCCCCTGTTCATGAATTTATCGATGAGAGCATCCAGTTGTTTGGGCACCTTAAAGGGATCGCTAGTAATTCTAGCTATTCTCATCATCTGTGATAGTGGAAGGCCGTTTTCAAAGCAGGTGGATGATGACTAGAGGCCATTAAAAATTAATTTCTATCGGCTGCATTATGGAACACTTCCGTGTGTAGTTCACCATCAAGCACCCTGATGCTCACATCCATAAAAACTGTTTATCTCCGTACTGTATGTATATGTGAACTGTATAGGAGAGTTCATGTTGTTAATTTTTTTCATCAGATCTACTCCACCAGTCCACAGCATAAAATTATCATCAATATAATGTGTAAACATCAGAATATGATGTCAAAAAAGCATTTCTTATTCTTGATTGAACATATAAATGTTTGCATAGGACGGTGTGACAGAAGATCCCATTGTGCAATCGCCGGTAGATCACAACCAACTTACTTAAGGTATCTGGGAATGCTAGCCTATGATCGCTTCAGAGGCCAGCAGTCCCAGTAATGAGAGGAGCCTGTGTACTTCTACTGGATCCATTTAGATTCAGAAGGTAGAGCCAACAGCAGCGATGGCAGGACTTGGGGGCCCTGATGGTGTGGAACGTAGACAGGTATGTTTTTTCACAAGGGTGTGGGCAGGGAAGGGGAGCTAGTACTGGGGGCACTACTTTAGGGCCACGACTACAGGGGGCATTGAATAAGGGGCACAACTAAAGGGGGCATCAGAGAAGAAGCACAACTACTGGGGGCTTTGGAGAAGGGGCACAACTACTGGGGGCATTGGAGAAGGGGCACAACTACTGGGGGCATTGGAGAAGGGACACAACTACTGGAGGAATTTGAGAAGGGGCACAACAACTAAGGGCACTGAAGAAGGGGCACAACTACTGGGGTATTGCAGAAGGGGCATAACTACTGGGGCATTGCAGAAGGGGCACAATTACAAGGGGCATTGCAGAAGGAGCACAACTACAGGGGGCATTGCAGAGAGGGCATAACTACAGGGGGCATTGCAGAAGGGGCACAACTACAGGGGGCATTGGACATCAGAGACATCTTTACTTAGTAAAGGTCTGAATTTTGCACCAATACAAAAAAGTAACAGGTTCCAAACATTTATAGACCTGAACAAATTCGTTAGGAAACTAACTTTGAAAAGACACTATGTTAGGAAAGATACAGCAATTATGAAAATCCTTCTAAATCAGGCCTTAAAACTGCATCTAAGTTCTATCCTTTAGAATCTAAAAGCAGTAATATTTCTATATTTTATGATATGGTTAAAAAAGATCTAATTGATACCCAAAAGGAGATATCCTCAAAAAATAACCTTACGCATCAAGAAAGACAAGCACTAAAAACCTTACAAGGAAATTGAAATCTAGTACTCAAACAAGCAGATAAGGGAGGAGATCCGGTTATAATAAATAAGACAGATTATACTAAAGAAACTGTCAGGCTCGTAGGTGATCTGAATTTGAATAAACTGCTAACTAAGGAACCTACAGAAGAATATGCTTAACTCCTGAGGGAGGTACTAGTGAAAGGTCTACACAAGGATATTATCACAAAAGACGAATATCAATACCTAATGATGTCTAGCCCAGTAATTCCAATATTTTAGCATCTACCAAAAATCCATAAGGATGTAAGAAACCCACCGGGTCAACCCATCACTGCGGGGATTGGTTCTTTAACCTCACATATATCAGAATATCTTGACATTTTTCTTAATAATTATGTGGAAGAACTCCCATCCTACTAAAAGGATACAACTAGCCTATTAAACACTTTACAAGAAATCAGTTTCGATGATAGCTTTATGTGGGGTACTACAGATGTTCAATCTTTATATATATGCATACAGCACTTTAAAGGAGTTGAAGCTTGCAGGAAATTTCTAGATGAAGATCCATCTATTAACATTGAACACAGACAGTTCATCTGTAACCTGGTTTTATTCATTTTAACAAACAACTATTTTACTTTTAGAACAGTTCTTTTTACAAATTTGTGGAACCACAATAGGCACTAAATTTGTGCCAAGTTATGCAAACCTCTTCATGGGTAACTGGTAAGCAGAGTATACATATATAATAATAACCTATTCAAACATATGATACACCTCTGTAAGAGGTATACCGATGATATTATCATCTTTTGGAAAGGGAATGAACGGGATTTTAAAAATGTTATGGATTTTATCAGTGTCAATTATTATAATTTAAAATTCACTTCCAACTTACAGAAAACAGAAATCGAGTTCTTGGATGTTGTTTTGGAAGGAACTACTAATGTTGTATCCACTAAAACACATATAAAATCCGTTGACATAAACAGTTATCTACATTATAAAAGTGGACACACTAGAAGTTGGAAGGATAATATCCCTTACTCCCAGTTCCACCGTATTAAACGGAACTGTAGCAATAGAGAGGTTTGCGCTAAACTACTAGACATATATGAGGAAAGGTTTAAGGAACAAGGCTACCCAGAAACATTGATATCAGAAGCTATCTCAAAAACAGAAACTTTGAAAAAGGAAAGAACTCCTAAAGTATAAAACCAGGCCTAAAAAGGAAGATCTAGTAACCTTCTTCACACAGTTTAATAAGGAAGAGGGTAGAATCCGACAGTTTCTAAGTAAACATTGGGGAATCTTTAAAATGGACCCCATCTTGTCAGGTATCCTATCAAATAAACCCACTATAAGTTTCAAAACTGCTAAAAATCTTAAAGACATTTTAGCCCCCAGCATGCTCAAAGGAATAGGACCTATCAGACAAGGTATAAAGAAATGTCTGGCAGCATACAAATGTGGACATTGCAACATGTGTAGTAACCTACATCCCAACAGAATAGGTTTCTCCAATTTTGATGGTTCCAAAATGTTTAACATGAAACATTTTATTAATTGTAATACTTGCTCCATTATTTATGTATTGGAATGCCCTTGCGACCTGTAATATGTTGAAAAAACCAAAAGAAACCTTAAGTTTAGGATTCAGGAGCATATCAGAAATATACAGAATAAGATTGAGAGCCATTCCATATCCATACATTTCAAAATACACCACAATGCCAACCCCAAGAATCTATTATTCAGATATAAATTGAAAATGTGAAAATGGGACCAAGAGGAGGATATGCAGCTAATAGATTGTCCCAGCAAGATATGTTTTGGGTATTTGAACTAAATACTCTACTACCCCATGGCCTCAATGATAGCTATGAGATTGCACCTTTTTTTATAAACACTGCTTTTTAGAATACATTTTTACCAGTTTTTAGTGGGTTTTTTTAAGCTTTTAAGCTCTTAAAACGCTAAGTTGGTGTTTTTAAGCCTATATCGGGTTCTTTTTGCTTTTTTAGGCTCTTTTTAGCCCCCCCCTTTTTAGTGATGCATTCTTGTCATGTTTTTGTATTCATCTTTCTAGATAAAAAATGTTTTATTTCTCAATATAGAGTTTTGTATAAGGTGGTGTGTACCCCCACCTTCCTCCTGCAGTAATATGAGACACTCATACTTGTATTTTTAATATTACTATTTGGATTTCTCTGTGATTGTAGTTTCGTATTTTTATGTGATGCTATATATTGTTGTTTTATTGCCTACTATTGTTTTTTATATCATGCGGGACACAATTTTATTATATATACCCTATTTTTATTGTCATAATGTATTAAGATGTTATCTACCTGTTATCTATGAGAAAACATCTGTTTCCAGTGTGTAGCTGAGAAATCACCAAAAAAAGGCCGCTGCTTGTCACACTATGGGCCATAAACCACCAACAAAATGGCCACTCGCTATAGAAAGATACTAGATAACCAAAAGATGGCTGCCGCATATTCTGTACGTATGGAAGAGAGTCCGGGCAAAAGCGGAGTGTTGCTCATTCTGCCTTCCCCTCTCATCCCATACAATCAGTAATGGACTCCATATGTGGACAGGCGGCAATGTGCTTAATAGCAGGGCCACGACAGGTGCCACGAACCAGCCACCGCGGACTGCGCTTGCGAAGCATGAATCACGAGGCACTATGGGAGACGGCATGGAAATACATTTGCCACACAGAAATACGGGAAGACTGCTGCCACCTTTACCAAAAGGATCTACGTGTTTTTTGATAGCACAATTTGAACTTGAAAATGGCCGTGGGCCACTGAAAATGTGCAGAATGGCGATAGATGCCGAAATCATCACAGCACAGTACCATCATTAGTACAGTATATAAAGGGCATGCCAAGAGACTCACCATCACCCCTGAAGAAGTCCAACAGGATGAAACGCTTTGGGTCTTTTGCACCAGTCTCTCTCCATGATACTGGCTACTTGCAGATAAGCACTTTATTACCTTACTTATTTTAATGTTTTTGTGTTCCTGTATTCCATATCCCCTGTACTATGTCTTAATAAACCCCTTTTTGAAAATCACCACTGACAAAGAGTTATTTATGCTTATTTGAAGCTAATAACCTACCTATGTGCAAATTGCCTGGGTTAATAAGGGATATCGATGGAGTGACCAGGACATCAATTACTTCATGCTGATATCCCAGTTCTTCTCTGATACGCATTCTATTTATTATGCAAATTATTTACAAAAAAAGTACTACAGTATATATGTGTCTCATCTAGCTCTGATTGAGCCCCTCCCATAAAGGTTTTCCAGCCATTGGAATCCCGGGCCCATCCCACCACGTGGAATCCCTGTAAAGAACTACAGATAAGCTTTAAAGTTTTTCTATTTGGTACGCACATTTATTCTTCCAGCACGTGCACTTTTTAAAATATACTACACTATCCGGCGCATGTTCTTTCCAACCTCCCCTTTCCAGATCACATTCATCTGGTTGCCAGGTGGAAATACGGGAAGACTGCTGCCACCTTTACCAGAAGGATCTACGTGTTTTTTGATAGCACAATTTGAACTTGAAATTATTGCACCTAGTTTTTCTATATAAGAAAGACTCATGGGATTAAAACCTGTGCGCCATTGTAAAACCTCTATTCATATATAAATGTATGTATATTGTATATACAACTTTTATTGATAGGGGACCCCCACACGGTTGTTGCCCAGGGGCCCCCACAGACCTTAATCCGGCCCTGCACAGCATTTCAATATGCTGCATCAACT
This sequence comes from Taudactylus pleione, assembly GCA_031769625.1. Lineage (NCBI taxonomy): Eukaryota > Metazoa > Chordata > Amphibia > Anura > Myobatrachidae > Taudactylus > Taudactylus pleione. The sequence goes on from JAUIMM010000014.1 coordinate 36,864,219, forward strand.
ATCAGTTTTGCAGAAATTACACTATGCTGGAGATGTCCCCCACTAAACAAATATCACAATATACATTAAAAAACGGACCACAAAATAAAACAGCTCACAGCACCCAGTCACTGATAGGGAGATAGATGGAATCATATACAGCAACTTATGTGACATTACACTACAATGACTCAGGCAGCACCAGTTCCTAAATAATAACCAATTTCTGAAATGTGAAAAAAATCATGCATGGTACCTGACAGAGCAATAACATCATAGCCCTACGGTATACATTCATGTAGTAATTTCCAAGTAATGAGAAGAGGCATAACACAGGTATATCAGTACTATACAGCCCTGTTCCCAGATTACTAGGTCATATATAGAGATACATACATAAATAACTATTTGTCTCTCCAGCAGATGCATTTAACTCTGCAACCTGGGTTAAATGGCTAGGATAACCTTGCTTGTTTTTTATCTGTTTGAGCTTCACCACTAATTGAATTTGCTACTTAAAATGGCAAAAATAATCATACGTACAAGGACGCCAAGAGCCGCGCCGGGCCTGGGGGAAGAAGAGGGCATGGCCTTATCATGGGAGGCGTGGTCATGTCCCCTTAGAAGTAAAAAACAACATTTTTGCAGCGCTGCAAAGCTGGGGAGGGAGGCACTTTGAGCCCCTCAGCCTGGCGTATAGCCAGTGGGGGGCACTATCAGTGCAATCGCTCTTCCCACAGACATAAAAGACTGCTGTGGCTGCTACTTAGCAGCCGCGAGCAGTCTCCCAGTGCAGCTGTGTGCTGGGCTGCTTTGATGTAAGAGGGAGAGGGGGCAGCTCAGGGCCCCTCCAACCCACCTCAAACCCCAGGTATTATTAGTATACAATAGCCCCCTCATACATTACTACTTTATCAAGGGCAGAAGTGTCTGAAACACGTTGGATGCTGACTCTACAAACGCTACACTACAAGATTCACATCGCGCACACCAGTGGAAGAAACGATAAGCACGGAGGGAACGAGCCAGCTGCGGAGTAGACCAGCATATGGAAAGTAGGCAGAGACAGGGTTAGCTAGTTAGTTCTACCTGCAAGCCACCCGGTCATAACTTTGCTACTGGCAATATTGGAACCCACAGGAAAATGCATTGTTCAAAAGACTTTTATTGTGCAAAAGAGCTTTATAAATACCTACTAATTACCATTTTTTCTACAGGAATCACACTACACATAAGCTTAGTTTTAAATCATCACAAGCACTCCTTTCTTTCCAACCATTACATTGGTTGGTGTGGCAATTAGGGTGCCACACCACCCTAGTTACAGCCCTGAGGTTTTCAGTGAGAATGTCTAACCTGAGGTTTTGAACACAGTTCTAACCCATGTCAGTCCTGTCACACTGCACCTTTGACCCGGGTGGGTCGGGCACATTCACACTGAACACCTGCCTGCCCTGCAAACTTGTGTGTGTCATTAGAAATGACTGTTTTTAGGCTCACAAAGATGAGGTCACAAAGAGTGGGTGGTGACTGTTTACTGCAGTGCATTAAACATGGCTAAAGAGTTCCCACTGTATAGCCGGGAGTTCCTGAGTTTTTGCAGATCGCTGCTGTTTGTTACAGCGAGTAATAGCATGATGCACTATGCTACCTAGCACAGAGTTATTTCAGGAGGAGGAGGGAACAATTTTTGGCTGCGAGGGCTAATACTTAATGCCAATATTTCTCCTTCATCTCTGCATCTGTCCATGCTGTGAGCTATGAGGAGCACTTGAAGATGACAACATCTCTAAACACACCTTATAGCTCCAATCAGTGACTTTTAGCTTGACCCAGGTCAGATAACCTGGGTTGGACCGTGCACACATTACCTGGAACCATGCCAGGTTTGACCAAAGTTTGGATTCCAGGGTATTTCAACCCAGGTAAGTTCTCTCAGACCTTTTCACACCAAACCTTGACCAGGGTTGACCCAGCTATAACCCGGGTTAAAATTTTGATGGAAAAGGGGTATAAGTGAGTGAGACAGCAAAATTGTAAAATACTTGGTAAACTGGACCTAGGGGGGAGGGAGTGATAAATGACAGCAAAACAATGGTGGGGAGAATATTGGGCTCTATTTATTAACATTATTTTGACTAAAATAAAGTGAAAAAGGGTGTTTTCACACCCTTTTCACATTATTTTAGTATCACCTATAGTTATTACAGGGCAATTGGAGTAGAATTCGTAAAATTCGACTCCAACCCCTAAGTATCACTTATTTTTAGTAAAGCAGATCGCATTTCCCATAATTGTAATGGGAAATGTGATCCGACCAGAGTTACTAAAAATAAAATGTGAAAAAATATCGGGGAAAGCCCTGTGATAATAACGCCACCTGGAGGTCGCGTTATCCAGGGTCTCCCCCGGTTACCGGCCTCCTGCCCTGCTCTAACGGGGAGAACAGAGCTGGGAGTCGGTCCCAGTAATCAGCTGTGTGGTCTAAACAGACCGCAAGCTGATTACCATAAAAAAAAGAAAAGAAAAATAGTAAAAAAAAAATTACTTACCTGACTCCAGGGACCGGTGATCGGGCCTCCGGTGATGACTCCCCTCTGGTCAGCTGGTCTCCCATAGTGCACTGCTGCCCAGTCATCAGGTGATTGGGCCCCAGTGCAGTATGGGAGAGCACCTGACCGGAGGAATGGAGAACATCACCGGAGGCCCGGAACATGCTGGTAAGTGTAATTAAGGGAGAGGGGGGTCGCGGGGGGGTTCGTGATCGTGCGGGCGGGGCTTAGCGCCGGGGGGCAGCAGCGGCGACCGGTCGGCGCATGCGCGGGCACTTAATCACGGTATTTTTTGCGAAAATACCGTGATAAGGCTCCGAAGGGGATTTGCAGGGACAGAGCTTTATCGCAAGCTCTGTCCCTGTAAGGGATTTGTAGTAAATCCCTGTGATATTGCCTGAATTCGCAATGCGAATTCACTCGGTAATATCACACTACAATCTGCATTCAATATGCGGATTGTAGTAAATAGAGCCCATTGTGTGGATTTCAAAGTAAGATATAGAGAAAAAGTGTTATGATGTATTACAAAAAAGGTGCCGTGTAGAGAGATTGTTGAGTTTTTAAAATCCTCTTTTGTTTTGCTCAAATAAACATTGCATTAAGCATGATTCAAATAATTTAAATATAGTTTATTCCAACCTATAAATATCTATATCCTATAAATATCTTTTTTACAAAAGTATGTGATATTCATTATGTCGCAACCATAATGTCGACATAGGGCCGTATTCAATTAGTTTCGCACCCGCGATACTTTTTCGCATGCCGCACTTTTCACCAACTTTGCGTGTTTTAGCCACAGAAACTTATCGTGCATGCCCCCGCTATTCGCCGTATTCAATCCCAAAGGACACGAAAACGCGTCCTGGCGAAACTCTAACAGGTGAAAAGTGTTGGCAGAATTGGGGAAATCAGCCTGACACCCCCCAAAAGATGCACTAACATTGGGGATCAGTGTAGATGTCCCCGATTAGCCCTACTGAAGCTATTTGGGGTATTTAAGTGCTGTCAATTGCTCCCAAAAAGCGGCTTTGCACAAGTGGTGAAGAATAGCATTAAACAGTTTTGTTTGGTGAAAATAAGTATTCCTGTCAAATTTGGGGAACTTGTTAAAAATCGCTAAAGTCAAGTTTTAGGTGCTGCAATAAATGCACCTTCAGCAAACACCTGCAATGGAAAAAAAACACCTCCCCCATACTATCAGACTTCCCAAAAGTCTTTTTCGCTAGTTTTTGCATTTATACCCCCACTTTGTACTTTTTTTCAAAGTGCTTTTTTTGGGGTTTTTGACACAGTTATTCTTTGGGGGTCTATCCAAAGGGTGCAGAGTGGTTTCCACACCTTTGCACCCCAAAACTGCAATTCTGCAATTTTTTCCGCCGGCTATTCACAGGCAAAACTTTTTCACTGGGTATATTGTATTGACTTTCCGCACCAGCGAAAAGTCGCAACAATTGAATACGGCGGAAACTTTTGGCCTGGCACAATGATGTCACTCGCGATACTTTACCGTGGATTCTGACTTTTCGCCTGGAATTGAAACGGGCCATAGTCTGGATGTCAACATTCAGGATGTTGACGTGTTCAAATGTTGACATTTAATACAGCATTCACAGTGGTAACACTGACATAATGTCAACCAGTTCATTATGTCGACGTTATGAATGTTGACAGTCACAATGTTGACACTCCTATTTTAGCCTAACCCTAATTGCAGACTAACGTACCCTAAACCTAATTTAATAATGTTGACATTTTGAACATGTCGATATTTTGTCGGTGTCAACATTGTGACTATAAATATTGACATTATGAACATGTTGACAATTTGGCCGAACATGTCGACATTCCATTGTCCACATTTTGGGGCCCATTTATCAAGGAGTTTTATCATACGCATTGATTTTTAAAACTCGTTGCATATGATAATGGTGCTCCAGCCAATCAGTTCCTGTCATCTCTTTTAAAAATGACAGTTGGGAGCTGATTGGCTGAAGCACCATTTATCATACGCAACAAGTTTCAAAACTTGTTTTGCGTGATAAAACTTGTTGATAAATGGGCCTCTTTGAATGTTAAGATTCTGATTGTCGCCATTCTGACTACATCCCGACATTGAAATTATTTAAAGTTAGCCTATATGAAACTATTGTTTCCTTCAATAAATATATCAGGTCAGTATGTGTGGTTAAAATAATTTGCATATATTTTATAGCAACGCTCTTAAACAGTTCATTGTGACATTCACAGTTGTTACTCTACTCCAATACATAGATTTGTTAGATTAATCAGTTTTTACTTATTCTATACTGTAACTAAATCCTGTCCTGAGCAGGAAAATTGGCGCATAAAGGCTTGTACAGTTTTTGTAGTGACAGAGATCTGTATATCAGTTTATCCAGATTTTTAAATGCCTATTTTTCACTAAAATAAATATTGCAGCATTGGTTGAATGGGTTTAACTATAATTTATAACAACTGTGCTCGCAAATTGTTTTCTAAACACCTTTTGCATCTTGCATAGCAGTTGGTCCCATTCAAATAATTGGAATATACCACGATTATAAATAATTTTACAGTAGAAAGTAAACTAGCAGCTATTGTATGGTACATCATACGCTTTTGGGACTGCGCAGACCCATCGCTGAGTGATTGACAGGAAGTACCATTTGGGGGTGGTGATGGGGGGTGGTCATCGAAACCCCGGCGTGCTAATGCGTTTGAACACCATTGCAGGGGCGTCCATATGCAGCTTGTGTACTCACTGCGTACGACGAGGTTAGCATTACCTGAGTAAGGTCAGACCTTGTGCAAGTGTGCGTGAGGCTGCGATTGTACTCAATGTTACCGATGGTTTCGCAGTCTTGCTAAGTTTTATGGATGTGTGTAAGGTGAGGTGGGTAAGGTAAGGTCCTTATGTTGGGCTGCGTATGGCATAGCAATCGCAGACATTAACATATCTTTGCAATGAGACTGCGTGCATAATCGCTATTGCGATCGCAGTTGCAATCCATACTGAATCAGGCCCTTAATGCTTACATTGCCATACATTGTTCAACATTGCAATTGTCTAGTTCTCTTAGGTATAGGTGTATCTAATACTGTATGTTCAATATTTTTTCAGATCTGAGTTTTGTGTATGACCTAGACCTGTTTAAAGATTAAATCTTTATGGATCTAGTACATTAGATATCAGTTAAACAAAATAAAATTATTATGCTAAATATTTTGGTTCCATATATGAATTTGCTATTTTTTTGTTCCACGTCTTTTTTGCTATTTTCATAATTAAATTAATGTACTGAATATTTTTATGTTGTATGTAACATTGTAATCTTATTGATTTATCAAATGACTGCACCTGTAAATATAATTTTTAAAGGCTACATTTGTATGGTAATTGTCTCTGTTACCCAGAGGGCCTGATACAGAAGTGACACAGTTTTGAAATGTTCATAAATGTTCATAAATGTTTGGGAGAGGTAACGGGGGAATGGCGACAAAAAAGCAAAAAAGCAGGCATGTCATGACCATTTCGGGGGCATGTCGCAGCCAGCGACTGCGTCTTTGGACGCAGTGTCACTGGCCCTGGTAGCTTAATTGCGACAGACATTCTGAGCAACCATAGGGTTATATGTGCGAGAACAGGTGTAGAGAGCTGGGTGCCCCAAGCATGGACTAGCAGTGGATCCCCAAAATACCCTGGTAAACCTGTCCGACTATGGAACTAGTGTTTCTCAACTCCAATCCCCGGGGACATTAACAGTGAATGATATATTTTGAAAGATCCACAGGTGGTACTAATTTAGTCTTTGAGGAGACATGGAAAACATGCATTGTTAGGGTTCCCTGACAACTGGAGTTGGAAATCCCTGTATAGAACAATAGTTCTATTTTCAGGAAACAATTCACAAATCTTTTGTTACCAGTTAATTCAATTGAAGTATTTATGTTGTGTTTTAAGGAGCAAGTAAAGCTACAATTATAATTTAAAGGTATCTTCAGACATTATTTATAGTTTATCATTTAGGAACATATTTATTAACATTATTTTTACTAAAATAATATGAAAACAGGTGTTTTCACACCCTTTTCACATTATCACATACATTTATTAAAGGGCAATTGGAGTAGTTTTCATGAAAAACTACCCAATCCCTTCAATTCATATATTTTTAGTAAACAGATCACATTTCCCATACTTGTAATAAGAAATGTGATCTGCTCAGATTTACTAAAAATATACTGTTAAAAATACCATTAAAAATACTGTTAATAACCCTGAGTTAATAACACTTCAAATGGTGTTATTAAAGCTTTCCCCTGGTTCCCTGACTCCTGCTCTAACAGGCAGAACAGAGCCAGGAGCCAGCCCCTATGATCAGCTGTGTGGTCTAAATAGACCAAAGCTGATCAGTGCAAAAAAAATAGTTTAAAAAAACCCACTTACCTGGATCCAGGGACCGGTGATCGGCGCTCTGGTGATGTCCTCCAGGGCTCCAGTCATTTGGTCTCCAGGCTCCTGCACTGTGACCCTGGTTAGCTGCTGCATAGAGCAGCTGACTGGGGTCACAGGGAAGGAGCCTGGAGACCAGCTGACCGGAGTCCCAGAGGACATCACCTGAGCACCAGTCACCAGGCAGGTAAGTATAAGCTGGGAGGGATTGTGTGTGTGGGGGGTTGGGATGGGGGATCACGGAGGAGCCACGTGGGGATGGTCGCAGGGAGGTAGCACACACATATTCACTGTATTTTTTAATATACTGAATTGCTTTTTACAACTTACTTTTACAGCTGTATTTCATTAGATTGAGCTTCACTTTGCTGTGATTACAATCAAGCAATGCAGACACAAAGCACTTTTATGGGGGCAGGTTCCAAAACTGCAATGTGGTTGTGCTTATTATAGTGAATGCAGACAGCCAGCATGAAATGTTCTGTATAGCCACATATTTTGCTGTTCATAAATTAAGTTTAGTGTAAAGAGGATGTGGGAAGGTTTTTGTACATAGATGAGAAGAGAGTCAGGTTAACACTGAATAATGCATTTATACTCTTAGTACATACCTACAAAAAAGAGAATAATATTATTTTGGACATTTAGTATTCATCCAAGGCTTTAAAAAGACATTTAGATTTTACTTTATTCTGATGGATACCACCTTTAAACTTCTTCATAGAATATGTTGTTCAAAAATTAAATTTTTATATTTAAAAAAATATATATTTTGTCCTAAATGTATATATATTTTTTAAATTACCTTTGCCAAGCAGCGATACATTGAAATGGGTTGAAATTTACATTTTGCCAAAACTTTAGCTAAAAAAAAAAAAGTTATATGCAAAAATTATCCATTCCTTTTTACTTGTCTATTGTTTATTAGTATTTTAGAATGTTATGTGAACTAATAGGCTTAATATATAACTGCAGAATACTACAGTATACTTTCAGAATACTACACAAGTCATAACTAATGCCACAGTGGATATAACATTTTTAATGGAATGTGATATAAACTGCACAATGTTATTTCAACCTACAGCACAATAAAACACTGCAAGAAATTTACAAATCATCAGATTACAATAAATAGGAACTGACTGTCTTTCATATTCTTTCTGATTTTACAGTTACAAAATAAATATGACCATCACCCCTTGTGTGAACTTTCACTAGTCATCAACCATGAGGTAAATCAAATTGCTGTATTTCTTCTATATTTAGTGACAGAGATAAATTTTATCCCTGAGATCAAAGATAATCAAACTACACCTGGTTATTATTTGTAAAGACTTACTAAGATTTTAATGATTAATTTATCTGCCACATAATGCTGTAATAGATCATGGAAAACATCAAGGAAAGAATGCAGCGCTGCATTTTTAAGGTCCCTTTTCTAGGTCTCTGAATGATAATAGGCATGGGAAGCTTCATTTATCTTGTTCAATGATTGTTTCTTCAGGAATCCCCTGTATGTTTCCTTTCATGAGGGAGGTCGGACTGAATCTGCTGGGACTTTCTTAACACTTGAGATGTAGCTAAATTATCATTCTCTTCATCATTCCTATAAATCAAGAGTTGCTATAAAGAAGAAATGTGTTAGTTTTATTTAAAGTCATAAAATTAAGGTATGACAGGCTTCAATTCTTTACACTCATTTTGACTGGTTGCTATAATCTTAAATACTCTCATTAATTTCATTTAGTGAATAATATATGTTGATGTTGGAAATAATACTTCAATTAATTTTTTTTGCAATGTTAAATTCTGCAATAATCCAATTGTACCAGATTGGTGAGTGATCATTGGCGAAAGAGCCATTTACACCTGTATAGCTTCAAATGAAATTATATTGTTCACTGTGAATACTTGCATATATACATTAGTAATGTTGACCAGAAAGACAGATCCATTAAAATGAGCCTGACTATATATTCATTTTGATTTAGATTAGTTGTTCTCATACTGTAAATGGGGCCCATAAGGGTGCTATTTTTCTTTAAATTAAATGAAGACTAAATGCCTAATTTTAGAAAATGCTCACACACAGTACACAATACTAGAAGAGTGTGAATAACAGAAAATCATTCACTACAATTCAACTGAATTCAATTTCAAATCGCAATAAAGTTTGTGCTTTTAAAATTCTACCAACAGATTCTCAGTGTAAGTTGTGTGGAGCAGCAGTCACAGAGAGAGTGGAGGAGCAATTTCCCTTCACATTTATGTGTCACAACAGAAGCAATTTCGATATATATCAGCTCTCGTAGCAATACAGATGGAAATTTACTATGGTGTAAAATATTAGCAGAGTTAGGCAGAGTTCAGTGGCACAGGCAGGGGGTATTTCTGAGGACCCAGAAAACTCCCCAGATAGACGTGAGAGTAGGCACCATGTAGTTTAGCCCCGCCCCCTCACAACAAATTGACGCAATTTGTGGGTCAATGGGGAGGAGACAGAGCCAATATGATACAATTCTGTTAGAATTGCATAATTTTGGTCCCGCCCCTTCCCAATTTACCCTTGAATCATGGCATTTTTCTACTAGGGGTAGGGACCTAATGACATGGTGCCTGATCCCATCCCCTTCTAAAACCGGGCCGTAGCTGCTGCAAGGTAATTGTGTGTGTGTACTGTATGTGACATATATGTGTGACACGTATGTGTGCTTGTGTAATGTGTGTGACATATTTAAGTGTGTGTATATGTATGTATATATATATATATATATATATATATATAGTCCAAATAGGTCCACACTCTCGTCTTCAATTATAAATTGCTGGGATGACACACCTATATGGGATCACAATAATCCTCTTCATGCAAAAGTAGAACAAAAGGGGGGGTAGCACTCACCAGTCTTCTTAAGAAGACTGGTGAGTGCTACCCCCCCTTTTTTTTACTTTCATATATATATATATATACACAGTATGTTTATGTGTAAATATGTATATATATAATATATACATATGTACCATATATATATATATATATATATATATATATATATATATATATTAGGGGTGTGCACCGGCCACTTTTCGTGTTTTGTGTTTTGGTTTTGGATCTGGATCTTTCTTCGTGTTTTGGATCTGGATTGGTTTTGCCAAAACCACCCTTCCGTGTTTTGGGTTCTGGGTTTTGTGTTTTGGATCTGTATTTTTTTTTTAAAAAGCATAAAAACAGCTAAAATCACAGAATTTGTTGGTTTCTCTGCTCCTATGCTATTATTAACCTCAATAACCTTAATTTCCACTCATTTCCAGTCTATTCTGAACACCTCACACCTCACAATAGTGTTTTCATGTCCAAAAGGTTGCACCGAGGTAGCTGGATGACTATGCTAAGCGACACGAGTGGGCGGCACCAACACGTGACCCATCTAGGAGTGACACTGCAGTGGCAGACAGGATGGCAGTTAGAAAAACTAGGCCCCAAACTGTACATAATGCATAGAAAAAAAAGAAGTGCAAGATGGAATTGTCCTTGGGCCCTCCCACCCACCCTTATGTTGTATAAACAGGACATGCACACTTTAACAAATCAATCATTTCAGCGCCAGGGTCTGCCACACAACTGTGGCTGAAATGATTGGTTCGTTTGGGCCCCCACAAAACAAGCTGGCAATTAATGTGTCCCTGCACAAACTGGCTCTACGGAGGCAAGATGTCATCCTCATCCTCCTCATCCACCGATTCCTCACCCTCTTCAGTGTGTACATCCTCATCCTCACAAAGTATTAACTCGTCCCCACTTGAATCCACCACCACAGGTCCCTCTGTACCTTCTGGAGGCTGGTCTCCCTGGAAGAGCTGATAATTCATTTTGATGAACATCATCTTCTCCACATTCTGTGGAAGCAACCTCCTACGCCTTTCGCTGACAAGGTTCCCGGCTGCACTAAACACTCTTTCGGAGTACACACTGGAGGGGGGGCAACTCAGGTAAAATAGAGCCAGCTTGTACAGGGGCCTCCAAATTGCCTCTTTTTCCTGCCAGTACAGGTATGGACTGTCTGACATGCCTACTTGGATGCTGTCACCGATGTAATCCTCCACCATTCTGTCAATGGTGACAGTATCATATGCAGTGACAGTAGACATGTCAGAAATTGTTGCCAGGTCCTTCAGTCCGGACCAGATGTCCAAACTTGGTCCTGCCTGCCCTGCATCACCGCCAGCGGGTTGCTTAGGATACCTAAGTTTTTTCCTGGCAGCCCCAGTTGCGGGAGAAAATGAAGAAGGAGCCGTTGACGTGTCACGTTCCGCTTCAGCTGACAGTGTGTTCACCAGCAGGTCTTTGCACCTCTGCAGGCTTGTGTCGGCCGGAAAGAGAGACACCACATAGGCTTTAAACCTAGGATCAAGCACGGTGGCCAAAATGTAGTGGTCTGATTTCAACAGATTGACCACCCTGGAATCCTGGCAAAGCGAATGAAGGGCTTCATCCACAAGTCCCACATGCCGAGCGGAATCGCTCCGTCTTAGCTCCTCCTTCACTTTCTCCAGCTGCTTCTGCAAAAGCCTGATGAGCGGAATGACCTGACTCAAGCTGGCTGTGTCTGAACTGACTTCACGTGTGGCAAGTTCGAAGGGCTGGAGAACCTTGCACAACACGGAAATCATTCTCCACTGCGCTTGAGTCAGGTGCATACCCCCTCCTTTGCCTATGTCATAGGTGGATGTATAGGCTTGTATGGCCTTTTGCTGCTCCTCCATCCTCTGAAGCATATAGAGGGTTGAGTTCCACCGCGTCACAACCTCTTGCTTCAGGTGATGGCGGGGCAGGTTCAAGAGTGTTTGCTGGCGCTCCAGTCTTCGGCACGCAGTCGCTGAATGGCGAAAGTGGCCAGAAATTTTTCGGGCCACCCAAAGCGTCTCCTGCACGCCCCTGTCGCTTTTCAGAAAATTCTGCACCACCAAGTTTATTGTGTGAGCAAAACATGGGACGTGCTGGAATTTGCCCAGATGTAATGCCCGCACAATATTGGTGGCATTGTCAGATATCACAAATCCCCAGGAGAGTCTAAGTGGGGTAAGCCACTGGGCGATGATTTCCCTCAGTTTCTCTAAGAGGTTGTCGGCGGTGTGCCTCTTACTGAAACCGGTGATACACAGCGTAGCCTGCCTTGTAACGAGCTGGCGTTTCTGAGATGCTGCTACTGGTGACGCTGCTGCTGTTGCTGCGTAAGGTGATACATCTACCCAGTGGGCTGTCACAGTCATATAGTCCTTAGTCTGCCCTGTTCCACTTGTCCACATGTCCGTGGTTAAGTGGACATTGTGTACAACGGCATTTTTCAGGACACTGAGGACACTTTTTCTGACGTTTCTGTACAGTCTCGGTATCGCCTGCCTAGTGAAGTGGAATCTAGACGGGATTTGGAACCGGGGACACACTACCTCCATCAATTGTCTAAATCCCACTGCACTAATGGCGGGTACCGGACGCACGTCTAACACCAACATAGCAGTCAAGGCCTCAGTTATACGTTTTGCTTCAGGGTGACTGCTGTCGTACTTCATCCTCCTCGCTAAGGACTGTTGGAGGGTCAATTGTTTAGTAAAAGTAGTGGTGTTCCTACTTCCTCTCTGGGATGATGAACGACTCCCAGCAGCAGCAACAGCAGCAGCGGCAGCAGTAGGCGTAGCAATGCAGGATCCTCCAGAGGAATCCCGGATAGGAGAGTCAGTCATGCCAGTGACATGGCCTGCAGGACTACTTCCGATCCTGACTAAGGAGGAAATTGACGAGGAGGGAGTTGACGGTGTGGTTTGCAGGCGCTTGGATACAACAGGACAACGGGATTTAGGTGTCCCTGGACTGCTTACGGTCTTAGCCAAAGTTTCTGAACTTGACAGTAACTTTTTATGAACGCGCTGCAGGTGCCGTATAAGGGAGGATGTTCCTAGGTGGTTGACGTCCCTACCCCTACTTATTTCACCTTTACATATGGTACATATGGCAAGACAGTTGTTGTCCGGATTTGGATAGAAATATTGCCAGACCAAAGAGGTGGAATGTTTGGTCTTCTGCCCAGGCATGACCGTGATGGGCTTTTTCATCCCACGGACAACAACTGTCTCCCCCGGAGCCTGATTTAAACAAACCACATCACCATCAGAATCCTCCTCGCCAACTTCCTCCTCAGCGCCAGCTACACCAGTATCCTCATCCTGTTGTACTTCAACAGTGACATCTTCAATTTGCATATCAGCAAGTGGACTGTGGGTGCTCCTTTCAGCACTTGCAGGGGGCGTGCAAATGGTGGAAAGAGCCACCTCTTCCCGTCCAGTGCTGGGAAGGTCAGGCATCGCAACCACCACCACACTTGGACTCTCCTTGGGGATTTGTGATATCTTCTTAGAAAGCACAGTTCTTCGCTGTGCTTTTGCCAGCTTAACTCTTTTGATTTTTTTAGTGGGAGGAGGGCTTCCATCGTCATGTGAAGCTGAACCACTAGTCATGAACATACTAGGGATCGACCTTAGCCGTTCCTTGCCACTCCGTGTCGTAAATGGCATATTGGCAAGTTTACGTTTCTCTTCAGCTGATTTAAATGTCTTTTTCAAGGTCATTTTCCTGAACTTTGCCATTTGGGATTGTATGTGCCCTCTACTATGACATTGGGCATCGGCCTTGGCAGACGACGTTGATGGCATGTTATCGTCTATGTCATGACTAGTGGCAGCAGCTTCAGCACTAGGAGGAAGTGGTTCTTGATCTTTCTCTATTTTATTTTTATCGGAGAAAGTTTGGTCCTCCATTTATGTTATATCGATTTGATATATACGTGCGGCTAAACACAGAAAATAATTTTTTTTTTGGTTTGGACTGGAGTGTACTTTGGGGGTTACAGCACCCTTTAACGGTCAAGCCAGCCGGCCCTTTACTTATGACACAGGCGCACTCTTGGCACTACTTTGTTGATGCACGTGCGGCTACTGCGCACACAATTCACAAACACAGAAAATAATTTTTTTTTTGGTTTGGACTGGAGTGTACTTTCGGGGGTTACAGCACCCTTAACGGTCAAGCCAGCCGGCCCTTTACTTATGACACAGGCGCACGCTTGGCACTACTTTGTTGATGCACGTGCGGCTACTGCGCACACAATTCACAAACACAGAAAATAATTTTTTTTTTGGTTTGGACTGGAGTGTACTTTCGGGGGTTACAGCACCCTTAACGGTCAAGCCAGCCGGCCCTTTACTTATGACACAGGCGCACGCTTGGCACTACTTTGTTGATGCACGTGCGGCTACTGCGCACACAATTCACAAACACAGAAAATAATTTTTTTTTTGGTTTGGACTGGAGTGTACTTTCGGGGGTTACAGCACCCTTAACGGTCAAGCCAGCCGGCCCTTTACTTATGACACAGGCGCACGCTTGGCACTACTTTGTTGATGCACGTGCGGCTACTGCGCACACAATTCACAAACACAGAAAATAATTTTTTTTTTGGTTTGGACTGGAGTGTACTTTCGGGGGTTACAGCACCCTTAACGGTCAAGCCAGCCGGCCCTTTACTTATGACACAGGCGCACGCTTGGCACTACTTTGTTGATGCACGTGCGGCTACTGCGCACACAATTCACAAACACAGAAAATAATTTTTTTTTTGGTTTGGACTGGAGTGTACTTTCGGGGGTTACAGCACCCTTAACGGTCAAGCCAGCCGGCCCTTTACTTATGACACAGGCGCACGCTTGGCACTACTTTGTTGATGCACGTGCGGCTACTGCGCACACAATTCACAAACACAGAAAATAATTTTTTTTTTGGTTTGGACTGGAGTGTACTTTCGGGGGTTACAGCACTCTTAACGGTCAAGCCAGCCGGCCCTTTACTTATGACACAGGCGCACGCTTGGCACTACTTTGTTGATGCACGTGCGGCTACTGCGCACACAATTCACAAACACAGAAAATAATTTTTTTTTTGGTTTGGACTGGAGTGTACTTTCGGGGGTTACAGCACCCTTAACGGTCAAGCCAGCCGGCCCTTTACTTATGACACAGGCGCACTCTTGGCACTACTTTGTTGATGCACGTGCGGCTACTGCGCACACAATTCACAAACACAGAAAATAATTTTTTTTTGGTTAGGACTGGAGTGTACTTTCGGGGGTTACAGCACCCTTTAACGGTCAAGCCAGCCGGCCCTTTACTTATGACACAGGCGCACGCTTGGCACTACTTTGTTGATGCACGTGCGGCTACTGCGCACACAATTCACAAACACAGAAAATAATTTTTTTTTTGGTTTGGACTGGAGTGTACTTTCGGGGGTTACAGCACCCTTAACGGTCAAGCCAGCCGGCCCTTTACTTATGACACAGGCGCACGCTTGGCACTACTTTGTTGATGCACGTGCGGCTACTGCGCACACAATTCACAAACACAGAAAATAATTTTTTTTTTGGTTTGGACTGGAGTGTACTTTCGGGGGTTACAGCACCCTTAACGGTCAAGCCAGCCGGCCCTTTACTTATGACACAGGCGCACGCTTGGCACTACTTTGTTGATGCACGTGCGGCTACTGCGCACACAATTCACAAACACAGAAAATAATTTTTTTTTTGGTTTGGACTGGAGTGTACTTTCGGGGGTTACAGCACCCTTAACGGTCAAGCCAGCCGGCCCTTTACTTATGACACAGGCGCACGCTTGGCACTACTTTGTTGATGCACGTGCGGCTACTGCGCACACAATTCACAAACACAGAAAATAATTTTTTTTTTGGTTTGGACTGGAGTGTACTTTCGGGGGTTACAGCACCCTTAACGGTCAAGCCAGCCGGCCCTTTACTTATGACACAGGCGCACGCTTGGCACTACTTTGTTGATGCACGTGCGGCTACTGCGCACACAATTCACAAACACAGAAAATATATTATTTTTTTAGCACTTGGGGGGAGCACCCCTGATGGACAGAGCACCCCCTGGACAACACTACAGCACTCCTTTAGGACTGGGACACTGCACAGGACTTTGGAGTGGACACAGCCCCTATGGAGAACTGACTGCACAACACAGTCCAGCCAGCCCCTATGGACTTTGAAGTAGTGGACACAGCCCCTATTAACAACAGCAGCACAGCACAACACAGCCAGCCCCTATGGACTTTGAAGTAGTGGACAACAGCAGCACTACACTACACTACACTACACAGCCCTAACTCCCACCCTCCCTCTTCACTGTCCACAGCCGAGTGAGAAAATGGCGCCGACGTGTGTACCTTATATAGGATCCAAAACCCGCGAGACTCGGAAGGCGGGAAGATGACGTTTTGCCTCGATTTCAGATCCGAGTCAGGCGGGAAAAGTCGAGCCTGACTCGGATCGGACTCGGATCGGGGGGGCTCGGGGGGGTTCGGATTTCAGAAATCCGAACCCGCTCACCCCTAATATATATATATATAAAGTGAAAAAGACAGTGGCACTCCGGGGTTTGTAGTTGTCAACAATGTGTATTCATAACATGTGAGACCAACGTTTCGGGGCCGTGGCGCCCCTTTGTTAAGGTATACTGTACAAACAATAAACTGTGCTTACCTTAAGTACTAAACTGTGCTTACCTTATATATAAATATAGAGAGAGAGAGCCACCGCCCCAAAATCCTGCGTTTGCCTCTGGAGGTGACTGGGATAGCACTTTTTGGCCAATAAACTGTTATAAGAGTTTACTAGAGAGTGACTATTAATAGTACACTGGGCCTACAGAGTAGTAGGGTTACATGCTGGGTTGGGTAGCAGGTGTTTGATCGGCTGTTAGTCCACACAGGAGGCAACTTAACCAAGTCTTAGGTTTATTAACCAAATAGATTAACAGGTGGCTTGTACATAGGGTTAAACAGGTACAAGGCAGTTCTGTGCTAGATGCAGTCTGGAGCAAAAAGGGTATACTGGGCATAGTAGTGCGCTATGTGATGCCCTTAGTGCTATGTTGTGGTTTGGGGCCACACTGTAGTGGCCTTAATGGCACTAATGTCACTGAGAGTCTCATGAACACATCAATGTGCTATGAACGCTGAGGAGAAAGACGTGCTGTAAAGGGGTGCATGTGCAGTAGCGCATGTCAGATGTCAGACCATACTCCCTGAAATAGTAGCAATCTCCCTGACTCCCTGAAGAATTCAGCAATCTCCCTGATTGCACCTTACCCCATTTATGAAGCTGTTATATTAATTAATACAGAGATATATATACATTCAAATGGGATCATTAGTATAATTTCCCTGCATTGGTTATAAGGCACAGTGATCCCTACGGCTATATGCATTTTCTGATAAGTATCAGGGCATTTTCATCAAAAAAGTAGATCTTACTAACTGCTTTGGGACTCGTTTACATTTGGATGTAAGTCAATTTTATGACACGCCTCTCAGATGTAGCAGTACACATCCATTGTACCACGTGCTCATAGGTGTAGCTTTCACAATCTCCCTGAAATGCTTTTTATCAAAAGTAGGCAAGTATGTGTCAGACTCACCGACTGAACCGCGGTGGGTCCTAGAGATCCTGACTCATCTAAATGGATGGAGGCAGCACAGAGCACTCCTCATCCAACAAAAAGCACCTTACCTAAACCTCTGCAATAGATAGTACATCAGCTAAATTGAACTCTGTGATTTAACAACTACAGTATTAATTAGCGTGGCAAGAGATTATTTTTGTGTCAGTGTGTATCACAGATTTATATCACAATGGATTGGCTATGTCTTCTACACCTTCTCAGTTAATTCAGTTAATGACAAGGATACTCCAGTTGAGATGACAATAGTATTTATACACTTAGACCAACTGTAGGTCATAATTGCAGCTGCTTTTGAAATATATGGGTTAATAATTTTGGGATACACTTGCGCCACAAAAGCATGACCTTACCAGTGTCTCCTTACTTTCAACAGGCACACATAAGTGTTATAAGATAGTACACTGTGTGTTTTGCAATTTTCAGGTTACAGAATATTTAGCAGTTACAGAACAGAATACAATTAGCCAGCTTAATGGGGACAAGTCCACACAGTTGTCAAGTGGAATGAAGTTGATAGAGTGCTAAAGTATTAAAGGGATTTAGGGACAATTTGGGTTTGAGAACTATATACCAAACAGAGGTATGGGGTCCCAGATGGACTTGGACCTTTGTCAGAGATGCCTATAACCCCATCCTGCCACATGTATCATTACTGTTTAAAAAAAAACATATAAGTAATAGCCCAGTGCTGCTCCCTCCTCTTAGAAGTAACCAGCACTAAAGTTAGACAATGCGTAGGCCCCACTGCAAAAACAGCAACCAGCACCAGGATATGTTGTCACAGCAGTACATGAGACCTGCATTATGGTGTCCCCATGCTATAATCTGAAACTAGACCTAGCCTGCTCACCATAAGGATGAAACTCATTTGGGAATCAGGCCCATAAAAATAAAAATGTTTGCCATCTCCCAAGGACAACCCACCAAAATGCACTTGTGAGGTAGGTGACAGTTTAATAGTGAAAGACAAAATTAATTTACATACAATAGAAGAACAAAAAGTAGAATAAAAAGAAATAAAAGCTTAGAAGCTATTAAATGTTTGGAAATGCCAGCACTTGCGTAACTAACTGTCTGCACACCCTTGCAGATAGGGGCCATTGGAAAATTAAATTACATATAAGAACCTTATAGAAAAAAAGGGAATCTTCATTCTTCTTTTCTAAAGTATTCCAAAGAGATATAAAATAAACACTATGGTAGTTCAATTTGTTCCTAGCACAGCTACAATGAGAATTAATTAACTTAATTGACCTGGTATGGTAAATATACTGTATTGCATTGTAGGCCAATTAGAGCAGTTTACCAAGCTTTAGCCATTCAAAGTTCTTTTGTTTTTTTGTTTTATATTCATGTAGAATAGTAATTTGTAGAATAAAACAAATAAATAAAACTGGTGTAAAGTCTAAGCTGTGCAAATTGATAAATGTACCATCAATGGTCAACCTTCTACAGCTTTAGAATCAGTCTTTCATTGAATTAAACCAGTTTTTTTATTACATAAAATCCTGCTGGGTCTAGCCTTATTAATGGATTACATTATTCATAAGATTGACGCGATATTATGGCTGTACATGGGATACTTTTATATGTGTAACTTTTCTGAAGTGCAAATGGGAAGTACAGAGTGCATATAATTAAAAGTAAAAGAGGAGACCTAAAGACTGCTCTCTCCGAACTAAATTCAAGTTCATTTGTTAGTGAAAGTAATCATGGATTCCTCCTTTTTCACCTTTAAATAACCACAGTCCACAAATTAAAATATTATTTTTGCACTGCTTAACAAAAGTACAGTAGGCGCATAGGTACTTGGTAAGAAATTACTGCAATCTAGGCAATTCCTGCCATCAGCCTGTGCAAACTTCTTTGACTCTCCCCTGCGTGTAAATCGCCAAATATGGTAGTGCCAGCATCACAAGTTTTTCCTCGCACCTGTATGGCGATGCCAGCTGATGCAATGCTCCATTCCAGGACAGCACATCATGCAGATGATGGGGAATTAAATTCCCTCCATTGCAGAAATGTAAGCAAACAACAGAACCAAAGCTGCTTTTGCTCTCTATATTTTGTGCTTTATAAGAGACCTCTTCTATCAATCCGTAAGTCATGAAATTATTGTTGCAGAATAATTGTTGTAACAGAAACAATAACTCTGTATAAAAAATAATAAACCTCCTAACAGCTGAAAGTTGTTTTGTATGTGTGTCGTCTACTGTATATCTGAACATTAATAATGAAGACTCACAGACATGAATTGGTATAAAAGGTCAGCTATTTATTGAATAATGTAAAATAATCAAAACTGTATGGTGGCAAACAAACGCCAGTGTGCACTGTTCAGGAAAGCTGTTTTCTTCTTTTTTCTTTTTTGTACATTAACTAAGTGTCTGAGCTGTAACAGTAGCACATCCACAACAAGATACAAAAAGAATATTCAATTCTATACATATCTGGGAGAATAAATATCTATAGAGAATGCTTGTTGGATAACGGGATTGACATAAACATTATATAAAATTATTCTAGTGCAGGATATTGTTTCCCCTGCTTTTGGGCAAACAAAGGACAGTCAGGATTCAGCACAACCCTATCAGTGCACAACTCAACAAACAATGATTGTGGGTGACGACCAGTCTGGTAGACTTAATCTACAACTTTAAAATATCAAATCCCCCCTTCCATCAGGACTAACCCACCCAATAGGGAGAAAGGGAGGGAGAGAGGAAGGGAGAGAGGCTGAGGAATCCTGGGATACAACATATGTCCAGCACCAGGGCCGGACTGGCCATCGGGCACTTCTGGCAAATGCCAGAAGGGCTGATGGTCAAGTGGGCTGGTCTGGCCGTCCGTTTGGATGCCATACAAAATGTCTTTCCCGAAATGGCAGCCGCCGGAGAGAAGACTTTTTTTTACATTAAGAACAGTTATGACACTAGAGGCTCAGCTAGTCCTCTAGTGTCCACTTGCCATGGTCTGCCAGCAAACACTAGAGGACCAGCGGGACCTCTAGTAACAGGTACTGTGTGACACCCCCTGCCTGCTGTGTGTGAACTTCTGTGAAGAGCTGGAATTGCCGAAGAGGAGCAGCAGGCTTCTACAGGAGCAGGAGGAGACCCAATGCGACCCTGAAGTGGAGAGGAGAGGGGACACTACCAAACACTATCAGGTAAGTGTGTGTACTTTATTTACTTTTTAAATCTGTTGCTCTTTACCCTAATGACAGAAAGCTTTATACTGTATAATCACTGTATCTCCCCCTCAGTATCCCAGCCCCCACCCTCTCTGTAACCCACAATTAGTGTCCCAGCCCCCACCCTCTCTGTAACCCCCAATTAGTGTCCCAGCCCCCACCCCCTATAACCCCCAATCAGTCTCCCATCCTCCACCCTCCCCGTAACCCTCCTCAGTGTCCCAGCCCCCACCCTCCCTATAACACCCCCCAGTGTCTCAGCCCCCACCCTGCCTACTGCCGGACCTAGAGTGAATGTTAAATACAGAGAATAATGTACACTTTTATGGTGTTCTAATATTAATTATATGTGTACGAGCATAGACTAAGCAGTGGGAAGAGTTAGGAATAGCAAGGTGAGGAGTCTGTGACAGGAACCAGGATGCTGACACCAAGGGGTCAATCCTATTAGGTGCGATGTGTCGTTGCAATGGCATTTAAATGCCGCCAACGACACCGCAGCTCGCACCCTTCGCTACACAAGCCAGGATTCACATAATTTTGGGGCTCCGAGCAATATTAGGCAAATCCGGGCTGCTGTAAAGTGCGGCCACTGCCGCGATGACTCGCGCCGGCCAGATCATCATGGCTAATATGATTGACCCCCAAGATGGGCCTGTGTGCTTTAAAATGCCGGGGCCTATTTTTAGTCCCAGTCCGGCCCTGTCCAGCACATAAGTTAGCTCTCAGCCTTCAGTTCTTAATTTTGTAACAAAAACAATATTACTCAGTCCAGACATATTAAATAAAGCTTCTGGACGTATTGTTGCACAGCACCTGAGATTTTAGATCACATGATTTATTTCAAGAGATTTGGAGGGTTAAAGCGCAAGCTGCCAGCAATTTGT
Organism: Taudactylus pleione; assembly: GCA_031769625.1. Classification (NCBI taxonomy): domain Eukaryota; kingdom Metazoa; phylum Chordata; class Amphibia; order Anura; family Myobatrachidae; genus Taudactylus; species Taudactylus pleione. The sequence continues at coordinate 36,885,875 of JAUIMM010000014.1, forward strand.
GACAATTTAAAATACCTTAAATGCATGCAGTTTAAGCCAAACAGCAGTGGTCTTTCATTGTTAACTCTTTTGTAATTCAGTAATGAGAAATTCCTAATATTTTGTTGGATATAATTGATTATGTTGTGATGTAAGGCAGAATAATATAGATTTTGTAAACCACTGTTCTTCCCTGCGGTGATCAGCTCCATTTCCTTGCTGAGTCCTGTCCAGGGAGGGCTGTGCTGTGCTGTCCATCCAGGGGTGTGCTGTGCTGTCTATCCAGGGGTGTGCTGTTCATCCAGTGTGCTGTCTATCCAGGGGTATGCTGGATAGACAGCACAGCACACCCCTGGATGGACAGCACAGCACAGCCCTCCCTGGACGGGACTCAGCAAGCAAATGGAGCTGATCACCGCAGGGTGATCAGCTGTGCTGTCCATCAAGGGATGTGCTGTTCATCCAGTGTGCTGTCCATCCAGAGGTGTGCTGTTCATCCAGTGTGCTGTCCATCCAGGGGTGTGCTATCCATTCAAGGGGAAGCTGTCCATTCAGTGTGCTGTCCATCCAGGGGTGTGCTGTCCATCCAGTGTGCTGTACATCCAGGGGTTGCTATGCTATCCATCCAGGGTTGTACTGTGCTGTCCATCCAGGGGCGTGCTCTGCATCCAGTGTGCTGTCCATCCAGAGGTGTGCTGTCCATCCACAGGCTGTAAAAAAAAGTCAAGAAGAGTTAAAAAAAAAGAATAAGTTTAAAAAAAAGTTAAAAAGCAGATTTTGTTTGTGATGTACCCCAGTGTATCCATATAAGCACTGTGACGCCGCAGGCCATACCCCAGTGTATGCTTCCATACCCAAGTGTAGCTATATAAGCACTGTGACACTGCAGGCTGTACTCCAGTGTATCCGTGTAAGCACTATGATGCTGCAGGCCATACCCCAGTGTATGCTTCCATACCCCAGTGTATCCGTATAAGCACTGTGACACTGCAGTCTGTACCCCAGTGTTTATGTATGAGCACTGTGACGCTGCAGGCCGTACCCCAGTGTATCTGTATAAGCACTGTGATGCTGCAGGCCGTACCCCAGTGTATGCTTCCATATCCCAGTGTATCTATATAAGCACGGTGATGCTGTAGGTCGTACCCCAGTGTATCTGTATTACTGTGACACTGCAGTCCATGCCCCCGTGTATACGTATAAGCACTGTGACGCTGCAGGCCGTACCCTAGTGTATCTGTATAAGCACTGTGATGCTTAAGGCGGTACCCCAGTGTACTGAATCTATATAAGCACTGTGATGTTGCAGGACGTACCCCAGTGTATGCTACCAAACCTCAATGTACTCATATAAGCACTGTGACACCGTAAGCCGTACCCCCCCCAGTTTATCTGTATCAGCACTGTGACTCTGCAGGCCGTACCCCAGTGTATCCGTATAAGCACTGTGATGCTGCAGGCCGTACCCCAGTGTATCTGCATAAGCACTGTGATGCTGGACATACCCCAGTGTATGCTTCCATACCCCAGTGTATCCATATAAGCCCTGTGACACTGCAGACCGGACCCCAGTGTATGTTTCCATACCCCAGTGTATCCATATAAGCACTGTGACACTGCAGGACGTAGCAGTGTATCAAAATAAGCATTGTGACACTGCAGGCCATACCCCAGTGTGTTTCTATACCCCAGTGTATCCATATAAGCACTGTAATGCTGTAGGCCGTAGCTCAGTGTATCCATATTAGTGATGTGCGTTTGTGCCATGTGTTTGTGTCGTGTGTTTGTGCCACTATTTATTGAACTAAAATCACAAATAGGTATACTTGCAAAATACTATTTTGCCATTTTTCAACCTTGATTTGTAGATACCAACCTGGTGGGCTTGGCTTTCCTTGGTTATAACAGCCATGTTTGGTCAGATGCAACTCAAGCACCAAAATGGAGAGGCTATTTTGTGATGGTATCTGGAGATGTTCTCCCTCCTCCCCTCCCAGACTTCCCATACATAATCCCTGAAGCACAATGATAAGTGATGTTTAGTACCAGACTTTAAATCCCTCTGCCCTCTTCCTGTTCAGAGCTTCCGTTTTGTTTGCTGCCACATAAATAGTTCATCCACCCGTTCAAGAATCGAAATGGGCAGGTGCAACACCGGCATTACTCCCGTCGGAGGGAGAGCCCAAGGACAATTCCATCTTGCATCTCTTTTCTTTACATTAAGTGCTGTTTGGGGCATTGCTGACTGTCTTTTGTGTAGATGACAAACATTATTTTTATTAAACTGCCATCCTGTCTGCCACTGCAGTGCCATTCTCTATTTTAGATGTACCATAATGGTAATTGAACTGCCACAGCCGCTGAATTCTTCGACATGTGGTTGCTGAATGCCAAAAATCAGCATCTCTTGCATGCCCCTTTCATTTTATAAAAAAAATGTGGAACCAACAAAGACCTCAACTGGGGCAATGACTGATCTGAATGATTAAAATATTTTTTGTAAATGCCCCCCCTCCTTCCTCATAAATTTGCTTCAGAATCCAAAACTTCAATGTCAATGATAATGTGGACATGTGTGGTCTAAACAGACCACAAGCTGATCACTGCAAAAAAAAAAAAATAATAATTAGCTGCATCCAGGGTGATCTGTTCTTCCGGTGATTTCTTCTGGGGGTCCGGTCAGCTGACCTTCCAACTCCTGCACTGTGACCATGGTCAGCTGCTGCAAAGAACAGCTGACTGGGGTCTCAGGGCTTGATTCAGACCTGCTCGTGAGCGCTATGCGCTCGCAAGCGGGTTGATGGTGGCCCAGTGCACATGCAATCCGTCGCTCCAGGTCTCGTACCAAAGGGGGCATGCTGTTGATGTTGAGTGACAGCATGCCCCCTTTGGTGGGCGGGTCGGGAGCGTGGCTGCCCAGACGGAGGCATTCCCATGGGAACGCCTACCGTCTGGGGCCGGCCCCACTGACATCACAAGTGATGTCAGTGGGAGTGCTTTTGGCTCTGTTTGTACCATAAGGGTCTCATCGCAAGTCCGATGGTCACGATGGTCTTGACCATCGTGACCATCATCATGGCCGCTCGCTATAGCTGTGGGTGGTCACCCACAGCTATGCAAGCGGCCAGGAGGCCGTTCTGCAAAACCAGAAGGCCGGTCCTGATTCAGAGCGAGCGCTCTGTCAGAGCATCCGGCTCTGAATCAGGCCCTCAGTGCAGAAGATGTTTTGTCCTTATCACACTACAGTTCAACATCAAATAACAGTAAAGTTTGATCCTCATCCAGCTATTGACGATCATATCACATTGACCATCTAAAATATCATATTATCTTCCAATTTCAATGCATTCTCGCACAAAGGGCTCTATTTACTGCAATTTACATTTAAAATGCAGTTATAATGTGATATTTCTGACTAAATTTGCATTGCAAAATTAGGAAATATCAGAGGCATTTATCAAAAATCCTTGCAAGGACAGAGCTTGCGACAAAGCTCTGTCCCTGTGAATTTCATCCGCTTACTGCTCCCTGTATTTTTCAGAAAAAATACAGGGAGACTGCGCAGGTGCCCGCTGCCGGATAATACCACTCCCCCCCTGTCCCCCCTGCTCAGTCACACTTACCTCCAGTGATCGATGTTCTGGTGATGTCCTCTGGGGCACCAGTCAGCTGGTCTCCAATCTCCTGCACTGTGAACCCAGTCAGCTGTTCTATACAGCAGCTGACCAGGGTCACAGTGCAGTACCCGGGAGACCAGCTGACCCTGGATCAGGTAAGTGATTTTTTTTGTACCAATTTTTTTTGTTTCCAATGATCAGTTTGTGGTCTATTTAGACCACACAGCTGATCACTGGAGCCTGGCTCCCAGCTCTGCTCTGCCTGTTAGAGCAGAGCAGGAGTTGGGGAACAAGAGGAAACCCTGGATAACGCCACCTTTAGGTGGTGTTATTATCATAGGGCTTCCCCCAGTATTTTTTTACATTTTGTATTTTAGTAAATATGAGCAGATCACATTTCCCATTAGAATTATGGAAACGTGATCTGCTTACTAAAAATAGGTGATAATTAGGGTTTGGAGTAGAATTTTAGTACATTTATGTGAAACTAAAATTATGTGAAAAGGTTGGGAAAACACCCTTTTTCACCTTATTTTAGTAAAAATAATGTTAATAAATAGAGCCCTTGGATTTAATTTGAAATACGACTACTTTTACTTCTGTTCTGTCCTGCCTTATTTTCATTATATAACTGACCAAGGGGCCTGATTCAGCAAGGACCACAACTGCGATTATGCATGCAATCGGCCAATTGTTGCGATCTGCGCATGCATCGCAGTGCGAGTGCGCAAACTAGCCATTGTGATAAGGACTACAATCGCAGAGACTGTGCAGAACCATCATAGAGTGATTTACAGGAAGTGCCATTTGTGGCGGGTGGGTGGTCGGCAAAACACAGGCGTGCCAGTGCGTTTCAACGCCATTGCATGGGTGTGCATAAATTATCCACTGCGATGCCATATGCAGCTCGAGTACTCATAGCGTGCGATGGAGTTAGCAATTCACAAGGTCAGAGCTTGTGCAAGTGTGCGTGAGGCTGTGATGGTAGTCAATTGTATTGATGGTTTTGCAGTCTTGCAAAACAATATGGATGTGTGTAAGGTAAAGTGGGCGTCTTTATGTTGTGTGTGACGGGATAGCGATCACAATGGATTAGCATACTATCACAGTTGAAATGTGTGTGTAATCGCTATTGCATTTGCAGTTGCGATCCGTAATAAATCAGGCCCAATGTCAGATGAGTTTGACTTCAAAAACTTAATGTGCTTGAGTAATAACTACAAAAGCTCCACTGGCTTATAGATCTCCTATTAAGTTTTTTTTCTCTATTTATTTTCTTATTGCAGGTTGTCATCCTGTTTAAAATGAATAGCTGTCATAAGTAAAATGTATTTTAGAATTTGGCAATAAAAGAGGCATTTTTTAAAATGTGCTAAAGAGACAAAAATTATACTACATAGCAATCATTTCAATTACACTTTCACCAATATTTATTTGGGTGAAAAAGAAATGTTCTGGAGGCAGAAAATATGCTGTCTCAAATGGTATAAAATATGCTTCAATCATTCACACTCACATCAATATTTATTTGAATGAAAAGATGCAGTTATAACATAATTTATGGCCACAATTGATATGGTAAGCTTTAATTATTTCAACCACACCTACTGGAAAATATGTGAGAAAAGAGAAGTCTATGAACTGCTAAAAAAAAGTTATGCATGACCCAATATGAACAATGTAAAATACATCTATACAATGATTGCACTCCAGAATACTTATAAAGATTGGTGTTATTTACAATATATTATCTAAAAACCCTGTGTAAATTGACAAATATGTGTAATGAACAAACTAAGCAGTATAAATATTCAATAGGCATATCTGAGTCAAGATTCACAATACAAACACAGGGCCTGATTCAGAGCCGGACGCTATTTGCGCTCGCTCGGTCAGAAAAAGGGGCCGGCTATTTAAATTGAGCGCTCGCTCTTTGCGGTCTGTTGACGCCTCTATGTCTGAGCGAGCGAACAAAACATGCACTCGCTATTTTGTAAAGACGCCCCCTGGCCGCTCGCATCATACGTCATCTCCGCTATTTATTTGATTAATCGAGTACATCGAAAGGCATCTGAACTGCTCGCAGTGCTTGTGGTAGGTTTATCCTACCGCAATCATGCGAACAGTTCAGGCTAAGAGACAACCAAGTGACGTGGTCGATGACGCTGCTTTGTTAATTATGCACACCCTTAAAACGGTGGATACAGTGCAGGTTGTATACAGTATGGGTCGCATACAGTGCAGGTTGCATACAGTCCTGGTTGCATACAATGTTGGATACAGTGTTGGTTAGATACAGTGTGGATCAGATACAGTGCAGGTTGCATACAGTGCAGGTCGGATACAGCACAGGTCGGATACAGTGCAGGTTGCAAACAGTGTGGAATGGATATGGTGTGGGTTGGATACAGTGTGGGTCGGATACAGTGCAGGTTGCATATAGTGTGGGATAAAGTGTGGAATGGATATATTTTGGGTCGGATACAGTGTGGGTTACAATGCAGGTCACTTACAGTGTGAGTTGGATACAGTGCAAGTTGGATACACCAATGGTGCACTTACTGTGACAGAGGGTACCGGCATTGGCCTTAGTGCAGGAGAGCCGGCAGTGCCGGTGGTGTTCGTCATCCGGGAGTGTTGGCAGTGTCCTCAGTGCAGGAGTACTTGTGGTGTTGGCAGTTCGGGGGTGTCAGCAGTGCGGAGGTGCCGGCGGTGTTCTTCCAGCTGGGGTGCCGGAGGTGTCAGCATTGCAGGGGAGTGCTGGTGTTGTTGGCAGTTTGGGAGTGCTGGGGGTGTCGGCAGCACTGGGGTGCCAGCAGTGTTCTCCTTGCTGGGGTGCCAGCGGTGTTGGCAATGCAGGGGTGGCAGCTGTGTTCTCAGTGCAGTGGTGCCAACAGTGTCACCAGTGCAGGAGTGCTGGCAGTGTTCTGAGTGTGGGGGTGCTGGCAGAGTCCTCAGTATGAGGTAGCTGGCGGTGTCAGTAGTGCTGGTGTTCGACAGTGTCGGCACTGCAGGGGGTGCCAGTGGTGTTGGCAGTGCGGGTGGCGGTGTACTCGATGCAGTGGGGGCCACCATCTTGCTTCCATTTTCCATTTTCCCCTTTGATATCTATTGGCCTGGCGCTGATTGGCTGAAAGCAGTGACAGATGGCTCTCTCCACCAATCAGCTGTCAGCCCATTGATTTCAACAGAACTTTTTCAAATGGGCACCCAAGCCAAAACCGCGAAATCCAACAGTGGGATCTCAAGGTTTTGGCTCGGGGAGGGATTCAAGGTAGACAGGGAGATCTGAGCGGCGGCTCAGATCACATCAGTTTCCTGAAGTTTGGAGCAGTTTGGATTCCAAGAAATCCAAACTGCTTATCTCTAGTTATGGTATTGTGAGAATCATTATTTTGTTAGGATTGGTGACTAAATGTGATTGACTTTCAAGTTTTTATTTATTATCTCTTGCTTGAGTCACAATCAATAGCATATTTTTTTTGTTTGTCCTAATTTAACACATTTTATACGTTTCAAGAAAGGACAGATCAATTTGCTCATCTTATGTAGACAGCCATGTATGAGGGAAAAAAAACTTAATCTGGGTATAATCTTTCTGTATATTTTCATGTGTAAACAACCAATAAAGATCATAACTTGTATCAACTGTGGTACTGTGGAGCAATGAAACATACCACCATTGAGTTTAAGAATGTTGTATACCCCTCTTGTTTTTATGTCAATGTCTGTAATGTTTCAGCTAATTATTGCAACAAATGTATATATTACGTTTGTACTTTTAGTGTATATTTTGCAAATATTTTTTTACAATTGTTAACCAAGGGAAAATGTGTATAGCATAGTTAGCTACTTCATGCCATGATCTACACATCTATGAATTTTGAACAAACATACAGCAATTCTATAAATTCTGCAATTATATAATAAGCAGTGCGTACAAGATATCACCATGTGTCCTTTGGCTGGCTAGGGTAGAATGGTGGTTATGCATTTCAAAAGCAATGGTCTATTTTGACAGATGTGCTATCAATTCATAATTTACTGGAGTTGCTTATTTATTTATTTATTACCAGTTATTTATATAGCACACACATATTCTGTAGTGCTTTTACAGAGTCCCTGCCCAAGTGGAGCTTACAATCTATGTTCCCAGCCACATTTAAACACACAGACTGTACACACTAGGGTTAATTTTACGTTGGGAGCCAATTAACCTACGAGTGTATTTTTGGCATGTGGAAGGAAGCTAGAGCACCCAGAGGAAACCATGCAAGCATTGGGTGAATATACAAACTCTACACAGTTAGGACCGTGGTGAGAATCAAACCCAAGATCTCAGTCCTGTGAGGCAGTAATGCTAACTATTACACCATCTGTGCTGCCCATACGTCTTTTAAAATGGAAAAAATAATTTTTTAACTAGGTGCATTGGATGCTGGGTATGGAGAGAGGCTACCACAGACAAGTGTATCATAAGTGAGGTTTAGGGGCCCCGATGATTAAGTATTCATCTCGCTGTGAGGAATACTTAAATATCCAACTCGCAGCAGGGGAAACTTTACAGTGGAGCAATTTATCATTGCTCCAGTGTGGGGACAGCATCTCTTGAAAGCAGCTGTCCCCGCATCTAGTAGCGCAGCTAAAGAAGTAGGTGCATTACTTACCTCACCCCCATCGACATGTCTATGCATGCGTGACTCGAGGTCACGCATGTGCAAAGCCATCTGGGAGGTAGTCAGAAGGCAGTGGAGGGATCCGCTCGGATCCCTCTTCACATCCATGGAACTCCTTCCCATAAGAAGGAGCAGGGATCTGAGAACAAGCGGCATCTGAAGATGGCACTTGTTCTCGCAAGCAAACTCCGAAAACTTTCAGTTTTCGGAGTTTGCTGAATATCAGGTGGTCCATTTGGGACCCCCTGATGATAAGTGGACCGGTAACCTAAACTAGCATTTCCTCATAGTTACCAGGCCATTTTTTCATTTGATGAATAGGCCCCTGAAAGAGAAGGGATGAATTGTCTGATGTGGTGCACAATTAAACAATACATTTGTCATGGGTTTTAGCATTTAATTTCAGAATCAAACATTCATTTATTTCTGTTTCCAAGACATCACAGGGACACATCCTTGTGATTACCTGATGCACCTGTGTGCTCATCTGGTCAGGCTGACCAATGGCTATTCACCGCCTCCTATTTTAACCCATTACCTGAATAACTAGTTCTATCCCAGGATAGTTCTAAGCTTCAGGCTTACTCCTGTATCTTGTGATCCTCAGCGACTCTTTCTGCTTCTTCGTGGACTTTCACTTCGTTTCGTGGACTTATCATTTGTTGTTGAGTATCATCATCTGCTGGTGCCACAGCTCCCACACTGTATACAGACCTGCTACTCCACTCTCTGGTCAGCCAGCAAGTTTACAACTACAGCTGTGTAGTGTTACCTGCCAGCACCACAGCTTACACGTTACATACAGACCTGCTACACCCACTTTGCCTCAGTCAGCAAGTATACTGCCTTTCATCTGCCGCTGTGTATTGTCACCTAACAGCGTGGCATGCTGCATAATAACTTTTCTTAGTGGAGAGCCAGCGAGTACAGCCACGGTCTTAATTATACCATCATATCGCTGGGACAATGTACATGCAAGTTACTTATGCTGTGTTACTCTGTGCTTAGTGGTGTCCAGGTTATCTGGTTATACTATTGTGATGACTCTGTATTAGTTTCCTTGCACTGTGTGTTATTGTCTTGGGCTGGTACAGAGAAGGGTGCTGGTTCCAGGGCTAGAGTTCAGGCTGTTGTATACGATCTGTACACTGAGGTGTTCAGCAAGCTGTATTAAACTCAAATGTAATATCTAAAAATCATTCTTATGTATTAGTGGGAAGAGCAACATATTACAGGTAATGTACAAACCATACTCCATCCATTAATGGGTAAAAGTAATCCAAATTCTACTTCAGTGGTGGTCAGATGCAGCAACACTTGGGGAATAGGACACAGACTCAGCAGCACATGGGACAGAATTCAAATGGATATCCAAAGAACTTACAGTATGGACTTCTAATGCGTTTCTTCACACCTGGCGATTTAATCAGAGGTGTGTCCACATTACTTGTCCCTCTGTCATACATTCAGGGGAAATACTAAATATAACTGATTTTTTTTTCAGGGAATAAGATGCAAATATTTATTGCAAAAATTAGCCCCTAAATGTCATTCCTACAATTTAGAATTTCTACTGCAGAACTGAGAGAAAGTCTGGTTATACACAGCCAGCGAGACCATTTCATACACTCTTTTAGATTAGAGTAGCAGTGCCAGTAAGTGGAAATCTTTACTTTGAAGCTAAAGTGATCAAGCAGCAATCTCTTCATGAAGTTTTTCTGTCAATATGTAAGTGGGTGCTTCATCATTTTTTTCAACTGATTTCGAGTTGCATACAGGTAACCAGGGCCGTAACTAGGGTAGTGCGACCAGTGCCATGGCACAAGGCATCGCAGGGCAGGAGGCGCTGTTTGGACCTGTCAATTTTCCTGTTTATTATCTTTCTCACTTGCAGCTTCCTCTTCTTTTATCCCCATCATCTCCTGGCCTCCCCTATTTCTTATCTGGTTCTTCCCCATGAGGCCATGGACCTTTTTCAGGTGCACTATCTTATATTCCTATGTAAAAAAAAGGGGGATGGGGGGCGCCAATGCTCTCTCTGGCACAGGGCACCAAAAAGTATAGTTATGGCTCTGCAGGTAACTATGTGGCTGCATCTAGCGAGTATTAGCAAACTATGCATGCACATATAAATATATGAATATTTGCATATCTCCAGTTTCTGGGTGCAAACTGAGCATACGCACAGAATAGAACTGTCTCATAGGAGTGTTATGGGAGTGTCTTGGCCTGTAACCAGACTTAGGTTTTGGCACACATTCATGGAGGGCCTGAGTATTGGGGGGCTGAAGTTATAACTGTGTGCTTTGGTTCTCAAAACATGTAGTAGATGATCAAGGCTAGCAGCACGTTTAGAGGAGCTGGAATTTTAAAGCTTTTAAATTAAAAAAATGGGGACTAGTACAGGGAGGCCTCCTAAGTTAAATTTGTCTCCTGTTATTTGTATATTGTAAATTTTAAAAGAAAGGGTTAAAATGTCATACATATATTGCTACTTACAGTGATCTTTATTTACTCATCTCAACCCAATGACCTACAATTAACATAAGCCAAAGTACCTAAACATCTACTAAGCCTTTATAATTAGGGGTGTGCACCGGCCACTTTTCGCGTTTTGTGTTTTGGTTTTGGATCTGGATCTTTCTTCGTGTTTTGGATCTGGATTGGTTTTGCCAAAACAACCCTTCCGTGTTTTGGGTTCTGGGTTTTGTGTTTTGGATCTGTATTTTTATTTTAAAAAAGCATAAAAACAGCTAAAATCAGAGAATTTGTGGGTTTTTCTGCTCCTATGCTATTATTAACCTCAATAACCTTAATTTCCACTCATTTCCAGTCTATTCTGAACACCTCACACCTCACAATAGTGTTTTTATGTCCAAATGGTTGCACCGAGGTAGCTGGATGACTATGCTAAGTGACACGAGTGGGCGGCACAAACACGTGGCCCATCTAGACATGATGGCAGTTTGAAAAACTAGGCCCCAAACAGTACATAATGCAAAGAAAAAAAAGAGGTGCAAGATGGAATTGTCCTTGGGCCCTCCCACCCACCTTTATGTTGTATAAACAGGACATGCACACTTTAACAAACCAATCATTTCAGCACCAGGGTCTTCCACACGACTGTGGCTGAAATGATTGGTTCGTTTGGGCCCCCACAAAACAAGCTGGCAAATAATCTGTCCCTGCACAAACTGGCTCTACGGAGGCAAGATGTCATCCTCATCCTCCTCATCCACTGATTCCTCACCCTCTTCAGTGTTGTGTACATCCTCATCCTCACATAGTATTAATTTGTCCCCGCTCTAATCCACCACCACAGGTCACTCTGTACGTTCTGGAGGCTGGTCTCCCTGGAAGAGTTGATAATTCATTTTTATGAACATCATCTCCACATTTTGTGGAAGGAACCTCCTACGCCTTTTGCTGACAAGGTTCCCGGCTGCACTAAACACTCTTTCGGAGTACTCACTGGAGGAGGGGCAACTCAGGTAAAATAGAGCCAGTTTGTACAGGGGCCTCCAAATTGCCTCTTTTTCCTGCCAGTACAGGTAGGGACTGTCTGACATGCCTACTTGGATGCTGTCACTGATGTAATCCTCCACCATTCTGTCAATGGTGACAGTATCATATGCGGTGACAGTAGACATGTCAGAAATTGTTGCCAGGTCCTTCAGTCTGGACCAGATGTCCAAACTTGGTCCTGCTTGCCCTGCATCACTGCAAGCGGGTTGCTTAGGATCCCTACGTTTTTTCCTGGCAGCCCCAGTTGCGGGAGAAAATGAAGAAAGAGCTGTTGACGTGTCACGTTCCGCTTCAGCTGACAGTGTTTTCACCAGCAGGTCCTTGCACCTCTGCAGGCTTGTGTCGGCCGGAAAGAGAGACACCACATAGGCTTTAAACCTAGGATCGAGCACAGTGGCCAAAATGTAGTGGTCTGATTTCAACAGATTGACCACCCTGGAATCCTGGCAAAGTGAATGAAGGGCTTCATCCACAAGTCCCACATGCCGAGCGGAATCGCTCCATCTTAGCTCCTCAAGCTGGCAGTGTCTGAACTGACTTCACGTGTGGCAAGTTCAAAGGGCTGGAGAACTTTGCACAACACGGAAATCATTCTCCACTGTGCTTGAGTCAGGTGCATACCCCCTCCTTTGCCTATGTCAAAGGTGGATGTATAGGCTTGAATTGCCTTTTGCTGCTCCTCCATCCTCTGAAGCATATAGAGGGTTGAGTTCCACCGCATCACAACCTCTTGCTTCAGGTGATGGCGGGGCAGGTTCAAGAGTGTTTGCTGGCACTCCAGTCTTCGGCACGCAGTCGCTGAATGGCGAAAGTGGGCAGAAATTTTTCGGGCCACCCAAGGCGTCCCTGTCACTTTTAAGAAAATTCTGCACCACCAAATTTATTGTGTGAGCAAAATATGGGATGTGCTGTAATTTGCCCAGATGTAATGCCTGCACAATATTGGTGGCATTGTCAGATATCACAAATCCCCAGGAGAGTCTAAGTGGGGTAAGCCACTGGATGATGATTTCCCTCAGTTTCTCTAAGAGGTTGTCGGCGGTGTGCCTCTTACTGAAACTGGTGATACACAGCGTAGCCTGCCTTGGAATGAGCTGGCATTTCTGAGATGCTGCTACTGGTGACGCTACTGTTGTTGCTGCGTAAGGTGATACATCTAACCAGTGGGCTGTCACAGTCATATAGTCCTTAGTCTGCCCTGTCCCACTTGTCCCATGTCCGTGGTTAAGTGGACATTGGGTACAACCGCATTTTTCAGGACACTGAGGTGACTTTTTCTGACATTTCTGTACAGTCTCGGTATCGCCTGCCTAGTGAAGTGGAATCTAGATGGGATTTGGAACCGGTGACACATTACCTCCATCAATTGTCTAAATCCCACTGCACTAATGGTGGATACCGGACGTACATCTAACACCAACATAGCAGTCAAGGCCTCAGTTATACGTTTTGCTTCAGGATGACTGCTGTCGTACTTCACCCTCCTTGCTAAGGACTGTTGGAGGGTCAATTGTTTAGTAAAAGTAGTGGTGTTCCTACTTCCTCTCTGGGATGATGAACGACTCCCAGCAGCAACAGCAGCAGCGGCAGCAGTAGGCGTAGCAATGCAGGATCCTCCGGAGGAATCCCAGATAGTAGAGTCAGTCATGCCAGTGATATGGCCTGCAGGACTACTTCCGATCCTGACTAAGGAGGAAATTGATGAGGAGGGAGTTGACGGTGTGGTTTGCAGGCGCTTGGATACAACAGGACAAAGGGATTTAGGTGTCCGTGGACTGCTTACGGTCTTAGCCAAAGTTTCTGAACTTGACAGTAACTTTTTAAGAACGCGCTGCAGGTGACGTATAAGGGAGGATGTTCCTAGGTGGTTAATGTCCCTACCCCTACTTATTTCACCTTTACATATGGTACATATGGCAAGACAGTTGTTGTCCGGATTTGGATAGAAATATTGCCAGACCAAAGAGGTGGAATGTTTGGTCTTCTGCCCAGGCATGACCGTGATGGTCTTTTTCATCCCACGGACAACAACTGTCTCCCCGGAGCCTGATTTAAACAAACCACATCACCATCAGAATCCTCCTTGTCAACTACCTCCTCAAACAACAACAGTATCCTCATCCTGTTGTACTTCAACAGTGACATCTTCAATTTGCATATCAGCAAGTGGACTGTGGGTGCTCCTTTCAGCACTTTCAGTGGGCTGGGAAGGTCAGGCATCGCAACCGCCACCACACTTGGACTCACCTTGGGGATTTGTGATATCTTCTTAGAACGCACAGTTCTTCGCTGTGCTTTTGCCAGCTTAACTCGTTTGATTTTTTTAGTGGGAGGAGGGCTTCCATCATCATGTGAAGCTGAACCACTAGTCATGAACATAGGGAAAGACCTTAGCCATTCCTTGCCACTCTGTGCGTAAATGGCATATTGGCAAGTTTACGTTTCTCCTCAGATGATTTAAATGTTTTTTTAAGGTAATTTTACCTGAACTTTGTCATTTTGGATTGTATATGCCCTCTACTATGACATTGGACATCAGCCTTGGCAGATGATGTTGATGGCATGTTATCGTCTATGTCATGACTAGTGGCAGCAGCTTCAGCACTAGGAGGAAGTGGTTCATATTTTATTTTTATCGGAGAAAGTTTGGTCCTCCATTTATGTTATATTGATATATACGTGCGGCTAAGGTGCACACAAACACAGAAAATATTTTTTTATTTTTGTTGGAGACTAGTGCACTTTGTGGGTTACACCACCCTTTAAGAAATGAGCCAGCCGGCTCTTTTCTTATGGGACACAGGCGCACGCTTGGCACTGCTCCTTTGTTGATGCACGTGCAGCTACAGTGCACACAATTCACAAAGACAGAAAATTTTTATTTTTTATTTTTTGTGGAGCGCACTTTGAGGGTTACACCACCCTTTAACAGACAGATGCACGCTTGGCGCTGCTGCTTTGAGGATGCACGTACAGTGCACACAATAGACAAACACAGAAAAAAAAATATATTTTTTGGAGAGCACTTTGAGGGTTACAGCACCCTTTAAAGGACGAGCCAACCGGCCTTTTTCTTATGACACAGGAGCACGCTTGGCGCTACTTTGTTAATGCACGTGCAGCCACAGTGCACACAATTCACAAATACAGAAAATATTTTTTTATTTTGATTGGAGTGCACTTTGGGGGTTACACCACCTTTTAACAGACGAGCCAGCTGGCCCTTTACTTATGGGACACAGGCGCACGCTTGGCGCTACTTTGTTGATGCACGTGCGGCTACTGTGCACACAATTCACAAACACAAACAAAAAAATTATTTTTTTTGGAGTGCCCTTTGGTGGTTACAGCACCCTTTAATGGACAAGCCAGCCGGCCCTTTACTTATGGGACACAGGCGCACGCTTGGCGCTGCTCCTTTGTTGATGCACGTGCACCCACAGTGCACACAATTCACAAACACAGAAAATAATTTTTTATTTTGTTTGGAGTGCACTTTGGGGGTTACAGCACCCTTTAATGGTCAAGCCAGCTGGCCCTTCACTTATGACACAGGCGCACGCTTGGTGCTCCTTTGTTGATGCACGTGCAGCCGCAGTGCACACATTTCACAAACACAGAAAATATTTTTTTATTTTGTTTGGAGTGCACTTTGGGGGTTACACCACCCTTTAACAGATGAGCCTGCCGGCCCTTTACTTATGACACAGGCGCACGCTTGGCGCTACTTTGTTGATGCACGTGCGGTTACTGCGCACACAATTCACAAACACAGAAAATATTTTTTTATTTTGTTTTGAGTGCACTTTGGGGGTTACAGCACCCTTTAATGGTCAAGCCAGCTGGCCTTTCACTTATGACACAGGCACACGCTTGATTCTACTTTGTTGATGAACGTGCGGCTACTGTGCGCACAATTCACAAACACAAAAAAATATATATTTTTTTATTTTTTGAGGTGCACTTTGGGGGTCTCAGCTCCCTTTAATGGACAAGCCAGCCGGCCATTTACTTATGGGACACAGGCGCACACTTGGCGCTGCTCCTTTGTTGATGTACGTGCAGCCACAGTGCACACAATTCACAAACACAGAAAATAATTTTTTTTTGTTTGGAGTGCACTTTGGGGGTTACAGCACCCTTTAACAGTCAAGCCAGCTGGCCCTTCACTTATGACACAGGCGCACGCTTGGTGCTACTTTGTTGATGCACGTGCAGCTACTGCGCACACAGTTCACAAACACAAAAAAAAATAAAATCGAATTTTGGAGTGCACTTTGGGGGAGCACCCCTGATGCACAGATCACCCCCTGGACAACACTACAGCACCCCTCTAGGACTACAGCCTTTATGGGACACTGCACAACACAGTCCAGCCAGCCCCTATAGACTTTGGAGTGGACACAGCCCCTATGGACAACTGACTGCACAACACAGCCCAGCCAGCCCCTATGACAGCAGCACAATACAGCCCAGCTAGCCCCTTTGGACAACAGTAGCACAACACAGACCAGTCAGCCCTAGCTCCAACCCTCCCTCTTCACTGTCCACAGCCAGAGTGAGAAATGGCGCCAACACGGGGACCTTTTATAGAATCCAAAACCCGAGAGATCCGGAAGGCGGGATGATGACGTTTTGCCTTGATTTCAGTTCCGAGTCAGGCGGGAAAAGTCAAGCCTGACTCGGATACGACTCGGATCGGGGGGGCTCGGATTTCAGAAATCCGAACCCACTCATCCCTATTTATAATGCATTCACTTTGTACAACTTACTTCTTTTTCTAACATGTTAAGAATAGTCAGGTTTTGAAATCATTGGGAAACCCTCTCATGAGTACTTCTTGGTGTGAACAGTGTGGGGCCCATTTAATAATGAATCGTAATACCAGCAGCATATTTTGTTTAGTATTGCTGTGATGCTAATGAATATACCATTGGTATTTAACATTACTTACCTTGCCAGCTACATCCCCATCTTTGGCAGCGGCCTCCAATCAGCTGCTGGCAGTCAGCCTACCACTGCCAGTGACGGGCTGCTATGCCATGTATATGTGTGACAGCCAGTCTGCATATGTGCATGACAGTTTCACCCAGCAGTACCTGGAAGGCCTAGCTGAAACTGGAAAGACTGCGCTGGGTACCCATTGCCAGCAATGGGGATCATATCGCTCTCACCATCTATAGATGGCATAAGCGATACCATTACAAACAGTGGTAGTCTAAGTTTACTGCTGCTTGCTGAAAACTGAAAGGAGGACATAATCTGTTTAGCAAGTACGAAAGGGGTTGTGTCTCATTGTTAAACAGAGCCCTAAATGCCAAGATGCATCTTTGTCGTAGCAATAACACAGAAAATGTTTTGATATAGTGGATACTGCTAAAATGAAACTCTTGCAGTGACTGCATTAACATTAGTCTTCCCATGTTAATGTTTGTGACTTATAGTGACTATGGGAGAGATGTATCAAGTTTTCTAAAGAATGGAGATTGTAGACAAAAGGATAAGTTTAGCAAGCAACCAATCAGCTTCTACCTATCAATTTATAGAATGTATTTTATAAATGCTATCTAGGAGTTGTTTTGTTGCTATGGTAAATTTCTGCACCTGTCCATCTCTCCACTCTTTATGAGCATTGAGACAGCTTCCCCTCTTAATGTTCTTATACTGTGAGTTTCCCCTCCATGGTTCCATCAGCCCAGCCTGGCAAAGCCTAGTGGTGGTTATCCTAAAATCAGGGGGCACCCAATTTTATTTATTTATTTATTTATTATACTGTAAATCCCTATACTACTGGTGGGTGAACATTTACATGTGACATGTGTTTATTTACAATGGTGATGTTTTTATTAGGTGAGTCATTTAAAAAAATAATTTAGATCCTATTACAATTGAACAATTTGGATGATATCTGCTGATTGGAGGTCTGGTAAATCAAACATGTAGAAAAAACAAAACAAACTTGAATGACCATTTTTTACAGTGTTTTATTACTTCTTATTACTTTTTTTAAGTCTTAGACAGGGATGTGTGCCAACCCCCGTGTTTTGGTTTTGGATCTGTATCTCCTTCATGTTTTGGATCTGGATTTGATTTTGAAAAAAACCACACTTGCCTGTTTTTTCTTTTTGGTTCTGCAATTTTTTTCCAGAAATTGATAAAAACTGCTAAAATCACATTATTTATGGGGTTTTTTTGTCCTACAGTATTATTAACCTCAATAACAATAATTTCCACTTTTGCCCACAAAATTAACTGGTGGTTCAGAATAGGTTTTTTAAATTAAAGGGGCATGTAGGAGATGCTGTCTGTGGCCATAAACATTTCTGACATTTTTCTCATTCAGCAACCACATGTAAAAGATTGCAGCAGCTGTGGCAGTTCAACTTCCAACATGGCACATCAGGAAAAAAAATGTTTTTATTATTCAAGAGGCCTGAAGGAGTTGGAGTATATATGTAGTTGAAGGCAGGGAAAGAAATATTTGATTAGTAGTACTTTTAATTAAATTTTTTGATTCTGAAGCAAATTTATGAGGGAGGAGGGGAATAAAGGAGGGGAGGCATTTACAAAAATATTTAAATCATTCACATCAATCCTTTGCCCCAGAGGAATCCTTGAGCACTATGCCTGCTGCTCCTGCTGGGAGTGGATATTTATCCCAGATGTTAAACAATGCTCTTCAAGGGGGAGCAAGTATGACAGCTGCCATCCAGTTGCAAAGCGGATCACTGGCGCCGTAAAATCTATTGTGTATTAGATGTGCGTCCAATATCTGCCAATAATGCAGTGGGTTTTAGACAGTTAATTGAGGTCCTGTGTCCCCACTACAAAATCCCATCTAGATTCCACTTCACTAGAAAAGCAAATTGCAACCTGTACAGGGATGTTAAAAAAAACTTAATTAGGGGCCTCCAAAATGCTGTTGTACCCACTGTCCACTTAACCACAGATATGTAGACAAGCTGAACAGAGCAAATGCAAGATTACATGACTGTAACAGCCCACTGGGTGGGTATATTTCCATTCAGGGGCACCAACAGCAGCTGCAGCATCTAAGACACAGCAGCTCCTTCAGAGGCAGGCTTCTCTGTGTATCACCGGATTCACTAAGAGGCATACCGCTGACAACCTTTTAGAAAAACTGAGAAAACTGATTGCAAAATTACTTACCCCGCTTTGACTCCTCAGGATTTGTGATTTCTGACAACACCACCAATATTGTGAGAGCATTACAGCTGGGTGAATTCCAACATGTCCCATGTTTTGCTCATGCACTCAACTTTGTGGTGCAAATTTTATTTTTTTTTTAATTACAGGGCCATGCAGGAGATGCTCTCTGTGGCCCAAAAACTTTCTGGACATTTTCGCCATTCAGCAGGTGAATGTAGAAGACACAGCACCTGCAAGAAATGTTGAATTTGCCCTGCCACCAGCTGAAGCAAGAGGTAGTTACAAGGTTTAACTCTGCCTTTATATGCTTCAGCAGATGAATGAACAGCAAAAAGCCATCCAAAACTATATAGCATACTATGACATAAGAAGAGGAGGGGGAATGTACCTTACTCAAGCTTAATGGCAAATACTTTTTATGTTGTGCAAAGTGCTGAAACCCTTCAAAGTAGTCATCTGTAAAGAGAGTTCAGACACTGCCAGCTTGAGTCAGTTAATTCCCCTAGTTAGACTGTTAGAAAATCAGCTTGTGAAACTGAAGGAGGAGCTGAAATGAAGCGATTCTGCTAAGTATGTCGGACTTTTAGATCAAGTCCTATATTTGCTTCACCAGGATCCAATGGTTGTCAGGATCTTACAATCGGATCAATACATTTTAACGACCATGCTGGATCCTAGGTTTAAGTCATAGATTGTGTCTTTCTTCCCAATGGACACAGATCTGAAGAGATGCAAAAAGCTGTTGGTAAGCAAATTGTCAGCTATAGTGGCATGTGATGCAGCTATGACTTCCTCAGTTTCTCCAGCAAGTGCATCTGCCGAGGAAAAAAACTAAGCTTTTCAAAAAGACCCACTGTTGATGCAGATAAGTCAACACAACCAAGTTTTGACATCTGGTCGGGACTAAAAGATTTGCCTACAATTAATAAGACCTCTACCATGACTCCATCTGATATGGTCACCATTCAATGAATGGTTGAGGACTATTTAATTTTTTTTTAATGATAGCATCCAAATAGGCATGTCAGACAGTCCGATTGACTACTGGCAGGAAAAAAGGCAATTTGGAGGCCCTTACACAAACTGGCTTTGCTTTTCTTCAGCTGCCCACCCTCCAGTGTGTACTCAGAAAGAGTTTTCAGCACAGTCAGGAACCTTATCAGTGATCGGCATAGGAGGCTACTTCCTCAAAATGTGGAAAAGATGATATCCATTGAAATGAACTACAAATTTTATGCCAATTACATCCAAGATTTACAGAGGCACCTGTAATGGTAGATTCTAGTTGGGACGAATTAATATTGTGTGAACATGATGTACACACTGATGAGGGTGAGGAATCGGATGTTGATGGAGACAACATCTTGTCTCTGTAAAGCCAGTTTGTGCACATAGAGATCATTGCCAGCAATGTCAGCTGCCATTTGGTAGCTTGTTTTGTGGGGACCCAAGCAAACCAATTGCTTTATGATTGATATTGTTGATGAAGGTGTCGGTGGTGATGATGGCAAATGCTTGGATCTAGCAGAGAAAAGGGAGCTAGCTGACACTGGACTGCTTGTTGGTACTTTTTAGCCAACATTTTTGAATTTTAAAAACTTTTTGGATGGATGCGCTGCAGATGACGTAACAGGGAGAAGGTTCCTAGATGGTAAAGGTTCCTACCTCTACTTACTCTGGCTTTACAAAGGGTACAAATGCCTTTACAATTGTTTTCTGGGTTTGGGTAGAAGTAATTCCACTCATAAGTAGTGGATTTTTTTGTCTTGTACCCAGGCATGACAATGGGCTTTTTCTTCCACTGGTGCCTGATGTACACAAACAACATCCTCATCAACAACATCCTCGTCATCAGCATCCTTATCAGCAACAACCTTATTGGCGTCAGCTGCACAAATATCCTTCTCATCCTGGTGCACTTCCACAGAAGCATCCTCGATTTCTATGTCAGCATGTTCATTTGTGCTTACATCATCATAAGAGGCAGAGCAACTAGTCATAAATAAAGGCCAAGGCCTTAGCCTTTCCTTGCCACTTCGTGTGGTGAAAGGCATATTGTCAATTTTATGTCTTTCTGTAGCTAACTTTCCTTTTGATGTTTTTTTCTTTACCACTGTAAAAGTTTGGTTCTATGATTTTAGATGCCCTGACTTAAGCCCTGTATGTCCTTGGACATTGGTTTTAGTAGATGATGTAGACAGACTAGTATCATCATGACTGGTGGCACTGGCAGCAGCTCCAGCACTAATATGTGGTTCCTGTTCTCCTCTTAACTGATCATTCTCCATATCAACAATTAAAAATTAAGTGGGGTACAGCACACATGTCAATTTGTACCACTTTTAAATATTACACTGACCTACAGTGTCACAATATTTTTTATGAATAAGAAAAGAATAACACACTTCACTACCACTTACAGTATCACAATTTTTTATGAGTAAAACACTGCGCTACCACAATATATTTTATGAATAAGAAAAGAATATCACACTGCGCTACCACTAACAGTGTCACATGATTTTTTATGAATGAGAACAGAACACACTGGGTCACCACTTTCAGTGTCAGAAGATTTTATATGAATAAGAATAAGACACTGCGTTGCCACTTACAGTATCACAAGATTTTTTATGAATAAGAAGAAAGGAATAACACTTTGCTACCACTTACAGTGTCACAATATTTTTTACGAATAAGAATAACACACTGCGCTACAACTTATAGTGTCAAAATAAGTGGATTAGTAACTGCGGACTGGCCGGCAGTGTCACTGAACAATAACAGCGCAGCTAAATTGCTAACACACACACAAAAAAAATATATATATTTATAGTTTTAGAGGAATAATTTTATTTCATTTAAATTTTTTTACACTGGGGAAAAGCACCCCTGGATGAGGCAGCAGCCCCTTGATGAACAACACAGCACCCCTTTATGGACAACTAAACACCCCTGCAGGGCAGCGGAGTACAGAGGGACCACCTGCAGTCAGAAATACATGGATGATAAACTGCAGTCTGGCTGGCAGTGTCACCAAACAATAATAGCATAGCTACTAGCTACAGTAGCACATACAAAACAGTAGCATACAAAAAAATCAATACAGATCTTTTTTTTGTGGAATGATAATTTTAATGAACTTATATTTTTTAACACTGGGGAAGAACACCCCTGGATTGACAGAGCGCCCCATGACAACACAACACCCCTTTATGTACTGCATCCCCCCTTTATGTACTGCATCCCCAGCCCGACCACACTGCACCCATGACCAGCAGCTTCACAGACTCCCAACCCGACAACACTGCACCCTTGAACAACAGCAGCACAAACCCCTACCCCAACAACGCTGCACCCTTGAACAACAGCAGCACAGACCCCCCAGCCCGACAACACTGCACCCTTGAACAACAGGAGCACTGACAGAGCATGTCTGTTTTGCACACCTTCTATAGCCAGAGTGAAAATGGCGCTGATCATCAGGACATTTATAGAAACCAAAACCAGCGAGAATCCGCCAGCAGGAGGAAGATGTTTTGCCTCATTTTCAAATCCGAGTCAGATGGGAAAACCCGAGCCAGCCTCGGCTTCGAGCTTGGATTGCAAAGTTTGGGTGGGTTCGGTTCTCTGAGAACCGGACCCGCTCATCTCTAGTTTTAAACAATTATCATCTGTGCGCATAACCAGAATGATAATCCTTCAAAACAGTAATTTGATTGACTAATCTCAACTTTTATCATTCAATGTATTACTAGCATTATCCCAGGCAACATCAATGCACTTCACCTGTACCCACCATCTACACAGTCATCTTTCTTGACCTGGCTCTATCTTTAAGTCATACTATATGTGGGGCTTATGCTGTCTTATGTTGACAATTACCTTCTTCATTCTGGGGCAAAATAACTGTAATATTAGTAAGTGCAATGTACGTTCTGGTTAAAAAATAAAAAAGGAAGACTGTTTCCCCATTTTTAACAACTGACCATGGCCCTCATTCAGAGCTGGACGCTCTGAGCAGAGCGCACGCTCTGAATGGGGGCCGTCCTCCATAATTATGGAGGGTCCTCCTGGATGCTCGTATAGCTGTGGGTCACCACCCACAGCCTATACAAGCGTGCAGGTTGATGGCCGCGATGGTCTTGACCATCGCCACTGCGAGCCGGAGCCTGCGGTTGAGTTTCTCAACTGCAAGGCCCGGAGTGATTTTGGCTCTATCAGAGCCAAAATCACTCCCACTGACATCACTAGTGATGTCAGTGGGCCGGCTTCTGACGGTAGGCGTTCCCTAGGGAACGCCCCCGTCTGGGAGGCACGCCCACGGCACGCCCACCAAAGGGGGCGTGCTGTCAATCAACATCGACAGCACGCCCCCTTTGATCAGACACAACGAGCAAAGGAAAGTCCTTCGCTTGTTGCATCTGGCGCATGCGCACGACGGAGCTCCCTCCGTCGTGTGCATGCGCAGTGCACACCATCGACCCACTTGCGAGTGGACAGCCGCTTGCGAGTGGGTCTGAATCAGGCCCCATATTTGATACAGTAGCACTTACCAAGTATTATGGTGTTTGAATTCAGATCTAAGCATTATAATGTTTAAATCTCTGAAAGTGTCTTAAGCATCATACTAACAACAAAGATTAATATAATTTTTTGTCATTAGTGACCTAAGCAAAAACATATTATTTATTACATAAATTAAAGTAGTGATATATTATAGTTTAAATAGAATTATGCATTAATCATCTGTATGCATTGTTTTGTCTCATCCTTTGTTAAATTGTGTCTTACTATACTCTTACATTTTTTTATGTGCTTAGAATGAGCACTTTACTATATCCTTTTCCAACCCTATACCTAGATTATAAAATCATACAAAACAAAATTCCAGTTTCTGCATCGGTAAGAATACTTACTAATACAGTATTGCAATAATGTAAATGTACTTGATTTGCACAGTATCTAGAATAAAAAATAAATTGCTTCATCACAAAATATGAAATCCATGTAATGTGACAGAAAATTTACCACAAAATCGGCAAAAACTGTTGCATGATGTCACTACAGGGGATAAACTGCTTTTATGTGCTCAAATCTGGTTGTAAGTTACTTATAGCATTTGTTAGCCATTTTTCAGGCAATTTCAATGTTTAGTTCCAGACATCAAGATGACTGAACTAACTGTTAAATACTGTATATATTTATGCATTCATCATATATCTGCGTTAATTAAATAAACATTTATACCTAAATAAAAAAAACTGTAATTATAAGCGTGAAAATAGGGAAACTCAGGTATGCACATTATTACTTCATTTCTTAACTGGGACTTGTGACTCCATTTTTTTCATTGTGAACAGGTCTGACTGCCTGAGCTCATTGATTACAGATCACTGTTAATAAGGAGCATTTGTAATGCAGCCATGGTGATACAATCTTTACAAGCCAGTTCATGATGGCCCTTCAGTCTCCACAATTAAGTCATCCAGCAGGCATGCCCCCTGTTGCAGCTGCTCTGTCAATCTCATTTTGCAGCACAAATGAGCTTAGGCCCTGTGTTTGACATGGGGTTTTAACACCAAAGAAGGCAATTCTGCTACTTCAAATAAGCCTAATTGGTTGTGCGCTCAGGCGTACACTCAGGCGGCTTCAGTCCATCAGAGAAAGATTTTTAACCAATTGGACAGCATGGTAGATAAAATCACCAGAATACTCAGGGAACTACAGAGATGAGCAATATATATAATAGCAATTTCCCCTAAAAAAAAATCAAAACCAGCCACCTGTCAGTCTTACGCAGTTACAGTCAATAAGCAAAATGGAAAAATAATACCTTTTATTTACAATAAGATCAATACCATCTTATGAATATAAGTTGCCTAATTAAGCCAAAAATACAATTTCATATCATGCTGAAATGATTATTAAACATACTAAAAAATACATTCATGTGTTGAAATATTTAGGCAAAATATTGAATTGTAAGATTGTATGCTAAAAGCAGCAAATAAAAAATGTTAATAGAATTTTATTTATTAATTTTTCAAAGCACAGTACAAGGAGAAAAATAAAGTGTGTAAAAATATTAGAAAGATATTTAATTTGCATATTAAGTTTCAAACATAAATATAAAAAAGAATAGAATTAATCATTGTTGCTGTGATTTGAGGACTATTTACTCTAGTATAATATTTAAAATATGTCATTAATATATTTTTAAAACTATCTAGATTCTCATTACAGAGTACTTTTGCTGTTAATAAAAAAATAGGCATTGCATTTCTACGCTATTTTCAGAAATTTACATTTACATGCAAATATTTAACTTATTTCAGAATAATATAACAATAAACAATTAAAGCAAAAAACAAGTTGATTTGGGTCAGCATGGTCCCAAATGAAATAAAAAAATATTAAGAAAAAATGCTAAACAAATAATAAATAATTACATGTATACATTGGTTTTATTGTAATTTTTGTAATACTTGCATGTATTTTGGTTTTTTTCCTGGTAGGAGAGGAATATATCAAGTGTACTGTTCTGGTAGAATATGAAGTAGTTTATAAGTACGGTACTTACAGTAAGTAAAAGATAGTGATGGAAATTTCATAAGTTCATCAAGCTAGAAAATGAAAAAGATAACTATACTCCTGTAAAAAGGTATGTGGTCTTATGCACAGAAAAATATATTTTAAATTAGAGATGTGTGTTATTTTTTGAGGGGATAGGTGAGAACTGAGTAAAAATACAGCAGAAATTTCTAACCTTTTTCTGTTCTTAAGTTCATTATTCTCCTAAACTCAAACTACAAATTATACCATTGCCTCTTGGCTGCCATCACTGGTGGAAGCTGAGGAGTATTAGACCCTGCATGATAGCACAAAGCAGTCTAGCTTTTTATTTTTTACAAAAAAAAATTCTGGAAAGGAAAAAAGCTCAGTTTTAACCAGATTTACATTAAAGTGTACAAGCTGCTTTGTTACAATAAAACTAAATGTGTACACAAAAAAAACTATAAAAAAAAAAACTTCAACTATTCAGAGACCATAAAAAAAGAAATAGTCTTGCAAACTACAAAAAAACTATTTCCCAGTAAAGTACTGTACTTTACACTGCCTGTCAAACATACACAAACATAATGAAAAGTGGTGCATGATGGAAAATTGTCCTTGGGCCCTTCTCACCCACCCTTATGTTGTATAAAGAAGAACATGGACAGTTTAACAAACAAAGCACTTCAGCGACAGTGACTGCCACTTTTGTGACTGAAGTACTTGGTTTGTTTGGTCCCCCACAAAACAAGCTGCAAATGGGCTAAAGGTGGCTAACAGCATTGTTAATCATCTCTACAATAGGAAAATGTCATTATCATCTGCATCCTCCTCACC
Organism: Taudactylus pleione; assembly: GCA_031769625.1. NCBI lineage: Eukaryota > Metazoa > Chordata > Amphibia > Anura > Myobatrachidae > Taudactylus > Taudactylus pleione. The sequence goes on from JAUIMM010000014.1 coordinate 36,912,234, forward strand.
TTCATCAGTGTTAAATTCATCATCACACAATATTAGCTCATCCCCACTGGAATCCACCATAACAGAAGTTTCTATAATTTGTTGCATTTGGCAGCAAAGGTCTTCCTCATAGAATTTGCAGTTCATTTTCCTGAACATGAGTTTTTCCACAAGTGTTCAAGTGTGCATATGGGTCTGATGTTACTCGATTTTACCGATTGTTTTGCTATGTTGCCCTAGTATATGGATGTGAGTAAGGAGAAGTGGGCGTCCTTATGTCAGGATGCGATCACAATGTGAATTCAAACATTTAAATAGCACTGCTGATATTAGAAACTGCGGTACGTGTGCATAAGCATAATTGAGATCTGTAGTGAATCAGGCCCTGTGTGACATGTTAGTTTGTATATTGTCTTTAAAATAATCTTCCACCATTCTATCAATGCTTAGTGTAACAGATTGAGTCACGGTAGAGGTGTCAATGTTGGCAATATTTTGTTTTTCAGCAGTACATTTTTTCTTTTTTATTAGAGGTGATAATTTCTTTAACATTGTGGAATAATGTTGAGATTTCAGGTGCCCTTTCTTAAACTTTATTTCCCCTTTAGTAGATGTTGAAGCACTACCATGACTGCTGGCAGCAGCCACAGTACTACTACTGGGTTGCTGCTCCTGCTCTTCTAATGACTGATCCATATCGACTCACAGTGCTTCTAGTATAAGGGTGGGACCTTAGTGACATTGTATTTTTTAGCACACAAATTTTATCATTTTAATTTTTGATAACAGTGCCTGAACACACAATACATTGCCTCACAGCACCCTTGGTAATGGTGGCACCCTAATGACTAATATTTTTAGCACACAAGTTTTATAATTTACATTTTTGATAACATTGCTTGAACACTGCCTCACAGTGCCCCTAGTATAAGCAAGGTGGCACCCTAATAATGACATTATATTTTTTAATACACAAGTTTTATATTCTAATAATTTTTTAACAGTGCCGGAACACACAACAAACAGCCCCACAGCACCCCTAGTATAAGCTGATTGGCACATTAAAATCAAACATTACTTTTTTAAAAACACAAGTTTTATATTATTAAAAAATTTTAACAGCGCCCCCTGAACACACGCAAACTCCCTCACAGCACCCCTAGTGTAAGCGGGGTGGAACCCTAATAATGATGTTATATTTTTTAACAAACAAGTTTTAAAACATTAATTTTTTTTCAGTCATCAATGGTTTTTATTGGAGTTTTAAATAGATTATAGGGTACAGAACAGAAATAGGTTAGGGTAGGAATATTTGGGAGGGGAGGGTAAATACGATTAATCCACATATAAAACAAATTAAGTGAACAGGAATAACAAGTCAAAATAACAAATATACTATATATAAAAAAGAGCAAATTCAGTTAGAATTACATCAAGGTGATCATTTATACTACATTGGGGCAAATCAGATAATAAAAATTTGTGACCTTCGCCATCTGTGACATACTCATCCCATGGCTATCACTTTGTAAGGGGAGAGGAGGCAAGGACTGAGCAGGACACAGAAGTCATTTCCATCTCATAGTGGAAATTTACTTTTTAAACACTTTAAGCAGAGAGGGGAGGTGAGGCTGCTCCCAATTCTGGGCTAGAGCAACATGTGCTACTCTCTCTCTCTCTCTCTCTCTCTCTCTCTCTCTCTATATATATATATATATATATATATAATATATATATATATATATGTATATATATATATGTATATATATATATATATATATACTGTATATATGTATACAGCCTATCACATATCTTTGAGATGGTTGTACCATTGCAGTATACAAATGTGGAAGGCCAGTTCTGGGGAGGGGGTTGGGCCATCCCAAACCCTTTGTATATATATATATATATATATATATATATATCAAAGAAAATACCTCTTCCCAAAAGCTTTTAAATGTAGGGCATGTCCAAAAAATATGATAAATGTGGCCAACCTTTCCACAATTTCACCAGCAATATTTTGATTGTGCTGGCCAAATAGTATGTAAATGATCAGGAGTAAGTTACAATCTATATAACTACTTTATATGCATTTGTGAATGATTCAGACATTTAGACATACAATAGGACAAACTGAAAATCAACTCCCACTGAGCATCAGAAATAGTATGACCCAAATCACACTCCCACCGAACCTGGAAACAGGAAGTACTGCATCTGTAGAAGTCAAAGCTTGGTCCAATTTGAAATATCACCCCTACCTCTACTTGATGTAAGGTGTGAAACCAAGTCTATGGGGACCTACTGACCCAAAAGGCACTCCTAAACCAGTGACAATCTAATAATACTGAAACAGCACTGTGGGCAATGAGATAATAATTGTCCTGCAAGCAAGAGATTGTGAGTAACAGGCTTCCTTTCATTAGGTCACCCAAAGTTGTAACACCACAAGAGGTACAAACAGACACATGTAAATTGAGAATCTATTTAGAAAGAGCTAGAAAAGAAAGGTTTATAGTAGGGAGGGGTACAAGTTTTAAGTGAGATAACAACCTGTCCCAACCTTTCAATAAGGCTTTGGTAGATGGGAGAAATGTGGAGCTAGCAGGATGGAGAGATTTAGGTGTTCATAGAAGATCAACTAAAAGATAGGTTGTACATCAAACCTTTTCTAAAAGTGCCCAATTTTTAACTTTGGGGGAAGAAGTGCAGCTCCGGAGCTGGGCCAGAAGGCAAGTCTCTTGTTACCCGACCACGTCAGGAAGAGCTAAACCACCTCGTTGTTTGGCCAAAATCATCCTAGAGTATGCTATTAATGGAGGATGATGTTTCCAGATATACGTGGACATAATAGTCCAACATTTATCCATGTAGACTTTAGGGAATATAAAGGGAATTGAGCAGAATAAGGGCCTGATTCAGAGCCGGACGCTATTTGTGTTCGCTCGTCCAGAAAAAGGGGCTGGCTATTTAAATTAACCGTTCACTCTTTGCGGTCTGTTCACGCCTCTATGTCTGAACGAGCGAACTAAACATGCGAACGTAATTTTGAAAAACACGCCCCCTGGCCGCTCGCATCATACGTCATGTCCGCTATTTATTAGATTAATCGAGTACATCGGACGGCGTATGAACTGCTCGCTATTCTTGTGGTTGGTTTTTCCTACTACAATCATGCGAGCAGTTCTAACTATAAAACAACCAAGTGACGTGGGCAATGATGCTGCTTTGTTAATTATGCACACTCTTAAAACGCCCGTTTTGACCTTTTGGCACGCCTGCGTTCGGATCTCCACACCCCGTTTTCAAGCACTTTCCCCTGTTACCACCCACAAACGCCTCATTCAGTCACTCAAAATAGCAGGCATTCGCTATTTAGTGAGCACACGATTTTCGTCCGCACTGACTGATTCGCGCATGCATATTAAAATCCGTATGCATGCACAGTTGTGCGAACATCGGTCAGAACGAACGAGCGGCTGCTTACAAGCGGCTCTGAATCAGGCCCTAAGTACATAAGTGTAGTGAGCAGAGACATTTTAAATGCAGCTAATCAGCCTAACCAGGATATAATGTAAGAAAACCACAACTTTGTGAAGGAAAATAATTGTGCAATTAAAGGAAGGAGGTTAACATCAAACACGGAGGAAAGGGTCATAGAGATATATACACCCAAATAATGAATCAAAATGGACTGTCAAGTATATTTAAACTGAGGACGTAGTGTTGATACAAAGGACTATGGAAAATTAATAAGGTAATGCATCTGACTTAGAAGTAGGGATGTGCAGGCTCGGATAGGTTCGAGTTTGCACGTGGAGTTCGGATTTTTCCCTCCAAAAAAACGGAACTCAGAACGAGGCAAAACGTCATCTTACATGGACGAACATCATCATTCCTGGTCTTTTGTCCAGGAATGATGATGTTCGTCCATGTAAGATGACGTTTTGCCTCATTCTGAGTTCCGTTTTTTTGGAGGGAAAAATCCGAACTCCACGTGCAAACTCGAACCTATCCGAGCCTGCACATCCCTACTTAGAAGTGTTCATTTTATAATAGGAGACTTCTGTCAGAGGTCAGTCTGGGATCGGCCGTCCCTTACCGTCCCACCGGCTTCTGCTGACTTCCCAGGCAGTCGGGCGGCTGGTGTGATGACGTGGGAGGTGCTGAGCATTCTCCCTGATGCTGGTGAGTCGGGCGGCCTGGTGCGCGGGGATCGAAGTCTCCATCATGGGTGCCGCCATGACGCTTCCCCTCGTGACTTGCCTTCCTTCCCTGACAGTCTGGACGGTCAGCTGATGCTGTGGACCAATCAGCAGGCTTCCAGGGGTATACATCTGGCTCCTGTTTATCAGGTAATTGCCTGAACAACAATTGTCACTGCTAGTGTTACTAGTAGTCTCTCGTTACAGGTTCCCTTGCTTCCAGTGAGCTAATCCCAGGGTGTCAGTATTCCACGAGCAACAGTGCTTTATCACCGCAGCCTGTGTGCATTATACCATCCATCTCACCAGTGCTTTACCACCGCAGCCTGTGTGCTTTATACCATCCATCTCATCAGTGCTTTACCACCGCAGCCTGTGTGCATTATACCATCCATCTCACCAGTGCTACCACCGCAGCGTGTGCAGTATACCATCCATCTCACCAGTGCTTTTCCACCGCAGCCTGTGTGCAGTATACCATGTAACTCACTAGTGCTTTACCATCACAGCCTGAGTGCAGTTGTATGTATCCACCTCTCCAGTGCTTACCACCACAGTCCGGGTCCAATACCACTACCTCGTTACTGGACTCCGTGGTCGCTACCTGTTTCACATGGTATTGCACTGTGGTGCATTCCTTCCAACCAGCAACCCGGTAGGGTGTGTGCGCTGTCACCCTCCGCAGTGCACACTCCCTTGTACCTCAAGTACAATATCCCAAACCAGGAGTTCCACCCCAGTTCCTACGTGCCTCCTACTGGCACCTTGCCCTTGGGCCACAGGTGTTTGTTTCTCCTTTTCCCGTGGGGCTTGGTCACCTAGTCAAAGGACCGTGACCTGCTTACGGGGTGCAGCTCAAGCCCATATCCCGCTTGGGGGGGTCACTGGCAAACACCACCCCATGGGTTAGATTCCGTACCTTTTACTAGGTCTCGCCAATGACCAAAATCCATGGATGCAGAGATCATACATCCAGACCCCTCGCCTTCATTTCTTCCCGCAGCTTCAGGCCTCAGCTTTCAAAGACCCGCCTCCCAGTGTGACAGTTTGTTCAGACCCAATGGAAGCTGCAGGCTCCCTAGGTACTGGGACTCTCCAGGAGCTAATGACTCGCATGGATAACCAAGAGGTGGCACAGCAACATGTGGCCCAGTACCTACAAGAGCTATTCGGCCAGCTCATGGCCATCCAGAATACCCTGGCATCTATGTCTTCCACTCCGCCTTCTGTCACTCTCGCAGTTTCTCCAGCATTACCTTCTGGGATCATACCACAAAAGTCTCATTTGCACCTGGCTACTCCCGAAAGGTTCGATGGTAGTCCTCAGTGGTGTCGTGGTTTCATAAACCAGTGTGAGATCCAGTTCGAATGCCTCCCCAGAACTTTCCTACCTCCCAGTCAAAAGTGGCTTACGTAATCTCACTACTAACTGGGGCTGCCCATTGTGGGAACGAGCAGATTCGGTGGTATCTAGATATGAAGACTTCGTAGCAGCCTTCATGAGGATTTTTGATGAACCCGGAAGATCTGTCTCTGCTTCTTCGGATTTGCTTCATGTCTGCCAGGGTACCCGGTCCGTCAGACAATATGTAGTACAATTTCAAACCCTTGCGTCCGAACTGAAGTGGAACGAGGAAGCGCTTAAGGCAGCCTTCCTACATGGCTTATCTGAGAGCATGAAGGATGAATTGGCATCAAGGGACTTACCTACCTCCTTTTTAGATATTATATCTCTCTGCATAAAGATCGATCTTTGCCACAGAGTGTGGTGGGGAAATAGTGGGCGTGGAGATCATTCTCGGGATCGCCCATCCTTGGGAAGTCATTCCTTTCCTTCTCCCTCTAGTAGCAAGGAGCCAATGCAGATAAACAGATCCAGATTAACTACAGCCGAACGTAACCGGCGTTTTCAAAATAAGCTGTGTTTGTATTGTGCTGCTCCGGAGCACATATTAAGGAATTGTCCTTTACTGGTGGGAAACGCAAAACCCTAGTTGATGTTGGGAGCATTCAATTAGGGGTTATTTCTGAATCCTCCCAGATAACTGACAGTTTATTGCTCGTGTTGCTCTCCTACCAGTCAAGGACAAGGACAATTAAAGCCCTTGTAGATTCCGGGTGCTGCCGCCAAATTTTATTTCTAAACCACTGGTTCAGACTCTAGGCATTCCGGTGCTTCAGTTGCCAAACAAATTACTGATCTATGGTGTGGATGGCAAAACTGTGCTAGGGGAATCTATTTACTCAAAATCCATGCCTGTGTCCCTCCAGGTTGGATGTCTGCACCGAGAAACAATTTAATTTTTTGTACTCCCTAACTCAGCTTATGAGCTAGTTCTAGGCCTTCCCTGGCTAAGAAAGCACAATCCTACTTTTGAGTTGTCCAGTATGCAAATTTTACCATGGGCTCCAAGTTGTTTCTGTGGGTGTCTCACCCAAGTACTCCCTGTTCGCACCCACGCTGTTCTCCCCAGTGGAAGTGGAAGTTCCTCCTCATCTGACAAACCAAAAAACTCCTCTGTGCCCAGTCTACCGGCAGCTTATCAAGACTTTGCCGACGTATTCTGCGAGCAGGCTGTGGACAAACTTCCACCTCATCGTTCCTGGGACTGTGGTATTGAACGCCTGCCAGGGAAGAATCCTCCTCGGGGTCAGACCTACCCCTTGTCAGTTCCTGAAACAGCTGCTATGGCAGCATAAAAGAAAATTTAGCTAAGGGATTTATCCGGCCCTCTACCTCCCCAGCAGGGGTGGGTTTTTTCTTTGTAAGCAAGAAGGATGGAGGGTTCCGGCTCTCTATTGACTACCGTGGTCTCAACCAGATTATGGTAAAGAATCGATACCCACTGCCTTTAATTCCGGAGCTTTTTGACAAGGTTCGCGGGGCACATTTTTTCACCAAACTAGATCTACGGGGGGCATATAACCTAATACTTATTAAAGCTGGAGATGAGTGGAAGACCGCTTTTAATACCAGGGACGGCCACTTCGAATATCTTGTAATGACCTTCGGACTCTGGAACGCCCCAGCGATATTCCAAGGTTATGTGAACTAAGGCCCTCATTCAGACCCACTTGCGAGTGGCTGTCCGCTCGCAAGTGGGTCGATGGTCTGCACTGCGCATGCGCACGATGGAGGGAGCTCCATCGTGCGCATGCGCAAGACGCGACGAGCGAAGGACTTTCCTTCGCTCGGAGTGTCTCATCAAAGGGGGCGTGCTGTCAATGTTGACTGACAGCACGCCCCCTTTGGTTGGCGTACCGGGGGCGTGCCTGCCAGACGGAGGCATTCCCAAGGGAGCACCTGCCGTCTGAAGCCGGCCCCACTGACATCACTAGTGATGTCAGTGGGAGTGATTTTGCCTCTGATAGAGCCAAAATCACTCCTGGCCTTGCAGTTGAAAAACTCATCCGCAGGCTTCTGCTCGCAGTTTCGATGGTCGCCATGGTCAAGACCATTGCGACCATCATCCTGCACGCTCGTATATGCTGTGGGTGGTGACCCACAGCTATACGAGCGTCCAGGAGGACGCTCCATATTAATGGAGGTGGGCCCTGATTCAGAGCGAGCGCTCTGGTCAGAGCGTCCGGCTCTGAATCAGGGCCTAAATCTGTCGGGACATTCTCTACAGTTTTGTCATTGTCTACTTGGATGACATCTTCATTTTCTCTAAGAATCTTCAAGTCCACCGCCAGCATGTTCGTGAAGTCTTGTTTCGTCTCCGGAAGCATCCTCTCTATGGAAAAATATCCAAGTGCCTCTTTGAGCAAACCTTGGTTCCTTTCTTAGGACATATAATTTCTGGGAAGACCCTCCGGATGGATCCAGAGAAGTTAAAATCCATTTCAGATTGGCAGCTACCCAAATCCTTGAAAGCTACTCAATGCTTTTTAGGATTTTCAAACTATTACAGACGGCATATACCGAATTTCTCCACGCTGGTGTCACCTATTACTACTCTCACAAAAAAGGGTGCCAACCCCACTCTTTGGCCGGATATTGCCATACAAGCTTTTCAAAAATTAAAAAAAGCCTTCTCCACTCCACCTATTCTGTGCCAACCTCAATTGGACAAACCATTTACAGTTGAGGTGGACGCCTCTTTGGTAGGGGTAGGGGCAGTTCTGTCTCAAGTCTCAAGAGACGGAAAGAACCATCCCTGTGGATATTTCTCTCATAAATTTTCCTCTGCCGAAAAACTATGCAATTGGCGATCAAGAGTTACTGGCAATGCGGTTGGCCTTAATGGAATGCCAGCATTTGTTGGAAGGAGCCAACTTTCCAGTTACCGTTGTTATGGATCATAAAAATATAATCTATTTCCAAACGGCTCACTGTTTAAATGCTAGACAGGCCCACTGGTCCTTGTTCTTTTCAAGGTTCAATTTGAAACTTCAATTTTGTCCAGGCAGTCTAAACAAGAAGGCTGATGCCCTCTCACAGTCCTTTTTATTTGACGCTCAAGAAGAGGATCATCAACGTTCCCGACCAATTCTAGATCCTATGGTCTTCGCCTCCACTCAAATTCTGACTCCCCCTCCAGGAAAAATTTTTGTGACCCCTGAAATACGGAAGAAATTGTTAACCTGGGCTCATAGCTCTCTGTTCACCGGTCATTCAGGTATCCTCAAGACTTACAAATTCCTTCAGCGTTCTTATTGTTGGCCCACAATGAAAGGGGACATTCGAGAATTCATACTATCTTGTGTGAAATGCTCTTAGCATAAGGTTCCCCGTAAGAAGGCAGCATGTCTACTATGACCCCTATCCATTCCGGATGCTCCTTGGACCCATATATCCATGGATTTCATCTCCGAACTCCCATGCTCCAAGGGATACAATACCATATGGATAGTGGTAGATAATTTTTCAAAAATGGCACACTTTATTCCATTGATAGGTCTCCCTTCTGCTCCTCAGTTGGCAAACATTTTTGTTAAAGAGATTTTCAGGTTACATGGGCTTCAAAAAGAGATCATTTCTGACCGTGGAGTCCAATTTGTAGCTAAATTCTGGAGGGACTTGTGTAGTACTTGCAGAACTAAGTTAAAATTTTCATCTGCCTATCATCCACAAACTAATGGGCAAACCGAAAGAGTTAACCTAGAGCTGGAGACCTTTATAAGACTCTTCGTTTCTTCCTCACAGGACAACTGGGTGGATCTACTACCTTGGGCCAAATTTTCGCACAACTTCAAATGCCACACTTCCTCCAAAGCCACTCCTTTTTTCACAGTGTTCGGGAGACATCCTCGAGTCCCACATTTTCAAAATGTACCTGCAGTAGAGGTGCCTGCAGTTTCTAACTTGGTAGAATCTTTTGCAACCATTTGGAAGAGGGTTCATTCTTTTTTGAAGCAATCGTCTAGGAATTATAAAAAATTTGCAGATAGACAACGTGTCACTATTCCACTGCAAAGAGTTGGAGATAAAGTCTGGGTGTCCTCCAGGAACATTCGATTAAAAGTACCCAGTATGAAGTTAGCCCCACGCTTCATTGGTCCCTACCGTGTTCACAAAGTCATCAACCCAGTTGTTTATAAATTGGAACTTCCTCCTCAACTAAGAATATCCAATACCTTTCATATTTCTCTGCTACGTCCTCTAGTGTTGAATTGTTTTCAGACTTCTGCTCCCAAGCTACCTCAAGTGCAAAGATACAGAGTTCAAGGTGGGGAAGATTTTAGACTCTCGGTTTAGGTCTAACAACCTCCACTATCTCATTGATTGGAAGGGGTATGGCCCTGAGGAAAGAGCATGGATCAGAGCCACAGACGTTCACGCGCCTCAAATGGTTCAAGCCTTCCATATTAAATTTCCTGGTAAGCCTGCTGGGTGTCTGGTGTCCACCCTGAAAGAGGGGGTACTGTCAGAGTTCAGCCGGGGACCAGCCATCCCTTACCATCCCGCCGGCTTCCTCTGACTTCCCGGGCAGTCGGGCGGCTGGTGCGGCAATGTGGGAGGTGCTGAGCATTCTCCCTGATGCTGGTGTGTTGGGCGGCCTGGTGTGCGGGGATCAGAGTCTCAGTCATGGGCGCCGCCATGACACTTCCCCTCGTAACTTGCCTTCCTCTCCTGACAGTCTGGATGGTCAGCTGATGCTGTGGACCAATCAGCAGGCTTCCAGGGGTATACATCCAGCTCCTGTGTATCAGGTAATTGCATGAACAACCATTGTCGCTGCTAGTGTTACTAGTGGTCTCTCGTTACAGGTTCCCTTGCTTCCAGTGAGCTAATCCCAGCGTGTCAGTATTCCACGAGCAACAGTGCTTTACCACCGCAGCCTGTGTGCATTATACCATCCATCTCACCAGTGCTTTACCACCGCAGCCTGTGTGCATTATACCATCCATCTCACCAGTGCTTTACCACCGCAGCCTGTGTGCATTATACCATCCATCTCACCTGTGCTTTACCACCGCAGCCTGTGTGCAGTATACCATCCATCTCACCAGTGCTTTTCCACCGCAGCCTGTGTGCGTTATACCATCCATCTCACCAGTGCTTTACCATCACAGCCTGAGTGCAGCTATACGTATACACCTCTCCAGTGCTTACCATCACAGCCTGAGTGCAGTTGTACATATCCACCTCTCCAGTGCTTACCACCACAGTCCGGGTCCAATACCACTACCCACCTCGTTACTGGACTCTGTGGTCGCTACCTGTTTCACACGGTATTGCACAGTGGTGCATCACTCCCAACTGGCAACCCGGTAGGGTGTGTGCGCAGTCACACTCTGCAGTGCAGACTCCCTTGTACCTCAAGTACAATATCCCAAACCAGGGGTTCCACCCCAGTTCCTACGTGCCTCCTACTGGCACCTTGCCCTTGGGCCACAGGTGTTTGTTTCTCCTTCTCCCGTGGGGCTTGGTCACCTAGTCAAAGGACCGCAACCTGCTTATGGGGTGCAGCTCAAGCCCATATCCCGCTTGGGGGCTCACTGGCAAACACCACCCCATGGGTTAGATTCCGTACCTTTTACTAGGTCTCACCAATGACCAAAATCCATGGATGCAGAGATCGTACATCCAGGCCCCTCGCCTTCATTTCTTCCCGCAGCTTCTGGCCTCAGCTTTCAAAGACCCGCCTCCCATTGTGACAGTTTGTTCAGACCCAATGGAAGCTGCAGGCTCCCTAGGTACTGGGACTCTCCAGGAGCTAATGACTCGCATGGATAACCAAGAGGTGGCACAGCAACATGTGGCCCAGTACCTACAAGAGCTATTCAGCCAGCTCATGGCCATCCAAAATACCCTGGCATCTATGTCTTCCACTCAGCCTTCTGTCGCTCCCGCAGTTTCTCCAGCATTACCTTCTGGGATCATACCACAAAGTCTCATTTGCACCTGGCTACTCCCGAAAGGTTCGATGGTAGTCCTCAGTGGTGTCGTGGTTTCATAAACCAGTGTGAGATCCAGTTCGAATGCCTCCCCAGAACTTTCCTACCTCCCAGTCAAAAGTGGCTTACGTAATCTCACTACTAACTGGGGCTGCCCTGGACTGGGTCTCCCCATTGTGGGAATGAGCAGATTCAGTGGTATCTAGATATGAAGACTTCGTAGCAGCCTTCATGAGGATTTTTGATGAATCTGTCTCTGCTTCTTCGGATTTGCTTCATGTCTGCCAGGGTAGCCGGTCCGTCAGACAAAAAATAAGTAAACAAATAAACTGCAATACCCCTCAATATGGGCGTCAGCTCAATTAGAAAATAGTAGGTAATATATTAAAATGCTTAAAGTGCAGATGGGTGAAATTGATCAGTAGTGACTTGCGAGTTTATTAATATAAGTGAAATATGAAAGTGCAAGTAAAGTATGAATATCAACCACAATAAACAATTTATTACAAATAATATATATATTAAAACAATAAAAAACAATTCATTAAAGATGTGTCAACTCTAAAAGAAGTCACATACAAACACATGGACATATAATTCATATGACAAAGACCAGAAAAAAAAAATATATAGTTTTTAAAGATTAATGCTCATTTTTAAGAAAGAAACCAATAGTTTATGTGGCAAGATACAGGAGCTCCCAATGCATTTCATCCATCCAGAATTTCATCAAGGAGATAGTGCTCCAGTGGGGCGTCCCAAAATGTATACCCTTTTGATAGGAACTAATTAGGATTAATTAAGCCTCGTTTCCAGTTCCCGCCTCCATTAGACTTAACCCCTTATTGTAGAGTAAAAGAACCAATTAATTAAAACACACATATACATAGAGCAGATGTATCTGAGGATGACCACTATATATAAAAAATATTATTGATATCGGTAACCCCGTTATTTCAAAATTGGCCCCAGTGTCCATGTCCCGGCATCATTTCTGCCCAACCATGTGGCCCCGGTTCGGTGTCACTTCTGCCCGATCTCCATGTTCCATCTCTGGCATCACTTCCACCTTCACCAGTGGCCTGGGTCCAATTTCACTTCTGTCTGGTCTAAGCAGTCCAGTCCATGCCGAGTGCCATTTTAACTTCTCATTGTAACAGCCAGATCGGGGATCTTTTATATCTTATCTGCCCTCTTTCTTCTTCTCTTTCCAGTGTTCATTTTCTCCTTTTGTTCTTGGCAAACAGTTTAGTTGCCCAAGAACAACAACTAGGTAGTTTAATGAGAGAGAATAAATAGTTATCACACTATGGGTATATTTATCAAAGTTCGATTTAGCTCACCTCAAACCTAATCAATTCAAAAGTTCAAATCCCTCTTCATATCCCTCATTTACTAAAATTTGATTGTAGAAGCATTTTCTAAATCGAATTTGATTTGGGTTGGTTTTGAACAGTGATTTGCTGTTCGATTTGGCATGTTCATTTACAAAATTGAACAGCAAATCACACCTTAAAAATTAACTGCAAATCACCAACTGAATAGAACTGCTTCATGCTTTCACTTTCAGCATGAGCAGTTCATTGTCACACAGATACATGCATACATCAGTGAGATGCATGCATGTATCTTACTGTAAAAAGCTTAGAAAGAGTTAAATTATTTAAAAAAAAATTACATGGGGTCCCCTTCTAAAAAAGAACCAGCCCCTGACTTTTCATAGCCAGTCCTGGTTGTCTAAGTACAGGTGAAAAATTGCGTTGGGTTCCCCCTGTACCTAACACAACCAGCACTGGGCTCTGATCCTGTCCTGGTTCTGGAATTACAGAAGAAAACATTGTGTAGGGTCCTCCTGTAATCTCCAGAACCAGCACCAGACCCTTTCTAGAGGGGGGCTGATGCCACAGGCAGGAGAGCCCTATCACCGGGCCCCCCAGGTGCTGCATCAGCACTGACCACTAGTCAGCCCAGGGCAGGGATCCCTGGATAGTTGGGGACCCCCCAATAAAGGGGTCTCCCTCTCCAGGGTACCCCTAGCCTAGTCTGATAGCCTGGGGCTATCCCCGACACCCCTGGGTGGTGGGTTGATTGTGTAAGTGTAGTGCATTTGAAATAGTTTTAAATATTGTCTTTTGCTGTGGAATTGCAGGTCCCAGCAAGCCTACCCCACATACTGGTACTTGGAGAACCACAAGTACCAGCATTCGGGGCATTACAGGCCCGCTGGTACCTGTAGTTTCACTGCAAAAGCAATATTAAAAAAACAGGACACACACACTGTACACAGTATAAGTTTATTAAACATACATGCACTCACACATGTACACACACATGCACATACACATGTACTCATACTCACCTATGTATCCATGTAGTATTGGTCCCCTTCTCCATTAGATTATCCATAGGGTACCTGTGGTAAAAAAACATACTCACCTTCTCCTATACGTGGAGCGGTCCTCTTTAGTCCAAAGTAGGCATCCATGGTCTTCTTAAAATAAAAAAATTTATATACACAAGGGGCTGACCTCTCTTAGCCAATGAACGCTTAGATACGACTCTACAAAGGCAGAAGCCACGTTTGAGTGCTTCAATCGGAAAGTAACAACCATTGTGGTTGTTACTTAGTGCATAGTTCGTGTTTTATTATTATTTTATTTTAAGAAGATTATGGATGCCTACAGGGAGAAGCGGACCAGTCCAGCTAATGTAGGTGAGTATGTGTGAGTGTGTGTGTATGTATGTATTAAACCTTTAATTTGTGTGTGTGTCTTGTGTTTATTTAAACATTTCTTTAAAGGTGAACTACAGGTACCAGCATGCGGGGGAGGCTTGCTGGGACCTGCATTTCTACTGTAAAGACTATGTTTACACTTATCCATTTTTAAACTACTATTACACTATCAACCTGCCACCCACCTCCCAGGGGTGTCGGGGATAGCCGGGTTATCAGTCTAGGCTAGGGGTACCCTGGAGTTGAGGACCCCTTTATTTGGGGGTCCTCAACTCCCCAACTCCTCAACTGATCATCGGTCAGGACTGATGCTGCAGCTGTGGGCCCTGGTGATAGGGCCCCCCCTGCTGTGGCATCCCCCCCCACTAGAAAGGGTCAGGTGCTGGTTCTGGAGATTACAGGGGGACCCTATGCAATTTTATCTGATGTAATTAAAGAACCAGGACAGGATCATAGCCCAGTGCTGGTTGTGCTAACTACAATGGAACCCTACATAATTTTTCCCCTGTACTTAGACAACCAGGACTGACTATGAAAAGTCCGGGGCTGATTCTATTTTAGGGGGGACCCCACATCATGTTTTTTCTAAATTTAACTCTTTCTAAGCTTTTTACAGTAAGATACATGCATGCATCTCACTGATGTATGCATGTATTTGTGTCAGTTCGACCTGCTCATGCTCAAATCGAAAGCATGAAGCAGGTCTATTCATTTGGGGATTTGAAGTTCGATTTTGTGCTTGATTTTAAATTGAATAATAATAAATAAGGGATTTGTGTGTTGGTCTATGTAAAAGTACCTATGTTTTTCCGATGTTCCATTTGAGTACGATTCGAGTAAAATTCAGTTTTAAATTTGATTTTACATTCGATTTGGCCTTTAGTAAATCTCTAGTTGCAAAATGGTATGCAAATCAAATGCCAATTCACTCAAAAATCAAAATCAAAGTTTAGTAAATTTACCCCTTGGTCTATTATGTTTCAGTAATCCTTTCTGTACATATAAGGTTCTACTGATACTACACCCTAACATTTTCTCCCCATGTTATATAATATTTAGATGTATATAAATCTATATAAAGATGTGTATAAGCATTCATATAAACATATTTATAGCTATTTGAACAGAATAGCAATTCTTAGCCCTTATATATTGCAGATTGAATATATTTTAGGCAGGAAATCATAAGAGAGTAGCATTTTATATGATATTAGTTCCTTCCAATCAGAGGAGTTCAAATGAAATGGCGATTCATTTAAGTTAGAGTCATAGACTTGGACAAGTACTGGTGCTTCTTCAGTAAAACAGGTTCAATTCTTTCACAGACGAATTCACTAGCATGTTGGTTATTACATCTACTGCACCCGGTGTTCCCAGGAGGTCTCCCATCCAAGTACTAGCCAGGCCCAACCATGCTTAGCTTCCAAGATCAGATTAGTTTGGGCATTAACACAGTAATATGACTGTAGATGTTTCTCCCACCCATGCTGCCTCCTTCCTCGTCATCTATCAAGTTATAAGAAGAGAGCTATTTTGTAACTTTCATTAAATCCCAAGGGGGAAAGTGTTGAGTTCGAAATCCAGTACATTTCCCCTCTGGACAGTAGATTACTTAAGTCTCCTCCTCTTTCTCCAAGGGTAATATGTTTGATTGCCTTAAAGGTTATATCCTCTGTATTTGAAAAAATGTTCTGTAATAAAATGTTTTAAAATGGCGTGTCCTTCCACTTTGTTCTTGATATTTCTAATGTGTTCTTGAATCCTCAATTTTAAGACTATCTTAGTCTTTCCTACATATTTTATCCCACATGTACATTCCAGTATGTAAATGATGGAAGTAGAATTACAATTCATATACTCTTTCATTTCTATTCCTTAGAGCCATTAAAATTCGGAAAGGTTTTCCTCTTTGGGTGGACGAATTTGCAGATATTGCAACATCCACTTTTAAAACAACCAGTGCATTTTTGATATTAGATCTTTTTGTGGTGGGTTAACGCTTTTAAGCATACTGGGGGCCAGTAAATCCTTTTTGTTTTTTGACTTGAACATAATCTGTTCTAAGGGAACAATAGACAGTTGTTAGTGTGCAGAAGACATCATCCACCTGGTTCTAGGGGTTTACTTAGGGTACCCTAGGTAACCATAACATTATAGCCATCCCAAAAAACAGTAGTGACACTATGGATCCTTCACAGAATCCTGCTCAGGTTCTGGTGGGCCAGATTCAAATCCTTATTCAGAAGGTGCAGGAACTCTCCCTCAGGGTAGAAGATGTTCATTCCACTTCTACTCAGATGAGTGTCAAGGAACCCAAGATGCATCTCTCTGACCAATTCTCGGGTGATAGCAAGGAGTTCCTTAACTTACGGGAAAGTTGTAAACTTTATTTTAAACTATGCCCCATTTTCTCTGGAACTGAGGCACAACAATTAGAATTGGTAATTTCTTTCCTTCAGGGTGATCCTCAGACTTTCGGGTTACCTTCCACTTATAGTGCCCTTCTCTCCGTGGAAGTATTTTTTAAAGAGTTAGGTCTCCTCTACGATGACCCAGACAAGGCTTCTATGGTGGAGGCCAGTCTTTGCTCACTTAAACAAGGGCTGAAAGCTGTGGAAGACTACTGCACTGAGTTTCATAGGAGAGCAGTGGACTCTGGTTGGAATGATCCCGCTCTTTGTAGCCAGTTCCATCTGGGGCTGTCTGAACCTATCAAAGATATCTTGGTTCAGCACCCTGTATCCAAAACACTGGACAATCTTGCACACGGGAGGTGGAAGTAGTGTACGTGATGTCCATAGTGTTGGAGAGTGACAAGTCATTCCAGCGACTTGTAAAACACTCAACACTGGTCATTCGCATTGATCATCATCTCAATGAACGCAGACATGAGAAGGATCTTCCCATTCATTCTCCTAGAAATGTAGAAGATGTTCCCTGGGTCTTTGTATGTACTGCAGTGGCAAAGGATATTCTGTTAACTGTCCATACAAGTCAGTAAAAGGGAAGGCCTAAATTTCAGGGGAAATTACATTTAGGCCTCGCATCAGTTTCCCCCGAAGGGTTCTGTTTTAGTACCTGCAATTCTGTGGATCTCTGGAGAGAAATTTACTACCTCTGCATTTCTTGACAGTGGTGCAGCTGGTAATTTCATGGACTTGTCCTTCTTTCATACCCTGGGGTTCCTGCTCTTCCTCTAGATCACCCAATTTCCATCTGTGGGTTAGATGGCCAGATCTTCCCTGATGGTGTAATAACTTCTCAGATGCCACTCATCCATCTGTCCATTGGTCTGCTACATTCCGAAGAAATCTCCTTTTTTCTCATACATTGTCCCCTGTCACCTATAATCTTGGGCCTTCCATGGCTTAGGATTCATAATCTCGGTATTGATTGGGAGACAGGTGAAATTGTCAAGTGGAGCTCCAGATGTTAGTATAAGTGTCTCTCATTACCAGTTCGGGTAATACAACCATCTGCTTCAGTACTGTCTTCTTTGGTTCATCCGCAATACTCTGAGTTCTCCAATGTCTTCTCCAAACAAAAGGTCAAACTCTTCTGCCTCATCTACCTTATGACTGTGCCAATAAACGTGGTTCCTGGCACTAAGATTCATAAAAGATGCTTGTATATGTTGTCAATTCTGGAGAACAAGGCCATGGAAGAATATATCCAAGACGCACTGGCTAAGGGGTTCATCCACCCTTCCAAATCACCTGCTGGGGCAGGATTCTTTGTCGAGAAAAAAGATGGCTCACTCAGGCTGTGTATTGATTACAGGGGGCTACATAACCTAACTGTAAAAAAATCCTATCACCTACCTTTGATTTCTGTTCTTTTTGATCAATTCTGCAAAGCAACCATCTTCTCCAAGATAGATCTCCGGGGGGGGGCCTACAACTTGATCAGAATTCGAAGAGGCGATAAATGGAAGACAGCATTTAATACTCATTCTGGCCATTATGAGTACTTGGTCATGCTGTTTTCAGCTGTCTGATGCCCCAGCTGTCTTCCAGGACCTAATTAATGATGTCCTCCGCAAGTTCTTGGGTGACTTCGCTGTCATTTATCTGGAAGATATCTTGATTTTTTCTTGATCCCTGGAATTACATCATCTCCATGTCCAGAAGGTACTGCAAATGTTATGTGAAAATCAGCCTTTTGCTAAACTTGAGAAATGTGAATTTGAGATTTCCAAGGTTTCCTTTTTAGGGTACATCATTTCCTATCAAGGTTTCTTCATGGACCCAAGTATGGTCAAGGTGATTTTGGACTGGGTACAGCCCATGAACCTTAAAGCCATCCAACACTTTCTCAGGTTCACTAATTATTATTGGAGGTTCATCAGTTATTTTTTCACCATTGTGGCCCCGATTGTTGAGTTGACTAAAAAAGGAGCCAATTCCATTAACTGGCCTCTCAACGCCATGCAAGCTTTTGATACCCCAAATTAGCATTTACTAATGCCTCTGTTCTGCATCATCCCACTGCGGACCTACTGTTCATTATTGAAATCGATGCCTCAGAAGTTGCTGGAGCCATACTTTCTCAAAAGAATCTGAGAGAACAATAAACTGCATCCTTATGACTTTTTCTCATGGAAAATTTTATCTACCAAAAGAATTTACAATGTGGGCAATCGTGAGTTGTTGGCAATTAAATGGGCTTTTGAGGACTGGAGGCACTGGTTAGAAGGGGCCAAGTATCAGATCACTGTCCTTACCGATCATAAGAACTTGGAATATATCAAGACAATGAAACAACTAAATTCCAGGAAGGCAAGTTTAGCTTTATTTTTTACTCGTTTCAATTTTGTCATTTCTTTTTATCCAGGGTCAAGGAATATTTGCCTGCCCAACAGACTGTGATCTCCGATGAGCCTTTTATTCCTATTTCCCTTATTCATCTGGCAGTTGCATGCAATTTGGCTGATTCTCTTCAAACACATCAGTCAGAAGCTCCTTCTGAGAAACCCACCAGACTTCTGTTTGTTCCTGAAAGATTCCGAGAAGCAGTTCTGTTGAAATTTCACTCCCGAAAACCCATTGGCCATCCAGGCATTTCTAAGACAATGGAATTACTTTCCCATTCAGTATGGTGGCCTTCATGGTCTAGAGACTCCCATGAGTTTGTTCTTGCATGTGACATCTGTGCTCACACAGGTAGCTCCTCCTGGCTTCTTACTACCATTATCCATACTCAGAAAACCATGGATGCACATAGCCATGGATTTCATTGTTGATCTCCCTTCATCTTCTCAATGTTCTGTTATTTGGGCCATGGTTGATCGCTTCAGCAAGATGGCACATTTCATTCCCCTGCTCAAGCTTCCCACTGCTAAGGAACCTTCTGTTTTGTTTCTCCGGCATGTTTTTCACCTTCACGGGTTACCTTCTGATATTGTGTCTGACCAGGGAACACAGTTCTTTGCCAATTCGGGAAGAATTTTTGTTCCTCATTAGGGATTTGCCTTAGTCTGTCCTCTGGTTATCATGCGCAGTCCAACGGGCAGACGGAATGAGCCAATCAGTCTCTGGAGCAATATCTCTGTTGTTTTGTATCTAAATGTCATAATGATTGGGTTGCTTATTTGCCTTTGGCAGAATTCTTCAATAATTCATCATCAGTTTCTCAATTATTTTTGCATCATTGGACAACATCCCAGAGCCAATGCCTTCAAGTCCAATACCAGGGGGTCTACATCTCCATCCTCGGTTGCTCAGCTGTGCTCCATTTGGAACAAGGTTTGCCAGTGTCTCCTTAAAACTTCTATATGCTCCAAGAACCTTGCAGACAAACATCGGAGAATCATGTGGATTCAAGGTTGGAGATTGGGTTTAACTAACTACAAAAAATATCAAACTGTGACAACCCACACAAAAATTAGGTCCCAGATTCATTGATCCATTCCGGATCATTGCTCAGGTTAATCCTACCACTTTCTGACTTAAACTACCTAAGTCCCTGCATATTAATAATACTTTCATTGTTCCTTATTGAAACCAGTCTTTTTCTCCTCAAAATTTAGATCCAGACGTCCAGTTAGACCTCCTCCGATTGTGGCTCAAGGACAACAGGAGTTTGTGATTGAGAAGATTTTAGATTCCAGGTGCTCTCGAGGACATCTACAATTCCTGGTTCATTGGAAGGCGTATGGTCCAGAGGAGAGGTCTTGGGTTCCCAAGATGTCTTTACATGCTCCCAGGTTAAAGAAATTTTTTTTGACGATTTCCCTCACAAACCAGTTTCTAGTGGTTTCGTAACCCCTCGTCAAGGGGGGGGTATTGTTACAAGTCTCTGGCATGACTTGTCACTCTCCAACACTGCAGACATCATGTCCATTACTTCAGCCTCTCGTGTGCGAACTGCACTATCAGTTTTTAAGCAACCTGTATGCCGGACGACGTCATGGGTTACTGGGAGCACGGGATTATCATCCATTTATCTGATTGGTTCCTCAGCTTTTTTGTACCAGGCAGCATCCTCATGGCTTTGCCGGCTATAGTGTCTCCGTATGTGCCTTTTTTTGTTCCTGTAGCCAGACTCGGCATTTCCTGTGAGTTATCCCAGCTTTGCTGCATGGTCGGTCGGCTCTCCAGCCACACTACCAGCTCTCAATGCCACATCTCACCACCGGCTCTCCAGCCACACTACTGGCTCACAAAGCCACATTCTGATCTTCTGATGGACTAACCATGCTTCAGTTACTGACTCTTTAGCTATCAGTATCTACTCTGGTCCTCTTATGGGATCTGTGTAAATCCTTACTACCTCGAGTGAAAGTACAGGTGGCCACCTAAGTACTGGTGAACATAATCTGTTCTAAGGGAACAGTGGGCAGTTGCTAGCGGCGGAAGACCTCGTCCACTGGGTTCTGGGGGTTTACACGAAGTATCCTAGGTAACTGTAACACATATGTACTCTAGGCAGTGAGACTTGACAGTGGTAGTATACAATGCTAAAAACATCATATTAAAGTAAGTTAGAACAAGACAGATAAAAAATATATAGTTTTTATTAGAGATGTGCGCGGACCCCCGTGTTTTGGTTTTGGATCTGTATTGTTTTGGATCTAAATTTGGTTTTGCAAAACCACCCTTGTGTGTTTTGGTTTTGGATCTGTATTTTTTCTAAAAAATCATAAAAACAGCTAAAATCATATAATTGGGTCTGTTTTTGTTCCTACAGTATTATTAACCTCAATAACATTAATTTACACTCTTTTCCAGTCAATTTTTACCACCTCACAGCTCACAATATTGCTTTCATCCAGTTTAGGCCCAAAATTTGTACCAAGCTAGCTGGCTGACTAAGCTAAGTGGCAGGAGTGGCCGGCACAAACACATGGTAGTTCAACTTCAAACATGGCACATAAGGAAACATATGGAAGGTGTCCTAGTGCTTAAATACCACACTGATTCCTAAATCTAAAAATAAACCTGCAGCGGTATAGCAAACAGGGGGAAGAAATTGCAACCCCACAAACACTGAAATAAAAAAATATACGGCGCTGGTAGGCAGTTAAAATTCTGGATATGAATTTAATATTAGAATTGGCAAAAAAATTGAAAAATAGGACAATATATTTATAAATCAATAAGACATATAATCAGCAATAAAAACACATATTCAACAATGAAAATAAAAAAACAAAAATGAATAAATAGATATTGTATTGACTAGCTAGTGTATAAATGATGATACTAATTGTACTGGGTTTAGAATCGCAAAATAACAGTCACTGCATGAAAAAATTCCAAATGCATCAGATAAAAAGCATTTGACACACTTTACTAGTTAATAGCTTGATCTTATGACATTGTAACTGCTAGCCTGCAGATATTGTATCAGTTGAGATATCCGCAATGATAGGCAATCTGAAGCATGTATAGCAAAGGTAGTTAGTAACTTTTGGGATACTCAAAGTGTCATCCCGTTTGGCACACAATAGTAAGGAGAAGAATGAGAATACTGACCGGTCTAAAGGTCTCAGACGGCTAGTAATAGAGGTAATGTGGTTCTCTCACCAGCTGTGCTGTGGAGAATGCTGACCAGGTCAGAAAGCAGTCTCAGTGTCTCACGGCTGCAGGGATCGGGTGCTGTGGCTCTCTGTCCAGCTGCACAGTAGTGATTGCCTGCCCCTGCCGGAGACCAGGGTCAAGTCAAAACCAAGAGGAGTTTCTGGATGGGTGGATGTGCATGGCTGCAACTTGTAAATTATCCTTGCACCAGGATCAGAGACTGCGGACACTGGCGACACTTGCAGGAGCGGGTTAATAGGCAGGACGCAATTTGAGAGGTATGGGCAGGAACGCTTTTCATCCCATTCCTGGGATGAAACATATCTTTTCATTAATCAAGAGGCCTGAGGGAGATGGAGTATATATGTAGTTGAAGGCAGGGAATGTAAGGGTTGATTCCTAGTAAATGTAATTTAAGTTTTGGATTCCAGAGCAAATTTATGAGGGAGGGAGGTGGGGAGTAATTTTCAAAGAATATTTGACGCATTCACATCAGTCCTTGCCCCATTTGAGCTGTTGTGGTGGTCCAGTATTTTTTTAAAAAAATAAAAAGGGGCATGCAGGAGATGCTGTCTATGGCACACAAAAATGGAAGCTCTGAACAGGAAGGGGGCAGCAGGATTTTTTAAAGTCTGGTACTAAACATCTGTTATCATTGTGCTTCTGGGATTATGGATGGGAAGACTGGGAGGAGAGGAGAGAGAACATCTCCAGATACCATCACAAAATAGCCTTTCAATTTGGTGTTTGAGTAGCATCTGACCAAACTTGGCTGTTATGATCAAGGAAAACTAAGCCCACCAGGTTGGCATCTACGAATCAAGGTTGAAAATGGCATAAGAGTATTTTGCAAGTATACCTATTTGTGATTTTATTTAAAATAAATACAGTTTGAAACTGTAAAAAACAATAAAGTAAACATCAGAGCAGTGGCGCAAAAGCACAGCAATTTAAAAAAATATAGGACATCTATTAATCTTTTGTAGCACAGCAGTGGCAGACAGGGTGGCAGTTTCATAAACTATAAAATTAAAAATGCAAGGCAGCAATGCCCCAAACAGCACATAATGCAAAGAGAAGAGGTGCAAGATGGAATTGTCCTTGGGCCCTTCCACACACCCTTATGTTGAATATGGGACATGCATAGTGTAACAAACCAATCACTTCAGCGACAGGGACTGCCAATTGTGGCTGAAGCGATTGGTTTGTTTGGGCCCTCACAAAACAAGCTACCAACAGGCACCTGACATTGGTGGCAATGATCTCTCCATGCATAAACTGGATTTACAGAGGAAGATGTTGTCATCCATCATCATCCGATTCCTCACCCTCATCAGTGTGTACATCATCTTCACACAATATTAATTCATCCTCACTGGAATCCACCATTACAGCCTTAGGTGCCTCTGTAATTTTTGGATGTAATTGGCTGTAAAAAAGTGAAATTTGTAGTTTATTTTGATAAACATAATCGTTTGCACATTTTGAGGAAGTAGCCTCCTACACCAATTGTTGACAAGGTTCCTGGCTGCACTGAAAACTCATTCTGAGTACACACTGGAGGGGTTGGCAACTCAAGTAAAGCAAAGCCAGTTTGTGCAAGGGCCTCCAAATTGCCTTTTTTTTCCTGCCAGTAGTGAAATATACTGTCTGACATGCCTATTTGGATGCTATCATTAAAATAGTCCCCAACTACTCTTTGAATGGTGACCATATCAGATGGAGTCACGATAGAGGTCTCATTAATTGTAGGCAATTCTTTTAGACCCGACCAGATGTCAAAACTTGGTTGTGTTGACTCATCTGCATCACCTTTGGGTCTTTTTTGGGGAAAGTTTCGTTTTTTCCTGGCAGCCGCACTTGTTGGAAAAACTGAAGGTGGAGCCATCGCTGCATCACATGCCACTTGACAATTTGCTTACCAACAGCTCTTTGCATCTCTTCAGATCTGTGTCCATTGGGAAGAAAGACACAACGTATGACTTAAACCTAGGATTGAGCACGGTTGCCAAAATGTATTGCTCCGATTGGAAGATCCTGACAACCCTTGGATCCTGGTGAAGCAAATAAGGGACTTGATCTACAAGTCCAACATACTTAGTGGAATTGCTTCATTTCAGCTCCTCCTTCAGTTTCTCAAGCTGCTTTTCCAACAGTTTAATGAGGGGAATTACCTGGCTCAAGCTGGCAGTGTCTGAACTCACTTTACAGGTGACTACTTCAAAGGGTTTTAGCACTTTGCAATACATGGAAAGTATTTTCCACTGATCTTGAGTAAGGTACAGTACCCCTCCTCTTCCTATGTCACACTTTGTTGTGTAGCTATGGATGGCTTTTGCTATTCCTCGACCCGCTTAAGCATATAATGGGTGGAGTTCCTGCCACCATTGCTTCAGCTGGTGGCAGGAAAAATTCAACATTTCTTGCAAGTGCTGCAATATTCTACATGCACCTGCTGAATGGCAAAAATGCCCAAAAATGTTGCATGCCACGGGGAGCATGTCCTGCACAGCCCTGTCATTTTTTAAAAATTTTGTACCACCAAGTTTATAGTGTGTGCAAAACATGAAATGTGTTGTAATTCACCCAGCTATAATGCTCTCACAATATTGGTGGTGTTGTCGGAAATCACAAATCCCAATGTGAGTCCAAGCAGGGTAAGCCATTTTGCAATGACTTCCCTGACTTCCCTGAGTTTTTCTAAGAAGTTGTCAGCAGTATGCCTCTTTGTGAAACCAGTTATACACAGAGTAGCCTGCCTCTGAATAATCTGCTATTTTTAAATTCTGTTGCTGCTGCTGTTGGTGCCACTGAAGACAATACACCTACCCGGTGGGCTGTTAAAGTCATGTAATCTTGCATTTGCCCTGTTCCACTTGTTCAAAGATCTGTGTTTAAGTGAACAGTGGGTACAATGGCATTTTGGAGTACACTAAGTTATTTTAATGTCCCTGTACAGGCTGGGAATTGCTTTCAGGTGAAGTGGAACATAGATGGGATTTTGTAGCAGAACAGAGGACCTCAATTAACTGTCTAAAACCCACTGCACTAATGGCAGATATTGGATGTACATCTAGTACCAGCATAGATGTTATGGTGTCAGTGATCCACTGTGCAACTGGGTGACTGCTGTCATGTTTGCTCCCCCTTGCAAAGGAATGTTTAACAGTCAATTGTTTTTTAGAACTTCTACTAGTAGTCTTCCTGGTCCCTTTCTGGGATAAATATCCACTCCTAGCAGGATTCTATGGAGGAATCCAGGATAGGGGAGGACTGAGTAAGCCACATCAAATTGAATGAAAGACTACTTCCGATCATGATTGAGGATATTGTTGATGAAGGTGTTAGTGGTGAAGATGCCAGATGCTTGGCTCTAGCTGATGCTGGACTGCTTGATGTTGTCTTTTTAGCCAAAATTTTAGAATTTTGCAAACATGTTTGATGGATGACATGTAGCTGATGTAACAGGGAGGAGGATCTTAGATGGCTAGGGTCCCCACTTCTACTTACATTGGCATGACAACAGGTACAGGTGGCTTGACAATTGTTGTCCGGATTTGGGTAGAAATAATTCCACACATAAGAAGTGGATTTTTTTGTTTTATGACAAGGCATAACAATTGGCTTTTCCTTATCATGGTCAACAACTGTTTCCACTGGGGCCTGATTTACACAAACAACATTCTCATCAACAACATCCTCATCAGCAGCATCTTAATGATCAACATCCTCCTCATCTTGGTGCACTTCCACAGAAGCATCCTACAATTTCTATGTCAGGATGTTGACTTGTGCTGCTCATCCAAACATTTGCAGAGGATGCACAAGTTGTGAAAGGAGGCTCCTCTTCAAGTACAGTATTGGAAAGGTGGGACTCTCACATGGCACCCACCCACAGACTTAGACTCTCCTCAGGAATTTTTGACACTTCTGAGTGCACAGTTGGTTTCTGTGCCTAAAGGTGCGTACACACGGATAGATATATCATTATGATATGAATGATAATGATATCGTTCAACAATATATATCGTCCATATCGCACCATTTCTTTGCAAACAAAGTTTAGCGATGCGCACTCCCACGGACAATCCCTGATATCTTTTGTCGTCCGTGCTGCAAGGCCAATTTGAGCGATATCGTTTCTTTATCGTTCATATCATTCTATAATGAACGTAATGAACGTTGAATGATATAGATATAATGCCACACCCAGGGAAACTCCCAGACGCCATTTTGAGAGGCTATGAGAGCAGCACTGACGGCCAGCACTCAGCCCTCTGAAGCAGGTGAAGCAGGATTCTTTTAAAAAAACGTAAGTAGGCTTAACCACTGCCCACCAATGTGCCCTGTGCATGCAATGTAGCCACTGCCCTGTGCATGTAATGTAACCACTGCCCACCAATGTGCCCTGTGCATGCAATGTAGCCACTGCCCTGTGCATGCAATGTAGCCACTGCCCACCAATGTGCCCTGTGCATTCAATGTAGCCACTGCCCTGTGCATGGAATGTAACCACTGCTCACCAATGTGCCCTGTGCATGTAATGTAACCACTTCCCACCAATGTGCCCTGTGCATGCAATGTAACCACTCCCTACCAATGTGCCCTGTGCATGCAATGTAGCCACTGCCCACCAATGTGCCCTGTGCATGCAATGTAACCACTGCCCACCAATGTGCCCTGTGCATGCAATGTAACCACTGCCCACCAATGTGCCCTGTGCATGCAATGTAACCACTGGCCACCAATGTACCCTGTGCATGCAATGTAACCACTGCCCACCAATGTGCCCTGTGCATGCAATGTAACCACTGGCCACCAATGTACCCTGTGCATGCAATGTAACCACTGCCCACCAATGTGCCCTGTACATGCAATGTAGCCACTGCCCACCAATGTGCCCTGTGCATGCAATGTAACCACTGCCCACCAATGTGCCCTGTGCATGCAATGTAACCACTGCCCACCAATGTGCCCTGTGCATGCAATGTAGCCACTGCCCACCAATGTGCCCTGTGCATGCAATGTAACCACTGCCCACCAATGTGCCCTGTGCATGCAGTGGCACACACACTGGGCCTGATTCAGACCCGGTCGCTAGCAAGCATCCACTTGCTCTTGCCGATGGTCAGTAATCTGCGCATGCGTATGCATTGCAGTGCGCATGTGCAAACCACTCATAGCGATCGGAAAGCGAGCAGCCGCATCGTGCAACTGGGTCTGAATGAGCTTCACTGTTCATTAATGTTTAAATATGTTTATGTCATATGTGTTTAGGTTCAAATGCACCAACCCCCCAGGTTTATAGGGCCACTCAGTTAATATGCAGCCCCCCCCCCCTGTATAAGTCTATGTGTTTAGTTTTATGGTTTTTTCCCCCCTTTTTTCATTAGAAATGTCTCAATACCCGGAATTCTGGACAGATTTTATAGAGGTATATGAGGACAATGAATGCCTATGGAATGTGAGGAGTAAGGAATACTCTGACCGTAATCTGAAAAATAAGGCATATGAAAAAATGGTCCTGTATAGCAAAAGCCACAAGAGAGATGCTGACGTACGGTGGGTCAAAAACAAGATACAGAAATTCCGTACGGTCTTCCATAAGGAGCACAAAAAATATGTAGATGGTCAATGATCAGGAGCAGGGGCCGACGAAGTCGTCAAACCAAGTCTTTGGTATTATGACCTCCTTAGCTTTGTGTTGGAAAAAGATCCTGAGAGACAATCAAGGAGCACCCTGGATCCTGATGAATTGGACGACAGTATAGAGGCTGATCCTGAAAGTCAAGATCGGGTATGTATATATTTTCTTTTTACTTTTGTAGTGGTAGATTTTTTTTGGGTGGGGGTTTAAATAAATTCTGCTATCCTTTTTTGGTTTCATTTCTCAAATGTATCTTACATTTTGTATTGGCAACAAACTAAATTTTAATTCCTTCCTAGTCTCTTAACTTGGACGTTGATGTTGCCTCTCCCGCAAGTGAGCACGCAGTGGTAGAAGTGAGGGAGCTAGAGCCACCATTGGCTGCAAAGAAGTGGAGGATGGCGTCAAAGGTTTCATCTTATAGTTCTGCACCGTCTAGGTCTGAGCAATTTATGAAATGAGCAGAGGAATATTACAAACTCCCACAGATCAATTTGTTGCTTTTGGGCTAACTATAGCAAATGAAATGCGATCTATGCAGCCAACCCAACAGCTCCATTGCAGGCATGTGATATATGAGGCGTTAGGACGTGGTATGATTGGAAATCTGGATGATACCATGGCCATAAAACCATATATCCCACCGCAACCCACCCCACCGACAACAAGCACTTATCTACATCCTCCACAACATTCCTATTCCTATGTTCCACCGCATACCCCTGCGCCTACTTCCTACCAGCCTCCCACATCTGCAAGTAGCATGCCGTCAGGTTGGCTCGGCACTCTTCATGGGCGAAGAAGAGTTTCATAACGATTAATGTGTTTCTCATGCTCGTTTAAACTGCAGTTAGTTTACAATGATGATCATGAGTGCGTCATCTTAGCATATTGTTGGCTTTTTCACTTGTACAGGCCCTCTTCTTTTTTTTTGGTTTTCTATTTTTTGGGGTTGACTCTTGTGGATATTGTATGGTCCAGTCTAGGTCTGCCTTTGGCTGGTTCTTAAAGCCACTTATTGTCATGTTTATAATGTTATGACTCCCGTTCATATTTTTGCAAAAAAAAAAATATGGAAAATTTTGCCTTATAAAAGTATGCAAATTATTTTAAAAAGTTGTCTGTGTGATTTTTTTGCAAAATAGAAACACAAAATAAGTAATTTTATAAGTTTATAGTTATAGATGTTAATATTTTTTACAAACAATGCATGAATGAATGTATGAATTATTAATACCTGCCTTTGGATTGAGGACCAACAGATTTCCAATGTTTAGTACCAGGTAAGTATAAAAAATATACATGTCCAGGTGTCCCTGCACTGCACACCCTGCACCCGTAATAAACTTACCTGTCTGGAGTCCCACCAAATCTGTACAATTAGCGTAGTAGCCATGTTTCCGTTTGCGCAGTACAGGACAAATGGCCGCCACAGCCATTTTCCCAGGTGACCTTTGCATGCACTGTACTCTCTGGAATCACTCTAGTGAGCAGAGGGCCTGATTCAGAGCCGTTCGCTATTTGCGGTCGTTCGTTCAAAAACAAGGGGTGGCTATTCAAATGATCCGTTCGCAAATTGCAGTCTGTTCACACCTCTAAGTCTGAACGAGCGTGCAAAACATACGCTCGTTTATTTGTTAAAAACGCCCCCTGGCCGCTCGCACCATACGTCATGTCCGCTATTTATTAGATTAATCGAGTACATCGACCAGCGTATGAACTGCTCGCTATTCTTGTGGTTGGTTTTTGCTACCACAATTTTGCGAGCAGTTCTGGCTATAAAATAACCCAGTGACGTGGTCAATGACGCTGCTGTATTAATTATGCACACCCATAAAACGCCCGTTTTGACCTTTAAACACGCCTGCGTTCGGATCTCCACTCCCCATTTTCAAGCACCTTCCCCTGTTACCACCCACATACGCCTCATTCTGTCACTCAAAATAGCAGGCATTCGCTATATTGCGAGCGCATGAATTTCGGCCGCACTGACTGGTTCGCGCATGCGTATAACGATCCGTACGCATGCGCAGATGTGCGAACATCGCTCGGAACGAGCGTACTGCCGCTAGCGAGTGGCTCTGAATGAGGGCCAGAGTCTATAACTCGGGCATTTTCTGCGCCCAGCTCATAGAGCTGCGGGCTGGCGAACGGAGAGGTGGGGACCTGTGAAGGAAACTGTACACAGACCCCCTCCTCACTAGAAATGCCCCTGCTAATAGGACTTTCAAAAATTGTTCCTATGCATTATGGAATGTGCATTTCAACAATACCTATAGTGGCAATTATTGACCACCTGTCATCTAAACCTACCTACCCATTACCCGACCAAAACCAGGATGTTTTTCCTTGCATTGTTCACAAATTCGTGTAATGGATAGGCGGCAAGGACCAGATATGTGCGTGCACACTGGGTCCTTGCCATCCCTGACTGTTTACTGAACATGGCCGTCAACCTGACGAAACTCGTCAGGTTCGTCATGTTTAGGGATAGGCGGTCGGGCTTGTTCACTGAATGATGTTCAGTGAATGCCGTTTAGTGTGGCGCCTGCACCTCAGCGACATGAAGGTTTTAACACTGGACATTCTGATTTTCATTTTGGGTAATGTTCAATCGATTTACAGATACAGTATATCTTGCAGTTGTGTAATCACTGGTGGTTTATGTTTCCAGTTATGGGTATTTCCTGAATCAGGGCCTGATTCAGAGCAGCTCGTAAGCGGCCGCTCGTTCGCTCCGAGCGATGTTTGCCCAACTGCGCATGCGTACGGATCGTAATACGCATGCGCGAAGTCGCGAATCAGTCAGTGCGGCCGAAAATCGTTTGTTCGCTAAATAGCGAATGCCTGCTATTTTGAGTGACAGAATGAGGCGTATGTGGGTGGTAACAGGGGAAGGTGCTTGAAAACGGGGAGTGGATATCCGAACGCAGGCGTGCTTAAAGGTCAAAACGGGCATTTTAAGGGTGTGCATAATTAATACAGCAGCGTCATTGACCACGTCACTGGGTTATTTTATAGTCAGAACTGCTCGCAAAATTGTGGTAGCAAAAACCAACCACAAGAATAGCGAGCAGTTCATACCCTGGTCGATGTACTCAATTAATCTAATAAATAGCGGACATGACGTAGGATGCGAGCGGCCAGGGGGCGTATTTATTCAAAAAATGACCGCAAGTTTTATTCGCTCGTTCAGACATAGAGGCTTGAACAGACCGCAAAGAGCGAACGGTTCATTTGAATAGCCACCCCTATTTTCTGCACGAGCGAGCGCAAATAGCGTCCAGCTCTGAATCAGGCCCTCAGTTTCCTTTATAAAGTGACCAAACAATTGTAATCAAATTACATAAAATATAATGAATAATGACAATGGTGGATGGTTAAATAACAAATATTTATTAAACGTACAACATTTTGAAATGCTTGGAATTAGAAAGTAAAAGCATCTTTATATTTAATTAAATATTATGGCCTTGAAGCAAATAGATAACTTACATCTTTCATTTTATTACACACAGGCATCCTGCCATGACACAGAGCCTTCTTCATTAAAATAGGTCATGTATTGGTCCCTGACCTGTTTTGCCCCTCTTGTGGCAACCTCTGGAATAGGTGGTCCCGAGATAGAGGCCCACAGAACAGTTTCCAGAATAAAGTCCGGACACTCCGCTGGTATTGAGGTGGGTGGCATTTGTGAAGTACTCCGCTGTCGAAGCATGTTATGTATTGCACATGATGCCAGCACGACCCAGTCAATTTTGTCAAGTCGCAAATTCATTGCCGTGTGGAAAACGCGGAACCTGTTGCTTAAAATACCAAAAGCATTTTCCACTGTTCTCCTAGCTCTCGATAGGCGATAATTAAAGATCCGCCGTTCGGGGTTTAATGCCCTTTGTGGAAAAGGCTTCATTATATGTTCTTGCAGGGAAAAAGCCTCATCCGCAACAAACGCTAAAGGTAGTCCATGTTTACATTCGGCAGATGGTGGTAGATTAAGGCCATTTTCTAACAGCCACTCATAAAAGGTGTTTTTTTTTAAAGTACCTCCATCGGATGCCCGGCCATTTTTGCTGACATAGACAAACATAAACTCCAAGTTTGCGTTTACTATAGCCATCAATGCTATTGAGAAATAGCCTTTATAGTTATAGTATAAGGACCCAGATTTGGCAGGCGGTGTGATCCTTATATGTTTACCATCTATCGATCCACCACAATTGGCAAAATTCCACCTATGCTCAAAAACGTCTGCTATTCCTTTCCAGTACTGCATTTATAGTTTTTTGCAATCTCCTGCTCAGGTCAAAACAATTTAATACTCACATTATTTATGCTGCCTGCTTCACATTGGTTATCTGGTGAGGCAGGAGGCTTATCAGCTATAATACATGACCCACACTGAGAGGGAGCAGCATATATCAAAGGTCATACATAACACAATATAGATTACCTTGAAGAAGCATGGCTTGAGAGCGGTGTATATACCCTTGCAGGTCTCCGGTATAATTATTCCTAATGCCTGTGGTGATATTAGGGTACCAAATTTAAGGTCCGCCAAAGATCTGCCAGTTGCTAGATAATGCAAGGTAGCCACCAGCCTCTCCTCAGCAGTAATGGCCCTCCTCATACTCGTATCTTGCCTCCGGATATATGGGGACACCAGGCAAAGTTGTGTCATCCATCCTTAAGAAGTTCCAGTAGTCGTCCGGGTTATTCTCATGGATGTGCGTAAGTAGTGGCATGTGGGAAAGTGAATCACGCTGCAACAGCCAATCCTTCGTCCAGCACGAACCAGCCCTTCTCCTCTTCTGGGCACCCTCTCTATCCACTATTCTAACTGCTCCAGCATAAACCAGCAAGACTTGCTGACGAATGGGATCCATCACAATAGAAAACTAGAAACACTTTCTTCAAGACAAGGCCAAAACAAAGGCAAGCAAATTACCAGTGTTAAGTGTTCAGCAGGTAAACCTCACCAAACAAGTCACACAGGATAAATGCAATGGATTAAAATGGCCCCCGTATATTTATTTTTACTTTATCAGCCACCCCCCCTTTGAACAGACAGCCCATGTTTTGTTATAAAACCATTTTTTTTAAATGATATAATTGATCGTTGGATATGAACGATATGTCGTTCATCTGTCTGCATATCGTTCATGCTTTTTTTAATGATTTGCCTTCAAAGAATGATGACCCATATTGTTTAACGATATTGGTAAATTATGAAATTGCTACGTGTGTACGCACCTTTAATGATTTTCATTATTTAAGGGAGAAGGGCTTACATCATCATAAGAGGCAGAACCACCAGCCATAACTAAAGGCCAAAGTCTTAGCCTTTCCTTGCCACTTCATGTGGTGAAAGGCATATTGCCAATTTTATGTCTTTCACTTTGATGTTTTTTTTTTTTACCACTGCAATAGATTGGTTCTTTGATTTTAGATGCCCTGACTTAAGACCTGTTTGTCCTTGGACATCGGCTTTAGTAGATGATGTAGATGGACTAGTATCATCATGACTGCTGGCACTGGCAGCAGCTCCAGCACTAGTATGTGGTTCCTGCTCTCCTCTCAACTGATCGTTCTCCATATCAACAAACACGAATGAAGTGGGGTACAGCACACATATCAGTTTGTACCAATTTTAAATATTACACTGCGGTATCAATAACCTACAGGGTCACAATAATTTTTATGAATAAGAAAAGAATAACACACTGCGCTACCACTTACAGTGTCACAAGATTTTTTATGGGTAAAACTCTGCGCTACCACTACAGTGTCACAAGATTTTATATATGCGTAAAACTCTGCGCTACCACTTACAGTGTCACAAGATTTTTGATGAGTAAAACACTGCGCTACCACTTATAGTGTCACAATATTTTTTATGAATAATACACTGCGCTACCACTTACAATGTCACAATATTTTTTATGAATAAAAATAACACAATGCGCTATGACTTATAGTGTCACAATATGTGGATTATAAACTGTAGTCTGGCCAGCAGTGTCAACGAACAATAATAGCATAGCTAGCACACACAAAAAAAACCTAAAAAAATATATATTTTTTTATTTTTTGTGGAATGCTAATTTTATTTAACTTTTCTTTTTTTTACACTGGGGAAGAGCACCCCTGGACGAGGCAGCAGCCCCTTGATGAACAACACAGCATCCCTTTATGGACAACAAAGCTCCCCTGCGGTGTGTGGACTGACCACCTGCAGAGTCTCAAATATGTGGATGATAAACTGCAGTCTGGCAGGCAGTGTCACCGAACAATAATTTATTTTAGCAAAAATATTAATACAAAACCGATAGGTGCTAACAATGTAAAATACAAATATGAGAGTGATACTATACTTGTTTTCAGTTGAAACAATTAATTTGGCGTCCACGGTGCATATAAAAGAAAATCAATAATAAGAAAAAGCACAATAGTGCAATAAAACACTGGGTGTTAATTTAATTGGCTGAAAAGCCACAAAGTGAAAAAACAATGTTGTAAAATGAGCAGTAATCATGAGCACAATATGAATTATGCATGAATATGGGCTCAATGATAAAAAACAATTGGAACATAATATAAAGTAAGTTCATATGTACGGTCCCGTACCAATAGAAAGTAATCAAACAGCGTGGTATTGCAAACAGGGGATTCTGGAATTCCCCTGTGTGACTCACTATTCGGTAAATTCCAGGTTGGGGTCCTCCCAAAACAGCATACAGTGGCCTGACACCTTTGATAAAGAGCCACTTTGCTCGAAATGCGTCAGGCCGCTGTATGAGTCACAGTGAGTCACACAGGGGAATTCTGGAATCTCCTGTTTGCAATACCACGCTGTTTGATTACTTTCTATGGGTACGGGACCATCCATATGAACTTACTTTATATTATGTTCCAATTGTTTTTTATCATTGTGCCCATAATGATGCATAATTCATGTTGTGCTCGTAATTAGAGCTCATTTTACAACATTGTTTTTAACCTTTGTGGCTTTTCAGCCAATTAAATTAAACCCCAGTGTTTTATTGCACTATTGTGCTTTTTCTTATTTATTTTTTTCATATGCACGGTGGATGCTGAATCCATTGTTTCAACTGAAAACAAGTATAGTATCACTCTCATATTTGTGTTTTACATTGTTAGCACCTAGTGGTTGTGCACTAATATTTCTGCTACAATTCTCTTATTTGGGTTATAGGATACCCTCAGTGCGTTAACTCAGGCTGCTTAATATTGCGCACTTGAATTATTAGCATATATTATTTTGCCCAATATTTTTTTTTTCACTGGGGAAAAGCACCCCTGGATGGACAGAACACCCCTGGATGACACAGCCCCCCTTTATGAACTGCATGCCTAGCCCCTTGATTGATAGGACAACAGTGACACACCAGCACCCCCCACTTTATGTAATGCAGCCCCAGACCGACAACACTGCACCATTGAACAACTACCTCACTGCACCCTTGAACAACAGAGAAGAACAGAGCCCCTTGATTGACAGGACAATAGTGACACAGCATCACCCGCCACCTTATGTACTGCAGCCCCAGCCCAACAACACTGCACCCTTGAACAACAGAGAAGAACAGAGCCCCTTGATTGACAGGACAATAGTGACACAGCATCATCCCCCACCTTATGTACTGCAGCCCCAGCCTAACAACACTGTACCCTTGAACAACAAAGAAGAACAGAGCATGTCTGTTCTGTACACTGTCCACAGCCGGAGTAAAAATGGAGCCAATCACCGGGACCTTTATAGAATCCAAAACCCATGAGAATCCGACAGCGGGATGATGACATTTTGCCTCGTTTTGGATTCTGAGTTATGAGGGAAAACCCAAGCTGGACTCAGATCCTACTCAGATCCCGTATGTTCAGGTGGGTCCGGTTCTCGGAGAACCGGACCAGCTCATCTCTAGTTTTTATTAAGTTCATATCAACAGACACACATCCATTGACTTCCACTTTAAAAGGAACAATGGAAATATCCTTTATATACTTGCTAGTATTACTGTAAAATTCATTTAAATTGTAGGCACATTACTATAATATTAGCATAAATGGGAGGAATTCAAACACATTAAACCAATCAGAAGTGGGCACCGGTTGTCATCATCATCAGTTTGCACTTTTCAACAGATCTTGAGCACCCGCAAGTGATAAGCCTCCAAATAGGCACATATGCCTCTTTCATGTAGTCAGAATCAGATGCATTGTGAATGAAAACTAACTTACTACACTTTGGACATTCTTACCCACCCCCTCCAAACCCCTTTTTGACCACAAAAGTAGTATCAGTCATCATAACTGTGGATGCATAAAAAATGTAGGTTTGCATGTGCTGTAGAAAAATCGGCAAGTTGCAGGAAAAAGTGCATTATGTGTTTGAGCGAATCACTCATTTAGTGACATCTGTCAGTAGGGGAGGGGGGCTTTGGGTAGATAAGATAGCAGAGCCATCTCTAGCATAGACAAAGGGCAGAGGTTACTGTAGCTAACAGATGTGTGAATAGAGTGCTGTGTGATATATAGGCCAAATTTGTCATCTGGCACTTATGAGCCGGCCTGATGGGTCGGTCTGGACTGAAACCCTGGCCAAGCAGCTCCGCCTCCTGGTGCACTGCTCAGCTGGGATACTGAGAAACACGGGCGTGTGATGAGGCCATGCCGCCATGTAGGGAAACAATACCCCGTGCGGCAAGGTCGCTCCCCCTTTTCGCGAGTGCACATGCCATAGACTCGCACACACTGTCATGTCATGGCAAGTCTGCTTGGCCGGCAGTTCAATTCCCGGCAGTGTGAGGCTGATAGTGGAACAGATCCCGGCAGCGGCAGCCCGACAGCGCTGGAAATCCCAATCATCCCTAGCTAAGTATTAACTATCCCAACCTACACCTCTTACCCTAACCCTCCCTTAGGGGTGCCTAACCCTAACCTCCCCACCAAGTGCCTAACCCTAATCCCCCCTCTAAGTGCCTAAACCTAAACACCCCCTTCCCCGCTGCCTAAACCTAAGTCCCCCAGGGGGGTGCCTAACCCTAACCTCCCCCTGGGGGTACCTAACCCTAACCTCCCGGGGGGGTGCCTAACCCTAAGTCCCCCCTGGGAGCCCTAAATCTAACCTACCCCCGCAGCGTCCCTTCGATCGGGATGCTGGGTGCCGGTCCCCTGGCGTCGGTGAAATGAGCGGCGTCTACATCTAGACGCCGGGCATTTCACCCTCGCCGGGATATGACAGTCGAGAAGCCGGCTGTCAGTATAATGTCATCCGGCTTCCCGATTGCATCCCGTCTGGAGCCCCAGTCAGTCCCTGGGGATATGTAAGAGAGGTAGCCTGGGATATGGATGTGTTAATATCCAGACAGGGGTATGTGAGAAGAGCAAACAAGTGTATGTGGTGCATACAATAGCACATATATATGTATTTGTGTATTGAAAAACACATGATTATGTACGTGTGAGGTAAGTACTGGTATGTTAATTGGATCCCAACATGACTTAACCCATGTGTGTATGTCTTTGTGTATGTGTGTGAGCATGTGGTAGAGAATATAGATTGTAAGTTCCGCTGGGACAGGGACTGATGTGAATGGCCGAATATTATCTGTATATTCTCTGTATAGCGCTGCAGAATTTATGTGTGCTATATGAATTACTGGTAGTAATAATAATAATAATAATAATAATAATAATAATAATAAGTGATACAAGTACAGTAGCTTACAAATGTATTCAAACCCCTAAAAAGTAAAAAAAAAAAATTGTATTATATATGTCACTTATGCAGATTGTACCAGACAGTATAGGCAAACCAGTAGGCTCTTAATTAAAAATAATATATATTATTTTTCTAAAAATTTATTATTACAAAATTAAAGAATTGCTACATGCATAATTATTCAATCCCTGTGCTGTGGAACAATGTCTATACAGATGAAAGCTACAGCACTAACAACTGGCTTTCAATTACCCTTATCATTAGTTGCGAATCATTAAAAGGTTCAACCTTATTGATAAAAGACTCCCTAATTCAAATAACATTGGTCATACTGTCAATTTGAAGAGCATTGTAAGAAAACTAAAGATAAAGTTATAGACATGCACAAGATAGGAAAAGATGACAAAATAATATCCAAGTGCTTCGACATCCCAGTGAATACTGGACCTGATTCAGACCCGGACGCTATTTGCGGCCGTTCACTCTCAAAAAGGGGCCGGATATTTAAATTGAGCGCTCACTCTTTGCGGTGTGAGGGCGCCTCTATGTCTGTGCGAGCATCCGCTAAATGCGCTCGCTATTTTTTCAAGACGCCCCTTTGCCATTCGCAAATCACGTCATCTCCTGTTTTTATTAGATTAATCGGGAACATTGAACAGCATCTGAACTGCTCGCAGCGCTTGAGGTAGGAATTACTTCCCACAATCACTGCGAGCAGTTCAGGCTAAAAGACAACCAAGTGACGTTATCGATGACGCTTCTTTGCTAATTATGCACTCCCATTAAATGCCCTTTTGACCATTGGGCACGCCTGCGTTCGCACAACCACTCCCCCG
This sequence comes from Taudactylus pleione, assembly GCA_031769625.1. Classification (NCBI taxonomy): domain Eukaryota; kingdom Metazoa; phylum Chordata; class Amphibia; order Anura; family Myobatrachidae; genus Taudactylus; species Taudactylus pleione. The sequence goes on from JAUIMM010000014.1 coordinate 36,950,742, forward strand.
TTTTCAAGCACCTTCCCCCGTTACCACCCACAAACAGCATATTCTGTCACTCAAAATAGCAGCCCCTCTGTGTTTTACAAGCGCACGATTTCCGACCGCAATGACTGGTTTGCGCATGCGCATTGCGAACCATACGCATGCGCAGTTGTGCGACCGTCGCTCAGAGCGAGTGTGCGGACGCTTACGAGCGGGTCTGAATCAGGCCCACTGTCAGATAAATTGTGAGGAAATGGAAGCTGCATCATACCACTCAGTCACTGCATAGACAAGACCGTCCCTCAAAACTCAGCCTGAGAGCAAGAAGGCCAGCTTTTACTTTGAAGGAACCACATAATTAAGTGGCTGAGAACAAATGATTTGTCACTTGTAAAGCATATAAAAATGCCCAAAGCACCTAAAACTTGTGGTTTGCAGTAAGGAGTTGGCAGGGAGAGTGTGTTTTGTGGAGTTACAGGAGGATCTATCAGAGTTTACATTGACTGTTGCTTGGTGTGTGTAAGTAGTCTTGTGTTTATTCTTGTCAGTTACCAGTTTGTCATATTTTTCAGTCCTTATTAATTTATTTTGAGTTCTGTCAGTGTTTACTTGTTTGCGTGCATGCGTGTGTGATTTTAGTGTAGTGGTAGTGGGGGTCTGGTATATTAAGGGTGGATGGAACATTTACATACATTTCAATGAAAGTTTTCTAACAATACACAATCTAGAAATGTTTTATAGCCATTATACTTGTGTTCACATTAATGCAAAGTACAAACATACCCTAAAACATGCAAACTCGCTGCTGCTGTAGTAGTCTAATTGAAACTTCCATTTTGACCCGAGTTTGGTCAATTCCCGGCCATGATTGAAAACACGATTCTTCGAAATTTACATGTTGTATTATTTTCTATTGAAAGTACTTGTGAGTCAGTCCAATGGTGTATTGATTTGTATTTTCATTTATGGACGTGAATTGCATTTCGTTTACACCCTTGTTTGACTTTAGTAAATCTCTCAGGTAAAACAGGCCCGTGAATGGCATCTCGGCCAAACGCGATTCTTAGTAAATGTACCCCTCGATCGCAATCCATTTGAGAATCTATGGCACAATTTAAAAATTACAGTCCACAAGCATCATCCAACCAATTTGGAGGAAATGGGCAAGAATGGGCAAAATTCACTCTCAAACAGTCTGTAAACCTGGTCGAAACATGCCACAGACAAAGTTGTTATTGCAGCAAAAGATAGTACTAGTCTAGATAGTGTTGAATACTAATACATGCAGCAGTTTTTAATTCTTATTTAAAGAAAAAAATTAACCAGATGATTATATTCGTCAATGGATTTGTACAAATTTTGCAGTGCACCAGCTCACTATCCTTATAATTCATTTGATACTAGCCATCATTTGCACCAGCCCTATACTAGGTACAAAAGAAAGTAAATGTCTGCTTACATCAAACTTTACATAGCCTGCAGTTGTGTCGACATGCCCACACTGAACATTGCCTAGGTGAAAATGCCCTGTTAAAGCCCAGTTTCACCTCTTCACTTGTAAGTTTAGATGTGACTGAAAGGTATATGGCTCGGAATCGGTATGAAATACCGCCGGCTGCATGGTTCGATTCCTGGCAGCGGCAGCCCGACACTGGAACAGATCCCGGCAGCGGCAGCCAGACAGTGCTGGAAATCCCGACCATCTTAAGGTAAGTAATGACTAACCTAACCTAACCCCCCTAACCCTAACCCTCCTTAGGGGTGCCTAACCCTAACCTCCCCCCAAGTGCCTAACCCTAATTCTCCTTGTAAGTGCCTAACCCTAACCCCCCCTTCCCAGCTGCCTAAACCCAAGTTCCCCGGGGGGGGTGCCTAACCCTAAGTCCCCCTCGAGTGTGCCTAACCCTAACCCTCCCTCCCCCTAGCCTAACCCTAACCCTCCCGGGGGGGTGCCTAACCCTAAGTCCCCCCCGGGTGCCCTAAACCTAACCCTCCCCCCACCGCAGCTGTCCGCTCGCGGTGCCCGGCATCCCTTCGATCGGCATGCCAGGCGCCGGTCTCCCGGGGTCGGTGAAATGAGCAGCGTCTACATCTAGACACCGGGCATTTCACCCTCCCCGGGATATGACAATCGGGAAGCCGGCTGTCGGTTTAATGTCAGCTGGCTTTCCGATTGCATCCTGTTTGATTTGAATATACAGTACTTGCTTCAGCACAGTTCCAGAGCATGCGCAGAATGAAAACATGAAAAACATGCTTTGTTAACATGTATACACTGAACTAAGCCTTTTATTTCCCATCTGCTAACCAGCGTCCTAGCAATGTACATTTTAGAGCATGTCTAAATTCCACATTTCTATTGTCTGAGCAGACAATTTGTTAGTCATTTAGAAAATAATTTGTTTCAGACTGTAATGTTTTTATAAAAGTAAAAAAGTTATAAATTGTAAATTTGTCAGTAGGTGCTTCTTATCACATTGTCTGCCTGTCTATACCCAGTTGTTTAAGCTGTAAATAGTTGATAGCTTTAAACTCAATGCACTGAAAATTTTAATTTAACCATAAACTTAACTTAAACCTAGAAATAGCAACACAGACACCTGAGGTCACAGAATTTATAAACAATTAAATTTATATTTGATTAATTCAGGGTGGCAAGAAGGCACTGATTGCCGGCAACAGTCAATCTGCAACTTCTACATAATACATAAAGGGAGATAATAAACCAGCCTGTGGTGCAACCTGGGTTACTTAGGAATCTTCTCCCCTTATTAGGCCAGGGGATACATTCAGAATCCCGACAGCGGGGATACATTCAGAATCCCGACAGCGGGGATTCTGGCATTCAGAGTACCAACGTCAGAATCCTGACACTTATCAGAATATGGGTTGCTGGCATCCAGCCGAGATCCTGAAGGTAAGTAGTGGGGTTAGTTGGAGGGTTAGGGTTAGTGGTTAGAGTTAGGCACTAAGAGGGGGAAGGTGAAGGTTAAGCACTAAGGAGGGATGGATAGGTTTAGGGTGCAGGGAGGGGAAGGTTAGGTCTAGGAACTAGGGGAGAGGTTAGGTTTAGACATTTCTGCAGAAGCTGTACAAACAGGTGGAGCTGCAGTCACAGTCCTTATCTCCTTGTCCTTTCACCAAAGCTGCCTAGAGAGCAAGTGCATAAATGTCCATGGGCACATATCAGAATTAGAGTGAATGCTAGAAGCACTAATAGAGGAAGAAGATGAAGACATTAAAGAAAATAAACAAGAAGGATCCAAAAGGACAAAGCTCAGGGACTGCAGTGGATGGGCCCTCAAGAACCAAAACATCAAACACAAAAGTAGCTAATGAAAAGTTGTTGGATCCATGACAGCTGGTAATAGAGTACTGCAGGCTCCATCCACGGAGATACCAAGCCTGAAAGAGAAAATAAACAGAATACAACAAAGCCAATGAAGTTAAGGTCACAACAGGAAGCCGAGGGAGGGAAAACTGCTGCTAAGATCCCAGAAGAGAGGAAGGAAAAGGAGAAACAGAACAGAAGAAGAAGTAAGAAGAAGTAAGAAGAACAGCAGAGGAAATAGAATAAAATGAAGGAAAATGGAAAATAAGAAAATAGGGGGATAATGAAGAGACAGTAGAGATTGCAGGAACAAAAAATGCAAGAAAGAGAAGAAGGAGATTGAAACATAGGAGGAAGCTGAGAGGAAGATAAGAAAACCCCAGCTTGGCCAGGCAACATAGCTAGGGCTTACCTGCAGCCACAGAAGGAAATACGGCTAAGGCGGCTGATGGATTTGAGGGAGTGGGTCTAATGCTCGTGCTACAGGCAGACAAAATGGAGCCTAAGGAAGTTTTAACCTGATGGCTGATGAAGGAGGCACAGGACACAGCCGGGAAAAAGCAGATAAAAATGCCACTGGATGTGCATGCACGCTTAACTTCCCAGCACTGACATAACAGGAGCCGTTAACAAGTGAGGTGAGAGGCCTCCCATAGATGCAGGGGAGGGTGAGTGGAATGCATAGGATGAGGCAAAGAAAAATAAAAGAAGAAAAGGGAGAAAGAAAATTGAAGTAAAAGAGAAATGTTATATATAAAAACAAAGAGACAGCTAGAAATAAAGATCAAAATGGACAAAAATTAGGCAAAAGTAATCAGAAGCCATGGGCATGGTGTACTTATCTTTTAGAGTTTCCAAAATGGATAGAGGCAAATTCCATTAATAGGAAATATTTATGAAAAAATAAAACTGGCCCCTAATCAATTCTGATAGGCCTATACAAAAGCCTAACAAAATCAGTACACTATATTTACCAGCCACAAACTAATATTGCTTATTATCACTTTGCACTACTCAATCCTTTTTATTAATTGTTATGCCCCCAATGACCAAAACTCAAATCCTTTACATTGGCAAACTACAAAATACAATACAAAATAAACGTATAAAGTTATAATGAACTACAGAAAAGAGTGGCATGTATTTGGAGTTTTATGGGGTTTTTTAAATAAATGGACAAAAATGAAATGCTTGAGAAAACAAGTAGTTCTATTTATGAAGATTCTTAGAGTGCGACCTTCTAGAACTATGCAAGGTGGTGAGTTCCAGAGGGTAGGAGCTGAAAAGCAAAAAACTCAAGCCCAAAATGAAGTATGGGAAATTATAATAGTTAAAAATCCTTCATTTGCTAATCAATGTAGGTGAGTTGGAGAATCAGAAGCTGTTTGAAGTGCCTTTAGACCATGAAGGGCTTTGCAAGTCAGTAAGCCAATCTTGAAATAAGTTAGCAATCTCACAGAGCACTGAAGGGAGTGGAGAAGAGGTGTTGTATGGTACTGTATGTTGGTTCATTAATAGTCTGGCTTTTACATTTTGTATCAGCTGCTATCGGTGCAATTCTTTTCTTGGAGACCCAGATATAATGTAATGCAGTGGACCAAGGGCCTGATTCTGAGATGGTTGTTTAAAAAATGAATGCGGCATTAGCATAAAGACACAGGCCTGACTGCAGAAAAAGTTGCATCTTTATGCTAATGCCCTGTCCAAATTTCAAACAACTGAGACCGCCACTTGCAGCATCTAAGGACAGTGGATTTCTGTTACTGTGGAACTTTGAACACATCATCAGCCCTATGGCAGGTGCAAGTATGGATTTCCTGTGTGGGTAGCTGTGCGTCTTTGAACGCAGCCGCTCTCAGTGGCATGCCTGTGTCGGCTTCGACACCCTGTTACTTCCCAAGAATGCCCACTAAAATTTTCAGGGCATGCGCCCATTTCTGTGCTACATCTCTCTCTGCAAAGAATTTGAAGCATGTACGGTATGACTTGGATGTATGCGCAGACTTAAAAGTAAACATTGGTCGTTTGCATGCGACATCGCCACTGTGAAGATACAAATGTATGTAAGAGTGTAAGAAGATCATCTCAAGTAATCTAGTGCTTTATTCTGGTCAGGTTCCACAGATTACATTCATAATCAGAGTTTTCCAATACTGAAACCCAATTCTCATGTCCAGTTGGTTGTACCAGCTGCATACTTGTTCTTTGACGGAAAGCTCCTATCATACGAACCACTATTTTATCAGGATTTCTTCAGTCAACTGGCACTCATTCAATCCAAACATTTACAAGCAATATTGATATTGTTTTCATACCTGGAGCAAAGGACAAGTACAGTTAAGCATCAGCGACAGTTGAAGCTTGTTAATAGTAAAATATTTCACAATGAGTGACACTCCACAAAGAAGATCTCCTTCGATATAAACAACTGTAATTTAATCTTCCATTTTAGAAATGTTGGAAACCTTTCCTATATTATCAGAAGTATCAATAGTATTGGAAACATTTGTGTGTAGCTCTAAGTATCCATTTGTCTATCACACTTCCTTATACACCACAATATCTACTAGTCCAGCTATAGCCACTGATTATGCAGCAAGCTGATTGCACCCATGAGCTAAGACTCTAAAAAACCTACAATCTAAAAAAACATATAAACTATTATATTTTTATAAAGTAAATAAAATTTACAGGGCCAGATTAAGGTCTGTGGGGGCCCCTGGGCAACAAACTTGTGGGGGCCCCTACATACCACAATTTCTCGTCACCCTAGGATTTTTGTTTTCTTTCTATTCACCATAAAGCCCCTCTTGCAATGCCCACTGTAGACGTGCCCCTTATGCAATGTCCCCAGTAATGGTCCCCCCTATACAGTGCTCCTTATGCAGTGCCCCTGTAGTAGTCCCCCCTATGCAGTGCCCCCTGTAGTAATGCCCCTTATGCAGTGCCCCCAGTATTGGTCTTCCCTATGCAGTGTCCCTTATATAATGCTCACAGTAGTGGTCCCCCCTATACAGTGCCCCCAGTAGTTGTCCCCCCTATGCATTGCCCTCAGTAGTAGTTCCCCCCTATGCATTGCCTGCAGTAGTAGTCCACCCCTATACAGTGCCCCCAGTAGTAATCCCCCCTATGCAGTGTACTTTATATAGTGCCCCCAGCAGTATTCCCCCAAAAGCATTTCCCCCAGTAGTAGTCCCCCCCATGCTCTGCCCCCAGTAGTAGTCCCCCCATACAGTACCCCCAGTAGTAGTCCACCCATACAGTGCCCCAGTAGTCCCCATGCTCTGCCCCCAGTAGTAGTCCCCACCTATACAGTGCCCCAGTAGTAACCCCCCTATGTATTGCCCCCAGTAGCAAACACCCCCCTATACAGTGCACCCATGAAGTGGCCCCCTATACAGTGACCCTTGTAGTTGCCCCCCTATACAGGGACGCTTGTAATGCTCCCCCCCTCCTATGCAGTGACAGTGCCCCACACACACAAAAAAAGACAAAAAAAACCCTTACCTGAATCCCCGCTCCTGACGCGAGTCCCGGCTCTTCTGTTGCACAGTTGGGAGAGACGTCAGCGTCATGACGTCTCTCCCATCATCACCAGCTGCGGGGGGGAGCCAGCTCCCTTCCGTTGTGCAGCAGCCAATGAGAGTCTGTGTGACTCTCATCGGCTGCTGTAACATACACACAGCTGATGCCGGTGGCTGTGTGTATGTCACTGTGTAGTGTGGCCGCGCTCACTGCGCGGTCTACACTACACTAGCGATGGGGACACTAGCGGCGGGAACAGGCCACGCAACCGCTGCTAGTGGGGGCCCCTCCGTGTGTGGGGGCCCAGGGACGACCGCCCCTGTCGCCCCCCTTAATCTGGCCCTGAACATTTATATACCGGAATGTTTAATACCTATCATGAGGATCGCAGTGAGGTAAGATCTAAATTTGCTCATGTTTTTAGTTGGACAATGAATAACAAAAAAAAATGAATCTTCTTATATCTGTACTAACCAGAGCCAGCCCTAACCAAATTAGTGCCCTAGGCAAGATTTTGGGTGGTGCCCCCCTCCCCTTGGGATCCTGAAAAGGGGTGTGGCCAGCACAGCACAAGATCAGCACCCACCCTCATCAACCACCACTGTGCCAGCAGAGCACCCCAGTTTCAAACTTACTTTACTTAAGCGCAGCCTGCAGAGCTGTCCAACTCAAGGTACAGCAAGCAGCGGGCGGCTGACCCGCTTTTCCCATCTCTGGCTGGCAGGTCGCCGCTGTGTGTGATTGCTGGAGGTGGAACCCAGAGCAGTGAGGTGTGACTCACTACTCCGAGCTCCGCAAAGGCCCATGGTGCAGCAGCCCTCCCGCGTCCATTTACTTGCAGTCCTGAATGAGCCTCTGCCCATTCACAGAAGCTCATTCTGATTGTGTGATGCCTCAGAGCTGGCCCAGCTCTAACCACTAGCCCCTGTTCAGGTGCTCCACCACCAAAAACTGCTGCCAGCTGTTCCGCTGCTGCCCGCTCACTATTTGCTGCTGCCAGGATCAATTGGATCTGTCAGATGAGCTCCGATCATGGACGCTATGCAGCTGCAGTAGCAGCTGCCAGTGTCTCTGCCCAGCTTGGAGCAGGTGCCCCAGCCGTGCCTGCACCAAACCTCCACCAGCCCTAGGCAGGCTTGGATGCCACTAGGCATTCCAAATGCCCTAGGCATTTGCTTAGTTTGTATATGCCTAGTGCTGGCTCTGGTACTAAACTTCAATGGCATCATTAGAGGAGCATGGGGAGTGCGGGCTGCACCGTGTGACTCCATCCAAGGGGGTGACACCAAAATAGCAGTGCTTCTCTGCTATTTTGGTGTCATCCCCTCGGATAGTGTCACCAAGCGGCAAGCAGAAGTGATGGATGATACATGCGTGTGTCATCCATCCCACATCATCTGTGTCTGGAGAGGTAGGGGGATTTCCAGGCGTGTGATGACAATGGGTATGTGACATGTGGCCACACCCCTGAAACAGGACAAACCAGGGTACTTCACTTTCGTGAGCATGAGACCATGCCCTCTGTTGCAGGCACATATCTCCAGCGCACATGAGGGGTCTGGAGGTGCACCATCGGGTGTCACCACACCCGGTGATGCCTCTGCTAAGCTTCCATATATATTAGTATTAATAATAATAATATATATAATAATAATTTATATATCAGTTGAGCAAGGTTAATATTACTACTATGATAAACTTGCCTTAGCTGGTTAACCCATACTGAGGCACCTATTCCAGTTCCAGCTCTTTGGGGAAGGGGTTCACCTGGTACACAATTTTTTGATCAACAAATGATCAAAAATAGTTATGTTATAATTTTCTCCCTTTAAAATGTAGCATTAGTGACTATTTTTCTTTAAACAGGTACATAAAAAATCACCAGTGTCTATGTTGATACACAAATCCTTAAGTTTCTTAGTTTTCATGCTGGATTTTGTGATTTTACACTCACAGTGGGAAAATTGTTCTTTAATCTTCTGTGAAGAAATGTAACATGTAACAACTGTTTGAAATCGCCAATAGTGATGAAGATTGAAACACTATATAGCACATAAAACTCCAGTAGCTCTTTTTGGATTCTCACATTCCTGAACATTTAAAAACAAAGTCTCTGGAATTCCAGATGTGTGAAGAAAAATCCAGTGTGAAATTTTGTCTATTTTAATAAGTAAATCCAAACTACTTTCTCTTAAATATACAGTAATAAGGTAATGTTGTATGGATATTTTTTGTTGCAAATGTTATTTTATAAAATCGTACCATATACTAAATAAAATGAAGTCTATTTAATTTTAAATGAAGGTATGTGGTATTCTGACAATGAGGATGATGATGGTGCTGTTGATAAAAAAATAATACATTATAATGCTCTGGTGATCTTATGTGCTACTATTTTGAAAGGTGTCTACTAGTGTACAATAATACTCTTCCATAACAACAATCAGACAGTATATACCGTACCATATATGCAGTACATCATGCACCTGTAGTCTACAGCACTATGCTCCACACAATATTTATTGACAAAGACTGTATTTAAATAATCTTTGCCTTCTCTCCTAGAACAGCCAGGGGTCTCTGACAATTCTGGTGATGCTCCTGGAAGAGTTTGCAAGTCTCCCAGAACCAGTCGCCAACGACCAGTACACCCCTAAATCTTTTTGCGGCAGTAAGAAATGAATGGTATCCGGTCTTTAGATCTACAATAAAAAGGTAGACAATGTTTAGGTAGACACCACAAGTTAGACAGGCAATAGGTAGACAGTTTTGTGTTAACTTTTTGACCATGTTGACCTTCTTACATGTCGACCTTTAGTGTGTCGACCTATTGACCCTGTCGACTTATTGCCTGTCTAACTTGTGTTGTCTACCTAAACATTATCTACTTTTTTACTGTAGACCTATTGTTCCACATCCAAAATTAACATATTCCAGAATGTATCAAAAACCACATGCAGGGACAGGGGTTCCGAAATGAGCCCATTCCTGCGATGTGCAAAAATGGATGTGATCGCCGATACAATCAATTCACTTCTATACCGGGAACCCGCAGTGCTACTACGCATGGGCGGGCTGTTGACCTCGAGTGTGCGGCGGCTATTGCTGGGGAGTTATTATTGTGGAATGGAATTCATAGGCTACAGAGGCTAATGGCATTAGCTGCCATGGGCAAACTGTAGAATGCTTTGCATTCCAAAGCTTGGTAAACCTGACAGCTTTACAGCCCCAATAGAAACCTATGCAGTAAATATCCAAGATATCCCTGGTCCCTACTTTCCTGTTCCTCCACTATCAACCACCTCCCTCCCTACATGGCCTTGCTACCCCACCACTAAGCCCCATTCCCTCCTGGTGCTGCCTGTCATCTCCCGGGCTGCCAAGAGAAATTCTGGGCCCAGATACAGCAACATCCTGTGGGACCACAGCATGTTGGGGATGGCTGCACCCATTTGTGGGTGGGTCTAGCATGTGAGATGCACCCACTCACAGGAGCATGGCATAGCACCCAGCAGCTGGGACTAAAGTATTCACTACTGTATTAGGGTGGTGGGACAGTCCCATAATAGCTGCATTTTTATCAGGATGTATTAGATGATAAAGTGTAACAGACAAAAATTAAAGTGCTACTACTTTATTTTGTACATCTCTCAAGTAAATAACACATAAACAAATTCTATTTCTGTCATAGAGATAGATGAATGAAGGACTTAATTTTGACATAACATCAGGTCATCTTAAACACACACATTCCGCAGCACATATCCTAACCCACTGCTCCATGCTCCTTCCTCACTATCTACCCCATCTGTGTCGCCCCTGTCTGTCTGCCCCTCCCCTTTAGAATGTAAGCTCTCACGAGCACGGCCCTCGTCCCTCACGTACTTCTCCTCCCCCTACTTATAGTATCATTTACTCCTAACTCCCCAATTGGCACCTAACACTTGGTTGCTGACACCTTGTTGCTTGTGTTATGCAGCTATGTTTATAAACCATGTCCTTGTCCTGTATTGATTTGTATTACTATTAACTGTTTTTCTTGTATGCTCATTTATATACTGTGTAAGGCGCTGCGGAACCTTTGTGGCGCCATATAAATAGAGGATAATAATAATACATTAGGGTGATGTGTAATATTTATGGATATCCCATGGAAACACCTGTTTATGCCACATATATTGAATGATAATAGGCCCCAATGTAACATATTTGGATTTTTTTTTGCCACATAATAAACATGGACTGATTTATGTAGTGATACTGTTTGAGACTGGTTTTAATATTGTCCAGAATAAGCCCAGAAACTACTTCTTCTTCAACCCTGACCCAACATATAGCAAATATGTTGGACGCCTGTTCCCTGTATTGGAGAGTCTATTGTAGTGCAATGTACTCATTGCCCCAGAAACATTGAGCATGAAACAGCTGTCCAGTTTAGGGAATAGATATTTTCTATATGGGCAGTATTCATTAAATATGAGACATCCAAAAGTGGACAAACTTTTCTATACAAAATAGTAATTTCTCCAGAAAACTAGTGCACTGTGATTTACGATTAACTCAGTATTAACAGTAAATATCACTAAACAGGTTTTCCACTTTCAGATAACATGCAGATAACATCAATCTATCAGCTATACAATCAATCTTTTTTTTGCCATTTTAGTAAAAACATAGTTTTTTTATTTTAGCATTCTTCTGTGCTTTTCAGTCATGTCTTTGTACAGTCAGAGTTGTTTATTTTGTGTACAATCAAACATCTACATAAAATTGTACTAAATTGGGATACTTCATAGATGTGCCAAACACAAGGGCATTGGAGATAGGAAACTCTACCTGATAGGGGTAGATGTACTAAGCCTTGAAGAGTGATAAAGTGGAGAGAGATAAAGTACCAGCCAATCAGCTCCTCTCACCTTACAGGCTGTGTTTGAAAAATGACAGGAGCTGATTGGTTGGTACTTTATCACTCTCCATTTTATCTCTTTTCAATGCTTAGTACATCTCATCCTATATGTGGAAACATGGCTAGAAAGGACAGAAGGAATCTGGAATGGAAAGCAACATGTCTAAAAAAATTTACAGGACAGCACATACAAACAAATGGAAATTAGACAACACATTTAACATTTCAACGATTAAAAACATTGTTAGTCAAGTTCTTCTCCACCTATGAAAAAGATCTATAGTAAGTACACTACAGAGTATTAATATAAAAAAGGACATTGGTTCCAGAGTATTAATACAAATAAGTTTATCTTCCTTTAAATGGTTTCTGAATTAGTTGATAGCTCAAGATTTGATTAGGTTTCCATGTTCTGCTCCTCTCTGTTTAATTTAACTAGTCTCAATCACATTAAATTATTTTAAAATGTGAATATTGATTGTATGAGGTAACCACACATAACATAATACAAAATAACAATGCTAATTAAGTAGATCAATATTTAACAAAATGAAAGGCAGAAATCAATAATTAGAATATAATGTTTTAATAGGAAACAATATTCTAATAAAAGAAACATAAAAAATATATATATAAATAATTGTTAATAAGATATTCCTTAATCATGTGATTTCTCACTTCCACCTCACTTTCTCCTTTTGAGACATTATACTTTTGAGACATTATATTTTCTGAGAAGCATGATCTCTCTAATTTCTGATATACTTTTGGACTTTTCTATGGAATTGCAGCGCAGACAAGAATGTGGATGGGAGGCTGATCTTCTACATGAGATCAGGTACAGAATTCAATAGAAACTCTGTTTATAGAGTTATATTACAGTCTATCGTTGCCCGGGTTGAAGAATGATGTACCTTGAAGTATATCTGCAGCCTTCATTTTTTACATTGTCCTTGCCTATAACCCCATTCCATTGATCCTGAAAAGTACCCCACTGTTTGCTAGTATGGTTTTTAGCTATGAAAAGGATCTACAGTATCTATCCATTTACATACAGTATTTAGTCACTGTTATAAAAAATGAAGGCTGAAATGTGAAAATCACTAAACTTAGTTTGAATGTGGTATACTAAAGGGAGAAAGCTTTGACAATCAACACAGAAGTCATTCACACCTGTATAACAATGCAATTTAGGAGTAACTTACAATGTAGGTAGGCATACACTGTTTGGAATGGGGTATATCAGGAGCAGAGTGACTTACAGGACTGAAATCAGTATAGCTACCCAAATCACTGTGGTTTCAGAAATAACTGCAGAACAGAAATCATTGCCGAGCAGAAATCTCTGCAGACCAACATTGGAGAGCATGGCATATGAAAATGTGCTTGGAGGAAATTAGTAACTGTCATTGCAGGTGCAGTGTGACTGTTGATCCTCCTCACTGCTCTTCTGTTGGAGCTCTTGACTGCCACCCACTGGTACATATCAGCTTGTGCCCTCAGAGCAGTAGAGTTGCACTGGAAGACATCCTGAGCAAACTTCATTAATCCAAAATTTCAAATCAAAGACTCCAATGCCTACTTTGTGGGCACCATATAGACCTCCGTGGCCCTGACAAACTTCTAAAATAGCCAAAAACCTAACCTGGTCAAACTACACCACCATGGCAAATTTGGTGGAGCTAGGTACAAAATTCTGGCTGTGCATAAAGGACAGACAAACAGACAGACGCACACTTTCTCGCTTATTATTTAGATGATATAATACCTAATGTAAACTTAATAAAATGTTTAACATTTCCCTGCATGCTGGAGAAATTGTGTTCATAGGTAAACTCTGTACAGGATTACTAGCACCCTGATAATCTTTGTGTGCACCTTGCCATTGAATTTCAATGCGAATGATGACAGCATCTCAAACCTGTATGCCATCATCTAACTGTTTCCCAGCAGTCTCACTCTCCTTTTCTGTGCATGTGGCCCACCCAGTCACTCAGTTTTCCATGTCACAATCCTTCTACAGGGAGGCTCCTCCACTCCAAGTGGCTGGGTAATGTAGTCCACTGTAGGCATGCGCTACAGCTGTCAGCCACTCAAGTGGTGCCCCTAGTTGTGTGGGTATTGCACATACAATCTCAGTGATAGGCTGGAAGCTAGATCTCTTCTCTCAGATCTGACTCCATGGATTCTAAGAGGATAGACCCATTCTTTGCTTGCAGAAAAAAAAGTTTTCTGGTACAAAAGCAACTCTAAATTATATCAAACCTCTCTTAATTACCTGATCTTTTTTATCTTTCATTCACCCGATGTTCTATAAACCCTCTAATTTTCCCCATGCCAGTTAAAACCTTCAATTTATATGTTTCCAATTAGTGTTCATTATATCTAATATATTTCTGTTACTTGAAGCATACTGTACTGTATATAATACTGATGGGCAGCACGGACGGTGTAATGGTTAGCGTTACTGCCTCACAGCAATAAGGTCATGGGTTCAATTCCCACCATGGCCCTATCTGTGTGGAGTTTGTATATTCTCCCAGTGCTTGCGTGGGTTTCCTCCGGGTACTCCGGTTTCCTCCCACACTCCAAAAATGTACTGTACTGGTAGGATAATTGGCTCCCAACAAAATTAACCCAAGTGTGTATGTGTGTGAGCATGTTATAGGGAACATAGATTGTAAGCTCCACCGGGGCAGGGACTGATGTGAATGGCCAAATATTCTCTGTAAAGCGCTGCGGAATATGTATGCGCTATATAAATAACTAGTAATAAATAAATAAAATATTAACTAGCCTGCTTGGTGTTTATTTGCTCTATGAGTATTTGTATATACGCTTAAAATAACAGATCAGTGAAATTATCTACCAATGCCACAATTTATATTGCATGCTACATTTTTTTTAGATGAGCTTAAAATATATTCTGCAGGACATCTATGTAACAAACAATGTGTGGAAAGCAGTCTGCCCTGTGCTAATGTACCTATGTGGCTGCTTTATGCATACACAGGTGCATCTCCCTCATTCTGGTATGTAAAATATTTCCAAACAAATTATTTTTGCAACATGTTCCAGGCTCATCATCAGCTACAGAAAGGAACATGCTGCAATAACTATAAAGTCCCTTACAAACACTGCCTACTATAACATTTGGGTCACATCCTTCATAAAAAAAATGTTTCTCTTTTTCTCTTAAAATACAGTTTGTAGGATTATTTTAAATTTGTAAGTAAATCATGACAATAAAGTAATATAAGTATACTTGCCTGCTTTAAAAGGCCCCTCCCTGGGAGACTGCAGAGTGAAAGTATAAGTGAATGGGTTCTATCAAGGTGTCACAAATCATCTCATCACAACCTGCCCCGTGCTGTGCAATGCTGTCATTTCTGGGAGTGGGCAATGGTGACATGATTCACCCAATTTAAGAGAGAGCTCCACAGAATTCAAAAGTATCCTGGATATTCCAGGAAAGTGGCCAAGTATGAATATAATTATCTGTGTTTGTACTGTCACAAGTGTATATTTTCATTATATTTTTTGTTCATTACACTGGGTTATGTGAGCATCTAAAAGTTTTTCATAAAATGTAATAGAGTGGAAGTCCAGCATAGGGTTTTGCTAATCATGGGTACAATATCACACATGTCATGTTGACCCAAGGGAACCATGATATTTAGGGGTCTATTTATAAAGCAGTGAAAAGTGTGGAGAAGTGAACCAGTGGAGAAGTTGCCATAGCAACCAATCAGAATTCAAGTAGCATTAATCAAGTATAGGCTATAAAATAATAGGTAGGAGCTGATTGGTTGCTATGGGCAACTTCTTCATTGGTTCACTTCTCCACACTTTTTCCTGCTTGATAAATAGACTCCTTAGTGTGTAGATCAGAATATTTGCCTTCTTGTTCGTCTCCTCATGATATCCCCCTTCTTGTTGTCTAATAATATGGGGGATATGTAATAGGTTCCAAGTTTTCAGAAGCAGATTGAAGAAGTAGCAGTATTTTAAATGGCAAAATGAGGTGAGTTTTGCCACTTAAATGATTGCCACTTTAAGTCTGCAACCGATGTCACCGGAATCAACATTTTTCTGAAAATTCTGACCTATTACATAACCCCCCTATGTCCTCTATCACTTTATAAGAAATTGATTTTTGGGATTGAACAAACCAACTTAATCATGGGTCAGTGTATCTTTACTATTTATGATCTTTGCTATCTGTAATGATAAAAATTTGTCCTGGGCACATAAAATAATTAAAAAATGTATGAGTTACATGTGGTTATTAGAGGTTTATGCCTGCAAGATACATTCTTAATAGCATTCCCAGTGTTCCTGTGTTATATTTATTTTGGAAATGTTTTAACAATCTCTAAATATCCTGGCATTTATATTTCTGTAACCATTGAATATAAGTTAATGTGGTTTTTAAATATATGTTGATATTTTTCTCAATATTTCTGTTACTGACATCTAGTGCAACATTTGTAGAGGAATGATTCTCTTTGTACAGTGAAAGCTTGTTATGAAAGAAACTGACAGGGAAAATAACTATCTAAATTCAAAAATGAAAGCAAGCATTACAGGCTTAAGTGGAAACAAAAATGTTTGCCTTATTTCATAAGCCAATTAAGCATAATTGACTGGGTATTAATAAATAGTTCTCCCTGGCAGGTTCTTCAAAATGAGATCAATAGGAAGCGTGTGATTGGATTAGTACCATGGTCAATGCTTTGTGTTAATGTATTACAAATGATCCCATAAGACTATGGTGATGACATCCTTTATTTGTAATGCTGTATCCACTGTGCAAACACAATTACAGTGTTAGATTAAAAGAAGAAAGCAAATTATCATTGTATATGTTTACTTAAAAAAAAAATCACATATGTAATGTTAATAAAATTATTTAATTGAATGTCTAGATACATAAATGCTCAATAAATCAAATGTATAGTTCTCTAAACATCCATTTGGCAAATAAATACATAGGATTTTAATACATTGTTTTCCTGACATTAATCACATAAATGGACACCAGCTAGTTATGTGTTAACTGTGCCATGATGGGGGTTTGATACTTTGATTGCAATGTTTGAATATTTTTAAAAAATCTATGCATCTCAGTTTAATTATTTTAAATTAATTAATATAATCAATCTAATGAAATACAGCTATAAAAGTAAGTTGATATTGTAAAAAGCAATTCAGTATATTAATACATATAAACAATATGCCAACCTTTATGAGCTATTTTGTATTAAAAGTAAAACTCTAGGGGTTTACTTTATTTAAATAATACTGAAAACTGAAAATGATCATGTATTGTCTATTTTCATGGGGCTGGAATAGTAAATGGATAGATTAAAAATAATTGGATTTTAATGAATAGGTTGGTTAGATTAGCTGGCAATAGTTACAATAAAGTGTTCTCTTTGGGTGTTTTTTTTTAGCCACAGCTTTGTTTTCACTGTGATAAATACAGATAACACTTGTAATGTGTTAATTAACTTTTTATACTGTGTGACAATATACTGTAAATAAATAGTAAATTAAATAAAATGACTTTAAGAAACGAGCAATTTATCACTACAGTCCTGTTATTTATTTGCAAAAGCACTGCTATAGATCTGTAGGTGCAGCCACTGTGCTGTGATAGGTTCACTACAAATACACATACGGTACAGTAAATATCCCACCAGTAATAATTACGTACAATGGCAATTGTGGAGTGTACACTTGCAGCTGAAAATACAGAAATGTTTCTACATTTTATGCATATAAATGAAGCAGCATTTGCTACTGTACGTACCTATGTTCAATTGGTCACATCTCACCTTTCCAGCCAAGTCTGCATAGAAAGCAAAATGCAGATTTTTTGTTTCCGAGTGCATATTACATTTGCTCTTAGAAGCAAATTGTGTCCAACCCTCAATCAGGACCAGATTGTAGAACATCTTTCATTAATGGAAAGTTGCAGAAAAGAGGCTGTCTTGAGAAAAGTGTAGGAGGAGGTGCTCAGGTTTATATTTAGAAATTACTAAATAGTGGTGGAATAGTAAGTTTTGTTCAACTGTAGAAGAACTCTATAGCCTACTGCCAGGTTAATGGGGGACAAAAGAGAGCTTTCAGAAAAGCAGGAGAAGACATAAAATAAGTGCAAAAGATATTTCTTCTAGCAGCAGAGACTAAATAGATTACAATAGTGAATGGAGGTCAAATTCAGTAAATTCTTTCTTTTTATGACAAATAACAAAGAAAAAATATTTTTGAGAATATACATGCCACGTGAATGATAGAGATGTATAATTAAGGCATCTAGACAGGAAAAGTGTCATCATGGCTTAATTATGAAGTTGTCAACTGTAACTGTTAGCTGAACTCTCGGATCACTCCTTAGGGGGTGACGATTAGGTGTTCATGTTTGTTTATATTAAGCTTTAAGTTTTGGAGAACTATGCAAGTACAGGTTGTTTGTATAAATTCTGCAGCATTTACATGATTAGAAAAAACAAAACCTTCTCTGTCGCTAATATAGATATATATAGATTAGAATAACCCTCACTATAATGCAGAGAGAATAAGCATAATATTCAATGTATCAATAAATCTATCAATAAATAAATAGCTGCAGTGACCCAACATGAGCGTGTGGAAACTCATTATAAAATCCAAAAGTGGAGGTCAAAAAATGTAACTACACTACTAGACTAAAACTGGTGTTAGCATGGCAGAAATTACGTTAATCAGGACACATACATATATAGAAATTTCAAAACATTTTAATAGCAAACAATATAAAAGCAGTATGCAATTATTTTATAAAATGACCATATAGGTCAATATCCAATATCATCTCTATGCTGATGACACTCAAATTTACCTTTCCACCCCTGAGCTCTGCCCCTCGCTACTTACCGGTATCTCCAACTGTCTCTCTGCTATCTCTTCATGGATGTCCCAGCGCTTTCTTAAACTTAACATGTCTAAGTCTGAGCTGATCATCTTCCCACCCTCTTCCACTACATCACTCCCCACAATTTCATTATCCATTGATGGCACAACTATCTCCTCTAGCCCCAAAGTGCGCTGTCTTGGAGTTATCCCAAACTCCTCCTCTCCTTTAAACCACACATTCAGCACCTCTCGCAGTCCTGCCGTTTCCACCTACAAAATATCTCCAGGATTAGACCCTTCCTCACCCAGGATGCCACTAAAATCCTCATCCACTCACTGGTCATCTCCAGATTGGACTACTGTAACCTTCTTCTAGCTGGCCTCCCTGTCTCTCACCTCTCTCTACTGATATCGGTTCTCAATGCTGCTGCTCGGCTCATCTTCCTCTCCAGACGTTCTACATCTGCTTCCCCTCTCCTACAAGCCCTCCACTGGCTCCCCTTCCCCTTCAGATGCCAATTCAAGGTTCTTACACTCGCCTACAAAGCCCTCACCAAATCCTCTCCCGCATACATTTCTGACCTTCTCTCCCTTCACACTCCCACCCGTCCACTTCGCTCAACAAATGCATGCCAACTCTCTTGCCAACTGATTACTTCCTCCCACTCCCGCATCCAAGATCTTCCTCTCCCCATCAGACTCTCCACCTCTCTGCAAACCTTCAAACGGGCTCTCAAGACCCACTACTTCATCAAGGCCTTCCAGCACTCATCCTAACCCACCTCATGCTCTTTCCTCCCTATCTTCCCCTTCTGTGTCTCTCCTGTCTGTCTGCCCCTCCCCTTTAAAATGTAAGCTCTCACGAGCAGGGACCTCTATCTCATGTGCTTTTCCTTACACTTTCTTCTACTCTTTACTCCCCATAAGGGCAACTAACACGTGACTGCCAACTCCAGGCTGCTTATTGTGAGTTCTTTAATCGCTATTGCAGCAATGTATATAAATTGTGTCCTTGTCCTGCACTGTAATGTACTGTAAGTTACTTGTTTCTTGTTCACCTATTAGTTCTATGTACTATGTAAGGTGCTGCGGAACACTTGTGGCGCCATATAAATAAAGGATAATAATAATAATAATAATAATAATAATAATAATAATAATAATATAGGTCTAAATGCTCACATATATCACGCAATAAATACCACAATCTTTCTATGCATGTCATAAAACAAAAAATCAATAGACTCCACTGCAAACTGTTCATAGGGATCAAAATCGTATACTACCCAGCTTGTGGGCCCAAATGATGATTACTAGAGTCTTACAGTGATATTGATGTTAATATTGGGTGTTCATGTTTATTTATGTTGTTAAGTTTTGGAAAACTTTGCAAATACAGTATAACTCTGCAACATTTATATGTTTAGAACTGTATTGTCCACCTCTGCAGCATTTACAAAAGGTGCAGTGTTGACAATGAATTTAGACTGTGAGCAGAAAGCAGCAGTCACCCTGCTCCCCTCCGCCCACTCACAATCACCTCTGCCTTGTGTTCTGCTTGGAATACATATGAATTACCGCCGGACACAAGTCCGGTGGTTCAAATCCCTACAACGGCAGGCCGACACGGCTGAAAATCCTGATCATCCCCAGGTAAGGATCAACTAACCTAACCCCCCTAACCCTAACCCTCCTTAGGGGTGCCTAACCCTAACCTTCCTCCCAGTACCTAACCCTAATCACCCCTCTAAGTGTCTAAACCTAACCCCCCCTTCCCCGCCACCTAAACCTAAGTCCATCGGTGGGGTTCCTAACCCTAAGTCCCCCCTGGGGGTGCCTAACCCTAACCCTCCCTCACCCTAACCTCTCGGGGGGATGCCTAACCCTAAATCCCCCCTGTTAGTCCTAAACCTAACCCTCCCCCCCGCAGCTGTCCGCAGCGGCCCCCAGCATCACGATCGGAATGCCGGCGCCGGTCTCCCGGCGTCGCTAAAATGACAGGCATTTAGAATTAGATGCCTGTCATTTAACCCTCGCCGGGATAAAGCAGTCGGGAAACCGGCTGTCGGGCTTACGTCCGCCGGCTTCCCGATTGCATACTGTTCTGCTTGATTACTCCTGTAGTTGCCATTCACAGCAGCATTTAGATCATTTAGAGAGGGGTTCAGTGATTAGGGAAGGGGTGCGGCATTCAAGACGGCTGCTGCATTATCAATACCTTTTTTATTTATTTTGTTTATTTTTTCAGGTTATGGTGTTTATGGTAGTGAGGCAATTACGCAAGAGATTGCGGTACATGCTGTGTATTCAAGTGAAGAAAATTTATTGAATATAAGATGAAAAATGTAGTTAGTTATTCATTTGTTGGTACCTTTTCATGCACAGCGCCATATTTTCCCTTATTGATAAATTTTGGACCTCATTTTTTTTTGCAAAATCTATTCCTCTTGCCTTAAACAAACTACTTACTAAATTTGGTGGCATTTCACCTACTAGTTTAAGCTACAGACAGATCTGAAAAGGGACACTCTAATTATGGCCACATCACATGTAAAAAGTCAGTTACACAGATTATTCAAAACAGTATTTTTATTGTGAACCAGTATGCTTTTATAGTAAATTCATAATTGATTATTTGTCTACAAATTGTTTAAAAAGAAACTGAACTTGAATAATTATTTATTCCCTGTGCTGTTGAAGTTCCAAATTTACACAGATGAAAGATAGTGCCCTAACAATTGCATAAGTATTCCACCGTCCTATTAGATTGACACTTGAAGTCTGACTTGGCCATTGTAGAACATTCATCGTTTTGCCATTCAATCATGCCAGTGTTGCTTTGGCCTTGTGCTTGGGATCTTTGTCCTGCTGAAAGGTGAACTTTATTGCCTTTCTGTGGCTTCCTTTACAAGTCTCCTTCTTGCTCCAAGGCTGAATTTTGAGGGATGGCCTTGTCTAAGCAGTGTCTGGGTGGTAAAGGTAGAGTATAATTTTAAGCCAATTGTTAAAGAACTTTAATATGTTTAAACTTGGACCTTTCACAGCACACAAAGTTGAATACTTTTGCAAGCACCATTTTTAAATGTTTAATTAAAACAAATCTGCATGCAAATAATGAATTATGATTTTAAAAATTAACTTTAAAATCCGACCAGTTCACAATAAAAATACTATCTGATGCGAGATGTGTAAGTGTCTTGTAATACAGACAAACCAGCTGACTTTCTAGGTGGTTGAATACTATTGTAATCCTAATCCACTGTATTTAAAAATAAATCTGAAAGTGTTACAGATACAAAGTGAATAGAAAACTTTCAAGAGCAAGAAATGGTCAGCTACATCAAAGCACAGAAATGGAAGTGTTAATTACAAATGGAAGTATTAATCCCTTTGTATGTGACCATTAGCCATCTTTGTAATAACTAGGGGTGTTTTGGGTTCAGGGTTTTGTGTTTTGGATCTGTATTTTTTTTTAAAAAAGCATAAAAACAGCTAAAATCAGAGAATGTGTTGGTTTTTCTGCTCCTATGCTATTATTAACCTCAATAACCTTAATTTCCACTAATTTCCAGTCTATTCTGAACACCTCACACCTCACAATAGTGTTTTTATGTCCAAAAGGTTGCACCAAGGTAGCTGGATGACTATGCTAAGCGACACGAGTGGGCGGCACAAACACGTGACCCATCTAGGAGTGATACTGCAGTGGCAGACAGGATGGCAGTTTGAAAAACTAGGCCCCAAACTGTACATAATGCAAAGAAAAAAAAGAGGTGCAAGATGGAATTGTCCTTGGGACCTCCCACCCACCCTTATGTTGTATAAACAGGACATGCACACTTTAACAAAGCAATCATTTCAGCGCCAGGGACTGCCACACAACTGTGGCTGAAATGATTGGTTCGTTTGGGCCCCCACAAAACAAGCTGGCAATTAATCTGTCCCTGCACAAACTGGCTCTACGGAGGCAAGATGTCGTCCTCATCCTCCTCATCCACCGATTCCTCACCCTCTTCAGTGTTGTGTACATCCTCATCCTCACTCGTCCCCACTGGAATCCACCACCACAGGTCCCTCTGTATGTTCTGGAGGCTGGTCTCCCTGGAAGAGTTGATAATTCATTTTTATGAACATCATCTTCTCCACATTTTGTGGAAGCAACCTCCTACGCCTTTCGCTGACAAGGTTCCCGGCTGCACTAAACACTCTTTCGGAGTACACACTGGAGGGGGGGGCAACTCAGGTAAAATAGAGCCAGTTTGTACAGGGGCCTCCAAATTGCCTCTTTTTCCTGCAGTACAGGTATGGACTGTCTGACATGCCTACTTGGATGCTGTCACCGATGTAATCCTCCACCATTCTGTCAATGGAGACAGTATCATATGTAGTGACAGTAGACATATCAGAAATTGTTGCCAGGTCCTTCAGTCCAGACCAGATGTCCAAACTTGGTCCTGCCTGCCCTGCATCACCGCCAGCGGGTTGCTTAGGATAGTTTTTTCCTGGCAGCCCCAGTTGCGGGAGAAAATGAAGAAGGAGCTGTTGACATATCACGTTCCGCTTCAGCTGACAGTGTGTTCACCAGCAGGTCTTTGCACCTCTGCAGGCTTGTGTCGGCCGGAAAGAGAGACACCACATAGGCTTTAAACCTAGGATCGAGCACGGTGGCCAAAATGTAGTGGTCTGATTTCAACAGATTGACCACCCTGGAATCCTGGCAAAGCGAATAAAGGGCTTCATCCACAAGTCCCACATGCCGAGCGGAATCACTCCGTTTTAGCTCCTCCTTCACTTTCTCCAGCTGCTTCTGCAAAAACCTGATGAGGGGAATGACCTGACTCAAGCTGGCAGTGTCTGAACTGACTTCACGTGTGGCAAGTTCGAAGGGCTGGAGAACCTTGCACAACACGGAAATCACTCTCCACTGCGCTTGAGTCAGGTGCATACCTCCTCCTTTGCCTATGTCATAGGTGGATGTATAGGCTTGAATGGCCTTTTGCTGCTCCTCCATCCTCTGAAGCATATAGAGGGTTGAGTTCCACTGCGTCACAACATCTTGCTTCAGGTGATGGCGGGGCAGGTTCAAGAGTGTTTGCTGGCGCTCCAGTCTTCGGCACGCAGTCGCTGAATGGCAAAAGTGGCCAGAAATTTTTCGGGCCACCCAAAGCGTCTCCTGCACGCCCCTGTCGCTTTTCAGAAAATTCTGCACCACCAAGTTTATTGTGTGAGCAAAACATGGGACGTACTGGAATTTGCCCAGATGTAATGCCCGCACAATATTGGTGGCATTGTCAGATATCACAAATCCCCAGGAGAGTCTAAGTGGGGTAAGCCACTGGGCGATGATTTCCCTCAGTTTCTCTAAGAGGTTGTCGGCGGTGTGCCTCTTACTGAAACCGGTGATACACAGCGTAGCCTGCCTTGGAACGAGCTGGCGTTTCTGAGATGCTGCTACTAGTGACGCTGCTGCTGTTGCTGCATAAGGTGATACATCTACTGGGCTGTCACAGTCATATAGTCCTTAGTCTGCCCTGTTCCACTTGTCCACATGTCCGTGGTTAAGTGGACATTGGGTACAACGGCATTTTTCAGGACACTGAGGACACTTTTTCTGACGTTTCTGTACAGTCTCGGTATCGCCTGCCTAGTGAAGTGGAATCTAGACGGGATTTGGAACCGGGAACACACTACCTCCATCAATTGTCTAAATCCCACTGCACTAATGGCGGATACCGGACGCACGTCTAACACCAACATAGCAGTCAAGGCCTCAGTTATACGTTTTGCTTCAGGATGACTGCTGTCGTACTTCATCCTCCTCGCTAAGGACTGTTGGAGGGTCAATTGTTTAGTAAAAGTAGTGGTGTTCCTGCTTCCTCTCTGGGATGATGAACGACTCCCAGCAGCAGCAACAGCAGCAGCGGCAGCAGGAGGCGTAGCAATGCAGGATCCTCCGGAGGAATCCCGGATAGGAGAGTCAGTCATGCCAGTGACATGGCCTGCAGGACTACTTCCGATCCTGACTAAGGAGGAAATTGACGAGGAGGGAGTTAACGGTGTGGTTTGCAGGCGCTTGGATACAACAGGACAACGGGATTTAGGTGTCCCTTGACTGCTTACAGTCTTAGCCAAAGTTTCTGAACTTGACAGTAACTTTCTATGAACGTGCTGCAGGTGCCGTATAGGGGAGGATGTTCCTAGGTGGTTAACGTCCCTACCCCTACTTATTCCACCTTTAAATATGGTACATATGGCAAGACAGTTGTTGTCCGGATTTGGATAGAAATATTGCCAGACCAAAGAGGTGGAATGTTTGGTCTTCTGCCCAGGCATGACCGTGATGGGCTTTTTCATCCCATGGACAACAACTGTCTCCCCCGGAGCCTGATTTAAACAAACCACATCACCATCAGAATCCTCCTCGCCAACTTCCTCCTCAGCGCCAGCTACACCAGTATCCTCATCCTGTTGTACTTCAACAGTGACATCTTCAATTTGCATATCAGCAAGTGGACTGTGGGTGCTCCTTTCAGCACTTGCAGGGGGCGTGCAAATGGTGGAAAGAGCCACCTCTTCCCGTCCAGTGCTGGGAAGGTCAGGCATCGCAACCACCACCACACTTGGACTCTCCTTGGGGATTTGTGATATCTTCTTAGAACGCACAGTTCTTTGCTGTGGTTTTGCCAGCTTAACTCGTTTAATTTTTGTAGCGGGAGGAGGGCTTCCATCGTCATGTGAAGCTGAACCACTAGTCATGAACATAGGGAAAGACCTTAGCCATTCCATGCCACTCCGTGTCGTAAATGGCATATTGGCAAGTTTACGTTTCTCTTCAGATGATTTAAATGTTTTTTTCAAGGTCATTTTCCTGAACTTTGTCATTTGGGATTGTATGTGCCCTCTACTATGACATTGGGCATCGGCCTTGGCAGACGGCGTTGATGGCATGTTATCGTCTATGTCATGACTAGTGGCAGCAGCTTCAGCACTAGGATGAAGTGGTTCTTGATCTTTCCCTATTTTATTTTTATCGGAGAAAGTTTGGTCCTCCATTTATGTTATATTGAGATATACGTGCGGCTAAGGCGCACACAAACACAGAAAATAATTTTTTATTTTTGTTGGAGACTAGTGCACTTTGTGGGTTACACTACCCTTTAAGAAATGAGCCAGCCAGCCCTTTACTTATGGGACACAGGCGCACGCTTGGTGCTGCTCCTTCGTTGATGCACGTGCAGCCACAGTGCACACAATTCACAAACACAGAAAAATATATATTTTTATTTTGTTTGGAGTGTACTTTGGGTGTTACAGCACCCTATAGCGGTCAATCCAGCTGGCCCTTTATTTATGGGACACAGGCGCACGCTTGGCACTACTTTGTTGATGCACGTGCGGCTACTGCGCACACAATTCACAAACACAGAAAATATTTTTTTATTTTGCTTGGAGTGTACTTTGGGGGTTACAGCACCCTTTAACGGACAAGCCAGCCGGCCCTTTACTTATGACACAGGTGCACGCTTGGCACTACTTTGTTGATGCACGTGCGGCTACTGCGCACACAATTCACAAACACAAAAAAATATATTTTTTTATTTTGTTTGGAGTGCCCTTTGGGGGTTACAGCACCCTTTAACGGACAAGCCAGCCGGCCTTTTACTTATGGGACACAGGCGCACGCTTGGCGCTGCTCCTTTGTTGATGCACGTGCAGCCACAGTGCACACAATTCACAAACACAGAAAAAATATATATTTTTTTAGCACTTGGGGGGAGCACCCCTGATGGACAGAGCACCCCCTGGACAACACCACAGCACCCCTTTAGGACTGGGACACTGCACAGGACTTTGGAGTGGACACAGCCCCTATGGACAACTGACTGCACAACACAGTCCAGCCAGCCCCTATGGACTTTGAAGTAGTGGACACAGCCCCTATGGACAACAGCAGCACAGCGCAGCACAGCACAGCACAACACTACACTGCACTACACTACAACACTACACTACACTACACAGCCCAGCCAGCCTTAACTCCCACCCTCCCTCTTCACTGTCCACAGCCGAGTGAGAAAATGGCGCCGACGCGGGTACCTTATATAGGATCCAAAACCCGCGAGACCCGGAAGGCGGGATGATGACGTTTTGCCTCGATTTCAGATCCGAGTCAGGCGGGAAAAGTCGAGCCTGACTCGGATCTGCCTCGGATTGGGGGGGCTCAGGGGGGTTCGGATTTCAGAAATCCGAACCCGCTCACCCCTAGTAATAACCCTTTCACACATAGAGGAAAAATTTGGGTTTTTGCACATGAACGCACATCGACCTCGGTTTTCGCTATGTGTGAAAAACCCAGGATGAAGTCCCGGGTCCACGACCCTGCTCTTTACCATGGATCTGGCTGAGACTCGAGAATTTTCCGGGTTGATAGACACTGGCAATTTCATGGATCTTAAGTCTGAAAGGGACATAAGAGAAGAAAACCCCACAGGTATTGGCAGTGTGAAAAGTGACTGGAGTAACTGGGCAAATAAGAGGCAGGAAGGAAATTAGAGGTAGATGCTGAACTCAGGTAATTACTAGACTTTTTAATGAATATAATAGTAGCATACATAAATATTTTTGGAAATGGATGATAGAGTTACAGACACTGATTTGAAATAGTAGACATTGTGATAGGGTCAAGAAAATATCGATTTTGACGAGTAAACAGTAGTACAGAAACCTCATCCACATCTGTAACAGGGTCAAATGAGTATAAAGTACATTTTCTGTTCAAAAATAATGTGCCAACCGAGGTAAAAGATGGACCTGATGTAATTAATGCTCTAATAGTATGAATTTGATTCAAGCTTGTTATTAAGTGTGCTGAAGTATATTTGTTTGTAATGTGAAACTACAGAAATAAAGCATGAAAGGATACAGTTGCAGTGGGGGGAACAGGTAAATAATACTTTCTGCAGAGCTATTTGTAAAGTAAATACAAACACAGACATTCTCTTTTTTTCTTAAGCCAGAGATGTACATTTAAGCATCAGGGATATTTCAGTTTTGGAGAAACAAAGGCCCTCATTCAGAGCCGCTCGTTAGCGGCAGTACGCTCGTTCCGAGCGATGTTTGCACATCTGCGCATGCGTACGGTTTTTAGTACGCATGCGCGAACCAGTCAGTGCGGCCGAAAATCGTTTGTACGCTATATTGCGAGTGCCTGCTATTTTGAGTGACAGAATGAGGCGTATGTGGGTGGTAACAGGGGAAGGTGCTTGAAAATGGGGAGTGGAGATCCGAACGCAGGCGTGCTTAAAGGTCAAAACGGGCGTTTTATGGGTGTGTATATTTAAAACAGCAGCGTCATTGTCCACGTCACTGGGTTATTTTATAGCCAGAACTGCTCGCAAATTTGTGGTAGCAAACACCAACCACAAGAATAGCGAGCAGTTCATACGCTGGTCGATGTACTCGATTAATCTAATAAATAGCGGACATGACGTATGGTGCGAGCGGCCAGGGGGCGTTTTTAACAAATAAACGAGCGTATGTTTTGCTCGTTCGTTCAGACTTAGAGGTGTGAACAGACTGCAATGTGCGTACGGATCATTTGAATAGCCACCCCTTGTTTTTAAACGAACGACCGCAAATAGCGAATGGCTCTGAATGAGGGCCAATGTTATTAAGAAAGGTGGGAAAAAAATAGTTATAATTTTTAACCAGTTTACTTACATCATAGTGGTTGAGTAAAAATGAAAAAGGGGCAGATTCAATTAGCTGCAGGATTTACCATGTGGCTGCAGCTCCGGTATTAACATGTGGCTCCATTCAATTTATTGCCAATTTACACATACAATAAGCCAGCGGCTAACACGCATTAACCCATAGTTCCCAGGTACAGTGCCCAGAGCTATGGAGTTACTCCGTGCAGTAAGCCCTAGAGTGTGCAATTAAAGCAGATTTTTCTTTGCAACTCCTGAGGCTGTGAGCAACAATCAACATTAAGGAATCCCTCTGGGGCTTACGGGGTGGGGTGTGGCAGTAATTGAATAATTCAGGGTAGAGCTGCAGCCACACGGTAAGCCACGTGGCTACTGTAATTGAATCTCCTCAAAAGGTCTCAATTAAAGTTGAAAGTACTTTACATCAATTATTGCGGTGCAAACATATATAGCTCCTTACTGCACATGCATACCAAAATACATCTGTATCTAAATCTGTATCTTATACTTCTAAACCATTACACTTAGGCTTAACTGGGGCAGCTAAGTATGAGTTGAGAACATGACTGACATCAGAACAGCAGTGTACTATGAAGATGAGACCTAATGAGGCCTGGAAGCAAGCCCAGATACACTTCTTATTTTGAGCCTTACTGTTTACAGTTTTGTGAAAATAAAGCCAACAGCTCTATCTAGACACTTCTGATTGGCTGGAGCAAAAGGGAAATTACTAGCGCTTATGATAAACCACCAGATGGGGGAAGTCGCCTGCAGACCTAAAATAAGTTGTCACAGACCCTTCTTAATGGCACAAATTATTAGAAATAATGTGGTCTGCGCCTTGGGGTAAGCTTGGAAAACGTATTACTTGTAATAATAGTGTTTTAAAGAATAAGTATATGTCGTATTCAATGGTAAAAATGTAAAGCTGTAAAGAACACTAAAACATGAGTGGTAAAAGTAGCCCTTTTTATTATATCAAGTCACAGTGCTAAAAAGGGGAAACTGACAAGATAAGTGAATAAATCAGGGGGGAACTGGGGGGGGGAATAGGCTTGAGTGTTAGTTTAGGAACAGTGGTGATGTATAAGGGGCTTGGGGAGTTATTGGGAGACTGACCAAAGGTAGGTGTCCCTACCCTCTGGTGCTGGCAAGCCAAATATTCAATCAGTCAGTGGTCAATAAACAATCCGTTAGAATCAACTTGCAGTCAATATGATAGTCAATGTGAAATGTCACAGTGAGGCCTCATCTGTCTTCTATTCCTCTTCCTCTGACTCTGGACTCTATTCCTATGAGTGTTAACGGTGCACTCAATGGCTTGGTCCTCGCAGTGCTTGATGGGATGCCCGTGCTCGAAGGTGCCACAATCCTGCGAGGTCATGCGGTCCGTGAGGATGCGGGTCCTGGGCCAGCTGCGCGCTCAACTTGCCGGGATGGAAAGGAGACTTAAGCCGCAAGGTGAACAGGGTACCACGAGTGACTTGTGGGCCACGGTCTTACAAGATCCCGCATTTGGATTGGTCACAAGGTACCCAAGATGGTGGATGGTTCTACTCACTCGCGTGAGAAGACTCCTAAGCGGCAGGTGGTCTAATAGGTATTGATAAGTAGGAATGGTTGGGTGTCCTGGTTCCTTCTGTCTCCCGAGCATGTCGGCCTGCATAGGCCTTCTTCAGGGCATATTGTAGTCGCCATCTTGGTAATTGGCATATATAAGGGAAATGGATGTGATGTCACAGTGGGTGTATCACTGTTTCCATGGTGATTGTCCATAGCTTGGTCTCTGCAATAGTCAAGTTAAACTAAAGAAGGGAAGGGACCATATGATCATGGGGTTGTCTGAGTCGGTGATCTCAGGAGTACTTAAGAAAGGATATGATGGGAATGAGGGTTAGCCCATGATCACTGATCTAACCTGAAGAAGGCCTACACAGGCCGACACGCAGAAGGAACCAGGACACCCAAAAGTTCCTACTTATCTGTACCTATTGGACCACCTGCCGCTTAGGAGTCTCCTCACACAAGTGAGTAGAACCATCCACCACCTCGGGTACCTTGTGACCGATCCACCAGTGAGTAGAGCCATCCACCACCTTGTGAAAGATCTCATGAGACCACGGCTGTAAGTTATTCATGGTACCCTGTCCACCTTGTGGGCTAAGGACCTGATTCAGACCCGGTTGCTAAGGAGTGATCGCTTGCTGCCGGGTGATTGTGGCTCAGTGCACATGCGTATAATTCGCAGTGCACGTGAGCAAGCCAGTCTCAGCGATGGGGAATCATGTGCTCATTGCACATAGACTGCCGGCTACTTTGAGTGACAGATAGTGCCGTTTGTGGGTGGTAACAGGGGAAGGTGCTTGTAAACGGGGAAGTGGTGTTGCTAACGCAGGCGTGTCAGGCCAACAAAACGCCGTTTAAAGGGCATGCATAATTAGCAATGTAGCGTCATTGTACACATCATCTGCATGTATTTCAGCCAGCACTGATTGCAGTGCTTGCGGCAGGGTAAGGCTACCTCAAGAGCTTTGAGCAGCTCCGATGGCTCTTGATGTTACCGATTAATCAAACAATTCCAGGATATGATGTGTGTTGTGAGGGGAAAGGGGGCATCTTTATACACTAGCGAAAGCTCAGTGACGTTGCTCGCTAAGACATAGAGGGCATCCTTATGCCATGCAGTGCAAGCGTGGAATTTGAATATCTGGCCCCTTTTTACCAGCAAGCGACCGCATCTTGTGAGCAGGTCTGAATGGGCTCCTAAGTCTCCACGCCAGCCCGGCGAGTTGAGCACTCTGCTACCTTTGGACCCACGGCACCATCGAGCGCGGGCCTCCCATTAAGCGCTGCAGGGACCATGCCATTGAGGGACTGTCAGAGTTCAGCTGGGGATCGGCCGTCCCTTACCATCCCGCCAGCTTCCTCTGACTTCCCGGGCAGTCAGGCGGCTGGTCTGGCGACGTGGTAGGTGCTGAGCATTCTCCCTGATGCTGGTGTCTCGGACGGCCTGGTGCGCGGGGATCGGAGTTCCTGTCATGGGCACCGCCATGACACTTCCTTCTCTGACTATCCTTCCTTCCCTGACAGTCTGGCCGGTCAGCTGACGCTCTGGACCAATCAGTGGGCTTCCAGGGGTAGATATCCGGCTCCTGTGTATCAGGTAGTTGCCTGAACAACCATTGTCACTGCTAGTGTTACTAGTGGTCTCTCGTTCCAGGTTCCCTTGCTTCCAGTGATCTATTCCTGTGTGCAGCTATATCATCCATCTCACCAGTGCTTTACCATCTCAGCCTGTGTGCAGCTATACCATTTATCTCATCAGTGCTTTACCATCTCAGCCTGTGTGCAGCTATATCATTCATCTCATCAGTGCTTTACCATCTCAGCCTGTGTGCAGCTATACCATTCATCTCATCGGTGCTTTACCATCTCAGCCTGTGTACAGCTATATCATTCATCTCACCAGTGCTTTACCACCTCAGCCTGTGTGCAGCTATATCATTCATCTCATCAGTGCGTTACCACCTCGCCTGTGTGCAGTATACCTCCATTCCACCAGTGCGTTACCACCGCCGCCTGTGTTCAGTATACTATCCATTTCACCAGTGCTTTACCATCACAGCCTGAGTGTAGTTATACGTACCCACCTCTCCAGCGTCATAATCTCTGGCTGGCTCCGGTAACACTACCCACCTCGTTACTGGACTCTGCGGTCCCTACCTACGTGTTACAGTATTGCACCGTGTTGCACTCTTTCTAACCGGCAACCCGGTAGAGTGTGTCCGCAGTGCACACTTCCTTGTACCGTGTCCCTACGTGCCCCTTACTGGCACAGACCCTTTGGGCCACGAGTGTTCATCTCTCCATTTTTCCTCAGGCTTTGGTCACCTAGTCAAAGGACCGTGACCTGCTTACGAGGTGCAGCTCAAGCCCACTGGGGTCACTGGCGAACACCATCTCGTGGGTTAGATTCCGCACCTTTGACTAGGTCTCGCCAACGACCAAGACCCGTGGATGCGGAGGTCGTACATTCAGGCCCCTCGCCTCCGTTTCCTTCCGCAGCCTCAGGCCTCAGCTTCCCGAGAGGTTCGATGGTACTCCTCAACGATGTCGTGGTTTCATAAACCAGTGTGAGATCCAGTTCAAATGCCTACCCCAGAATTTCCCTACCTCCCGGTGTAAGGTGGCCTATGTAATTTCATTACTAACCGGGGCAGCTCTGGATTGGGTCTCTCCCTTGTGGGAACGAGCAGATCCACTCGTATCTAGATATGAAGAGTTCGTGGAAGCTTTCAAAAGGATCTTCGATGAACCCGGGAGATCTTTCTCTGCTTCTTCAGATTTGCTTCGTGTCTGTCAGGGTACCCGGTCTGTCGGGCAATATGTAGTACAATTTCAAACCCTGGCGTCCAAACTAAAATGGAACGAGGAAGCACTTAAGGCATCCTTCCTACATGGCTTATCTGAGAGGATGAAGGATGAATTGGCATCTAGGGATTTACCTCCCACCTTCTCGGATGTTATATCCCTCTGTATAAAAATTGACCTTCGCCATAGAGAGCGGTGGGGAAATAGGGGGCGTGGAGATCGTCCTCGGGATCGCCCATCCTTGGGAGGTCATTCCTCTCCTTCCTTCTCTAGCAGTGAGGAGCCGATGCAATTTAACAGATCCCGGTTAAGTACCGCCGAACGGAACCGGTGTTTTCAAAATAAATTGTGCTTGTATTGTGCTGCTCCGGAGCACACATTAAGGAATTGTCCTGTATTGACGGGAAACGCAAAACCCTAATTGATGTTGGGAGCATGCAATTGGGGGTTATTTCTGACTCCTCCCAAATAAATGACAGTTTATTGCCTGTGTCGCTCTCCTACCAGTCCAGGACAAGGATGGTTAAAGCCCTTGTGGATTCTGGGACTGCCGGCAGTTTTATTTCTAAGTCACTGGTTCAGACCCTAGGCATTCCGGTGGCTCCATTGCCAAACAGATTACTGCTCTCTGGTGTAGATGGCAAGACCTTGCTAGGGAGATCCATTTCCTCAACAACCCTGCCAGTGTTCCTCCGGATTGGATGTCTGCACCAGGAGACTATTGAATTTTTTGTTCTTCCCGACTCAGCCTATGAACTAGTTTTAGGCCTCCCCTGGCTACAAAAGCACAATCCTACGTTTGAGTGGTCCAGTATGCAGATTTTATCGTGGGGTCCAAGTTGTTTCCATGGATGTCTCATCCAAGTACTCCCTGTCCGCACTAACGCGGTGTCCTCCAGTGGAAATATAAGCTTCCCCCCATCTGACAAGCCCAAGTGTTCCTCTGTTCCCGGTCTACCAGCAGCTTATCAAGATTTTGCCGATGTATTTTGCAAACAGGCTGCAGATAAACTTCCACCTCATCGTTCCTGGGACTGTGGTATTGAGCTCCTGCCAGGGAAGAACCCTCCTCGGGGTCGAACCTACCCATTATCAGTTCCTGAAACAGCCGCTATGGCGGCATATTTAAAGGAGAATCTAGCTAAGGGGTTTATCCGGCCCTCCACTTCTCCAGCAGGGGCAGGGGTTTTTTTTGTTAGCAAGAAGGACGGCGGGCTTCGGCCTTGTATTGACTTCCGGGTCTCAACCAGATTACTGTAAAGAATCGATATCCTCTGCCTCTGATTCCGGAGCTTTTTGATAAAGTTTGCGGGGCCTCTTTGTTCACCAAACTTGATCTGCGGGGTGCGTATAATTTAATACGTGTTAAAGCTGGAGATGAGTGGAAGACCGCTTTTAACACCAGAGACGGCCACTTCAAATATCTCGTAATGCCCTTCGGATTCTGCAATGCCCCAGCAATATTTCAGGGTTATGTGAACGAGATCTTCCGGGATGTCCTCTACAGTTTTGTTATAGTCTATTTGGATAATATTCTAATTTTTTCCAAAAATTTGCAAGATCATCGCCAGCATGTCCGCGAAGTCTTGTCACGCCTCCGGAAGCATCATCTTTATGGAAAAATATCCAAGTGCCTTTTCGAACAAACCTCGGTACCCTTCCTAGGGCACATAATTTCTGGAAAGACCCTCTGGATGGATCTGGAGAAGTTAAAAGCCATTTCTGACTGGCCGTTACCAAAATCCTTGAAGGCTACTCAATGCTTCTTGGGTTTTTCAAATTATTACCGGAGGTTTATACCAAATTTCTCCACACTGGTGCCTCTTATCACAAATCTCACAAAGAAGGGTGCCAATCCCATACGCTGGCCAGATACTGCCATCCAAGCCTTCCAAAAATTAAAAGAAGCCTTCTCCACTGCACCTATCCTGTGCCAACCCCAATTGGACAAACCGTTCACAGCTGTGGTAGATGCTTC
Source organism: Taudactylus pleione (assembly GCA_031769625.1). NCBI lineage: Eukaryota > Metazoa > Chordata > Amphibia > Anura > Myobatrachidae > Taudactylus > Taudactylus pleione. Next base: position 36,985,439 of record JAUIMM010000014.1, read on the forward strand.
TTCAGTAGGGGTAGGGGCAGTACTGTCTCAAATCTCAAGTGATGGAAAGTACCATCCCTGTGGGTATTTTTCTCATAAGTTTTCCATTGCCGAAAAGAACTATGGAATTGGTGACCAGGAACTACTAGCAATGCGCTTAGCTTTAATGGAATGGCGGCATTTGTTGGAAGGAGCCAACTTTCCAGTTACCATGATCACAGATCATAAAAACTTGATCTACCTCCAAACGGCTCACCGTCTAAATGCTAGACAGGCCCGTTGGTCCTTGTTCTTTTCAAGATTTAATTTAAAACTTAAATTTCGTCCTGGCAGTCTAAACAGAACAGCTGACGCCCTCTCACGGTCTTTCTTGTCCAGCACTCAGGAAGAGGATCATCAACGTTCCTGACCAATTTTAGATCCTGTAGTCTTCGCCTCTACTCAAATGTTGACTCCTCCCCCAGAGAAAATTTTTGTGACCCCAGAACTACGGGGAAAATTACTAACTTGGGCTCATAGGTCTCTGTTTGCTGGCCATTCTGGTATCCTCAAGACTTACAAGTTCCTTCAGCATTCCTATTGGTGGCCCACAATGAAAGGGGATATTCGAGAATTTATTCTTTCATGTGCAAAAAGCGCTCAGCATAAGACTCCCCGCAAGAAGGCAGCAGGTCTCCTGCGACCCCTGTCCATTCCTAATACTCCTTGGACCCATATATCCATGGATTTTATCTCTGAACTACCATGCTCCCAAGGATACAATACCATATGGGTAGTGGTGGATCGCTTTTCTAAGATGGCACACTTTATTCCATTGATGGGTCTCCCTTCTGCTCCTCAGTTGGCAAGAGTCTTTGTTAAGGAAATATTCAGGTTGCATGGACTTCCTAAAGAGATCATTTCCGACCGCGGAGTTCAATTCGTAGCTAAATTTTGGAGAGCCTTATGTAGCACTTGTGGAACCAAGTAAAAATTTTCTTAAGCCTACCATCCACAAACTAATGGGCAAACCGAAAGAGTTAACCAAGAGCTGGAGACTTTCATAAGACTCTTCGTTTCCTCCTCACAAGATAACTGGCTGGATCTATTACCTTGGGCAGAATTTTCACACAACTTCAAATATCACACTTCCTCCAAAGCCACTCCTTTTTTTACGGTGTTTGGGAGACATCCTTGAGTCCCAGATTTTCAAAATTTGCCTACAGTAGAGGTCCCTGCAGTTTCTGAATTGGTGGAGTCTTTCGCAACCGTTTGGAAGAGGGTTCATTCCTCTCGGAAGCAGTCATCCAAGAACTACAAAAAATTTGCGGATAGACGACGTGTCGCTGTTCCACTGCTGAGAGTTGGAGATAAAGTCTGGGTATCCTCCAGGAACATCCGATTGAAAGTACCCAGTATGAAGCTAGCCCCACGCTTCATTGGTCCTTACCGTGTTCGCAAGGTCATCAACCCAGTCGCGTATAAGTTGGAACTCCCTCCTCAACTTAGAATATCCAATACCTTTCATATTTCTTTGCTGCGCCCTCTAGTGCTGAATTGTTTTCAAACTTCTGCTCCCAAGTTACCTCAAGTGCAAACTTCTCAAGGTACAGAGTTCGAGGTAGGGAGGATTTTGGACTCTCGATTTACCAAATCTAACAACCTCCAATATCTCATTGACTGGAAAGGGTACGGATCAGAGCCACAGACGTTCACACGCCTCAAATGGTTTGAGCCTTCCATATTAGATTTCCTGGTAAACCTGGTGGGTGTCCGGTGTCCACCCTGAAAGGGGGGGTACTGTCAGAGTTCAGCTGGGGATCGGCCATCCCTTACCGTCCCGCCGGCTTCCTCTGACTTCCTGGGCAGTCGGGCGGCTGGTGCGGTGACGTGGGAGGTGCTGAGCATTCTCCCTGATGCTGGTGTCTCAGGCGGCCTGGTGCACGGGGATCGGAGTTCCTGTCATGGGCACCGCTATGACACTTCTTTCTCTGACTATCCTTCCTTCCCTGACAGTCTGGCCGGTCAGCTGACACTGTGGACCAATCAGTGGGCTTCCAGGGGTATATATCCGGCTCCTGTGTATCAGGTAGTTGCCTGAACAACCATTGTCACTGCTAGTGTTACTAGTGGTCTCTCGTTCCAGGTTCCCTTGCTTCCAGTGATCTATTCCTGTGTGCAGCTATATCATCCATCTCACCAGTGCTTTACCATCTCAGCCTGTGTGCAGCTATACCATTTATCTCATCAGTGCTTTACCATCTCAGCCTGTGTGCAGCTATATCATTCATCTCATCAGTGCTTTACCATCTCAGCCTGTGTGCAGCTATACCATTCATCTCATCAGTGTTTTACCATCTCAGCCTGTGAGCAGCTATATCATTCATCTCATCAGTGCTTTACCATCTCAGCCTGTGAGCAGCTATATCATTCATCTCATCAGTGCTTTACCATCTCAGCCTGTGTGCAGCTATATCATTCATCTCATCAGTGCGTTACCACCTCGCCTGTGTGCAGTATACCTCCATTGCACCAGTGCGTTGCCACCGCCGCCTGTGTGCAGTATACTATCCATTTCACCAGTGCTTTACCATCACAGCCTGAGTGTAGTTATACGTACCCACCTCTCCAGCGTCACAATCTCTGGCTGGCTCCAGTACCACTACCCACCTCATTACTGGACTCTGTGGTACCTACCTACGTGTTACAGTATTGCACCGTGTTGAACTCTTTCTAACCGGCAACCCGGTAGAGTGTGTCCGCAGTGCACACTTCCTTGTACCTCAAGTACAGTGCCCCTACGTGCCCCTTACCGGCACAGACCCTTTGGGCCACGAGTGTTCATCTCTCCTTTTTCCCGCAGGCTTTGGTCACCTAGTCAAAGGACCGCGACCTGCTTACGAGGTGCAGCTCAAGCCCATATCCCGATTGGTGGGGTCACTGGCGAACACCATCTTGTGGGTTAGATTCCGCACCTTTGACTAGGTCTCGCCAACGACCAAGACCCGTGGATGCGGAGGTCGTACATTCAGGCCCCTCGCCTCCATTTCCTTCCGCAGCCTCAGGCCTCAGCTTCCAGAAAACCGCCTCCCAGCGTGACAGGGACCCACTGTTTGTGTACACTCTGAGCATTTTAACATTTCACATTGTAAGAAAGAGAGGAGATTTCACACTAGAATTTTAGATTTTAAATGTTAAAATTATGTGTTAGTTTAATATACCAAGCAAGTCATATTAGGCTAAAATCAGCGGTAAGTGGTTCCGGTCTGTGCACGGACCACACCACGGTATTACACCTAATATTATTGTATATGACTCTATGTCAAACTTGTTTCTCATTATCGATAACTATACTTTTAACTGGGCACTATACTGTTTGAATCTGTTATGCAGCTAATGTTATTTACAGAGATATCCTAATTTCATTTTTTCTCTTGTACCTTACCTCTATCTATGTTGGACTCTCATTGGAGGACCTAACCTGTGCTTCCCTTGCACTGGTAATTGCCATCAGGGGTAGCCATCTTGGGCTTTTTCAAAAATAGATCCAACCTCTTCACTTTCTTTATCAGGTGTACTGCTTTCATAGCAGACAGGGGAGAAGCAGCAGCAGAGAGGTTACCCAGTGGACCCCGATACCTTATTCTTAATGTAATTTTTACTTTAGGGGTATTATTTATTTATTATCTCAATATACTTATGATACTCATTGGGATAATGTCACAATTATTGTCCCATCTGCAATAGTAATACAGCCTAAAAGGTTAATATAAAGACTAGATACCAATAATATGTGCAAAAATGTTGGAAATTATCCACATCAGATTTTGCATTATATATGTATGCATTTAACTATTGATTTTGGTTGTCTACATATACATTCTGTGAATAGTACCCAGAGATTTGTTGGAATATTGGGTGATATTCCTGTTCACCATCTATTCACATTAGTATCTTTTTCTCAACTCTCACCCTCCTGCAATCTTCATACTCTGAACTTTATTCATTCAACTTATTTAAATGTATATGATATCCCCCCTCCTGCAATCTTCATACTCTCAACTTTGGCCCTGATTCAGAGCTGGACGCTCTGACCAGAGCGTTCGCTCTGAATCAGGGCCCTCCTCCATTAATATGGAGCGTCCTCCTGGACGCTCGTATAGCTGTGGGTCACCACCCACAGCATATACGAGCGTGCAAAAAGATGGTCGCGATGGTCTTGGTATGTGTTTGGAAAGCAGTTTATTGGGATAGCACAAAACCGTACACAGGTGGAAATCATACCTGCTAATGTCAGGATTACACAATCAATTGGCGTACATTTTTTGGGGGGGTTTTTGGCCTCAATTTGTTGTTTATGGCCTATTGTGACAATAATGTCATCATGTTTTAATTAGCTCCCCTTTTTTTTATTAATGTGGAATTTGCATCGTTATGTGATTTTTTAAACGTTCCTTCAAGAGGCCTTTTTTTTTTAAAAATGAAATGGTTTTTGGTGTCCTTTTTTGCCTTTAGGGCCAGGATTAAATGTAACCCATTTGTACAATAATGTCACAATACAATGTCAGATTTTTAACATAAATTTATTGTTTAAACACAAACCAATTGGCATAATAATATTTTGCTTTTTTCTGGCAAAGATACTTTTTATCCAAAATAAATAATCAATAACTGCTAACATAAACGTACAAAAATAAATTAAAAACATTTCACAAGAAAGGAGAGGGAAGTTTTGACCAAAAAGGAATATGAGCCAAGCACAGAAGGAGTGTGGGAAAAGTCGCCATTGCTGTCACCGTTTTTTCGCCCGTTTGGATGGGGGAGGGTGGGCGCCAGACCGGGTCCGGGATGCCATCGGGCTGGCCTGTCCAGAGGCAGATGTTGTGGCCTCTGGACTAGGCACAGGGCTAGGCACATTTGGAGGATTGGCTGATGTTGTGCCAGAGGTGGAGGATCCTGATGTTCCGGCAGGAAGGGAGGTCGGCTCCACCATGTGCTGGCGAACGAGCTGCTCCAGGGCATCGGCGATGCGGATGTTGGCCCTGGTATTTTCCGCCAGGGCCTGACCAATGGTCACGTTGGCCGCAGCATTTTGCTCCAGGGCCTCAGCCACCCGTATCAGACTGGCGTCCATCCTCTGCAGAATCTCCGTATGGAAATCCGATTTTAAATTGAGTTCTGTGAGGAGGCCCACTGCCTGCGAGGGGGCACGCCCTGGACTGGCTTCTGCAGGGTCCTCAGCCGGATGTACTGGTTCCTCCCCTGCAGAGCCAGCAGAAATTCTGCGGCCAAGGCTTCCCTCTGGAGCAGACTCATCCGCCTGTGTCTCTGTTGGAAAAATGAGAAAAGAGTCACATTAGAATCTACATATTGGCACAATAGCATTTCAGAGTTGGTGACATCACAATACTTACCTGGGCCAACATGAGGAGCCGCAAAGTCTGGCATGTCCGTATCCATGTTGGACACGCCAAACACCTCCACAGGCTGCACACACCCCTGTGCCAGCTCTTCTAAATCCGTCAACTCCAATGACACAGGGGTGGGACCCCCACCTGTCCCCCTTGCATGCCTAGCCCTGTCCGCGAGTTTTTGCTTTAGGCGATATTTGAAGTCGCCCCATCTGTGGGGAAAAATGGAAGCCATTATCCTTTGGTTTAAAATGGGGTTTGTTTTTAGGGGGGGCAAGGGTTTACTTACCGCCGTTTGACATCCCAGGCTAGACGGACATAATCACCCACTCTATTGACAGCAACGGCTACCTCTTCCCACATTCTCCACTTCTGGCTTAGACTCATATTCCTGTCTGCCTGTGGCAGGATGTCCACACACTTCTGGATCAAAACCTCCATCTCCTTTCTTGTGAAATGTGGCTGCCTTTTTTTTTTGCCCGCTTTGGCTGGAATACTGGGCCCAGCAGCCTCTTCCATGTCATCCTCCTCACCTATTTGTGTAAATTTACAGAATTCACAAAATCACAACTTGCCTAATCTTATGTTTCAAATTAATCGTTGATAGAAAATGCATGAAAGACTTACCGCCTGACTCTTGGCCATTTTTTCCCTGGTCTGTCGCCATGTCTGAGGTCCAAACAAGAAATACACCAGAATTTGAATGTGTTTTCGTGACGTATTTATACATGCGTCCTTATTTTGCGGCCGCATCACTGATTGTGCGGCCCTATGATCCCTCCTTAATTTGTGCGGGAAACGAAACACTATTTATGGCTTGGTGTGTCTCAAGTCGAGGTGGCGTTTTTGGATTGTTGGAGGTTATCTTGGCTGGAGTTTATTGATTGCGTAGAAAGGAGTTGGCGGTTGGAGATTCGTTTGTTGGTTAGATTTGCGTTTTTTTTTCCGTTATCTTTGTTGGTTTATATTTTTGGGACCTCGTTTCTTGATTTGGTAAGTTTTGTGAAGTCTAACTTTTGTTCAGTTGTTGTTTCATTGTGTTTCGTATATTTTGTAATTTTTGGATCCCTAATTTTTTCTATTTTAGATTTTGTTTATTTTCGACCCCAAAGACCTTTTGATTTTGCATCTTAGATATTTGCTCTTGGTAAGTCCATTTTTTATCTTGTATTAGCGAACTAATTAGCGCATTTTTAGTAGTTACTCTTGTGACTTGTATTAGCGAACTAATTAGCGCATTTTTAGTAGTTACTCTTGTGACTTGTATTAGCGAACTAATTAGCGCATTTTTAGTAGTTACTCTTGTGACTTGTATTAGCGAACTAATTAGCGCATTTTAAACAGCTTAATAATCATTCTAACTTTTTGGTGGTTTATCTTTCGCTTTTTGAGCCAACATTTCGACCCGTTTTGATGTACTGTGTTAAATGTCGCTTTGCGGTTTTGCTAAATGGGTGTTTGGCATATTTTAACTTTGGTCTAGCACAAAATTTTTAAACAAAAATGCACAGAGTGAAATGTGTCAAGTAATTTTGGTGTTTATTTTCAGTTTGGACGTATCATGACAATACCCCAGCATGTAAGCAGCAATGGATGGTATCATCAAGCTAAGTTGTTTTAATATAGTTTTGGGGTGGGTCAAAAGCCTTACTTTGAAATCTTTGAATTTCAGGTTGATCTGGGGCGGATTGTTCTGGCCATGCTCCCGGAAGCCGACCAACCTCAATCTCATCCCAGGCGTAGGCATCGTAGGCATGCAAGGCCCCAGATATTTCGAACACGTGTCACCCTTTTTGGAATGCCCGATGATGAGGTTTTAAGACGCTACCGTCTACCTCCCAAAATCATCATAGACACTCTCTCATTAATAGAAAGTGATCTTGAGCGGCAAATTGACAGTCCAACAGCAATACCACCACTGACGCAATTTATGGCGGTGTTACATTTCTGTGCCTCAGGATCGTTTCAAACAATGGTGGGAATAGTGGCGGGCATCTCCCAATCCTCCTTTTCCCGGATCCTGAGGGCAGTGATGGAGGCACTTTTCAAGCACCTCCATCATTTTATTCAAATGCCTTTGGATATGGGTGCCCTTAGTGTGGCCAAGGCCAATTTTTACCAAATAGCTGGCTTCCCACACATCATAGGGGTTGTGGATGGTACTCACATACCACTTCAGCCTCCAGCACGGCTGGAGCCAATATTTAGAAACAGGAAACACTATCACTCCCTGAATGTAATGGTGGTATGTGATGCCTCCCTCCAGATCCTGTCCCTGAATGCTAAATTACCAGGAAGTGCACATGACTCCTTCGTCATCCGGCAATCAGGGATATGGCAGAAATTAACCAACCTACAAGCTGGTGATGCGTGGCTTCTGGGTAAGTGGAGACCTTTAGTACATAACAATGTTAAGCTTGATACACAGTGTTCCTGATGTTGTCTCTTATTTTTCACAGGAGACAGTGGATACCCTTGCATGTCCTGGCTGCTCACTCCTTATTTGGCTCCCACACCAGGCCCACAAAGTGAGTATAATTCCGCACTTACAGCCACCAGGCAAGCGGTGGAGCACTGTATCGGCCTTTTAAAAGGCCGATTCAGATGCCTCCACCGCTCTGGTGGTGAGCTCATGTATTTGCCGGATATGGTGTCGAAAATTGTGGTCCTGTGTGGGATATTTCACAACATCGCCATAAGGAGTGGTGTCCCAATGCAGCCAGAGGATGCCTTACCTGAGGATGGCCCCCCCGAGGTTGGTCGGAGGTCAGTATGTGGGGGGGCCATACGCGATGATGCGGTGGCCAGATTTTTTAGGTAAGTTTGACCAAAACTACAGTGTTTATACCTAATGTGTTTGTGTTTGTTTGCGAACATCTTATTTATTTTTATTTTTTTCACCATCTTCTGTTTGTTCACATAATCTTTGCCACTCCAACGCTCACTACTTCCTGCTACCCTTACCAAACCTGGATCTGGTGATTTTGGGCATATATTCTGGAACCCATATCGCAACGCCATGTTTGTGGAATCATGTTGGCATGGTCCTTCGTCAACCAGTTCTTGATTGTTTTTTTTATTTAAATATTTTATTTGTATGTGTTGTATTTGAGATTATCACTGGTTTTTTTTTTTGGGAGTGACCACTTTGATTTCTCATTTATGTTGTGAATAAATGTTTGGAGAGTGAAATGGTCTTCCTTTTTTTGGACGTTAACAGCAAGTGTAACCAGGTTAACACACCTTACATTTGACTAAGGGGTAATCCAGTACTGACACCAGTTGATGTAAACTGAAATATGTTTTCAGGTTCCCAACCCACACCAAAAGGAAGCCTGTCCAAACCTTTGGATTTTGAAGATTGGCCTAAGCAGCTTGCACACCAACTAGGAACCTGTAAAATGTCGAAATATCTAATTGACACTACACCCAAAAAGGGAAATGACATTGTTACTGTTATGTGTTTCTTGTGGCTGTTTAACATACAAATACAAAACACAATCTAACTTTTAAAAAAGGGAAATCCTTGCAGGAACAGTCTACTTATGTCAGGGAAAACTATTTTTGTTTTGGAAAAAAAGAATGAGCCAGAACGTATATTAAAACAAAAAAATTTATTTCGAAAACGAAAATAAACAAAAAAAACTACTGGCGAAGGATGCCAGACAGCCGGTCAAGGCCCACAAGAATGCCAATGACATGTTGGCGCATCTGGCAAACACATTCGTCCACCTCTTGTCGACGCCTCTGCTCCTCTGTGGGTGAGAAAAGTGTGTGGATTAATAAAACAATAGGGAATCCACATTAAAAAAACAAAAACACAACGAAATCACTCCTAAACCTAAAAAAAAAAAAAAAAAAAAAAAAAAAAAAAGGGGGTGCTGCCAAAAATACAAGGCCTATGTCCAAATTCCCACAGGTGTGATATGTGTATGTTGAAATCAGCAGGAAGAGGTAAAGGCAAACTGCTAAATCACCAAAAGTAAACCAAACAAGCACGAATAAAGGCACGACACATGATTTCATACAAACAGTTTGTGGTTAAAAAAATTGTGAAAGAAAAACATACCGGGAGCCAAAACGGGAGCTCCGGAAGTCCCTCCATGTTCTTCCTCGGAGGAGCCTTCATTCCCCAAAGAACGGGGAGGGGTAATGACGGACTCCGGGGAGGGGGTAATTGGAAGAGGGGTGGGTGGAGGAGAGGGGGAAGTGGGACGGAGGGGAAGGAGGCCCGACAGTTCTGGGAGAGGGTCTTGGAAGGCTGGGGAGGAGTGGGGTATAGGGGAAATATTTGGGGTGGAGTGTTGGCTGGGGGTTGGGGATAGTGGCGGGAACACCGTCTGGCCGGACGGTGACGGCGTAGTCTTGGCTGTCCTCCTAAAATATGTCAAACAAATTGAGGTTAGTTTCTGGGCAAATCCGGGGCCCAAATAAAAAAAAATAAACCACCAACAAAAAACATGCAAATAGGAGTAGAATGAAAAAAACAGAAATAGAGGGAAAACATGCACACGCAGATATGAGGACAAATAATAAATAGGACAGACAGGAAAACATGCACACGCAGATATGAGGACAAATAATAAATAGGACAGACAGGAAAACATGCACACGCAGATATGAGGACAAATAATAAATAGGACAGACAGGAAAACATGCACACGCAGATATGAGGACAAATAATAAATAGGACAGACAGGAAAACATGCACACGCAGATATGAGGACAAATAATAAATAGGACAGACAGGAAAACATGCACACGCAGTTTGCCCCACAAACACAAACATGAAAACCACAATACATAACACTTACTTTCCAGGATCTGCATGCGAAACCATGCCAGCAAGCGGGGCGTTCGCCGTTGCAGGTCTGACCACCTGCGCTCCAGCTGCCCGATGTTGCGGCGTGAACCTAAGGACCGCAGGCGGGACCGTGCCTCCGCATACGCGGAGCGCTTCTGCCGGTTGGTGATGGGTGGAGGCTGGCTGGTGATACGGCGATCCATCACCTCCGTAAGCACCAGCAGCTCGCGCCTGGTGAATGCGGAGGCTCTCATGATGGCAATGCAGTTTTTCATACAAAACATTTTTGATAAAGTGTGCAATAAATTTCTGATTGGCTAATGTATTTTGGAAATTAACAGGAGCAATTTTATTGGTTAGTGTATGAGTCATGTGTTCAACAGGGCCAGAAATCTCTGGAGAGTTATGATAGGCTTGATGCAGTGACATGCGTTTGCAAATTTAAATAAAGAAATGAACCCCGGAAAATATGCGAGGATCCACAGCAATAGAACAATTGTTTAATTGTGGTTCACATGTTTTTTGAACAATAAAAGCGAATGTTACATCCGTACGTATTCTGCGGGTAAACACAAACACGGACAACAGTAAAGTTTCTTGCATTGTGTTGAAAAAAAAAAAACAATTAAGCTAATTGATACATTGATTGGCATGATACGATTGAGGGAGGTAGGCAGAATAAAGGAGAAGGTAATCGACATCTGACAAGGCCACTTCTGGTTTCACTTGTGCGTGCGTTCCCTTCAAGCCATTTCGGGGATGTACGCTCGCTATTTCGCACGCTCGTTAGTTACAAGAGGAGTCGCCTGAGTTTAGGGAGGAATTTTAGATGCGAAAGAAAATACGAGCGAGCCATTGAATTTAAATAATTTTGTACGTACGCCTAACGTACGTGCGCCCGCTTGCGAGTGGGTCTGAATGAGGGCCAAAGTATCCAAAATGAACAGTTAAAAAACAGTTGAACAAACATTGAACAACATCAAAAAGCTGGTAATTTCTAAATGAAAACTATATGTATTTTGCAATCTAAATCATCATGTACCAAATATTATTCATTCTTATTTCACTCCATGGCATGTTCTCTAAGGCTATACTTAGAGAACATCTCCCTGCAGCTCTCCTTCACTCTCCCTGCTGCTCACCCCTCTGTGCACATTGCAGCCTCAATAATCTACTCCCCTCTTGTGAACACACATGAGCTTTTTTCTTATCTTTCTAAATTGACAATAACATCCACAACCTGTCACCATAAAAAACTTTCATACAAAACCCACAACTATATTTATATATCTCTCCTTCTACTTCTATTAGCTGGTGACATATCACCAAATCCAGGCCCTACACACATGCCCTACTCACAACGCAATATAAATCCAGCAAACCTCAGACACAGCACATGCCTCCCATCACCCTCCAAAACACTGAAATGTGCCTTATGGAATGCATGCTCTGTTTGCAACAAGCCAACATCCATCCATGACCCCTTTATTTCAAATAACCTCAATCTTCTGGCATTAACAGAAACATGGCTTACACAAACAGACATTTCCTCCCCTGCAGCACTCTCACATGGTGGCCTACACTTCACACACACCTCCAGGCCTGGTAATAGTAAAGAAGGTGGAGTAGGCATACTACTGTCCCAATCTTTTACATACACAGTTATTCCGCAGGTACCATCCCTTACATTTACATCATTTGAAGTACATTCTATTAGGACTTTCACTCCTTTCTCTCTGCGCATTTCTGCTATCTATCGCCCACCTGGACCACCCAATTAATTTCTGGAACATTTTTCTGCCTGGCTCCCTCACTTCCTATCTTCTGACATCTCCACCATCATCATGGGTGATTTCAATATCCCCATTGACAGTCCACAATCCCCTCATGGATATTAACTTATCTCCTTAACATCCTCTCTTGACATCTACCAGTGGACTGAGGGCCTGATTCAGAGCCGGACACTCTGACCAGAGCGCTCGCTCTGAATCAGGGCCCTCCTAACTGAAAATGGAGCGGCCTCTTGGATGCTCGCATAGCTGTGGGTGACCACCCACAGCTTATGCGAGCATCCATGATGATGGTCGCGATGGTCAAGACCATCGCGACCATCGGGCTTGCGACGAGACCCTGCGGTAGGGTGTCGCTGCCGCAAGCCCAGGAGTGATTTTGGCTCAATCAGAGCCAAAATCACTCCCACTGACATCACTAGTGATGTCAGTGGGGCCGGACCCAGATGGTAGGCGTTCCCATGGGAATGCCTCCATCTGGAAACCACGCCCCCGGCACGCCCACTAAAGGGGGCATGCTGTCAGTCACCATCGACAGCACGCCCCCTTTAGTGCGGGACCCATAACGACGGCTTGGCCGTCGTTATTCGGGTCTCACGCATGCGCACGACGGAGCTCACTCCATTGTGCGCATGCGCATTTGGTTACCATCGACCCGCTTGCGACCGTCCTGCGCTCACAAGCGGGTCTGAATGAGACCCTGACTCCTCTAATAATCAGGAGGTCCACTGCCTTGATCTTGTATTTACCAGACTATGCTCAGTCTCTGATTTCACCAATTCTCCTTCCCCGGTCACAGATCATAAGCTTATCACCTGCACACTCTCCTCCATTACGTCAACCTCAATGCCAAGCAAATCAACCAAACCTCCTCAGACCCGCCAAGATATTAATGCTATTAATTTTGAACAACTATCCATCTCTCTGCAACAATCACTCTTACCTATTTATAATTTCACTTCTCCTGAGACTGCTGTATCACACTTGAACCAGACCGTAGCACTAGCCCTTGATGAAGTAGCTCCAGCTACCCATCACATTCCACGTAGATTTAGACGTCAACTGTGGCATTCCAAACTCACAAGATGCCTACAAAAACTCTCATGTAAAGAAGAACATCAGTGGTGAAAGTCTCATACTCCAAGTGACTTCCTCACATATAATAATATTTACCACTCTTACCGTAATGCACTGGATAATGCCAAGCAGACATATTTCCAATCTGTCATCTCTGCCCAAGCCTCTAACCCCAAGCAACTTTTTAATACATTTAAATCACTACTTACCCCTCCGTCACCCATCCCACCTGCTACTATCAGTGCACAAGATCTTGCTTCCCATTTCAAGAACAAGATTGATAATATCCAAAATTAAATGATATGCACTTTCTCAGCCAGGGACTTCTTCAATTCCCTACCTTAACCCAGTGGCATATTCTCTTCATTTGATCCCACTAATAAAGATGAAGTATCTACACTCTTCTCATCCTCCTACTCTACTACCTCTCCTCTAGATCCTATGCCCTCACAAATCAGTAAAGCTCTGTCTCCTGTGCTCATTCCACACAACTAAATTTTGTAATCTCATTCTCTACTGGTAGCTTTCCATCACTGTTCAAGCATGCAGTGATCACTCCCATTTTGAAAAAACAAAAATCTGACCCTAACTCTCTCTCAAATTACCGTCCTATCTCCCAGCTACCTTGCCCCTCCAAGCTACTGGAGAGACTTGCCTACACTCGCCTCACACACTTTCTTAACACCCACAACTTATTGGACCCACTTCAGTCAGGCTTTCGCTCCCAACACTCCACTGAGACAGCACTGACTAAGGTAGTAAATTATCTGATCACTGCCAAGGCTAGAAGTCATTATTCACTTCTAATTCTTCTAGCTCTCTCTTCTGCCTTTGACACTGTTGACCACTCTCTTATCATACAAACACTACAATCCCTAGGTCTACAAGACACAGCCCTTTCTTGGTTCTCATCCTACCTATCTAATCGCTCTTCCACTGTTCGCTTTTCTGATTCTACCACCACTTTGCTACCTCTATCAGTTGGAGTACCACAAGGCTCAGTCTTAGGTCTTCTGCTTTTCTCAATCTATACCATCTCTCTTGGCAAACTAATCAGCTCTTTTGGTTTTCAGTATCATCTGTACGGGGACGATACTCAAATTTACGTATCCTCCCCAGATTTGTCACCCTCTGTGCAGGTCTGTGTCACTGAATGTCTTTCTGCCATTTCATCTTGGATGTCATCTCACCACCTCAAACTTAATATATCCAAAGCAGAATTATTCATATTTCCACTGGCCAATAGTAGTTACCAAGCTGATATCTCTATCACTGTTGACAACTCAACAATCAACCCCACCCCACAAGCTCGCTGCCTAGGTGTCATCCTTGACTCTGAACTGTCTTTTGTTCCCCACATTCAATTTGTCTGATAGCCAAATAGCCAAAATTCGACCGTATCTTACGCAAGACACTGCAAAAACTCTAATACACGAACTCATTATTTCCTGCATTGTTTATTGCAAGAGTCTCCTTATTGGTCTTCCCAAAAACAGGCTCTCCCCACTACAATCCATTTTGAATGCAGCTGTGAGGTTGAACTTTCTCACCAAATGTTCAGGGTCTGCTGATCCACTCTGTCAGTCCCTCCATTGGCTGACAGTCTTCTACCATATTCAATTTAAAATACTTACACTCACACATAAAGCTATTAACCAAACCACACTAACATACATCTCATCACTTACCTCAAAATATCTTCCAAGCCAACATCTCCGCTCTCCACAAGATCTGTGTCTCTCATACCCACGCATTACTTGTTCCCATGCATGGTTACAGGACTTTTTTTGGGCTGCACCCACCTTGTGGAATGCCCTCCCATGCACAATAAGACTTTCCACTAGTTTCCAAACATTCAAGGGTTCTCTGAAAGCTCACCTCTTCAGACAAGCTTACCAGATTCCAGAACTGCCCACCTAACCTTTTTATAGCTTCCCTATCTAACTCTCTTCTCATGGCAAACACCTATCACATCTTCTCTTTCTTCAATTTAACATCTTCCTTACCCAAAGCCAACTTTCCAGTGTGATTGGATTATACAGCCCACCAATCGGACTGGACCAATTTGCGTTATATAGCATCCTGCACCAATGCCAACATACAGTCAAGCTAGGGGTCTTGTATACTCTGATCCATGCTGAGATTCTGTTACATGCAAAAATGTAAGCACGGTGGTACATTGAAGTTACTGCAAAATAAATCAATCCACTGGTTAAGTACTAGACTGTTCAGTGACTTCAGGGCTATCTGCTGTTGTGTACATTTACTCTGCTATACCATCTTCAACAGGCACACAAACACCAGTCACACAAATCCCAAGCACTTAGAATGCCCAGAAGCACAAAAACACCATTAGACACAGGCAAACCCAGAGTGAAGACAGCACATAGTGTTTCCAAACACAGTGAAGATAGCACAAAGTGTTTCAAGCACAGTGTGTCATAGAGCACTGAAGCTGAATAATCATGTCAATGCAAAGTATACATACTATACAGGAGCTGCGCCCATGTTGGGGGTCATCAAACTGAAGGGTGCAGAGAATTACACTACATGGAAATATGCAATGGAATGCAACTAAAGTTTGAAAGATTGTAGAAAGCTACAGTTGATTCTGGTGACAGTATAATCCCAAATGATGTAGAGAGAGTCATGGATACAATTGGCTTAAGTGCAAATCAACATGTGTATTCTATCATACATGGGAAAATGTTGTCAAAAGACATGTGGAAAGCACTGCAAGTAGCATATGAAGATGGTGATCTAATGAGAAGAACTGATCTGAGGTTTGTATTATATAATACCAAGTTATGTGAATACACAAGTATGTGTGATTACATTGACAGAATGATGTCCATGTCACAGCAGATAATGTCTGCAGGAATCCAAATATGTGAGGAGGAGATAGTCAAGGCAATGCTGCAAAATTTTACATCTGACTTTCTAGTGGTGGCATTGAAAACAAACACAGACAAGTTAACTACAGAGTGTGCCAGTTGAATTGAATGCTGAGAATGCTGCATTACACAGTAAGACTGACAAGTTCAGAAAACTGAAGTACAAGGGTTATATATGTCACAAAAATGGTCTAAAAGCATTTTAATGAAAGCAGAGGAATGTGAATGCTATGCAGAATAAGACAACTGCAGAAGATATTGCTGGTATATTTAGTCAGGAGCTAGCAGGCATTTCAGCTGAAATGAAGAGTGATTCACCACATTATCCACGTGTGAGCCTATAACTATCAAAGTTTTTGGAAATTAAGTGCACAAAGCTATGAATGTTAGAACAGCCACTACTTGCTTTAAAATAGGGACTAAAACTAAAGACACAGAAAGCCAATACATGCTTTATGTACCAGAAATGGGAACAAATCTCATAGCCCTCAGTGTCTTAGATCAAAGAGGTTGCAGACTTTATTTTGCAAGAGCAAAGTGCATTGTATGGAACAGAAGAGGGTCTGTAATAACAACAGTTGCTTGGTGCTGTCCATTATATGTCCTTGACACACAGCAATGTTATGTGATGATGGGATGTAGCCATAATCCCAGCAGTTGGGATGCCAGTGTTCAGAATGCCAGCACTGGAATCATGACACCACTCAGAATTCTGGTGCCTGCATCCCAACAGTAAGTACTGGGATTAGGGGGAGGTTACTTGTTAGGGTTAAACACTAGGTGAGGTTTAGCATTAGGCACTAGGGGGAGGGATAGACACTAGGGGCAGGGTTAGGCACTATGGGGGGAGTTAGATTTAGATTTAGGGTGTGGGGAGGGATGGTTAGGGGTTAGGGTAGGAGAAATTACAGTACCTGTTGGCATTGTAACCCTGTCGAGATGACAGACTCAGGATTCTGACTGCTGGAATCCCAGGTGACAGCATCCCATACCCAACCCGCGATGATGACAACTTTAATAATATATATAAATAGTAATGGGATCTCCTATATAAACAGCCTGAATGTTTTCATTTGGCACCCAACCAATATGAAGTTTAATAAATAGCAGATAATGAAAACCTTCACAGTGTTAATAAAACACCACCTTAATCGAATGGAAATACTGCAAATAACTTTCCTCAAAGTCAAAAGAGCTCAAATGTTCTTATCCAATTGTAATAGTTTTCTTAGCATACAATCATCAATAAACAGCTTCTTTAATCGAACTTCAGCTTTTCTTTACAACCAAAATGGATATGGCCTCACTTTCCAGTTTCTCCTTTCACCAGATACACTCAAAGAGATGGAAAGGAATATATATAGTACAGACCATCCTATAAATATTTATTGATGCAAAGTATTTTTACTAAAACAGGTATAATCACACAATAAAATGAATTCTAAGTTATAACAATAGTAAAAAGGTGCCGTACCAAATTTGCTTTTTTGAATGCGAGCAAAATACATACAGAGATAATAATAGCAATGAAATATCTTCTGGATAATAAAATAATGCAAGTGGAAACCGTGCCATGACAGCTCCTTTCAGAAGGCACACAGAAGTGGATTTTAAACGATGGAGGCTCCAGAAACTTTCCTTCTCACTTCCAACACTATCTGGGAGTTCTCACAGGTAAGTATTTTCTACAAATTACCAATAAATCAACCGGATAAACACATAATCGCTGCCAATGCAATTCGAATCTCTAGGCTTCTTCCTCAGGGTGTCATCTGAGGAAGAATCTTAGAGATTCAAAATGCGTTGGAAGCAACTGTACTTACCTGTGTGTATCTGGTACCTGTTTACTATTGTTATAACTTAGAATTAATATTATTGTGTGTGTTGAGTCAAGAGATGTCATAGTTAAAGAAACAAATTAAAGATAAGCTGGAACCTGAAATGCAGAACAGATATGTGTCACTGGATATGCCAGCAGCTGGAGACATATCAGAACCAGAGGCTACCAATGTGGACATCCAACCACAGAAAAAACCTAATGCAAGATCAAATATTGGAAAACCACTGAGAAAACACAATGAGGAATTTGCGAATATTGTGTTCAGTGAACCTCTAGATATCCAAGAACCAAAGTCAAGAACTGACTCGGGTGAATGGAAGTCATAAATAGTGGTAAGTTCATGTAGTCACTGCTCAATGATTGCTTTTCAATCTCAATAGTGTGGTTCCAAAGCACACAGTGATTTAATAATGAAAGATAGCAGGTTAACAATATATATATATGATAGGTACAGTCAATACCTACGCATGCACTCTGGATCCAGCAAACAGCCATTCAATCCTGAAAGGTGTGGTCACACAAAGGAGACCTGTTGCTAGTCCCAGAGCTCAATAATATATACAGTTCATGTTACATAGAAAACAAAGGAGGCAATTTGACTTGTTTCCATTGGTTCAGGCGTCAGGTCAGTCTGGTGTAATGCAGGACATTGGTCAATTCAAAGGGTGCTAACAAAGGGTGGGGGTCAGATCTCCAACTGCTGCAGACATAATTTCCTTCCGAAAAACCTAGTTCAAGCTGGTCTATTTATATTACACAAACAATAGCATTCTGATCATTAATTCCCTATCATCCATAACTTGCATAGGCAAGGTGCGATCTCTTTGCTGATAGGAATGGATGTCTGCAAATAAATAGTGAATTAGAATGATACCAAACATGATATGTCCTCTGTATCATGAACCTTAGATCTCTATAAGGTATATCTTACATTATTATTAATAACTATAAATAACTCTATTAACCCTGGTTATAAAGACAGTGTGTAGGAACCATTTTATAAGTGAATGTGTATGTGTGCAAATGTATAAATATGCATATGTATAAAAATGCATTCGTATGTGATGTACAAATACACGCTAGCATGCCATAGCGTGCTAGTCACATATTTTCATACAAAGAAAATAGTATCGATAGATAATAATTGCAAATGACTTCATCCAATTATTTGACTTTAACAGTCCACCCTTTGATAGTTTACAAAACACTATCATATGTTCTTCTTATCATATTTAGTCAGACATAAAAAAAATATATTTTTTTTATATACGGTATAGCACAAATCAGATATTGATCACTCAATAATGTGCCTCAGGAAAGGGTAATACAATCCTTATATGCAATCAGCGGATCCTCTGGGGATCATTGGTAGGACGTGGGAACTCATCTAACCTATAAAGGATGCTTGGGGAAATTAGGACTACATTTTCTATGATGTCTGGTGTAACATTTACTATACATATAATTAAGCATGACTAAACCTATTCACATTTTTATTACTTGATTGCGCTTTCGATTTCAGGATTGAATGGCTGTTTGCTGGATCCAGAGTGCATGCGTAGGTATCAACTGTACTTATTGCATATATATTGTTAACCTGCTATCTTTCATTATTAAATCACTTTGTGCTTTGGAACCACACTATTGAGATTGGAAAGCGATCATTGAGCAGCAACTAGATGAACTTAACAGATGGGTGCTCTTCAGTGGAATCACGCTACCAGAATATTCACAAAGCCTACGGATTTCGGTTCCTCAACAAAGGGTGGAGACGCGTCATATACAGGTAAGAACACAATGTGTTCAAGGCCTGTTTATCACTCTGTGTTGTAAAACCGAATGTCTGTTTTTGTGTAAACCAAGGAGCGCTGATTAGAACCTGGGGACAAGAAAGAAAACTGTTTCTTTTATTGTCACAGTGCGATTCAAAGTGATTTATTTTGCATAACGTATGCATACTTCCTGTATTGTTGCCACATGTTTAATCAATCGTTTTGATAGATAGTCCTGTTGTATTTATAGTGTGATCACTTGTTAATGCCTCTGAACTGTAATTAAAATCTTTTGGGAAAGTATTTTTCTGCTCAGAAAACAAAGGTGTATATGTATGTGGGATTGTGTGTTGTGAAGTGAAAGTTGATTTACTGTTGAAAGATACAGGGAAGGTCGGTTGCTGTCTGACGAGACAGGTAGGAACAGCCGAGTGTCAGTATGCATGGCAGGTATACTGGGTATGAAAACTGAGTTATTTCATCACACACCCAATAGTAATCGCAAAGTTTATTGATAGTTAGTGTCTCTAAGCAGTGTAATCGGACCGCATGGTTGCATGCAACCGTATTTGTGACTTGGGAGGTTGTGGGAGGAAATATGCTGGCAAGGTTAAGTGTTAGTATATGCTTAGTGCTACCAGTTGTAGAATACTCAGCAGGAGAGCTGGAAAGGCAGGGTATTGCAGAGTTGATATTCTTGTTCTCCCAGTTCCTGTGTCAGGGGTTCCTTGCTGGGTATGCTGAAAATCACGGGTGTTGTTCATTTGTACACAGTTGAGAAGAAGTGAGTGGATGCAGCTTGTGTTAATACGTCCGTGGCCAATAAAATCTCTAGTGGTAGTGGTGTGCTGCGCAAAATGGGTGCAAAGCAAATGCTAGAGATGGTCGATTGAAGTGCTTCTTAAAGGGGCCGATTAGTTTGGCAAGATATCTTATGCGTGTGAAATATGGTGCGTACGCTATGGCGTACAGCGACATATGGGTCAAGATGACCAGAGGATGCATGAGACCTTTTCCCAAAATTGGAAGTTTCGATTTAGAGGTGTTAAGTACTGTAAGAGATAAAATGTTTAATTAAATCACTGAAAAAGAGAGTTAAAAAAAATAAATAATGACTGTTTAAAAAAGTGGCAACAAGAAGGGAACACGTGGCAAAGTAGCATGTGCATACCAGAAGGAAGCATTAGAAAGTGAGGAGAAGGGAGCACAAGTGTGCCCCCACCGCCATATGCATAGTACAGCTGATACAAAAAAATATATTAAAAAAATGAAATAAGTCATTTATATACATGCTAAGTCATTTTAAAGGTAATGGTTTGAAGAAAAATGTAAAAATGTATCGGCAACAATAACGTTAGTTTAATGTGTGACCAATCAAAACAATTTATCATGGCTGCAAAGGGGCAATTGTTATTCATAATATTAGGATTAAAGGTGATTTTAACTATAGTAAAAACATTTCATATATATATATATATATATATATATAGTCCATCGATAGATACGGCACACTCCATCCATGATCATATGCCGCGGTGCCCGTAATAATAAAGCATATAAGTATCCAAAGAACGGCACTCAGCGGACTTTGAAAAAACCAACTCCACACCACCTTGGTAGCAACGTTTCGGGCTTTATTGCCCTTCGTCAGGCTGCACAAACATCACCAAAATATAACAACCATCTTACCTTAAATGCCCACTCTTGTCCACTGGCACGCGCCGGGCCCCACTGGTCACTTCCCGTCCCGCGTGCAAGGCTTCCGGTGAAACCGGATGCGCATCATCACGTCGATGACGTCATCATCACCATGGAAACCCGATGCCTGCCAGACGACAAGCCCAACCACGTGATAACATCTATCAAAAGAAAAACAATATTACAAAAAATACATACAGTCAGGTACATAAATTTTGGGACATTGACAGAATTTTCATATTTTGTCCTCTATTCACCACCACAATGGCTCTGAAATGAAACAAACAAGATGAGATTTAACTGCAGATTTTCAGATTTAATTTGAGGGTAATTACATCCAAATCAGGTGAACGTTGTAGGAATTACAACGGTTTCTATATGTGCCTCCCACTTTTTAAGGGGCCAAAAGTAATGGGACAAACTAAACAATCCTAAATCTAACTTTCACTTTTTAATACTTTGTTGCAAATCCTTTGCAGGCAATTACAGCCTGAAGTCTGGAACGCATAGACATCACCAGACGCTGGGTTTCATCCCTGGTGATGCTCTGCCAGGACTCTACTGCAAATGTCTTCAGTTCCTGCTTGTTCTTGGGGCATTTTCCCTTCAGTTTTGTCTTCATCAAGTGAAATGCATGCTCAATCGGATTCAAGTCAGGGGATTGACTTGGCCATTGCATAGCATTCCACTTTTTAGCCTTAAAAAACTCTTTGGTTGCTTTTGCAGTATGCTTCGGGTCATTGTCCATCTGTACTGTGAAGCACTGTCCAATGAGTTCTGAAGCATTTGGCTGAATATGAGCATATAATATTGCCCGAAACACTTCAGAATTCATTCTGCTGCTTTTGTCAGCAGTCACATCATCAATAAATACAAGGGAACCAGTTCCATTGGCAGCCATACATGCCCACGCCATGACACTACCACCACCATGCTTCACTGATGAGGTGGTATATTTTGGATCATGAGCAGTTCCTTTCCTTCTCTTCTATTCCCATCACTCTGGTACAAGTTGATCTTTGTCTCATCTGTCAATAGGATGTTGTTTCAGAACTGTAATGGTTTTTTTAGATGTTGTTTGGCAAACTCTAATCTGGTCTTCCTGTTTTTGAGGCTCACCAATGGTTTACATCTTGTGGTGAACCCTCTATATTCACTCTTGTGAAGTCTTCTCTTGATTGTTGACTTTGACACATATGCACCTACCTCCTGGAGAGTGTTCTTGATTTGGCCAACTGTTGTGAAGAGGTTTTTCTTCACCAGGGAAATAATTACTTTGTCATCCACCACAGTTGTTTTCCGTGGTCTTCCGGGGCTTTTGGTGTTGCTGAGCTCTCCGGTGCGTTCTTTCTTTTTAAGGATGTTCCAAACAGTTGATTTGGCCACTCCTAATGTTTTTGCTATCTCTCTGATGGGTTTGTTTTGATTTTTCAGCCTAATGATGGCTTGCTTCACTGATAGTGACAGCTCTTTGGATCTCATATTGAGAGTTGACAGCAACTGATTCCAAATGCAAATGTCACACCTAGAATCAACTCAAGACCTTTTACCTGCTTAATTGATAATGAAATAATGAGGGAATTGCCCACACCTGTCCATGAAATAGCTTTTGAGTTGATAGTCCAATTAATTTTTGCCCCTTAAAAAGTGGGAGGCACATATTGAAAATGTTGTAATTCCTACACCGTTCACCTGATTTGGATGTAATTACCCTCAAATTAAATCTCAAAGTCTGCAGTTAAAGCACATCTTGTTTGTTTCATTTCAAAACCATTGTGGTGGTGAATACAGGCCAAAATCTGAAAATTCTGTCAATGTCCCAATATTTATGGACCTGACTGTACATATAAATTAAAACAGAAGTTCACAATGCATGTTATGGGGAAACAAATATAGAAAAAAAAAGGTCAAAATAGACATAATGAAGAAACAAAATACATTGTATAACATATGCTAAATCACTTTGGGGCAATGATGATAGTATGTTGGCATAATTCCACAAACAAAAGGGGATATATACTCCCTAGATTTAAAGTTTTATAAGAAAATTTTATAATTAAGTTGGTCATTCAAACCCTTAGGTCGGACCGTATCAAGGTAATGTATCCATTTCGCCTCCAACATCAGCAATCTCTTGTTCCTATCTCCTCATCTGCCGTCATCTTGGACCTGATCTATAATAATATGCTTCAGGCAGGAGAGGTTATGCTTGGCTTCCATGAAATGTCGGGCAACCAGTTGCTCCGATCCCTTGCCATTGATGGCAGATCTAATAGCCGATCTATGTAGGGCCATGCGCTCTTTAAATGAACTCATGGTCTTTCCCACATAGCAAGTCCACACGGACATTTAATGAGGTACACCACAAAGGTACTAGTACAAGTTAATCGGTATCTTATTTCATATTTAAGTCCAGAATGTGGATGATAGAAAAACTTGCCCGTCAACTGATGACCACACGTGGTGCATCCCAGACATTTGTAGCATCCATTAGTGGCTCTGCATATCATCTGAGACTTTTTGTTATGTTCTGTGATGTCAGAACGAACCACCCAATCCCTGATATTTTTGCTTCTTTTGTAGCATGGTCTAATTCTTGTTCTCTTGAGTGATGGCAAATCTCGATCATTCTTAACAATTGGCCATAGTTGTTTACTTGCCTTGTTGAGATTATTATGAGCTGTACTGTAAGTGTGTACCCAATTCAGGACCTCTTCTGGTCTATCCTTGTTCTTATGTCCCAACGTGTCTTCCCTAGACAATGAGTCCATTTTAGTCCGTGCTGTTTGTAATATGCTTTCTGCATATCCTTTCGCCCTAAACTTGTCAAGCATTTTATCAATTTCATTATCAAGTATAGCGGGATCACTAGTGATTTGCTTAACCCTCAATAGTTGAGAATACGGCAAACTATTGATCGTCGCAGATTGATGGAAACTGTCTGCTCTCAACAACGTATTCCTGTCTGTCAGTTTTGAAAAGATCTTTGTTGATATTATATTCTCTTTTACCATGATTGTAACATCCAAAAAGTTGATCTCCTCCAAGCTCATATTATACGTGAACTTGATAGGATGATCCAATGTATTGATCTTTTCATTTACATCTATGAGGTCATTGTATTCACCTCTCCAGAACAGGATCACATCATCTATATACCTCAATAGAAAAAAACATTATCTCGTATATATTTCTATTGAAGAAAAAATTCCTCTCCACATTGGCCATGTATGCATTGGCATATGTCGGTGCCACATGCGACCCCATGGCACAGCCACTCTTTTGAATGTAGTACTGGCCATCAAAATAGAAGTAGTTCCTTCTCAAGGTCATATCTAACAGTGTAAGAAAGAAATCTATTTGGGGACCCTGATATAGTTCATTGTTGATTATCAATTCTTTCACAGCCTCTACACCCCCAACATGGGGAATATTAGTGTAGAGGCTGGAAATATCTAGGGTACACAGCCATGTGTTGGAGGGAACCTCACTCATTTCCTTCAGATTTAATAGGAGGTCTGTTGTATCCTTTAGATAAGTCTCACCAGCCTGGACACAAGGCTGTAAAAAATGCTCTAAAAATTGTGAAATATTACTGTAAAGAGAGTCTCTTGCTGATACTATAGGACGTCCAGGTGGGAGGGTGAGGCTCTTGTGGATTTTAGGTAGTGTATATAGAAGCGGTACCCTAGGGTGACTTTCATTGAGAAAATCAAATATCTCCTTACTAATAATACCAGCATTCAGTGCTGCTATTAAAAAATTCTCAATTTCAATTTTAAAGTTATCAGTTGGATCTTTTTTCAACCTTTCATATACCGTTTCATCCGCCAACTGATTATATATTTCTTGGCAATATTTATCCACATCAAGAACCACCACCCCTCCCCCCTTGTCTGCTGGTCTGACACCAATATCTTTGTAGGTACTCAAATTCTTCAATGCTGTCCATTCCTCCTGTGTTAGATTATTCCTGTATGGTGAGTCCTCTTTAATTTTCTCTGATATGTTGACATCCAAAGCCTTCATAAAACTATTGATGGCAATATTGTTTATAGGAGGTTCAAATTGGGATTTGACCCTGAATGGCTCCTTGTTCCTAGGGACTACATTGGGATTTTTATTATCAAAATAACTCCTTAATTTTAGTTGCTTATTGAGGTATTGTTGATCAGTTTTCCAATTTAATGAGTTTAATTTATTCGTAGGCACATATCCTAAGCCTTCATTCAACACCCTACTTTCTGTTGCAGTCAACTTTCTACTGGACAAGTTATAAATGAAATTAATCTCCTCTGTCCCTTGCCCTTTGTTCCTCTTTTGATATTTACGTCCTCCCCTTCTCGTATGTCTCCGTCTTGCCCGCGTCCAGCACGGGGCCTCACCCCTAAAGGGGGTTTCTGACAAGGAACTTGTTTTTGACTGCTAGAAGCTTCATCACCTGATGTCGAAGGTAATTCATTAGACGAATAATTATCCATCACGTCCCTTGTGTCACGGAAAAATCTCTGCTGTCTATTTCTGGTTTTAACCTCCATATCTCCTGATAGCCAACGATAGACCCTTCTTTCCTCATAATCTTTATTTACCATTTCAAATTTACATTTTTTAAACAGAATTAGATCCTTTTTATAATTCTCCACTTGTTTTTGCAATTTATCTAATTCACTTGTGCCCCGGTCTCCTTGTAACTGTGAAGCGTTCTCTTTAAAATAGTCTGTAATCTTTTGTTTGATGAGTGTCATTTCTCTAGCAGATTCCTCCACCACTAACGTCATTAAGTCCAAGGAGCACTTGTTGAGAACGGCTATCCACCATCTCACAAACTCTTTGTTGTGTCTCCCTGTTGTCGGGGTATTACGGATCCGGAAGCCTCTCGGGATCTTTTTCTCTCTCAAATATTCTGATAGGGTGATGCCATGCAAGAGATAATCAATCTCCTTTTTCTTATACTTTATTAGATTATTTATAATCTCTTCAAATGATATCTCTCCAATAGTATCTACCAGCCTTTCTTTAAATAAGACAGACTCCACTTCACTCTCTGAGAAACTAAGTGTCTCCCCAGTCGGGACTTCTGTCCAAGAAAAGCCGCTGGCTTCATCCATAATATGCTACTCAGCAGACTCCACTGTATCCACTATATAACACGCACCGTCTCACTTCTCACTTGTAGCAATACTGATATTTATCCAAACAAATCACTGATCTCTGCTGGCAGTATAATTATAATTCAAAGCAGGCAATTGTTTAATTCAACCCCTCATCTGTATAATCAAAAAATGCTCTGTAATGCAGCAAACAGTCCTGTTGGTATATTCAGTACACATATAGGTCAGGTGCAGGCAAGTAAAGCATCTTCAGGGGGGTGCCAGTTACCCAAAGGTACACAGACTCTGTAGCCTCTGTAACCTCTATATAGTCCATCAATAGGTACGGCACACTCCATCCATGATCATATGCTGCGGTGCCCGTAATAATAAAGCATATAAGTATCCAAAGAACGGCACTCAGCGGACTTTGAAAAAACCAACTCCACACCACCTTGGTAGCAACGTTTCGGGCTTTATTGCCCTTCGTCAGGCTGCACAAACATCACCAAAATATAACAACCATCTTACCTTAAATGCCCACTCTTGTCCACTGGCACGCGCCGGGCCCCACTGGTCACTTCCCGTCCCGCGTGCAAGGCTTCCGGTGAAACCAGATGCGCATCATCATGTCGATGACGTCATCATCACCATGGAAAGGCATCGGGTTTCCATGGTGATGATGACGTCATCGACGTGATGATGCGCATCCGGTTTCACCGGAAGCCTTGCACGCGGGACGGGAAGTGACCAGTGGGGCCCGGCACATGCCAGTGGGCAAGAGTGGGCATTTAAGGTAAGATGGTTGTTATATTTTGGTGATGTTTGTGCAGCCTGACGAAGGGCAATAAAGCCCAAAACGTTGCTACCAAGGTGGTGTGGAGTTGGTTTTTTCAAAGTCCGCTGAGTGCCGTTCTTTGGACACTTATATATATATATACATATACTGTATATATATATACACTTCATAGATGGAAATAGAGTAAACAGTTTTGAATGTAATATATATATTATAAATGTGTAAGGCTTAGTCATTGTGCATTTTAGGAGAATCATGTGTCCTTGGTTACAATAAATATTGAGTTTGGAAAGCAATCATTGAGCAGCAACTAGACAAATTTAGCAATAGGCAAATAGAATTTGAATAAATCAAGTTTCATAAGTTTAGAAGACATCAATAATGTTGAGAGTAATAGCTGATCAATGCCTTTGCTTTGATCACCATCTCTCACTCCCACATCCAAGATATCTGTTATACTGCACCACTTTTCTGGAATTCACTCCCTCACCAAATGAGCCTATCAACCCTCATCATTAATCACTATTCAACTCCTCTGGTCACTCACCACCACCCTCTCCCAGTGCACCCCCATTGTTACGCCCCTTACTCCTAGGGGCGTATCCAATTAGCAGAGCTAAAGTAGCATTGCTTATTGATCGCGATGGGGCTAACCTATTTGCCCCAAAGTGCTGCCCGATGCCAGCACTTATTATGGATATTTTTCAGGACCTGATGTCCCCAGAAAAATAATCCACGATAAGTGCCATTTTTTCACCCCCAAAAAAGCCAAAAACACAGGTCTGCAAACTTATCACGGACTTTATGTGTTTTCATGAGATATATCCTATTATTTTGTTCAAAATAATAGGATAGGGTGAACAAAAACATTAGCAAAAAATCTAATTTTTTTCGTCGATCTGTGGAATTCATTAGTGCCCAAACAAGGTTCAGGGCTAATTGGATACTGCTCTTAGACTGTAAGCCCTCATGGGTGGGGGCCTTCTCCCTTGTTCTATCCTCCTACAATGATCCGTGTTCCCCTATCACCAACAAGTGACTATGATCATGCCTGGCTGACCATTTGTTAAGGACAGGTTAATTAAATGCTTATTTACTCCTGTTCCTCTTCTCCTTCCCTGTGCTTATTTATCATTACTAGTATTTACTAGAAATAGTACATCAATGTACCCAGTCTATCCCTTCCTCCTTTTCTCCCACCCTACCTTTGGTTCTATCATTGAGTTAAATGTTTTTTCATGTTATCCAATATATTAATGTATTATTTTGCTGTTTATTATCTGTATGGCAATGTTGATACCTTATGGCACCATATTAAAAAAATAATAATGGTGATCATTAATAATTAATAGGTGCTTAACATAGCACAAATATTTATATTATAAATTAAGGGGCCCAGATATTACATTACAATAATAAATGGGCAATATTAGTATTCCTACTTATAATGGGCAACAATACTATTACTGATATTAGGGTCCATATATTATTTTAGCATGATAAAGGGGGGCACATATTTTAATTTATCATGATAAAGTGGTATATAAATTGATGTGTTTTAATAAAGGAGAGTAGGGGGAGCAGTTATAATTATTATTATTATTTTATAATATTATATTATTATGAATTATTTATTTAAAGGGCACACATTTTCTCTTTTTATCCTGTCATCCACCAGACAGGCATGGTACAAAAGTTTGACTGACAAAAGGTTGACACTGCAAAAGGACAACAGGGCTAAAAAGTTGACAGGTTGAAATGGTTGACATACAAATGGTCAACACAAATTGTCAACACATTTTTTTGTTTGTTTTTTTGTTTCACCCTAATCCTAACCCTAACCCTCCCCCTAGTACATAACCCTAATCCTCCACCTATTGTCCAACCCTAACGCTAGTGCCTTAATTTAACCCTACCCTAATCCTAACCCTCCCTAGTGCCTAACCCTAACCATCCCCTATGGCAGCCTCACCTTAACCCTTCCCCAAGTGCCTAACATTAACTCCTAACCCTTACCCTAATCTTAACAATGTTGAAAAATGCATTCATGTCAACCATTTTGAGTCGACTATTTGTACCTGTTGGCCTTTTAGCCCTGTCGATCTTTTGCGCTGTCAACGTTTGTCCAGTCAACTTTTTTTGCTATTTAACTTTTGTCCCTGTCACCTTTTTGCATGTAGACCATTTATTGTCAACCTGTTGACTGTCGACCTTTTTATTGTTGATCTTTTATCTGGATACCCCAGCAGACAGGGATACGAGCTAATATGACAGGAGGTTTGTAATCACTGCACATTAATGCAAATCTCTGGCAATTTGAATTTTCCAAACTGCTAAATGATAATTCTGAAGGTTTGGAGGGTAAAATTCCCAGCCATGTGCAGCGAGTACAACCCCTGCTGAAAAACTGGCATTAATAAATTAAAGTAAATCAAAATAAGTTTAGTAAGGCAAATAAACAAAAGGATCTGAGTTACTGTAAGTGCTGAGATGCTTGGGTTGATTTAAAGCTGACGGGTACATAAAATTTAATTTATTTGGTTGACAGTTTAACACAGGTAATAATAGTTGCTGACATATAGAAGTTAAATATATGATACATGTTCTGATTTCAGTCATATGATATTCAGATATAACAGAGGTTAATAATGGTTGTAGTTACAGTAAGATCAATGGTGTGAGGAGCATATTGCATTAGGCTGTACACCTTATGAAATCTAGAGAGGGATACCCTGCAATGAGGGGCATGTATAGCACTAGCCAGGTGTGTGTCTAGTGTGTATTACTTTTGCACACCTTCTTACAATTGACAGCAGTGCATCATTGCATCAATGGTCAAGCGCCAGTGACAACTCTCTTTTTTACTTTTTTCATTTCATCAATTTCCTCTCATTATCATGTTCCCCTAATCTCATCTCATATATTTTCTCACCCAATCTTTAGCCATATAATCATATCCCCATCAATTCCTCCAACTCTGTTCCTTTTTCGGAACTTGAGGAATAGACCTGACATTTAATTTTTACAAAATTATGTGAAAAATTCATGTTAATTTTCACCTATTTTTGTAAAAAATAAGTGATGATGAATATACCTTTTTAGCAATTAACAATTATGCCAAACAGTAATCCCTCCTATTGGGGGGAGATGTATCAAAGTTTGGAGATAGATAAAGTGCAGAGAGATAAAATATTAACCAATCAGCTCTTAACTGTCATTTTGCAGGTGGTAGGAGAGATTTATCAAAGCTTGGATAGAATTAAGGACTAACCAATCAGCTTCTAACTGTCATGTTACAGGCTGTATTTGAAAAATGGATAGAGTTAGGTTTTCTATCGTGCGCTCCACTTAACGTATCCAGCGTGGGTTTTGGGAGCTGCTTTTGTTGGTGAGGTCACCACTCTTCTAAATTACATATAGATTTATTTGGGGCAGCTAGCGCTCACCTTTGGATTTAGGACTGTTTATAAATGAGTGGCATAAAAAATATTCTTTTAATGAACAATCTTTGGGTGAATGAAAATCAATATAGAAAAACTCACAATTATAGAAACAGACAGACTCACAAATACTTACAGGGAGACATGGAGGGAAAGGGGAGGGATGATGGTGAGGGAGGATATAAAAAGGTATATATACTGTATATTGAATGAGTATCCAAATTAAAAAAAAATTATATATAGAGAGAGAGAGAGAGAGAGAGAGAGAGAGAGAGAGAGAGTATATAAAAATATTGAAAATTAAAAATCAGGATAAAAATGTCAGTTTCAAAAGAATAAGTCTTATAAAACCAGGTAAGTGAATAAATGAAGTTCCAATGGTTGAGAAGTATATAAAAATATTTAAAATTAAAAATCAGGATAAAAATGTCAGTTTCAAAAGAATAAGTCTTATAAAACCAGGTAAGTGAATAAATGAAGTTCCAATGGTTGAGAAGTAAATCAGAAATATATGTAGGATAATGTCCTTATCCCAAATACATGCTTGTATGAATAAAACTTCCTGTTGGGGGTTCTGAGTTGTGTTGCGGATAATACAGACTGTCAGTTTTGCAGTAACTGACAGTCTTGCCCAGCAGTGTAGGGGTGGTGAGGTAAGTGTTTTCAGATAGCGCTCACATGCACTACTGCATGGCAGTGCCCGTGTAGCATCTTCTTTGTGGTTCAGAGGGGGAATTCTGGTGATGTGGAGGGTGTTCAGGTGGACAGCACATGTGACGGGTGTGCCGCTTGCAAGGCCGTGCTCCCGAAATCCCACAGCTACTACAGTCTTCCCGTAAAACACGAAGCACTTCTTACCTTCACCCACGGCTTTGCCTGCCACGGGTACTCGCCATTACTTTATCTGCTCCACGTAGTCCAGTGCTCCCTGGTGTGCAGTCTGCAGGTAATGGGTCCAATGCATTTCAGCCAGCTGCGGTGGCCTTCTTCAAGGATCTGTATTTGAAAAATGACAGTTAGGAGCTGATTGGTTGGTACTCTCCACTTTCACTCTCCAAAACTTGATATATCTCCCCCATTTTGCCAAAAAGAACTGGACAGTGTATTTTATATATAACATGTACAAATTACTGCACTCCTCTGTCTTCTCAACAGAATATCTGCAGCTCTGGTCATTTTTCTGACAAGCATGAACACAGCATGCAGCATTATGAGTGCACACGAGTTAAATACCTGTGAATTTATTAGAGGAAAAGTGGTTACATACAAATTAAGAGAGGCAGATGGACAGCATGTGATATAACTGTGTACCTTAACTAATTTATCAATTACTTTGAAAAAAAAACACTCAGAAATAGCCCAGTGCCTAGTGTAACAGCAACATACCAACTGCAATATTATATCCATCGTTGAGTTAACATCCTGGCATCCTCTTGCCCAGCATAACATGTTCTACACACCTCATGTACACTATATTTCTTTGTACACAATGCATTGTACAGTAACCAGCATTATAACCACATGCCCATCACAGCCTCATACCTACAATCTTATATATAAAATTAATTGGTCTGTTTGTTTGTCCATCCGGTTATGCATTCGGGCACCCATGCACCATTTGGGATGAAGCCAATGTGGTCTAGTTTGGTCCTGGCCAGGTTTTAGGGGGGGTTAGGGTCCTGGTCGGACCTCCCTTGGTGTACGCTGGGCAGAATTTTAACCCCATGAGCCTGTTCTGAGCCTTTCACTGGATAAATTTGGACACAAACTTCACAGAGTGGTAACATTGGATCCCAGAAGACATACTAGGGAGTTGAGGCCCCAGTCAGACCTCCCGTTGGTGTACGCTGGTTAGAATGTTGACCTAGGGATGGTGGTCAGAACTCAAAGAGGGGCTGCAATTGGTCTGGGATGCCTAATGGAGCGATTGAGGTCACAGTAAAACCTCACGGCAGAGTGCGCTGGGCAGAACTTTGACCCAGGGAGCCTTCCACTGGATGGATTTGGATGACATCATATAATAAAACTTAGTAACTTGAAGATTTAGACCCGGGCAATGCCGGATACTTCAGCTAGTATTATTATTATTATTTTCCTTAATTTATATGGCACCACAAAGGCTCTGCAGTACGGAAACAGTATGAACAAAAAAAAGAAAAAGTGATTTACAGTACATAACATTACAGGACATGGTTTGTAGAAATTGCTGTATCAACAGTCATAATATCCAAATAGGCAGCAGGGCGGCAGAACTTAAGGGATATGTGCCATTGTAACCAAAGAGGAAGAGCTGATGGTAAAAGTGGGGGAAGAAAAAGCACATGAGTGGAAAGGGCCCTGTTCATGAGAGCTTAGAGTCTAAAGGGGAGGGGCGGACAGATGGGTGAATCAGATGGGAAAGACAATGAGCAATGAACATGGGGCAGTGGGTTAAGGTGAGATCTGAAAAGATTTGATAAAGAAGCGGGTCTTGAGAACCCATTTCAAGTTTTTTAAAGTGGAGGAGAGTTTGATAAAGAGAGGGAGAGAGTTCTAGAGAAAAGGAGCAGTATGAGCAAAGTCTTGGAGACAAGAGTGGGAGGAAGTAATCAGTTGGGAGGAGAGGCGGCATTTAATGTATGTGTGGAGCAAAGTTGGCAGCTGGGAGATTGAAGGGACATTAGGTCAAAGATTTAAATAGGAGAGAATTGGGTAAGGACTTTGTAAGTGAGTGTAAAGAGTTTGAATTGGGTTCTAAAGGGGAAGTGGAGCCATTGTAGAGCCGTGCAGCAGCATTGAGGACAGATTGGAATAGAGACTGCCAAGCATAGTCAAATTGCCATTCAGTCCCAACAATCAACTATCTGCTTACCTTTACCCCCATATATCTTGGGGGAGTATAATCGTTTCTCCACATTAGAAGAGATGAGAACACCTTTATCTGATGGATTAAAATCCATCGGATAGTAGGCACTGTGGACCTCATTCAGAGTCGGTCGAAGTGGCCGCACGGTCGTACGCAGCCGATGTTCGCTGATCTGCGCATGCGTACAGTTCGCAATGCACATGCGCAAACTAGCGGCTACGATCAGAAATTTCTCTCTCCTTGAACACCGCCAGGTCGGTAGTTTGAGTGACAGATTGCGGCGTTTGTGGGTGGTAACATGGGAAGGTGCTTGAAAACGGGGGTGTGGAGATCCGAACGCAGGCGTGTCTCATTATGCGAACGTAGTAGTGTCATGGCACACGTGACAGGGGAGGTTTTACACTGACATGATCGTAGAGCTTAAGAGAAGGTCAGGTCAACCTTTAGCTCTACGACCAGTTCCGATGGCATACGATGCTCGCGATTAATCCTTATGTAGCCGGAGATGACGCACTATGCGTACGAGATGTGGGCGTATCCACCCCTTGGTCGGCCAGCTAACGATCCGACCTTAGGGACGCAACATGCGTGTGCATCATTTGCATATTCGGCCCCTTTTTCTATACGACCGTGCGGCCGCTTCGACCGACTCTGAATGAAGTCCTGTGTTTTCATCCAATAACATAATTAGGTTTCCATCCAATATAAAACCTAAGTGTACTCACTACTCAGTCAGAGAAAGTACCATGAGTTCAAGCACAGAATCAAAAGTGCACTCATAATAAAATAACACAGCTTCTATTGCTAAGGAGCAGTAGTTTCACCTACTTGAACCATTTGTTGCTGTGACTGTGAAGACTGAAGCTGAGAGGTTAGTAATACCTCTTTTACACCACAGCTAAAATTTGGGTTATTGCAGGATTAATATGGGTTGCTGCTAGGTTTAAAAGGGGCAAGGGTTGAATTCCTCGGTCGAGGGACCAGGCAATCCAACCAGGGTAACTGGCAGAGTTTATCATGGGAATGACCCGTGTACCCCTGCAGTGTAAACGAGTTGGGTCATACGACTCGAGACCCATTCACAACATGGGGACTTCTGGGTGTCTCGGCTCGTGGAGATCATGTCATCTCCAAGTGCCAGCAGAACAGTTCCATTGCACCCGTGTGCTCCAACCAGGGAACTGGGTCTGGGTCTGGGAACCATGTTCCAAAAACTGGGTCCGACCCAGGCCTGTAGTGTAAAAGTGATATTAGACTGCTCGGCCTCCATGCAGTATTGCAGCATTGTGGCATGATGTTAGTCATAGGCTTTGGAATAAAAGGTTGAATAGCCACCATGAATTGCACTGTACTATTTAAATTGTATATTTTTTTGTCTAGGAAGTGCATGCAGGGAACATAGTGTTTGTAATTGCACAATATTTATGCTGTATCGGTTAGTGAAGGTTGCGAACAATTTCACATTTATGTTTGTGACAGCTTTATGTTCTTCAGTAAAACTGTCCAAATGACTCTGGACAAGGCACTTTTTTATAATTTGTTCAGCTGTTTAAGAATGTAATACTTTGTTTTGTTTTTGTGTATCAGTTTCAAGAATGGCACAATAATTGCTAAACAGTATGTAAAATATTTAGATGAAGTGTTACTGCCATCTACAGACTTTTATTTAAACTCTTTACTATTAATCTTGACTTCACACAAATTATTAATTTTGGCCATGTCCTATACGTGTTACTAGATTAACACATGCCAAAACATTGGGCTGTAGTATTGTAAAATTGCTGATTTTTTAAAATTAATTATTGGTTTCTGAGACAAAATATTCTCTATCACTATACACATAATAATAATAATAATAATAATAATAATAATAATAATATTATTAATAATAATAATAACAATAATAATAATGCTGTACTACTTTAAATGTAAGAAAATGTTATACTCAATTAAAATGACCATGTACTTCAGAAAAGGAAAAAAATATTATTTCTACAAACTTTAGTATTTCCATAAAAAAATATACTGAACACATCAGGTCTGCTGAAATTACTCAGGAGCTAATATTTTTTTTTAAATCTGATAAGAAAACACAATTTATACTTTTTGTTTTAGTATGTAATGATTTTCTTTTTGCATCAGAAGGTAGGATTGATTTCCTTACAATCTTTAAAATGAGATCAACATCTAACATTCCATTTTAAACCAGGCAGAAGTGCTAAAGAGTCTTTATATTCTAAAACTGAACAAGGAGATTTATCCAAACATCTCTGGGGCTTTAATACTGGATATCCATAATTCTCTGAATTGTATTCCCTTCACAGTGATATTTTGTAATTCTCTTCTATTACCCTTGCTAAACATTAATGAGATAAAAAGATCCCATTATGGCGATTGATGTTCTCCAAATTAAATGCACATTTCAATGTACAAAGCTGTCTGCTAATTTAAAAACCTAGCAAGTAACATGGCATCATGATCATGGTCATCGCTCAGCTGGGATCAGATAGCATTTTTATCTATTCATTGGATTTAACAAGACAAGAGATGGAAGCAGAATACAAAGTGTGGACAGATTATCCTGCTTCCCCTTTTGACCACTTCTTGGCAGTCTCTGCAAGAAAGTAAAGGCTTCACGTTGTCATAGAAATAAACCTCAAGGTCAAAGGGGCATATGGAAGGACGGACAATGACAAAGGAGCATCTGAGAGGCCATCTGGATGAATGACCTGACATAATTAGTCATTAATCCCACTCTGGGGAACAATAGAGTTTTCCAAGAATGTGCTTGGACTTTGATCGTGGTCAGGGAGATCTCATGGGGAATAGGAAAGAAAGCTCCACTTTGTAACTAAGCAGATTAACACAGCATGCTGTTAACTAAGGAAGAGTAAAGCAGTGGCGTCCAGTGGGATATATGTATATTTTACATATCGTACTGTTCTTTTCTCAAGTGAGTTTGGTCTTCCAGAGAACCATGTGTTCATCAGATTAGCTGCTGGTTAACATTTCTTTTACAGTACCACAATGAAATGAAAGGTAAAGCCTAAAAACATTCGATTAAAATCCTTAGATAGCAGATGGGAAGATAGCAGAGTGGCCAAAGGCATCAGTGAGCTTGGTTTACAGGTGTCAATATTTACTGATCTGAGTTTGCCATGATTCCTGTGGGAAAAGAAAAGATTTTAGATAATCTTTAAGACATCAGCAATCAGCTCAGTCATGAATCACAGAGTTAGGATGATAAAACATGGGATGAGCTATCTCTCCATCTGTCTTTCATAGTGAAATGGTGGAACACTGGCATGTCAGTCTGAATATGGAGATAAAAACAGCATATATTATACATTTAACAATAAATAAAAGAAATACAATAAAAAAAAAATGCTAAGTAAATATAAATAACTAAAAGGTTTGTGTCTGTTTTCTAAATGTTACTTTTGAAAAAGGTTCAACCTTTCAGAAATAAAACATGTAAAAATGTGTTTAACTTTTACTGAGTATGTTGTCTTCACACTAAAATAGTAAATACAATTATCTTAATTCATAATAAATGGGACCAATAAATGGCTTGCCATCCAAACAGTGTAAATTGAAAAATAATTCTCAGATTGCTTCAAGCCCAGCTGTAGTCATTCCTGCACTAGGAATGTCCAGGTTAGAAGAGCATACAAAGCCACATTGGAACTAATTAATTTGTAACACTTAGGTCTTCTTTTTAACTAAAGAGAGCAATTATCACAATCACTCATCCTCTAGTGAGCTTACTACACCATCCTATTAGAAGCCACGATCAGCAGCAATGTTTGATAAGATTAATGTCAGCAATGTTCAATAAGTAAATGATGATAATTAAAGAAAGCTAGGTATATTATTAACCAATCATGTTACTGTGCTCCTGTTGCTGAAGTTTGACAGTTGCACCAGCTCTGAGTATGCGGAAATTGACACTCCTCCAAAACTTTTTATAAAAGTGCTTTTCTATGTCCACTTTGCCTCACATAAAAAAAAATCTTCAAACACATAAGTCTCCGCATGTAATCAAGGCAGTCCCTTAGTCCTTTCATTTGTATAATTAATTCAAGCCATAATTGAGGCTAAACCAAGCAGTATTTTAGGAGAAAAATTAAAAAGTGAAATTTCAAGAAAGAATTGGTTTTAAATAGATTTCCAACACCCTACAAACCTAGACACACTACAGGTTTACAGCACCTTTAAGTGTTCTGGGTGGACCTATTAGACACAGTGGTGCAAAGCCAATATCTATTGTGGTTTCATTCCAGTATATTTTATATGAAAAGATTTGGTGGGGTTGCATACATATTTTTTCTATGCATTGTCTATACTATTCAATTATTCTCTTAGCTAAATCAGGCTTGATTTAGGACATTAGTGGGCCCAGGGTCAATATTTAGGCAAACAAATAAAATGCAAGTGTACTTCTAGCAAAGGTTTAAATTAATGGTTTTTAGCATTCCTGCTGTAGAGCCAAAAAAAACCTTTAGGACCTTTTATACCTAGGGGCTGATTCAAAGTGATACCTATACCAGCAACTTACATAAACTTGCCTGCCCATGTCCAGAAAAGCATCCACCACATGTATATACTGCTATGCATATGTGTTATTCTGGAAATTATGACTGCTTGTACCTTGTGAGATAGTATGTGGTTTAAAGTAATTTTCAGGTGTTTTAATTCAATTTAGATATTTAAAGGGAAGACTGTGTTTTTAAAGGGCAGCAGATATTACTGTACTTACTGGGATTTTGGCCCTATCATTTGCACCCCAAAATAAAAAAAGTTGAACAAATTATAAATTTTTTCAGGTTAAAAAAAAAATCTTAAGTGTATTAATTAAGTTTATACAGTATAATTAAAGGGAAGACTATGGCCCTCATTCAGAGCCGTACGCTCTGAGCAGAGCGCACGCTCTGAATGAGGGCCGGGCTCCATTTTCATGGAGCGTCCTCCTGGACGCTCGTATAGCTGTGGGTCACCACCCACAGGCTATATGAGCGTGCATTGTGATGGTCACGATGGTCGAGACCATCGCGACCATCAAATTTGCGAGCCGGAGCCTGCAGTTGAGGTTTTCAACCGCAAGCTCCGGAGTGATTTTGGCTCTATCAGAGCCAAAATCACTCCCACTGACATCACTAGTGATGTCAGTGGGCCGGCTTCTGACGGGAGGCGTTCCCGTGGGAACGCCCCCATCAGGGAGGCACGCCCACCAAACGGGGCGTGCTGTCAATCAACATTGACAGCACGCCCCCTTTGATCGGACACAACGAGCAAAGGACTTTCCTTCGCTCGTCGCGTCTGGCGCATGCGCACGACGGAGCTCCCTCCGTCGTGCGCATGCTCAGTCCATAAAATCGACCCACTTGCGAGCGGACAGCCACTCGCGAGTGGGTCTGAATCAGGCCCAATGTCTTTGAGAGATAGTATATATTATTATACTTAATGGGTGTTGTGGCCTCATCAGCCTAATCAGCTTCACCCCAAAAAAATAATGAAAGAGGGAAAAAAATTGTCTGCGGTTTAAAAATTTTTTAATTATTTTATAACTCAATTTCTTATAACTATAAGGGAAGATTGTATGTGTTTTTGAGAGGCAACATATATTACTCTACTTGCTGGGTGTGGTGTCCTCATCACCATCACCCCCAAAATAATAAAAGTCTCTAGTGTTTAAATTCTACTAAAGAGAAGACTTTGTGTTTTTGAGAGCCAGTATATATTACTCTACTTACTGGGTGTTGTACCAGTCAGTTGCATCCCCAAAAAAAACAAAAGTAGAAAAAATATTTTTTTCTGGTTTAGAAAAATCACAAGAGAAGACTGTGTTTTTGAGAGGTAGTGTAGATTACTGTACTTACTGGGTGTCATGTTCCTGTCAGCTGCACCATAAAATAATAACATTTAAAAAATATTTTGTTTTCTTAGTTTAAAAAAAAAGATTCCCAAGTATTTTATTAAAACTGAATGGTAAAAGTAACAGTTGCTAATTTCCCTATCTAATTGTAAGTCCACTTGGTGTGGTGGCAGTTACAATTTCAAGTAGAGTAGCTTTACTCCTGTCCTGGTGTAAATCATTCATGAATCAGTCTAAAGAAAATCAGGAGCATTCCAATACTAGTGCTGGCAGTCAGGGCTGCCAAGAGAGGGGCCCAGCTGGGGCCAGGTCTGATGTCACCCTCCTTCCCTCTAACCTGTCAGCAGCTCAGTACATGCTTCTATGTGCTGGTCTGCAGTGGGAGACCAGGGAGACTGCTGCCACTGAGCAGCAGCAGTCTCCTCTCCTCTGGCTGTGGGGGGGAGTAATCACACTGATACCACCCCCCTGGATTTGCACCAGGCTGAGGGGCTCACAGTGCCCCCCTCTCCAGCAGGCAAAAAGTGTTTTTTATTTTTATTCTTTCTAATGGGGCATGGCCATGCTTCCCTCAATTAGGCCCACCCCCGATAGGAATAGGGCCCATGCCTGCTCTCTATGGCCCTCCTGTCAGTCATAACTGTTCTTCAACATTTACTTTTAAAGAAGGACATTAGGTAAGAAGGTGTAAGAATGGGAACTACAAATCTAAACAATGTGTGACAATATTTAAGAAAACTTCACTTCTACTATGAAGGGAAAAAAACTACATTAAATGTAAAATTTCCAAAATGCCATACACCACACACAGTGGCAAGGAAAGGCTCAGCCTCAGACCTTTCTTTGCGAGTTGTGGTCTTTGTACTGCTCTTTCATGCGCTGGAATGCCTATTGTGAAAGTCATTGTCAAACACAGGCAAGAATCCTCTATAACCTCTCATGCATGACCTTCTTGCTCTGAGTCTAGATGTGTCACCTCTAAAACCGGCAAATCAGTGCTCAAAAAAGGGCACTAAGGCTGAAGAACAAATGTTGTGTTCACAAACTTCACAGATTCTTGAGAAGAATCTAAGGTTGCCCACAAGTGCTATATCTGACATTTCTGATTTTGAGGCTGTAATTCTAGAGAAGCCTCTTTACTCCATTTCTAAACCCTCTGCAAACGGTTGAGGGGATAACTGTGTATCTGACGCTAATGTGGATGATGATGAATGTATTGAACAAGTAGATGAAATTCAGGAGGATGATGTTGTTTGTGTCAAAGTAAGCTGTTGTGAAAAGGAAAGTCGTGATGGTCGTGATGTTCTGATGGTGGTGATCCGATATTGTGATGTTTGAAAAATTAAAAAATATTTATAGTTTCTTAATAAAAATAATTTTGGATAAGTTGAAATGCATGTTCTACACCAAATTCACTCATAAAAAACCCAACAATTTCAGAACGTTTTTAGAAGAAAAAAATTGTCAGTTAAGTGGGTAAACTGCCATCCTGTCTGCCACTGCTGTGCCACTATGTTTCATAGATGTGCTATATTCTTTTAAACTGCTATGTGTTTGTGCCTCTGCTCTGTTGCTTTGTTTAGCCAGCCAGCTCACTGGAGCCTTTGGCTAATATGGGTAAAAACAACATTGTAAGCTGTGAGGTTGTCAAAATTTACTGGAAATGAATCCTATTGAAATTAATATTAAAATTAGAAAGTGAATTATGAATTTAAAGCGATGTGCACAGAACCCTATGCACTAAGAAAAAACAATGATGTGGTGCGCAATATAATATTGTCAGAAAAGATGTAATTTTTACTTCAACAGTTCCTCATTTTGTCATGAACTTATGCAAGTATCATTAGTGGAATATGACATTAGCGCTCCCATCCCTCCCCTGCCATAAATGTGTTAATAAAAGAGGATTTGGTGGTCTGTTTATCATTGGGGACCAGGAGGTTCCCGATAATTAAGCATCCAATTCGCTGTGAGTAGCAATGGTGAATCCAAAAACACCAGAGCAATTCAGCATTGCTCCCGTGTGAAGACAGCTGATTCGAAGATCAGTTGTCCCCGCGACTCCTATCACTGCTACTTTGGCATTGGTGAAAGTTAGCACTGCCAAGTCTGCCTTGTGTTTTGCACAAAGTGTCCGACTTCCACTGGAAGGAGCCAAACAGGAGAGGAGGGATCCCTCTTCACAACCCAGGACTCCTTCCCATAGGCAAGGAGCAGGCAGTGGCGTAACTAGGGTAGGGCGGGCGGGGTTCATGCCCTGGGCGCCGTTGGACCGGCGGCGTGGGGGGGCGCCGTTGGACCGGCAGCGCGGGGGGGTGCCGCCGGCCACGGTACCGGCCTGCCCGCCCTAGTTAGCCAGTGTAGCGCCGACCGCAATGAGTGCGGTCAGCGCTACACATTTACACAGGACCGGCGCTAGGCTTCCAGCGCCGGTCCTGTGCTGCACGCCTGAGCCCGTTCCCTCCCCCAGGAGGCGGGATCAGGCTGTGCATAACACACGCATCGCCGCCAGCGCTGGCGGCGATGCGTGTGTTAAACAGCAGCCAATGAGAGTCAGATAGACTCTCATTGACTGCTGCAGCACCCACTGCAAGAGCCGGACTTCCGTCCGGCTCCTGCAGTGGGTAATGGGACTGACGTCATGACGTCTGTCCCATAATGCTGAGCGCGCCTGCCCGGGCGGGAGCGGCATCACGATCAGGACCAGGAGCAGGAGCAGAGATTCAGGAAAGTATATTTTTATAGATATATATATTTAATTTTTTTTGTAACCTATCTGCACAACGGGGAGGGGGGTGGCTACTACTGGGGGGACCTCTACTGGGGGAGGGGTGACTACTACTGGGGGGACCTCTACTGGGGGAGGGGTGGCTACTACTAGGGGGATCTCTACTGGGGGAGGGGTGGCTACTACTGGGGGGACCTCTACTGGGGGAGGGGTGGCTACTACTGGGGGCACCATTGGGAGCACCTACTCTACTGGGGACTACTACTTAGGGGGGAACTACCACTGGGGGCATTATGAAAGGGGCCTACTAGAGGCACTGCACTCGGGGGACCACTACTGGGGGCAATAATAGGAAGGGCCACTACAGGGGGCACTGGATAGGGGGGATCACTACAGGGTGCCTGCATAAGGGGACCACTACTGGGAAAACTGCATGGGGGGGACTACTGCTGGGGGCACTAAATAAAGGGCGCTGCATAGGGGGGGGACTAC
The DNA here is from genome assembly GCA_031769625.1 of Taudactylus pleione. Lineage (NCBI taxonomy): Eukaryota > Metazoa > Chordata > Amphibia > Anura > Myobatrachidae > Taudactylus > Taudactylus pleione. The sequence continues at coordinate 37,027,952 of JAUIMM010000014.1, forward strand.
TACTGGGGGCACCATATAAAGGGCACTGCATAAGGGGATAATGCTACTGGGCGCACTGCATTGTGGGGACTGCTACTGGGGGCACTGCATAAGGGGAACACTACGTGGGGCACTGCATTTGGGGGGGACACTACTGGGGGTACTGTATAAGGGGCACTACTATGGGCCTGCATAAGAGGGACCACAACTGCATACTGGGGGTACTGTATAAGGGGTACTACTGGGGTTAAGGTGCATATGGATAGGAATGTTCAGCGTGAAAATAAAGGGGTGTGTCATGTTGGCACGCCCCATTTTTAAGTGACCACGCCCATTTTTCCCCATATCTGTGTGTTAGGGAGGGGGGGGGCTCCGCTTTCAAATTTGCCCTGGGCTCCAAATACCCTAGTTACGCCACTGGGAGCAGGGTCCAGGAATCAGCTCCATCTGAAGATGGCGAAGGTTCCCTCTATCAAGTTCCGAAAATTTAGTATTTTTGGAGCTTGATGAATTTAGGTCCCTGTAAAATTGTATGGTGACAATGGGCCAGATTGGAACTGAAAGGAAAGCAGGAGATATCCATGTGCTACTTTTATAATAAATTGCCCCATTACTGCTCTATTGGTCGCTAGGCGATCTGCATGCCGGATGACGTCTCGCATTGCTGGGAGCACAGGATGATTCTCCATTAATATGATTGGTGCGTCACCTCTTTTATCCCTGGTAGCATCCTCACAGCCTTGCTGGCTTTAGCATTTCCGTACGTGCCTTTCCGGTTCCTGTGGCAAGATTCCTCATCAGCATTGTTGTTCTTCCACCGCGGTCTCCACAAGGCCGCATCAATTCCTCCGGCTGTACTGTATTAGCCACACCATGGCTAACTTAGCCGCTCACGGTCTCCACAAGGCCGCATCAATTCCTTTGGCTGTATTAGCTGCACCACGGCTAACTGAGCTGCACCACGGGTTCCACAAGGCTGCATGAATTCCTCCAGCTGTATTAGCTGCACCACGGCTAACTGAACTGCAGCAAGGTCTCCACAAGGCCGCATCAATTCCCCTGGCTGTATTAGCCACATCACAACTAACTAAGACACACCACTGCTAACTAAGTCGCACCATGGTCTCCACAATGTTGCATCATTATCACTGGCTGCACAAGCTGCATCAATTCCACATCAGCTATAACAGCTGCATCAATACCACCGGCTTTACAAGCCACATCAATTCCTCCAGCTATACCAACTGCATCAATACCACCGGCTGCACAAGCCACATCAATTCCACCAGCTATACCAGCTGAATCAATACCACCGGTGGCACAAGCCACATCAATTCCTCGCCAGCTATACCAGCTGCATCAATAGCACCGGCAGCACAAGCCACATCAATTCCTCACCAGCTATACCAGCTGCATCAATACCACTGGCAGCACAAGCCGCATCAATTCCTAATCAGCTATTCCAGCTGCATCAATATCAGTGGCTGCACAAGCCACATCAATTCCACATCAGCTATACCAGCTGCATCAATACCACAGGCTGCACAAGCCGCATCAATTCATCATCAGCTATACCAGCTGCATCAATACGACCGGCAGCACAAGCCGCATCAATTCCTCATCAGCTATACCAGCTGCATCAATTCCAAGCCATATTACACAAGCCATATCAAATTTCTCCAGCTATACCAACTGTATCAATTCCAGTAGCATTTCCAGTTGCATCTATACCACCAGCTGTATTAGCCGCATTACATCTCATCTGCTCCAATTGTCTCTCGTGATACTCTGGTCTTCCTAGGTAAACTGTGTAAACCACTACTACTCCATGTTTAAGTCCAGGCGGCCACCTAAGTACCGGTGAACATAGTTAGTTCTAAGGGAACAGCGGGTGGCTGTTATTGGCAGAACACCTCACCTTGCTTGAGTTCTAGGGGGTTTACACAGTGTGGCCTAGGAAACCGTAATACTGGGTTGTGAGATGGTTCCATCAGGATTGGTGAGAATAGTAGATATTTAAAAATGGTTGGAAATGTATTGCAGGATAGACAGCTTGAAAAGATGAGCTAT